>CM061048.1:43568905-44278905 GCA_030762985.1 Adelphocoris suturalis
CAATAAATTGTTGGGCGAAAATTGCCCATGACATTGTACCCATGACCATTGGTAATTCTTCATTGGAATTCGTACATGAATTTTAAGAATTTTGGGGGCGTATTAATGACGGACACTCTAAAATTTGTGCACACCATGTAACTGAATATACACAAGAAGGTCTATAAAAGTCTGTACCAGCTGAGAAGAATAGCAGTGGATTTCCCTATGCACATCAGAGTACAACTCGCCCCAGGCTCTGCTCACTCCCTACTTTGATTATGCGTCGCTAACATATTGTGATTTGACTTTTCAACAATCTAATGTCCTCCAAGAGCAAAAAATTCTATAGTCCGATTTGTTTTTTTTCCGCCGATCCGACTTTAGACTCACATGTAACGCCTATATTTTTATAAACTAGAATGGCTAAAAATACCAGAAAGAATTAAACTGGCTATTGCAACTATGCTTTTCAAAATTTTAAAATTTAGAAAACCAGCATATCTTTACGATAAATATATATTTTTAGATAATGTTCACTTCTGTATCAACAAGACATGCTTCTTCAACTATCCAGATTCCTAGCCATAATACAACCCTATACAGCAAATCCTATTACATTCAATCTGTAAAATTATATAACGAAAATCCTCTAACTATTCGATTTATCGAAATCAGTTGATAGTTTTCGAAATAATTACAAAAAGATCCTATTGGAGAGTTACAAGGACAAATCAGCAAGATAATTCTTTAATTCAAGTTGAATCTATCTACACATTTGTTTAAATACTTGGAAATGTTTACAATGTTAATTTGCAGACCGGAAGTGAATCCAGCTCAATCAAGAATTTTAATGTTTATGACGTTTATTGTTTACATTTATTCATTGTCAAGCATTATTTATACATATAATTTTTTTTGTTTTGAGACCAGAAGTTTAGTGTTTTATGTTTTTTGTATTACTTAGTAATAGTATATATATAGATTGTGAGGGGAAATTTGTACCTAATTTTAACAGGGTGGAAGTAAGGAGAGGACCACCATGGTCCTATTCCTATCCCTGTTTATTTATATAACGCCTTCAATCAATCAATCAATCTCTCTCTCTCTCTCTCTCTCTCTTCTCTCTCTCTCTCTTCTCGAGACTCTCTCTCTCACCTCTCTCTCTCTCTCTCTCTCTCTCTCTCTCTCTTCTCTCTCTCTCTCTTCTCCCTCTCTCTCTCTCTCTCTCTCTCTCTCTCTCTCTCTCTCTCTCTCTCTCTTCTCTCTCTCTCTCTCTCTCTCTCTCTCCCTCTCTCTCCCTCTCTCTCTCTCTCTCTCTCTCTCCCTCTCTCTCTCTCTCTCTCTCTCTCCTCTCTCTCTCTCTCTCTCTCTCTCTCTCTCTCTCTCTCTCTCTCTCTCTCTCTCTCTCTCTCTCTCTCTCTCTCTCTCTCTCTCTCTCTCTCTCTCTCTCTCTCTCTCTCTCTCTCTCCTCTCTCTCTCTCTCTCTCTCTCTCTCTCTCCTCTCTCTCTCTCTCTCTCTCTCTCTCTCTCTCTCTCTCTCTCTCTCTCTCTCTCTCTCTCTCTCTCTCTCTCTCTCTCTCTCTCTCTCTCTCTCTCCTCTCTCTCTCTCTCTCTCTCTCTCTCTCTCTCTCTCTCTCTCTCTCTCTCTCTCTCTCTCTCTCTCTCTCTCTTCTCTCTCTCTCTCTCTCTCTCTCTCCCTCTCTCTCTCTCTCTCTCTCTCTCTCTCTCTCTCTCTCTCTCTCTCTCTCTCTCTCTCTCTCTCTCTCCCCCTCTCTCTCTCTATTCAATTGCGTGTGGGAATGAGACGCTTCTTGAAGTCTGAAGACTTCAAAAAGCATCTCACTCCTGCACACAGTCAGGAAGAGTGAGATAGTGAGAAAATTATTATACTGTACTAGGAGATGACGATCCATGTATTGGGTTGGCCAATATTGCTGACATATCCATGAAAGACGCAATGAACAGCCCAGAAGCACGTGAATGGAAAGAAGCAATAATATCAGAATATAGCTCGATAATAGAAAACGATATATTTGAATTAGTAGAACAAACAAACAACATTAACAAGATTGGGAGCAGATTCATTCTAAAAGAAAAATTGAAAGCGGATGGTTCTCTAGAAAGGCGAAAAGCCCGTTTGGTGGCTAAGGGTTTCAATCAACGGTATGGAGTTGATTTCAGAGAAACTTATGCCCCTGTGGTCAGAATGGGCTCAGTAAGATTGCTCATGGCATTGTCTGTAGAACTTAGATTGGAAGTTCATCAAATGGATGTCGTTACAGCCTTTCTGAATGGAGACCTGGAAGAGACCATTCACATGGAATTACCTGATATGTTTGAAGAAGCATTGACCAAGATAATAAAAACAGGAGAAAAAAATCTGAAACAAAAAAGTGAGAAGTTACTGAAAAACTATGAAGAAGGGAAAAGAGTATGTCGTTTAAAAAAGGCTTTGTACGGACTCAAGCAGGCTCCGAGGCAATGGTACAAAAAGTTGGACCAATGTCTACGAAAATTCTTGGTACCATCAAATTCGGATCCATGTTTTTTCCATGCAAAGCGGGGAGACGACGTTATCTTTGTTGCATTTTATGTCGACGATCTATGGATATCATCAAGTAGCATCAAATGGATAAATGAAGTAAAAAGAGAACTGAAAAAATCATTTAAAATGAAAGACCTAGGTAACATTCACTACGGCCTGGGAATAGAGTTTCATCAAGACATCGACGAGGGGACGATCTCGATGAGCCAGAAGAAGTATATAGCTGAACTTCTGAAAAGGTTCGGCTTGGAGGATGCAAAACCTGTAGCGACACCACTGGAACCTGGGATGAAACTGAAAAAACCGGATATGATTCCTTCTGAAAAAGAGATGAAGAAACTGCCATATCAGCAACTCATAGGCTCCTTACTTTACCTTTCCGTTTGCACACGACCTGATATAGCATTCGCAGTGAATATGTTGAGTCAATTCAACAATGCATACACTAATGACCATTGGGCAGCGGCAAAAAGAATCCTGCGTTATCTCAAAGGCACGTCTGATTACGCGATTAAATTTCGTAAGACTGGCAAAGGACTCATTGGTTACGCTGATGCTGACTGGGGTGCGTGTCCAGATGATCGGCGATCTTACACTGGATTCGCATTTCTTTTGGGAGGAGCAGCAGTCACTTGGGAAAGCAAAAAACCAAAAAACCGTAGCATTGTCGACTGTAGAAGCAGAGTACATGGCTCTAGCTGAATCTGCGAAAGAAGCAATTTTCTTAAAAACATTTCTCTCTGAGCTAAACTATGAAAAACTTCAGTCATGTGTAACTATTTACAATGACAATCAAGGAGCTCACTGTCTTGCCAAGAACCCAACTCAGCACTCTAGAACAAAACATATAGACATCCGACATCATTTCCTGAGGCAATGTGTTGACGAAAATACTATTGACATTCGATACCTACCAACGGAATCTATGATTGCTGATGTGTTGACAAAAGGGTTGCCTGGAGCAAAACATCATGGATATTTCTATCAAAACCCAAACAATGGACGAATAGGCGTTAAACAGTTCCTTTCTCTTTTGGCCAATAACATTAGTTCCTTATTACGATCACAAGATTATATATACTCGTATATTAAAATTAAACATACAATTAGCCCTAGCGGTTTTATTGGTAATCTGGAATTCGTACCGAAGGAGCGCAGTTAGGCGATAAAGTGCCGTTCTCTTGGGGAATGCGTTGCTTCGCGGCCTTCCACCAAGGACAACGCACTTTCATAACACTTCATTACCAATTGGTTTCATCTAAGCTTCATTCCCTCTCGCACGGACCTAATAGTCGGGTAAGAGCCGTTCCGGTGGGCCTCAGCTGAGTGCGGAACGTACGTCTCGACGTTGAGAAAATTAGGCAACGTCTCCATAGGAACTCCGCAGGACTAAATGATGATCACCTCAATCCCGAGGATTCACTACACCTTTGCATAGGATGATGGTATCCATCAAAATACAGTCTGTGACTAGCTTGGCACGTTCTGTAACAATATATACCAACCTACTATTCATAGCCTAAAGGCTACATGCGAACCTCAAAATGTTGATGGAGCAAACTATGATTAGAACTGCACCGGGTAAGCAAAGGGCAAATTTCTCACCGTGTCCGTCAATGTCTACAATTTTCTCTTCCTCAAATATGTGTTTATACTATTGCGTTTTTGGTATATCACCCACGATGTGCACTAGCCCAGTATACGACAGAAGTTCCCCAATATTTTGTTTTCTCATCAACAATTTTGGTACCGCAATTAAATGAGATGGTTATAATGGAAAAGCTGTAACTACTTTGTCAATATCACAGAATGCTGGCAATATGGCAGAATACTGGACGGGTGAGTACCAAATTAGGAAAATATGAAGAACATTGCTGTCATCCTCAGGTGTACTTATACAGGAATTGGAATGGCACATGTGTTCAAGGTTCAATTAGTTAAAAAAATTGCATAAATTTGTGCACTGCTGTCGCAGTCACCTGTACAATATTATCAATAATCGTTAACACATCAACAATACGTAACATGTGCATACATTCCTTATACACAATAACGTAATATACAAAATATTGTCGAATGCAAAGAAATATTTGAACTATTTTAAATCTATGTTTATCTTATTTAAGCTTATAATATGGAATGACAGTCTAGCTATTTCGAGAAAGGAAATCAGTAGTATGATTTTAAATAAGTATTTTTGTTTTCAGTTTTCGGTACATCATGTCAATTATAGAGCACTACTCTTTGAGTGACTAGAGCTTTTCAAGACTGGCAGCGGTCCCTACTACAGGTCGTATTCAGTCCCAGAACGGTCGTCTAACAATAGAAACCCAGCAAGAAATACAAATCAATGTAGTATAGGTGAATAGCTATTTTTACTAGTAACAGTTTATTCCAACACTTTTGAGCACAGTAAATTGGTCAAATTTCCAAAAATGTACTCAACCATCACCAAAAATGGCCTAAAACAGCTAAAAACCGCTAAATTTATATTTTTTAGCAAAGTTTTGGTCACAAAAGGTTAATCAACAACAAACTAGGCCACTATTAAATTTATGCAAAAAATATGCTCAAATTTCAGAAAAATGTACTTACTCAAATTTCATTATTATTTGCTGAAAAATCGATTAAGAAACTGATTTTTTTAAAAATCCAATATCTGTTTTGAATCGCAGAATATTATTTAGTTCGCGTTTATTTGTTTATCGGTTAACAAATTTTTGATCTCAAAGGGCTCAGATTTCAAATCAATGTAAGATAATATAATGCTATTATAGTCTATAAAAACTCGCTCATACGATCGTGCTGCATGACTGGAACTTCTTCACTCTTTACACTTCAAATGAAAACGAACAAGAAATCAAAGAATTAGATTCAGAACATTGCCAGCTAGAAAACTTTTATAGCATTTCGGCACATTGGACTTTTGGTAGTTGAATTTTGGCAAATTTTCGTGGAAAATGAAGCTATTGCAGTGGCTCGGAAAATTTTAAAATCAAAATGTTTGGAAAATTTGAAAATTTCTTCATCTACATCCGTTCTGAGGTATTCTGAAACGAATCCTAGAGTTTAACGCCTTTTCATATGTATATATATGTATATCCTTCAAGACGATAACCCTCCTTAGGATTGAGATAAAAATTTCGTTCTTGCGCCAATAAATCAAGGTTCCCAATCGAAAGGTCAAGTTTGTCGGCCAACATTTGAAATTTAAAAAAAAAAAAAAAAAGTGTTAAAAAATCACTGAAAATAGCAAATAACGGCTAAAAATTGTTAAACTTATATATTTTTTTTAATCAGAATATTGCTCAAATGAAGCTTATTAGCTATAAAAAAGAACATTGAAAAATTGATGTACGAAATAATGTTGAAAAATTAACTTGCCCCCCCCCCCCCCCCCCCCACGTAATACCTGCGCCATGATGCTACCAGCATTATCTTGAACTGAGCATATTCCAGTACCGTGGAGATGGTTCGTCTACATGCAACCATAAACGAAACCCACTTATCTCTGGCTATGCCGCAGAACCATTTATCTACTGTCCTGAGTAGAGGACAAAAGAAGGAAGAAGATAGTAAAGTAGAGAAACACGAAGAACCTTAAAGAAGTTTAAAGCAACCTGTTCATATTCAATGAAGTACCTTCAGATAGGTGAGAAATTCAGATGAACCACAAAGTTATTTTGATAATTAAGACTCAGATGTATAAAATTTAGCCATCCAGTAGTATTTTATTAATACTGATCACCCTAAATACAATACGATACGATTTGATAAGATGCACGAACAGACGACTGGTAGCTCAATATATTACTTACTCATGTACTACACACAACTTCAGTCTTCCTACATGCGTTTGGGTGGGCTGGTTTTGTATGCAAACCGTCATTACCCAAGCAAAACACAACCGGGTTTGCCTGGAGTGGATGCCAGGGCATATAGGTATTACTGGTAATGAAAAGGCAGATGAACTCGCAAGAAGAGGCTCCCAAACTTCTTTTGTAGGGCCTGTGCCATCAGTTAGCCTACCAAAAACTACCTTCAGAAGGATCTTCAACATGCGGGATGACCAACAGACCACAAGAAGATGGTCCAATATTGAGGGACATGTCCACAGCAAGCTCATGGTGGCCGAACCCAACACCAAACTTACTGAGGGACTTCTCAGGAAAAACTGCAGGGAACTTAAAACAATAATCGGCCTTATAACCGGCTTCACACCCCTACGTTCCCACCTACACCACATAGGAGTCACACAAAACTCAACCTTGTGCAGACTATGCGAGAAGACAGACGAAACAGTATATCCCACATAATCGTCGAGTGCCCTGCACTCACTTACGCAGACTTGAACTCTTTGGGGCACAAACCCCAATGATGTCTATTCGAAGCGAACAATTAATCAAATTACTCACATCCCTCACCAGAGGGCTGAATCTCTTTGATTGAACGCAAAACTCTCAGAAAAGTACAATAAGCCATCAGGCTTCCGTGCTTGGGGCCCAAAATAACCCGACCCTGAAAGTTTTCCTATTTATCTATACATGCGATTGAGTATCAGTAGTAACTGTTGAGTTAATCGTTCGCAATTGAATCTTCAATTTTTTTCAAATTTTTTCCTATCCAGGATTATTATTTAAAAATACGTCTGCTGGAATCGTACAAAGTAAAAAACCCCTTGTTTTGAGTATAATGGATGTAATTGAGGAAATGGATTGAGAAAAGCGGTCCCCGAATTGATTGAATTCCCCTCGTAGCTTTCTGTTTCAGAGTATATCGTTCCCCAAATACCGGGGTGGATAATGAACTCAGTATTATGTAGACAGCCCATACGCAAAGAATGAAAATTCAATCTTTCCTCTTTGATATTGATCTGTGGAGTGTAGAAATGATCTGATTAGAAATAAGAACTGGTATTATCTTGTCTTATGGTTGATTGGTCTTCATGTTACGTAAGCGGATCTTCGTGAAATTATTAGCTCGGCAGAAATATTTAAGAAGAATGAGATGGCTGGTGGGGTTGAAAATCGGTTTGATCGGTAATGCTTCAGATGCTCTTGAATGGGTTCAGCGATCTAGAAGTAAAAATTTTGTTGAGAAATGATTCTGCGTGTGTGATTGCACTAATTGAGCCAAGAAAATCTGTAGATCACAATATTTGGTTTAACTACATAATTACGCCTCGATCGGAAGAGTTGATGATACCGTATTAGCTGTAAACACAAGGCGATTGCCCGCAATCAAGCCGGAATAATGAATTAAGATGGTCCAAGAACAGCAGGTAGACAAGCTGAAGCTCCAAAGTTGATCAAGCAATCAGAAATGAGTATAATTTGATTGTCCCGGGCCTAAGTAAATTGCTCAACATCAAGGAAGTTGCCTTCTTCTTAGTCGGTGGGCTTGATCCTCTCTAGTGATTGAAAATATAGCCCGCTCTTTGGGAGTTCTTTTAGGGACTTTTTCCTTTTTTTCGAATAGATGCCTCGTTTGCTCCTCGTTGCTCTAAAGGCTTTCGTAAGGTAAAAACAAACAAGGTTTTGATTAGTGGAAGAGATGTCAGGATGGAGGGCGGGGAATGGCTCCTTTTGAAGTGAAGGCCCGTTGGTGGGGGTAATGATAGATTAAACAGGAATGCTGAAAGAGCCGATGACATGATGCTTCTCGTTCTTCTCCATCCCGAAGTCTTGGAAATTACATATTGTCAGAAGATACCACCCACTTGGAAAGATAACGGGGCAAGTGGCTCCCTCTCCTTCCTACCCATTTGACCACCTATCCTTTTTTTTACCAACACTACTTTACGAACCGTTTATATAAATCCTGTAGCGCCAAAACGGACGAATAGTATTATAATGTGGTGAAATAGCCTTCTCATTTGCTTCAGATCGTTTCTATTGAGTATACTCGTGACTCTGATGGACCATCATCAGCCAGCGAGGGGTTTTTAAATCTTTCCTCCATTATGCTGGCATAATAATGTCGGGCCAGGTTCTTCTACCGTTTCTGGCATAGTGATATTGGATATTCAATGTCGTGGAGTTGTGATCGAGCTCCTATCTGAAACTAATTTGGATATTATTTTTAAATGATACCTATTCAATATTAATGTTTGACTGAAGTAAGTCTTTTCATATCAGTAGTAGTGGCGTATGAAATTATCTAGTAAAGTTCTATGAAAGTTTATAAAAGTTCATGATCTTGGATAGTTTATTTTTATACCCGCCCAATTCCTTAGAATTACACGCAACTTATAGTGTCATGTTAATATAACATGGCAGTGACCGCGAGAAAAAAAAAATTTTTTTACAAGTAGTTTCCTACAATAAATATTAAATAAGTTCAGTTCTTTTAAGGGGAGTATTGCAGCAACAACCCAATGTTCGACGAATCTTTTGTTTTAATTTACCATTTTATTGAAGTATTGAATTAGATCATCAAATAGTGTGATCGAACTTTTTAAAGCCCATTTAGCATAGCATTAACTAAGTGCTAATTGTTTGAGATTTACCATGGTTTCTATACGTCAAGAAATAATCGGATTTTTGTGGAGAAAAAAAAATTTAATTAATAATTTGGAGGACTTGAGGAATTTCGGAAGCACAATTAGGTACCATTAACCTACCTCTATTTTTTTTAAATTTATTAATTTTTTATTTTATTTTATTTTATTTTTTTTATTTATTTACTTTTTTTTTTTAAGGCCCAAGCCGCATTTCAACCAGAAGGGTCATTAGCGGCATTGAAAAAGGTGTCCAAAGAGATACTGGAAGTAGCACGACTCTAAGGGGAGCCATGCTGCCATCCTTTACTAAAAAGGAGCGCCATCATGAACTCTACAGGCAACTCGGTGGGAGAAAAAACCTACCTCTATTGGCATCTCTTAACAATACATTTTGAGAAAAGCGTTAGATTTGCTAAGACATTGCCATCTTTTAGCGAATTGTCGTGGAAAATGAAGCCATTGGAATGGCTCCAAAAATTTTAAAATAAACAATTTCGAAAGTTTTTTCAATGAAATCTGTTTTGGTTCATTCTGAAACGAATTTTAGAGTTTAACCCTTTTCCATATTTATATATACTAGCCGCTCCGGCTCGCTCCGCTCGCCTCCACGTCCAGCCGGGGGGCAAGCCCCCCGGGCCCCCCATTAAATTGCTCGCTTCGCTCGCAAAGTGTGGCATGTAGGGGATGGTGCTCGCTTCGCTCGCAAAGTGTGGCTGTATACATGGAATGTATTACAATTGAAACATGTAGGGAATGTTGCTCGCTTCGCTCGCAAACGGTAGATCTCTAAGGGTAGGTTTACCTTCTGTGGGGGATGCTGCTCGCTTCGCTCGCTTGAGGAAGTTATACTGCCCACCCAACTTAGCAGACGTTAATTAAGATAGAAATTAAAAATTTTGTCTAAAAAATAAAAAAAATTAGGGGTGGACTACCCCTAACATTTAGGGGGATGAAAAATAGATGTTTGCCGATTCTCATAGATACCGGATAAGCACAAAAAATTTCATCAAAATCGGTCAAGCCGTTTCGGAGGAGTATGGCAACGAAAACTATGACACGAGAATATTATATATTACTAGCCGCTCCGGCTCGCTCCGCTCGCCTCCACGTCCAGCCGGGGGGCAAGCCCCCCGGACCCCCCATTAAATTGCTCGCTTCGCTCGCAAAGTGTGGCATATAGGGAATGCTGCTCGCTTCGCTCGCAAAGTGTGGCATGTAGGGGATGTTGCTCGCTTCGCTCGCAAAGTGTGGCTGTATACATGGAATGTATTACAATTGAAACATGTAGGGGATGTTGCTCGCTTCGCTCGCAAACGGTAGATCTCTAAGGGTAGGTTTAACTTCTGTGGGGGATGCTGCTCGCTTCGCTCGCTTGAGGAAGTTATACTCCACCCAACTTGGCAGACGTTAATTAAAATAGAAATTGAAAATTTTGTCTAAAAAATGAAAAAGGGGTGGACTACCCCTAAATTTAGGGGTGGACTACCCCTAACATTTAGGGGTGGGGGGAATGAAAAATAGATGTTGGCCGATTCTCATAGATACCGGATAAGCACAAAAAATTTCATCAAAATCGGTCAAAAATAAAATTAAAAAAATTTAGGGGTGGACTACCCCTAACATTTAGGGGGATGAAAAATAGATGTTGGCCGATTCTCATAGATACCGGATAAGCACAAAAAATTTCATCAAAATCGGTCAAGCCGTGGGTGAGAATCGGCCAACATCTATTTTTCATCCCCCTAAATGTTAGGGGTAGTCCACCCCTAAATTTTTTTAATTTTATTTTTGACCGATTTTGATGAAATTTTTTGTGCTTATCCGGTATCTATGAGAATCGGCCAACATCTATTTTTCATCCCCCTAAATGTTAGGGGTAGTCCACCCCTAAATTTTTTTTTTCATTTTTTAGACAAAATTTTTAATTTTGTACTGCCCACCCAACGTCTGCCAAGTTGGGTGGGCAGTATAACTTCCTCAAGCGAGCGAAGCGAGCAGCATCCCCCACAGAAGTTAAACCTACCCTTAGAGATCTACCGTTTGCGAGCGAAGCGAGCAACATCCCCTACATGTTTCAATTGTAATACATTCCATGTATACAGCCACACTTTGCGAGCGAAGCGAGCAACATTCCCTATATGCCACACTTTGCGAGCGAAGCGAGCAATTTAATGGGGGGTCCGGGGTTCTCTACCGCTCGCCTCCTAGTCCAGCCGGGGGGCAAGCCCCCCGGACCCCCCATTAAATTGCTCGCTTCGCTCGCAAAGTGTGGCATATAGGGAATGTTGCTCGCTTCGCTCGCAAAGTGTGGCTGTATACATGAAATGTATTACAATTGAAACATGTAGGGGATGTTGCTCGCTTCGCTCGCAAACGGTAGATCTCTAAGGGTAGGTTTAACTTCTGTGGGGGATGCTGCTCGCTTCGCTCGCTTGAGGAAGTTATACTGCCCACCCAACTTGGCAGACGTTAATTAAAATAGAAATTAAAAATTTTGTCTAAAAAAAAAAAAAAAATTTAGGGGTGGACTACCCCTAACATTTAGGGGGATGAAAAATAGATGTTGGCCGATTCTCATAGATACCGGATAAGCACAAAAAATGTCATCAAAATCGGTCAAGCCGTTTCGGAGGAGTATGGCAACAAAAACTGTGACACGAGAATTTTATATATTAGATATATATATATATGTATATATATATATCATTCTAGACGATAAATATACTCTCCTCAGGATTGAGATAAAAATTGCGCCGCATGCGCGACTGTAATATCTGTCAAGCATAAGGGTATGGGTTCCCCATAGCCTTATTGACACCGATTTTGACGTTTTACGTAATTGCTATTTCTCTTAACCAAAGGAATCTGCAATTAGATCTTTAAACAATTAAAACTTACATTACTTCCAACTTTGCAAACTTTTTTTTGTGATGCACAGCGTATCTACGTTATTTCGTATGAGAAACAACGTTTAATTATGAGTGGAAAGTTGATTCGTATATGAACGTGTAGTCCTATACAGAAATTACTTGATAAGAATGGCAATAATTTCCTGTTTCTTATCTCTATTACACAAGACCACCCTTGAAGTTATTTACATCAACGTTAAGAATCGTCGGGATGGATGATGATGATAACAACAGTGGAGAGATAATAACAACATCAGCAGATGTCTGACTGGCATCCTGCGGAGGAAAACCAACTTCTCTAGCTCCTTGTCTGCTCCTTCTTGATCATCATATATCTAGATTCAGTAGAATTAAACATTGTCAAACGTTTTCGATATATTAAGATTTTATGTAGTACAGTAATCAACCAAATAATAGTCATCCAGAAACGATTTGTTTGCGATCGAGATTTTCTTTTCTTTGGGAGTTTGACAAATTTGGGCAGACCAGAACTGATAACGTACGTAAACGAACACATAAAATGCCAACAACTTTTTCTAAATGACATTCTAATTTGAAAAACTAATTCAAAGATATTTCACCAATTCATTGATTTTTTTCAAAGACTCATTTTAATGAAACCAGAACACATTTTAATTCTCAGTTTTTGGATGGAATCACTGTTAATTTTTTGGAATTCAATTTTTTTTAATATGGAGTATGATTTCTATTCCACAATTAAATTTCAACTACAATATCTAATTCACTTGTTTACAGGCATCAACAGGTAGGTACGTATCTTAGTTATAACATTACACAAGAAATTTCTTTTTAAACCACCAAACAAGGAATAATGTAAACTGAAAAACTAACTGACATAACAGAATAATTATTTATGGTTCTAGTTTATAATTTATAAACTCTTTGTCAACAAAACTCGGCTATAGAATGTAAATTTAACAATTTTGAGCCACTATTTAACGCCGTTTCAGAAATTTATTTGGTCACTTTTTTACTTTTTTCTAGACCATGCACTCACACAGTGGTCTAGAATTAAAGTTTGGGGGAAACTTTTCATTTCAAAATTTTTATGGAAAAATTAGTGTTGATCAGCCCGAGCTGATAAATGCAAATATACCCCTTGTTCCTATACCAAAAATTATTTTTTTTTGTTTACGGAATTTTCGACAAAAGTCCTATTTATAGTAAAATAATTGGTGCTGAGTTGGATTCAACCTGACCTTACTATAAATTCTGCGTATATTTTCCTTCTGTTTAAGGATAATAGTTCAGTTTGTTTTATCGCTCTATCTCCGAGGAACGAGTGAAGCCGGTGCAAAAGAGATTTTACATCCTGCTGACCGGGGACGGATTGCAGCTCAGCTGGATCCTCTGAACGGGTTTAGAAGCAGAGTCGCGTGTAAACAATAACGACGGATCTTTGTGTGTTTAGGTAAGGAGATAATAGGGTCATTAGCCGTGATGCGGCCACTTAACCGCTCGGGCCCTCGGCCCTCAATTAGACAGCTCTGCATGAATCATCCGACCGCCCTCTCGGCTTCTACCCGCGGGGTGGGGATCTGAAGCAGAACACACAATATGACTAGGTAACAGCGCAGTGTGCGAACCCTCTGCGAAAGCGAATGCTGAAGTTTCCTTCCTTGCACAACCCGGTTGGCAGTTCAGCACCCTCAATTTCATGTGAACCGGGTTAAATCCAACTTGGTGTTAGATACAGCCTACGCCCCACCATACATTTATTAACTAATATAGTATCTTGATGAATGAATAGGTATGTTACAAAACTCAGAATGCATGATAAACTATTGATGAAAAAGGGAAAAGCGAAAAACAGAAAAAGTTAGCATGACGGTCGATGGAATTAAAAATCAGTGATGAGATCCAATAGCTGCCAGTACCTTGCGTCGAAGGAGAAGAATGAGTGTTCTGAATAGGACCTCATTCAATTGGCAGAAGTAATTATGAATTCGGATCAGCGGGAAATTATGAATGTCTAGAAGGTACGCTGGTGTACAACGAGTAGGATGTGGTGGGACGTAAAAATTGAGATTTTCAAGCAGGTGGAGAACATTCAGCTTGGAGAGGATTCAGCTTGTATGAATCGTCTACGAGTACCCAAAGGCATTAATCCACACTCTCTCAAGGCGATGGGTACACCCCTAATAGTGTTCCCGATCTAAATAAATGCAAAGACATTAAGAAATCAATTTTAACTATCTAATCAACTGAAGTAATCGAAGAAAAAAAGTATATCACAACCTCCTTATTTATGACGTCAAAATTTTAGTTGTTTTACAAGGAATGTTCCCATGATTTGAGAAGGTTAAATTATATGGAAACCAACTCGGGATTCATCCTTCAGAATCATATTGAAATAAGAGCAAACTTTGGAGGTTATGCTGTCGCAAGTAAATGCATACCAACTACAGTTGCTTATCCTGCTGTTTAAGGTTTGGGACATTTAGAGGATTTGGCTCTAAGTGCTTTACATTATCTGCTAAAATAAGGGAGTTACAAGCAATTGAAAATCAGGCTCAATTTGGGCGGATCTTTTTCTCCATCTCCAATAAACTTTTCCCCTTTAATATAACCTAGCAGCATCGTGCCGATTGAAGTCTGCAATGCTCATTTGACTCAGTATTAAATACTTTTCCATGGTTTGTATCGAGTTAGTTTTAGCAACCTTCCACAGAATTTGAACATAAATGTTTGTGTCCTAAGGAAAAGGGCTAGAACCAGAGTACGGGCTGAGACCTCTAAGATAGGTTAACTCACCGAGTAGAGGTAGGGTTATAAACGGATTCGTCCTGCTCCTCAGAACTCATTCAGCCCTTCAAACTCAACCAACCAACTGGCTTCTCTCTTGAAAAACCTACCACCTCAGTTTGCGATTTACCTACTTATCCTTTTCCTTCGGTGATATACATATCCGATTATCCCATCATCAGTTTATAATTTTTTCTATGCCATTTTTGATTCTCTATTGATATCTGTTGGCCTGTGTAGAGATTTAGGTAGAGCTGTGCTAGAGCCCATGTGATCAGTTAGCTCCAGTGTATCCGCCGGCGATCAGAGCTGCCGTATGTCCAGCTATTAGACAGGTAAGCTACTGTAAGCAGAGATCCGGCCAAGTAGGATAAAATATCCATGTAGGGTTTTATTATTTCAGAGGATAATAGCTGCCTCAATGCCGTCTTATTTTCAGGAGTCAATTTATCAATCGGTTTACAATATCATATTTGCTCACCACCACAACACTCCACATCACCTAGTTTGCAGAAACAGCGTTTTATGCTCTAAGTCTGATGCTATATATATAAAGCTTTGGTGAAGGATGACATCACTCACGTGTAATATTTTCATTCATTAAAAGGTAATTATTAAGTAGACAGAAAATATAGAACTCAAATATAGATCACTTACAAAAATATGAAGCCGTTTTACTAAGTTTTTTGTTTTGTTGTTTTGACCTTTTTAGAAACATTTGCATCATTCACCGACTATAAACCGTTAAATTGTGGGGTCCTGAGCTATAAAAGTGTGAACCCTTTTGGGAGGCACGATGCGCCAAGTTTTGATCATTTACTAGATATATAATATCTAGTTATATAATTAATAATTAACTATTATAATAATTAGTATAGACCAATGTTCTGCGTAAAAGGGCTATCTAATACAGAAATAATAAACCTTTGTGTAATAATTTGCAGCGTTTTGTAAGTTATATTTATTTGTGTTCTCCGTTTTCCGGCCTTAAAAAATGTAATTAATTGTTAATTTATAATTAAGATTTATTAATTAATATATAATTAATATAAAAAAATTAATATGTAATTTATAAATCGAAAAAAATAAAAAATCAATAAATAAATAAATTAAAAAAAAATATTATAAAAAATAATAATATACCCATAGGTATATAAATATGTAACTATATCAACACAAAACATTAAAATCCAGGAATCGTTTCATAATGCCTCAAAACCTTGAGTTTTTATTTTCGGAGTCATTGCAATTACATCATTTTTACGGAATTTCGATAAAATCAGACATGTCTGACATATTTCAACAATAATACATAGTAGCATTTTTGGTCAAAGACGTCGAAAACTTGAAATGTAAGTGAAAATTTCAATTTTATAATAATCGAAAGTTCTACTCCAATACACAGTGTTTAGAATGGTTCTATCTGATTAGGTATTAAGAATATGTGAGCATTGTGAATCATGACTATTCTGGTTTATCTTTCAAGTACAGTTCAATACAGTACAGTTCAGTTTTTTCTTTCTTTCTTTTTTTCTCCAGAAGTTTCATTTCTTTTCGTTGGTTTCCGCCATCTTGATTCCTTTGTTTTTTTAATGTAATAATGTAATTGGCTTCGCCCGTACAAATGTAAATAAATAAATAAATACCGTTTAAACAGGTCGTCACAATTTTCTTCATCGTATTTAGTACTGCCAGCAGAAGTATTTTACTTTCATTCGAAAAGGAATGTTTCTTTTTTTGGGGGACTAAGAGAGATGTGATGAGGTCGCGGCGCTGCGTCATAGGCCTCAGGTCACGGGTAGCAACATATCCACATTTCAAGTTTCGGTTAAACTTATTCCATTTGGCGGAGGCAACCTACTTTCCCTCGAACTTCGGCCATGACTCGCCTGTAAATACGGTCGTCACAACTGTAAAATAATCTTTTAAGGCTTTGTTTCCCCTTTTGTTTTCACCCAAAAGGGGAAACCGGCGTTATTCCGCAAATGGCCTCCTTATTTGGCCTTCGACAAGGGGAAGCATTCAATACAGGTGGTGCTATTTTAATAGATATAATCACCGGAGTCTCGGACTGGCATGTTTATGGATGGGCCCTCCCTGACAATGAGTCCTAGATAGTGGCTTGTCCGGCAACACTTTTCTCCTCTCAGAAGGATTAACTCCCTATTTAGTAATCGGGAGTGGGAAGATAAGGTTTGAATGCCTCAGTGAATGCCCTGCGACCAAAGGCCCAACCGAGGAATGAATGCGCAGTAAATCCGGGGAACCGCGGAACTGTAGCCGGACGGATGACTTGAAGAATCACCTTCAATCGTCTAATGGACAACGGCAGGCTCCAGGTGCGTGGATCTAACACTATTATCCTCCCCTCTAAACACTGGCCTCGCATAACTTGGCGCTAAACACACAGCCCGATCGATATGCCCGATTCAGTCACGTTTTGAATAGTCGTGATTTTCAGTTTATGTATTACCAATACCTATACTTGTGAGAAGATTTTATCCTGGGACTTCTGTTAAGATCCCTAGCTGCATCTTTGTTCAAGAGTATTATTTCATGTTGAATCACGTTCTCACCCAATCGATACATACAGATACTTGAAGTTATTTGATTTGTTTCACAGGTATTCCTGTGGTTGTCCATGAAGATATCCTAGATATATTTACTAGCAGCTATGTAACGTAATGAAGATTCGGCAAGTTATCATTCACAACTCCTAATAAATATATTATTGGATATGCCACCTAATTTAGCCGATAACAGGGTTCAGTTCATTAATATAGCTTTATTTATACATGGAAGAGTCTTGTTGCTTACGTTCACCGCCGAATGTGAAAAGGAGGGGTAACCCATTGGTCTGAAAAAGTGGCAATTTCTATGTTTAAATGACCTTGGAAGCATGCTGGTACTTTGGAACCATCCACACTGTCCTAAGTTTTACACACTTTTAATGGTTTTCCAAAGGTTGGGCAAAAATCAACGTAACATTAGTCACGTACAAATGAAGTCCTACATACATCCTACAAGTGTCACAAAATCACTATTGGCAATTACTTTATTATTCCCAAGTTCACAATAGAGTCCTATTGAATATGACCCTATATTTCTTCGTGAATCAACATTAAATTCAAGGTAGAATTGAGCAACTATTCGTCGTTTACCATTTTCGCATTTTCGGAGCATTGTAAAATATTTAAATATCACAAAACTTTCGGCATGGCTATTTGTTATTGAAATACGGAAATTGTTGAAATGTTTGGTTTCATTTCATAAATCACGTAATACACGATAAAAGAGGGCTTGAACTGTGGAATTACGTTATTAAAATCTGCCTGGGAGTCGAAAACGTCAAAGTGGATATTGTCAATACTAAACGAATTCGGGAATTCAAAGAATATTTTCGAAAACATTGAAAAAGTCAAAATTCCACATTAATGCTTTTATTCCGTACCCTTGATTACATCACGATCAAAATCAATCACGGTCGAAATAATTATGTTCAGCATGCTAATTCTAATAAAAATGAGGTATTAATGATTTTTTTTTTTTTTTTTTTTTTAGCTCGACAATATTTTAGTATTATGTTTGATCCACATTTGCTGTTGTTTTTAGCCAGAACGTACCGACGCAGATTATCCGTTTTCGGTATAAGAACAAGATACACCTATATCTGAAATCTGAGCAAAACATTCTGCTCATAACATTACAATGTGTGCAATGATGTATCTTTTTGCTATAACTTGGAAAAACTCATCGTATAATTTATTGTTAGGTTGATGTCTGTGTTCTTAGAATTTCATCTGATCAATTAAAAAATATCAAACACGTGGGTGCACCTCATAGCACAAAACTTTTCTTGCCAAAATTTAATGCAAAATAACTTACTAAGTATTGATATTGCTAGGAATGTAAACAATTTTGACTCTGCATTGGTTCAATGATGGCCAATCCCATCTAATTTATTTCTACCATGTCACCATGACGTTTCTCTTGCTGTTGTAGGAAAACAGATGGTTCCGCTCTGAATTAGTGCTTCTTTTCTGGGGCAAATGCGTTTTTGAAAAGGTTCGACTGTCTAAACCGTCATAACCTTCCCGTTTCCGGCTTCCCCTGGCCCGCCCACCTTCGCGAAGGAAAGTGTTTCAATTCCTTTGTCCCGTTCTTCGATGATACGGTAGAAGTTTGCAATAGTATCTAATTACGGGATAATATCCAGATAATAATATAGCTCGACGTAGCGCCATGTGCAGATCACAAAAGTTGTAAGGAATCGCGTTCCATAATACTTATGCTTCGAAGGATTCACATTATAACTCTCTGGTATTACTTCAATCACATGATTATCACCCTTGTGCTCATCCATTATTCCGCTTCTTTTGAATAAGCACACATTCCATCGAGTTCAACAAATCACATCGATTATAAGTTTTTCTGTTGAAGGAACAAACAGCAAACATTTCTTATCTGCGGAAGATATGTTCAGTCGTAATTATTCCAGAAATGTAAGAAGACGTTTAGCGGGTATATGGCGCAAGGAAGCACCATCTACCATTTAACATATGGTTCAAACCACTTATTGCATGTTTTGTGGAAATAAAAAAGCAGATATTCAGTTTATTTTAAATGTAAACAATTGAAGATATGGAGAGGTAATCAACTTTTTTAGCAAATTTTTGTAAAAAAATGAGACTATTGCAATGGCTCCAAAAACGTTAAAATCAAAATTTTAGTAAACTTTTTAAATTGGATTGTATATTACTTATTTAGATAGATTTTTTGTCATCAAAACTGGTACCTAGTTGAAAATTTCTTTGCACACAGAGTGCTCGAATTTCAAAACAATCTAACATAGTAAAATACAATAATTTACTAAAGTCTGCTCATACGATCATGCTGGTTGACTAGAACTTTTTTCTGATCTCATACTCACTATAAAATAATACAAGTTGCCGCAATAAAAATATATATGCAGGCCATAGCAGAGAAAATTTAAAGACTACTCTTGTAATGGTGTACAGACCTTATTTTTCTCACCAACGTGCGACATTTTTATTGATTGTGTGTTGATGTAGATGATATTTCCATGTATTTTTTCATGTCTATGAAAATTGCTTGACACAGGCAAAACTCCGAGACTAAAAAATCGATTTTTACAAAATTTTCAGAGATTGAGCAGGCATCTAGACGGTCCTCTAAGATCTTCGTCGTCTTCAAATCAATAGTAGCCTGGGTACATGCGCAAACGTGTTTTCTACGGAAGGAGAAAACAAAACTTTACGAACTAAATCTCGACGAAGTTTTAGAAACCCATTGTATTGAAAATCAGAGGCTTCAGAAGAACGATGTCTAATTCCTCAAAAATGTAGTTAAAATGTTACAACGATTTCCTCGGTTAAGTCATCATCAGCAATAATGTCAGTTTTTTTTAAATTCAATGATTAATCCGCGTCTAACCCAGAAGGGTCATTAGGTCATTAGCGGCATTGAACAATCGAACTAGGTGTCAAACGGGACACAGCAAGGCGCACGATTCTTGGGGGAGCCATGTTGTCCTCCGTCACTAAACGGAGTGTCGTCATGGAATCCATTGGGGGAAAAAACGAGGGGTACAGTGATGACAATTAACCCTAAAGCCGACAAAAAACCCCAGAAATAAGATGATACGACTATGACTAGATATACACATTTAAATATAACACAGATCAGAAATCACATTTCCTAGCTCTTGGGAACAACAACTAGGGCTGGACCTTATCTTGGAAATTCTTATCCAAAATTATGCTGAACGAAAAAATCCGAGTGAAAAGAGCTCAATACCAATTAATGTTGCCAATGCCAATTTTTTCAAATTCTAAGATTGATTAATGTAGCATAATAATTATTTCAGGTTTTTTTTTATTTTTTTTTTATTAATATGACACTCAATGTGCTCAATATTAAAAAAATTGACATAAATGCAATAATATGTGAAGTTTCGAAAAAATGCTCATGTAGTCATGCGGCAGGACTGAAATTTTTCCATATTGCGTTGAATGTTCAATTACCTGGGAGACATATACTGGTCAGTTTTTCCTTTTTTAATAATAATGAATAAAATTTAAGTTTCCGCCAATCAAGGGTAATTGTTATAATAAATGTTAACTTCGCCCTTTACCTATTTGTGTGACCAGGCGTTACAAAAAGTATCAGAAATCCACTTTAACCTTCATTTTCATCGCAAATCAGTATTTTAACTTAATATCCCAATTTCGAAACTTGTTTTGGCATTTATGTCAACGCTATTTATTGTCAAAGGTATTTCCATGTCAAATGTCGGTCATACCTCGTTTATAACTTTGTGCATACCTTTCTTTTAAATTTTACCTTTAACTATCAAAGTCAACAGCCTCATTTGACTTCTACGCACGTATTTAATTAAATTATGCCAATCAAGTTAATACGATCTGCCCAGAAATTTCAAATTAAATTTATTATAATATTATGCCGATCTTCCTGTTATCCGATAGTGTATTTCACGAGAAAAAAATGTCGAAAGAATTTCTTGATAGGTAACTTTACCGCCTGCGTGTCAAAGACGCATTTGGCTCGGTGACGGATATATAATAGGATGCCAATTAGAAGGAACCATTAAAGCCGCATTTGTTGTGAAATATTAAACTATTTAATATTGAAACTCTCGGTTTTTCCTAAGGGTAAGGTTATTTTTTGCTTTCGTTTTCGCCACCGACATCTGACCCACATTGCTTGAGTGGATTTCAATGTTTTATGGTCTCCATAGGTTTGATTATACGTGTGACATATTTCGCGCTCGGGGAATATGGGGCTAAGAGTAATTTATTATGATGGCTGGCAACACGTGAGCCGTCGTTCTGTGGTGATATTTATTATAGGTTTCTTTTAAATGCTGCTTCCATCCATCTTTTGTGGCTTGTTATATCAGGCCAGTTTTTAGCGCTATCGTTTGGCGCATTCGACGCACGATGGTGATAACTCAGATGTAATCCATCATGATTCTGTACTTAATTGCTAGTTGCCGAACAATCAAACCCCAATCGCTTTAGATCCTTCCAATAAATCCTTTAGCAATCTTCAACGACAATGCATAAGTGTAGTGGTCGTTACTACGGTTATTATTTAATCGTCTCAAGGTTGGACCTAATAGGTAGTTTTTCAAAATAGTGCAATATTCAAAGCGTTGAACTGGGATGTATCAAATTAGGGACCCGCAACGGCAAGCAATTTAAGATATTTAGGAGATAGAAAATTTGACTGTGCATCATGCAATAATTTATTATTGTTTTATAGTACCAATATTACATGGAAAGCCTTAGTTCTCTTCTTCGATGGCAACAGTGCCTCTTCATTATAGGATGGAGTTTGTGTATGTATCCTCGTCATCTACTATAGCTTTTGTTCCCATATCTGTTTTTTATTGTTTTGGAAACCGCGTGACGTGTTATACACGCCCCATACGTGTCTCTGATTTGGCATACCTGATTAGCTAAGTTAATCTGATTAGTCAGCTTAGTTAACCATTAGCTAACCTGATTCACTTACCTGATTAGCTAGTAAAACTGCATGTGAGGAATAATATGTTTACTCACGGAGAAAGCAGAAATCAAACGTTCTATTCATCATCTCAACAGCTGGAACAGTGAGTTCTCTAAATAAATAAGTTACTGAGCATACCCACTCCACTGAATGTTTTCCTTTATACTGCACGAACAATTATTCAGATTAAATGCACTATTTTAAGAGGGGTTGCAAATTTATTGGGGTTTTTGACATGATGATAAAACATGGGTAAGGAGAGAGGAAGGTTTGGTGATTCTTTATCTCAATGTACACGCTATGAAAGCAATGGGAGCAATGAGAGTAGAGGACCGCCTCTGAAAGCTATTTTACGTTGGAGGCAAGCAGTACATTGAAGAGTTGGGAAAGATATTACGTTGCCGTCGTCCTTTGTTTCGATCGCTATTCTCAGCCTGCTGTCATCGTACTTCAGACAGCTGACGAGAGAGGCGCAGGTGATGGTTTATGGTATGGACTTCGTGCTAAGATATGTTTGTGTAGGGGTATGATGTATATGTTCTGGATTTTTATTCAGTGCCCATTTCGAGGTCAAAATTCGCTGTGTGCAACGAAACAACACAGGAGTCTTAGACTATGAGCAATATCAGAGTTTCTCCTGATTCAATCTATGTTTTTCAAAATAGTCCCTTTGAAGAATGACTTGATCACAGAACCACGAGATTTACCATAATTGTGAGCACCGAAGCGTTATTGAAAAAGAAATGTTTATTTATAAACGGCGGTTAAGATACCAATCTTTCTTCTCTCTCTTGTTCTCCCCGAAAGAAACGGTCAAAGAAAAGAGATTGAACGATGGGAAAAGGGAAAGACAGTGTGGAGGGCTTAAAAGATTTGAATGGTAAGAACCTCATTCATTCGGATTGGCCTTTAAGGTGGTTTTCTGGAGGTTTCTGTGGAAGAGCAGGAGGGGGAGTAAGAGAAAAAAGGGGTAGTCTTTTCCCGAATAATTCACAGTTATTAATTATCACCTAATTAGGAAACGGAAGCTTAGCAGCTCTTAAATCCTCAATAGTTAATCCCGAGTTAATCCTAATAAGTTTTTCACCGCTCCCTTAATAAAACACTAATTAAATTCTTACCGGGTCGTTTGCCTAATTCCTCCCGCCCTCTTCCTCCCATCTGCATTGGAGTCCCACCCTTTTCAAATTATAATGAAGAAAACCCTAGCGATCATAATGAGAGCCCCAGTCTTCGCAGCTAATTAACAGTGGATTAAGGGTTTGGAGTTTATACGCCAACTGGAAGAGGAGAACTGTTCTCAAGAGCCGATAGCCTATTTCCAGTCAATTGGCGAGGTATATTGCAAAGCCCGCGGGCGCCCGTCACCTTTGGAGGATGGAGTCGCGTGTAAACAGCGCCAAGGGATTGCGGTGAGGGAAGCAATCAATAAAGTCAACAAACAGCAATAGGTTGATGTGAAATTTGAAACTCGAATCTGCGGAGGAATTATTACAAATGGACCCGTAATGCAAACTATCTAGAAGTCTTGTTTATTCACAGGCACACGAGGTGTGGTTAAAAGTTCTGAATAAATATTGGGTCAATAAAAACTTCCTTCTCGATTAACTAAGTTTTGATTAAGGATTTATAGAAACTAATAAAAAGGCATCCGTTGAATTGTTCGTAGAAAAGAAACAAGTTATTTCAATTGCTATATTTTAATGTTCCTACTTCTGAGGTTATGAGGCTGAATCTCGTTTGCATGAACGATATGGTACATTCAACATCTTTAAACAGTGCAACAGTGTTTATTGTATCCCTAGCAGTTTTAGAAGCATCATTTAATCCCAAACAAATCAATTTTCCAAGAAATAACTGGTTGTACACTTGTAATAGATTTTTTGAATCAGTTACTTGACTTAACCTTTCAATAACCACCGAAGACGATTGATCTACCCATAACAAACTATTTTTAAAAGAAAAAATGTATATGACGTATATACATACGTTGTTCGATTATTTACGAATAATCAAACAATAATTACTATTTTAATTATTTTAATTTATCAAATGTAAAGGGATGTACAATCCCATTAAATATCTAATAAATAAATAAATCAAATGTATCAACTGATTGTTATAAATTTTAACCCCCACCGACGTGGGAAAAACTGGGATTTGTCCATTCATATGAAAAATATGCCACCTTTTCATTGTCATGCAAATCGTATTACAATAAGGGTAAAACAAAGTATATACATATGTTTTTTGATTATTTACAAGTAATCAAACAATAATTACTAATTTAATCAATCTACTTCATCAAATGTAAAGGGATATGCAATCCCGTTAATATTATAATAAATTAATCAAAATTGTCAATCAATGTCAATCATTGTATTTATTGATTGCCATAAATGAGCGTTTTGGCCCACTGGCTTGGGAAGAACTGGGATTTGTACATTAACAGTTATGGAAGAAACAATTTGAAGGTTTTGAATCTCTACTAAACTTTGGATTGTTCTCCGTTCAACACATTGCAAACTATTGGCAGCGCAAGATAGGTACACGACTGCTCTTATTGCGAAAAGGGTAGGTATAATCTAAAACATCCCGATTTTCCTAACTAAGAAATATGTCAGTTGGGCATTGAACTAGTGATTTATTCCTCAAGTTATATATATTGTGATTTTGTTGTTGTTGCTCACAAGACTTGAATTTTTCCTTTGGTCCGTTGGCAAAAAACATTCGGTTGACTAAATACGATAGATAAGCACGTACGTACATACCAACCGTCATAATCTACGATGGAGTTTACTAGCAACTACATCAGAGACGGTACCTGTACCGTCAGTACGTACGCTAAGAAAATCTCAGGAAAGCTCTCATCAAAACAAAGTGGAGTAAAATTTGCTCTGTGTAAACACTCTAGAGTCACATAAGAGACTGAGTGTAGTGAGAACTGTCCACGATGTCAACTCAAAGAAACAGAAAGCAATATGTTGTAGAGTTGTTTCCGAATGTGAAGTGTGAAAGCACCGTTTGGAGGTCGAAAAAAAAAGAGAAAAAATGACCGTATCGACCCCACGAGGAGGTGGAAAAGCGCGGAGGCGACTGCTAGGCAAGGCGTCTAATAAATGAAGTGTCAAACGATCCTTTTCCTTCCAATGGTGTTGCTACCACAGCCGCAGAGTTTTCTCCGCCTAGCGCCTGAAGACCGCCTGAAAACTGCCGTGAACGGACGTTTTCTAAGAGGGAAAGCTGAGGATCTTTCCTCTAATATATATGCTAAACTCTTTTCCGTGCGAGGAAAGCCTACAGTTTCGCGGGGGTGGTGTCGACTTCGTGACCCACTTGCTATTCGATAGACGTTTCCCAACTATCGGCTTAGCGGAAGACGTCGACAACGTCGTATGGCCAATAATGGTTGTCTTCCGATGATGTACCAACCACTAAAAATTACAGAACCCCAAAAAATCCTTCCGCTTAGATGTGCGCCGCACCGAATCACACTTTATACTCATTGATGTTGTTGTTAATAAAATATGTTACTGGAAATTTGGAAATATCATATTCTTATTTTAGCTTCCCATCCAAGTATCTACCTAAGGTTAAAAACTTAGTGTTCGTACAAAAAGTGAAAAAAAAGAAAGGAAAAAAAATAAGATTTCTCCCAAAATTTCAACTTAATTTTTGCGTTCCAGAGCATGCTGATAAATTTCGGTTCCCGTCTCACTGTCTTTGACTGTTTCCGTCTCCCGCTCAGAACTAAACCTATTATGTTTTACTCCTACAATTTATGAAATTTTCAGGGTTTGTGGTTGTGGGAATCAACTTCTAGTCGGTTTCCTTTAAATTTCATTACCGCTAGATCACTTGTAGCGTTTGCGAATGCGTAAACGTGAATTTTCTGGATTTTTTGTTTTCAACGATCCATTATCGGTCCAATTTTGTTCCGATTTGGGGATTTTAGGGTGTAAGTTTCCTATTGTTTTTGTTTCGATTGGTTGTAGTAACTAAGAATAGCGCATGTGCAAACATGGAATCGGTTGTTATAAACCATACTCCGTGACTTAAATACAGGTTATCATTTACGTACTTTTCGAAAGAATCCGTCGTCACTAGCAAGTCAACTTGCTAATGACGACGGATTTCTCCGAAAGGTACGAAAATGACAATATTATCAACCCATTAGATTTAATAATAGGCAGATTTTCACGTAACAGCTAAGGATTGTTCCGGTCACCTCTAATTAGTCCTCTATATACAATAGATGGTGAATAATGTTAGGAAATGCGCACATTGGCTTACATAAGTTACCGCCCTATTTCACATCTGTTGGGTATGTAGAGCCACCTGCCAGGGGTAGCGGATGCACTGTCAAGCCAAAAATCTCAGAAACAATGATCATGGAATATGTGAGCATGAACTACATGTTCAAAGACTTGATAAGCTGGAACGATTAATTCAGCTAGACTTTTAGGTAGGTGATTATTGCCACCTGTTAGGATAATATCTGAATCGGCAGAAGCGGATATCTGGATCGGATTTCAATGAATGGAATCAGAGCGAATGATCAGAAGGTACCCACTATGATGAATTTAGGTGAGATGATAACGAATATTTATGACGGTACTGAAATAATTATAGGTATACTTACTCGAAAATTCTCTGCCAGTAGCGGTGCGAAAGTTCTTGTCAGACAACAATGCAATGACAAAATGATTACTGCAACTGTTTTTACTGTAAATTGCGTTGCGACTAAACGACCAGTATCCCAGATTTGCTGGGATTTAAAATACGGAAACAACTTATTTCGAAAAAACGTCCATTGTTGTCGATGTTATTGTACTTTTCAATGCTTTATGTGTACACGATCTCGTTCTCTGGTGTGCAAATGGTGTAGCAATCAAACTGCGGTTGACGCAACTTCACTGCTACATACTTATACAGAACTATATAAATTTTACTACTAAATATGGTGGTAAGGTATGGTGGACTTCTTTGAAGTTACCCTTTCCCTCCATTAACCCCCTCCACCGACAGTAAATTTCCATTATAATACTCCCAGTATTGAATTTGAAACTCCTGATATGATTTACAAAACTTTATCTAATTCATAATTGAACAAAAAGTGATCACGAAAATCCAACGTGGATTGTTAAAACATGATTTATCAATGTTACCTCTACGCCCGCCATTCACCCCTTCTCGTGATGAGATTTAATACTCCTAAGCATACGTTTCAAAACTATGTTTAATTCGTAATGGAACAAAATAAGAGTCACGATAATCGGTGGAGATTTGTAGCCTGGGTAGCGTCGACAAGACTTGTTGGGGGAAAAAAAAAGTTTTTTTCGTTTCACCCTCTCCATTCCCCCTCTTCCATCACGGAATTCAAAATTTCCCGAATTCGTTGTACAGCTAGATTCAAATTTGGATGGAACAAAGAAACAATCTCGAAAATTGGTTGAGAATATTGTGGCCTGGTTAGCATCGACAAAATTTATCACACACACAAACAGACATACAACTATGGTGTTTTTTGTTTTTTTTTAAATTTCTTTTTTTAAGTATTCGGTCTTGGAAGGATTGAGAAGGGTTTATATGCGGTCATTTATTTCTAATGCTTAGGTAGTCCCCCCATCCCCTAGGATCAATTAAAATAGGCGTCCCTCTGGTTAACGAAGGCTCGTCTATAAGGCATCACTTCAGAGGGACGTCCTAAAAAGTACTCGTTTCCCCCAACCACCACGGAATAGCATTTTGCAAAATTGAATCGAATGCAGGTCCCGTAAGTCTAATTTCTTTCTCAATACACCACTGTGCTGCAATTTGAAATGACACTCTTTTGGGATATCAAAATTACCTACCTATGGACGGGCAGAGATAATTTGAGGTGTCTCTAAAGCTAATTTTTTCCCTAATTGAAATAAGGTGCTCAAATTTAAAATGGAGCCAGTTTATGACACTAGAAAAACAATTATAATGTATGGGGACGAACTGATCAGCTGAGAGTCTTCTGAGGCTAATTTTTTTGAATCGCCATATATAACTAGGGTACATTATTTCATTATAATAGAGGAAATTATCGGAAGGAAACAAAATTAGTTCCCAGTACTTGCTAAGTCCATGCAACCCTTCTACATGGTGGGAAGATGAGTTGTCATAAAGGGTTTTGTTTATCAACATTTACTAAACAGCGTGAAATTGGGGGGTCCCGGCGCTTTGAAGGGACTAACCCTTTTGCGAGGCGCTATTCGTCGAGTTTACTGTTACTGTGTTAGATTGGGTTTAATAATAGCAGAATGATACGACAGAAATGCAGTTCTGTATCCTTTCTCCCCTAAATTAGATTCGTACGAGAAGTGTACTGAGTAGTTTCTACTGGATTATTAAAAACATGTTGCGTTGAAGAAATGCGTAAAAAAGCTCGGATCTTATTATTCTTTAAAAAAAAGAAGCTAAATAAATAAGAAAGGAATCCCTGAGGGGGTGAACTCATTATAGGTAGAATGGGATTTTCCCTTCGCATCGTAAATGCGTTTTCAATCAGGAAGTGCCAAGCGCCGCATCGCCCGACACCCCCCAACCAACGGTTTCACGATCGTCTCCGTTTTCATAATAATTTGTTGTTCCTAATTCTGACGTAATTAAGTACGCGCCAATAATTTGTCTGCTCGCGATAAAAGTTGAAAAGGTTCCTTTATTAAAAATTTGATTAATTGCCGGGCGTCTGCTGGTTATGAAGAATTTCCGTGAGGCGGTTCGCGTCTTTTTTTTGGGGGGTTGTCAAGACCAGGTCAGTAATAATTTTCTAATTTGCTGTACGCTTTCAAAAGACAAAAATTGATGTTCCTCCGGATCATATTACACTCCCCAACAGAAAGAGTTTGAAAACTCTTGTGATGTTCTAACTACCACAAGTATTTTATGAGATGATATAATTCCTATGCGTCACGTACTACACTCTGAAGGATCTGGGCACTAGATCGTAATAAGCCGCCGAGAGCACTTCTCCGAAATTACTGGCCAACAGTTTAGGAAATTTGGCTCAAAAATCATACATCAGCTGAGGACGAGCCAGTAACATTGGCATACATTTTGATAAGCCCGAAAGGGTAGTAATTAAGGGAAACATATCCAAAAATTGAGATCTCAAAAACGTTCAAAGCAACAGTAATGATTTTTTGCGAGTCTATGATAAATATAATCCCAAAGAATCGATTAAAACCTCCGCAACGCTGTACGTCGAACCGTTCGCTTTTCTTAAGGGATGTAGAACTTCGACAAACATCTTCGGTTTTTCAGGCGCGAAATCAGAGAGAAATCATGCGCTGATAACGTTATTATACAGGTGACCGCAGTTCAGGGGATAGAGTGTCTGACAAGGAGCAGCAGGTCGGCCATGTAACCAACCGGCGGGGGTTCGTATACCAGCGCAGACCATACATTTTCAATAATAATCCATTGTAATCGAAAAAGTTTTCCTCCGCAGGTTCCTATATCTACGCAGTCATATTGATGTCTACCTATGGATCAACAGTTTGAAATGACCTCCTTTGTAATATCAAGATCTTAATGCCAGTATTAGTGCACACTGATCACCTGTGGGGCCTCAAAGTCTGTGTTTTTTAATTAACTTATGATGCTGAAAAATGTAATGCAGCTACTTTTTGGTGATCTGGTATACGATAACAAAGTATGGAAGGACTCAGATCAGCTTCGGAACCCCTGAAGCTGATTTCTATCCATATCGACTCACGGTACTGTTATTAAGATGCTCCTTTGGGACTCCTTGGAAACAATTGCGAGTTACGGAAGAGCACAAATCACCTGAGAGACCTCTGGACTAATATTCTTTCCTTACTTATCGCCTTTTTTTTTTTTTAACATTTACAGTGAAGAGGAAAATGACAGTTTCTTGGTGTGTGGTTGTGTATCCTTTAGGGAGACACGATGCGCCTAGTTCTGATCATATATTACATACGGGGCTTAATAATTATAGACCAATGATCGCGAATAAGGGCTATCTAACACATAAATAATAAACCTTTGTCTATTAATTTACAGCGTTTTATATTATGCACCAGCACCACATTCAGTAGTTTAGACCGTTTTGAACTAACGATTTAACGAAGAAAGCGAAAACTAATTAAAACTTTGACTATTTCCAAGAAGTAAAACGTTAAAAAATGTCTGTTTGATTTTGACGGTTAACACTTCATAATTGACTTCCGTTTTCCTTATTTGGTACACATTTAACAAAATATTTTATAATACACAAATTCTAAGACATATATTTATTTGTTAATCTGATTTAAGGCTTGCACTCGGTCTGCTTTTGCCGGTGTTTGTGTGTGTGTGTGTGTGCATCAGTCCCTTGGTTCCTTCAGGTCGCCAGCACAAGGTGAAGGTGGTGCATGTAGAGCGCTGTGTCATAGGAAAGTTACCCATCTGCGCCCGATTCGTGCTGGAGGATTGCCGATGTTTGGAATGAACTTCATGGCTGTGGCCACAATTGCTGCAAGCCGAGTGGATCTTGGTGGAGCGCTGGCTCGTATCATCAAGGCTCCTCTGAAGCCACAGCAGAAACTGAGCCGCCTTCGAACGTACTAACTACCAAGGCTAAACTAGTTTAAGCCATTCGCAGGCATGCTGAAGAGAGGTTGGTTGAGCTGGATCGTGAATTTTGCTCTGCTGTGTGCTGTTGGTCAGGCTTCCCAACTGATGCTTCAAGGGCCTACATCCACGCCCAATTAAAAAAAGTTTAATTATAACTTCAACTCTAAAGAAATTATTAATTTACGTATTTATAAAATTCAAAAATTTCCTCTACATTTCAATTAAATACATTTTTATTGAAACCAAATTATTTATTAATGAAAATAAAAATTATTTCATGTTCACATTAACTCTACCTGACGAAAGCTAATAATTTATGGAATTTATACACTATACAAAATTTCATTTACATCACAATAAAACAATTTTTTAATGGTGTAGTATATTTTTCACGATCCTAATAGCCAATAATTATCTTGTTAAACATTCAACGACTTCAAAAACCCACTGAGCAGGTAAAAACATAAGACAACAATTTATTTTAATTTTTTATTGTTTTTGTTTTGTTGGCAAGATCAGTGATTCAGTAGGCCTCCCACTTTTTCGTGGAACTTTACAAAATTAAAGATTGTTGTTAAACATTCAGGAAGGTCTCCAAAATGAAAAACACTTTTCATTTCCAGGTTGTGTGTGTCCGGGTGAACAGTGAAGTGTGAAAGTTAAAAAAACGTGTACGGTGAAGCTTAAAGGCCCCATAAAATCCTTCAGCGTAGAATTTTATTAGCTACAACTTTTCATCTTCAAGGAACTCGATTCAATGGTAAGTTTGACCTTTAATATGCTAATAAGTGATGTTTCGCAGTTTTGTAAAACTGTAAAATTCAAAATCATCCTTTTTTGGCGATTAATCTCCCCTAAATTGCATTTTCCACAACTTTTCACTACACAGTAATTGTTTTGATCGTTATTTATAGCTGCTAGAATTTTAGATATGTTGAAAAACGTGATTTTGTTAGTTTTTGAAGGTACTAACTTATTCCAAGAGCAGTTATAGGTATAGGAACATGTTGTACGTTTGGAATCAGCGCAAAACATCCTATAAGAATAGCCAATAAAATAATTTTGATCTGACAGAATTGATTTCTGGACTACTGCGTGTCGTAAGGAGAGAGGAGTTTTCAATATTGTTCTTTTTTATTTCTTAAAACTGTAAATCTTCTAGTTTTGCAGGAGTTCATCTTAGAATGTTTTCAGAGGGGTCTCCAGACTGGCGTCATCTCAACTGATAATGCTAAAGCCTTTCACAAGTTGTTACGATACCATATTTTATCGCCAATGTTATTATTGTTATTATAATTATGTCCGTTTATTTATTGGCGTTCATGGCACACTTCTTAAGTGAATTCGGAGCTACTTTTGTGGCCGCCAGATTATTGTGAGAGTGAGAGTATTTTCGTCCTTATCATTCTCGGATTTCTTCTCGGTATTCCACTGGGAGAGTCACTGGAGACCGCTGTGTTTTCTTTTGATAATAAACAGTGTTGTGAGAATCTCAGGCTACCGAATTCGTTGTCTGAATTTTGCAGATGATCTCAACATTTTCTGCTCTATTGATTCCTACTGAGACTTTTGTGCACTGCAAGTTGAATTTGGTTGGCTGGAGGAATGATGCTCGACGAATTATCTCTTTCAGAACCCTTTTAAGTGCTCAGCAGTAACTTTTCATCACAAAACTCACCAAATCCCATACCTGAATAAATTGCTGAGCTTCTTCCAGCACATGATGAATATTTTGAGCTGAGCAATGTGCACTATATATCCCCCCCCCCCCCCCCTCACCAGATTACCTCACGAATGATGATACAATCGTGGTTTTTTTCAAAGAACTTATTCTACCAAACCTAGAATAAATATATCAACAACATGAGCGCCATCCGATTCTGTGCACAAATACATACATGAACGAGTTCAAAACAAATTCATCCAGTACGTGGCGTTAAAGCTTGGAATTCCATCAGCCGAGTTCGATTATGGATTTGTGAAATCCCAACGAGAACTCCAGAGGCGAAGATCCGTCGGTCTCATTCTCCTCCATGAAATCTTGAACGACAGCATCGAATGTCCACAGCTCTTGTCATCATTAAATCTTCATGTTCCATGTATCACGGTTCACCATCGTCGTCCCATATTCCCCCGCAAATTATCTTCCTGGACCCATCCACAGAGTCCCTCGCAGTTCAAACCTATTTTCATCTCTGATTAGCGAATTTGTCTTTTTTGAATCCTCCCTTGCCAGTCGCTACTCCGAACGCTCTAATTTCTTCATGTTGTCCAGCAAATTACAGTTAACTTCTTGCTTTTATATTTTATGCTCAATTGTTTGAAATACTAGCTACTACCAATCAATTATTTTAATGACATATACTTACTTGGATGTATATAATATGATTGGCCTTGACCGTTTCTGAATACAATAATGTATCCATAAGGTATTATTTCTTGCGTAAAGCTTGTAGTACTTGATTTGGTATATACCTAATGTTTGTTGTAGCATCCCATCGACACTCGGTAGATGCTATGAAATGCGTGTTTTCCCCTTTCGCTGTTATCAAGATAAATAGCGATGAAGTTATTTGTCTCTCAGGGCGCACCGAGGGCTTTGAGGACTTGACAGTTCCCAAGGTGGCGGCGACATCTCCATGAAAGAATGGCTTCACCTTGTCGCGCCGCCTGCTTCCTTCGCCTTTCTACGTCCCTCATGACTTTCCATTAATATCGTTTGAAATATGCATCAGGAGATGTTCCGTATTCCGTAGTTCCTCTGGTTCCAGGATACAGTGAACTTAGGTACCTACTCGGTCGATCTACGCAATATTTGCTTTATGCACTAAACATCCTAGTTAATTAGGTATGTGCTGAGAGATATCAGGTAAAATAGGCATTGAGAAGGTAGGTACTTTGGGAGTTCCGACCGGCGAACCAATATCACCGTAGACTAAGATAAGAAGTATAACTTAAAGTTTGGCGAAGCAATATCACCGTGCGTTCTAAGAAAGGATAGGTTACTATATAAGTGCATACAAATTAGAAAAAAATCCAGTCATGCAGCATGATCATATGAGAGAGAATTTTCAAAAGTTATCGTACATTTCAACTTAGGTTGTTTTGAAATTAGGATAAGTTACTAGAAATCGTTAACTCAAAGATATAAATAACTTGTTCCAAATATTTAGTTTTTATCGATTTTCAGCAAATATTAATGAAATTTAAGTTAATTTTCCAGCATTAGGTTGGTGCATAAATTTTTTAATGTTTGCTCATCGTTGATAAACATTTTTTAAATAAATGTCTGCTGGAAATATAGATTTAACGATTTTTAGTCGTTTTTAGCCATTTTAATGATTTTCTGACCATATTTTTGGAATATCACTAATTTAAGGTGCTCAAAAAGTTCTGACCAACTAACTCATCCATTTTTTTGGAATGCTTGATTTTTTTGCAACAAGAACGGAATCTTTATCTCAATTCTGAAGAGAGTTTTCGTGAGGAATGACACACACACACACACACACACACACACACACACACACACACACACACACACACACACACACACACATATATATATATATATATATATATATATATATATATATATATATATATATATATATATATACACGCACATGCACACATAGGTATATATACAGTTCTTGTAAGAAGGGTGTGACCGCTGGTAAGCTGAGGAATAATTTTGTTATTATTATTTATTTATCATCTCAAAAACAGTAGATAAACGTGGAATACGCACGCTGGCTGCTACCATGGTGCAAGCTCGGTGTTTCACGGGTCTTCACACGTCGTCTCTTATCAAATATTTTCTACAGTGACGCTGAATCCGACATTTCTCATCTTGTATTTCTCCGATTCTGTTTTCCTTCAACCTGATATCACTTTCCATCATCTATCATCATGCTGTTTTATTGTTTTGTTTTCAATTCGCAGTGTTATTTGAAAAGTGAACCTTTATAATCAGCCAAGAAATTTTTTTTAACCCCCCCTCTTAAAATTCGGTTACGTTTCAAGATACGTAGATTTCAGAATCAGCCCGTTGTTCTTCCAGCCTCCGTTTTATTTGTGCAATGAAATTCAGCGAGAAGTATAATTAGCCTTCGTTGACTTAAAAATCACGATATTTTATTAAGCAGAGACGAGCTCGACGATGTGTTCCAGGTTTACCTTGAAGACACATCCGTCAGATACACTGGCGATTGTTCAAGTAAGTTCTTACTCAACTTTGTTTGTAGTAATATTGGTATATGTAGATATAAAGGTTGGTATATGTATATAGATTTGATGCATTTTTTGTAGAAATTCAGTAAAATAATAAATGTGGGTATCTTAGTAGTTTAATGTTTGTATCTTGGAAAAAGTAGATATGATTGGATCAAAAAGATGTTATCCGTTTTTCAGCAAACCTTAAGCCTCTGTTTTGTTCACTAAGTTATTTTTGGGCACTTGAGGAATGGACTGCTTCGAGAGAAAATGAGATGAATATAAATAAATTTAGAATATTTTAGTATAATTATTTATTTAATTTAAATCTTAAATGGTATGATTAATATATTTAGTATAAATTTTAGTATAGAAAAAAACGTTAACTGAACATGCTTATCACTGAAATCTTCCTTGAGTTTGGATTTACTGGCGTACCTAGTGTTGAAGACGTGGTAACGCGCACGTACTAACGTAAAGACTCGATCTTACGTTGTCAATCAAGCGGTCACCTATTCATGACGCACGATTGTAATAATTCGTCAACTGTCGATGTAGGTTGTTACCAGATCAGCTGATCATGTTTTACGTTCACCGTGTGATCTGTAACCGCAGTAACCAGGAACTCTCTCCATCAGCGACACGTAACAACGAAAACAAAAAATAATGACACGTAGCAACAAAGGGGGAGTCTACGAGTGGCGGGATCTTCTTGGGATTTTCCGAAAGGGGGAGCGAGCGAATTTAAAATTGTCTAATCCCAGCCGAACCATGGGCCGTAGGGCGGGAGGGGGGTCGAAGTAATAATTAATGTGCGCTTTTTGGACTTCCCCGCTTCCCCTACCCCTCTGAACGGCCGTTGACAATTCCGGAAAAATACGGGTTTCGTAGGTTTTCCTACGAGGAAGACGACGGCGCGATCGGATCGCGAAAAAAGTATCGGGAAATGCGTCAAAAAAATGCGAGAGTACGGACCCGTTTTCTCGAAAAGTCCGCCGAAAAACTTGGTTTTTTCCGATTAAAATATACCCCATAAAGGTACGTTTTTCGGAACGGTTTTCGCGGGCGAAATACAGCTTTGGGTCCGCCGAATCTGAATCCGAAATCGGATATCGAAAAAAGTGACGGAAAGTAGGTCAAATCACGAGGGGAATTGCGAGGGAAGCTTTAACATCAGAAATTAATCGACCACGGGCCGCCGTTACACAACGTTGCTTACCTGAAGGGACCCTCACAGGGGGGTTCCCATTTGCACTTCTACGCAATACCTTGCGAGCGAAGCGAGAGCCATTTCAAATAATAAATACGGACTTTGTCCTACACATATACAGGTATACCTTGCGAGCGAAGCGAGCAACATCCCCGAATAAACTTTTCGTGGTTCCACGTAGTTTCTAAGATTTAATTTGTTTGTAAGAATTCCCAACTGAAAAAAACGTCTGCCAAGTTGGGTGGGCAGTACAACATTCCCTAATAAACTTTTCGTGGTTCCACGTAGTTTTATAAGAATTAATTTGTTTGTAAGAATTTCCAACAGAAAAAAACGTCTGCCAAGTTGGGTGGGCAGTATAACTTCTTCAAGCGAGCGAAGCGAGCAGCATCCCTTACAGAATAAATACGGACTTGCGAGCGAAGCGAGCAACATCCCCTAATAAACTTTTCGTGGTTCCACGTAGTTTTATAATACACAAGATGACTAGTGTTACTGTAGCCCTGTGATCTCCGGAGCTAATACCGTTGCTATTCAACCTATGAAGCCAAAAATTTGAATAGAGGTAAAAAAAAAAAAATCATGCTCATCACTCTTCCGCCCTTATTTTACAGGATCTTCCTACCGTAAGAAATAGAATTGAGGAATAAGTGAAACTACACCACCTTTTTAAGCAACAGTTAGTGTGTATAACGCCTGCTATACCCACGCACACATGCAAAAAATATGACACTGAAACCCTACGTTAACAATCAAGAGGCTCACCGTTTGGAATTTCATTCTAACATGTTCGCTAAGGAAGTTAAAAAGAATGGTTTTCGTTAGTTGAGAAACCCAGTATCACGATAAAAATGCAGAAAAATATTGAGGTTAATAAGCATGAATGGTGACTAATCGGTGATTGGTTAGAGGTCTACGTAAGCAATGGCCCGTTGTACATGATAATAAATTCATAGGAGAGACATGCAGCCAAATTGGTTCCTTCCAGATCAATGGCTTCAATAGGATGGCGGATTGGTATTTAGTAATTGCCGGTCACAGATGATCCGATGCCGTACGTTACACCAAATGCCGAGCAGCGGCCCGGTGACTTATGGGAAAAGACGGAGAGGGCGGGAGACCCCGAAGCAGAGCGGGGCACATTCCTTCGAATTAGTGTGTGGAGGGCGGTGGCTCTCTGTCCCGACGAGGGGGTTATTATAACATAGCTTTACATAATGAGGGATCAGATCGTGAGGGAGTATGAGTCAGGGGGTCCTGGAATCAATAAGACCGGAGTCACTGGTAGGGGGGCCTTGAGCCCCGGATCAAGGGAGCGAAGGTGTCCTAATCGTGCAGCATCTCTCAGGGCCAAGGCACGATCTCGGGTATGTCCTCCCAGGTCGGTGGTATGCGATTGGGAACCGAATGCTCTGATATAAGATCATGATGTGCCGCTAAAGCAAAGCAATATATTGCGGCGTCTTCACAAGGAAGTAAGTACTTAATGTGCAGGTGAAAAAGTCTGCCAAATTGGTTGCGGCATGTATAGAGAATGGCTGTATAGATCATGGATTAATAGGGTAATGGACCCAGTAGTTGGACATTTTGTTAATTCGTCCTTAGTAACAAAGGATATGAAGATTGTGTTTCCTTTCTAAAATCAGGTGAAACAACAAACGCCCGGACTCCAACACCTTGGACACAAACCGCTTTGGAATAGAACACGACTTAGTATCACTTTCCAAACTTAGACGTTACACTAAGGTTTCCAACATGCAGTAGTGATAGTGTATTTACCAGGAACAGAACAAACTCTCGGTAAATGGACCATATCGTTTGTTATTAAAGATAATGTCCAACTACGGATGGATGCTTCAGGATTATGAACAAGTGTCCGACTATTGGGCCGAGGTTAGTTTTGGCTTTCAAATTCTACATCAATCTAACCTAATAAACATTTATTTTATCGTATTTCTTCAAACTCTGAAAAGATAAGCAGCAAAAAGTTGGAATATTTGGTCAAAAGTTGATTTTATAGTGAAAAATTTAGCGGCCATCTTAAGAGTCCACCTGTTCGGACCGTTACACTAAGTACTTTATCTATTTTAGGTTTGCGCATACGCAGTGAAAACCATTCATTTTTGACTGCGTAAATTTATTGGAACCATACTCAGCTTAGCCTACATATTCCTAGAATAGTTCATTAAAGTTGAATTGAAACTTTGAAAGTAATGCTTGTTACGAGATTTACACATCAGCCGTGAGCTGCAGCTGTTAATGATACAATCGTGTTGAAATTAATATGGGATGAACACATAGTCCTTTTGCGATATAGAATGATTAGGTCGTGAGAAAACGTTGCTTGATGGATTTCACGTTTTCAAATACGCAGAATGAATATATTGATATGTGAACAGTGAAATTGAAAGGGAATCGATTACAGCCTAATTCGCTAATTACTTGAAACTTTCATCAAAATCTTATGAATTCGTTAGAAATTAAGTTTGTTTTATGGCCACTCGATTTGGATAGGCCCATTCGGTTCATTGAAGTGATCTCTATCAATTGTGTTGACCCTATGTTCACTTCATTATTGTTTAATGCCCCCAGGCAATTTGATAGTTCGATATTGATTATTATCATTCTATGCTCCGACTTCTCAATAATCTCACGTCAATCATTTTAGTTTCATTTTCGTATATAAGAAACAAAACAAGCGATACTAGAAATATATTAAACCGCAAAACCTCACTTATTTTAACATTAGACGCCCGGACACTTGCTGACTCGTCACGATGTGGTGGCAGTGTCCTCGAAGACATCGAACCTTAGAAATAATTGTTTGGTATGGTTTCCAATAGGTTTGGACGTGATGAATCGATTGGAATGACTTTCAGAGCAATTAGATATTCGATGTAACTATGATAATTATCGTCAAGAACCGTAAACGATATCGTATGATACATCTCCAAATAGGTTTTTATTGTGGTTCGTAGGATGCTGATTCAAATGCATATTTAGTAATAACTACTTCTTTTTTTTTACAACAACAGATGTTAAAAACAGATTCTACTGAGCATTCTGGTGAGGCAACCCAGTAGTTTGAAAAGAAACTATTGACTAGGTACTTTAATGTAATAATTATACACAGTAATCTTTGTAGAAGGGCTATAAAATACAGACATAATAAACCGTTGTGTAATAATTTGCAGCGTTTTTAACAGTTTCGCGGGTAAACTAAAGATAACGCTCCACTATCAGAACATGGAAAAACCGGAGGAAATTTCAACCGCTGGCCATTCGAATAATACACATTACGTGGTCTATCGAAGTCAAGATAACGCTTTTGGTCCTGAGGGTACGGAGTTCATTCATAATTCCTATTGGCCGTAGGCTTGGTGGTAGTTGGGAATGGTAGTTCCGCAAATATAAATAAACAATATAGTTCTTATCAATTCGCTATGCTAGCAGTATTTAATCCTTATCTTCGGAGTTGGGCAACGGAGCTTGTCCCTACCAGTCTAGCGGCAAAGCGGATTGTGATACGTTCGAATGTTGATCCCTCAGAATCAAAATCCACGGTATTGCGGATGCAGGAGATGTCAAGGGTTTCACGAGTGCACACGTTCACCCTAGTTTCATTGATTGAAAGTCAATGGAATTCGTAGACCATCTAGTCATCCGTCCCCTTCTGCCATCAGAGTGTGAGTGGAATCTGATGGAAGTTGTGATTGGTGCATGATACCCACTCATATTTAGCAATTGTTGGTTGGAATCTAATTGATCTTCCTTGGGACTTATAAAACGTTCTGAATATTGATTAATGATAACGTATTTTTTGTGGCTTTGTGTAAGATGAATTGAGACTGAATTAGAAGTTGATTTCAATGAATATTTTACGACGTTACGAGAGTATATTAACCTCCTAACTAATAAAATCTGAGGTGGACGTTAACCCTGTTTGTCTGGAACACTATGTACCTACCGTGGCGTTCTATTCTAATAGCCGGACATGCTGTGCCCTATCGGCTTGGCATACCGTAGCTCTAATAGCTAGTGGATACCGTGGCTTTGATGGCAAGTACTGTTGTGATGACCAAGAGTCATACTGTGAAGGCCCCTAGCTCAACCCAGGTCCGGACAACCCAGGCTCGTAGATTATGCTAAAGAAAGTAGGAGCTAAAAAAGAAGTAAAGAACTCAAAATTGGAATGGGTTGGATGGATAACGCCGATGAACTGAAGAATGAACTGCAAACTGAGGAGTTAGGTTGGATACAGAGAAGGCAGTTGATTGATTGAGCTTGAGCGAGTAAATGAGGCTAATGAGCAGACCTTTGAGTTCTTAGCCACTATCTAGCTCTGGCCCTCCCCTCTAATTCACTTACTTGGTTTATTTTGGAAAACTATAGCTTCCAAAAAGTCGGGCACGACATTATTGATTAGGAATATGCATAAAGAACATCAAAGGTTAGTGAATAATGAAAATGGATGATAACATGATGAGTTGTGTCGTTTGTTTTGAATATGAGACATAACTTTCACACACGTTATGCACAATATTACAGTTTAATGTGATATTCTTCTTGCTGTGATAGGTAAGACAGCCTCTTAGGGATCCCGGCTTCCACAACTTTCCTTTTCCACTGCTTTCTGTTAGCAGCAACTGATCTTCTGACCCCCTGCATTTTAAGGTCATTCTCCTCATCCTACAGCCATCGTTAGCGAGGTCTTCCTCATTGTCCGGCACCAGACATTAAGACGTGTACATCACTCTCCTTGGAGTTCTTTCTGGTGGCATTCTCTCAACAAATGCCCATAGTTCAAGATGAAGGCAGCCAGATCTGGATGTTCAAAAAGTTAGAATAGCTCAGCATTCAGTCGGATTCTCCTTCTTCCATCCCGATATACGAGTCCTTAGAGCTGAAGTGGTATAATATGTTGAAAAACGACCAATTGGGCCCTTTGTAACGAGAAACATAATGTATAGGAAGGCGACAGATGAAAATGAAAAACATCGAAATATATTCAAGTGTTTTCTGTTAATATGCACGGCTGATGATTTGTTCGTTCCTCAGTGCTACACGATGCATCTTTGAGACAAGTGAAATATAATATTACAACATCACCTCACTCATATCAGCTGACTGATTTCTGAAGCCCACTCACGCTGCTCACATTTGGAATGGATTTAGACCGGGTTCCAGAGTGAGCTCTAGCATTTATACGTTTTTATTAAAAGAGTGTCACAATTCTAAGACATTCCGTGCACCTTAATTTCCTCTCTATTTTACAGGAAACGTAACTCAAGCAGCGCTGAACAACCGTAGGGTAGCAAGAGAACCGGCAAGTGTCGAAGTATCATCATAAGCCTCTCAGTAAAAAGAGAAAAAAAGGGATGGTTCGAACTAGGGGACTGGGCGTAAAGGGTGTAACGTTTAAACTGAGACTTCATTCACGGTAGGGGTGCGTAAGACCCTTCGGAATCTAACAGCTCACGCAACCACCGCACCCTGCCTGTCTTTTCGACTTTTTTGTCATGCCTTTTCTTTGTAGCAGCCTCATCACGTTGAAAGCAATTCTCACCCCCTGAGCTTTGTTTTACTTTGGTGTTCCTCATTCCACCCGTTTCTTCAGCTAGTTTCAAAAGCTAGTAAAAAAAGGAAAAAATAAAGATCTTCATGAAGTATAAAGAAGAAAAACTTCAACCTCTTAGGAAAGCGTCCTTCTTCTTTCCTTTTTTGTATCACAACCCCTAAAAGATCGTGTTGAAGTGGAAGAAAGTAGAGAAAGTGGATCCAATATACTCGTAGATAGAATCTAAACACACCAGTTACTGACTCTTTCTGTTGAATCTAAGGATAATAAAATAATGAAGTGATAATATGAAACTGTATGCATTTTATCTAATTTTATCAGAAACATGCTAGTTTTAGAAATTTTCTATTGAATGATCACATCATTGGACAGGATTTTCTTCTTCTATTCCAATTTCGATTAGAAACACGTCTATATGAAACCTCAAAATTACGTAGAACAACTGAATGTGTGATGCTAATAACATCGAAGTGACTTATAGTGACTAGATTGTTATTGTGAACTGCATGTAGTTTCGAAGTATTTCGTTTTGGATTAATTAATCGCAATAGCTGCAGAGATGGAAGGCACATACGTCTCCATTGGCACCGCACCAAATACTATACAGCTCGCGCTCCCATGTGGCAGTAGAGAGTAGTGAAAAAGTATAATTCGCAGAATCATCGCATTGGCTCAGTATGGTTAAGCTTTTCCATCATTCATTCTCCGGTGAAGAAGTTTATAATTGGTCTTGCTGTCTGCAAAAGGGTACGTTAATGTACGGATCAAATTTTCTTCAATCAGAAGAATAGGGGGCGAAAACAGATATATGAGAACGCACCTGGTAAAATTCAAACGAAGCTCCCGTGAAACTATCAGAGGGTTCCACGCCCAAAGGACCAACGAACATCCTGGAGGATCTTCGCTTGAGCTGCAACCCCCTTACAGGAACAAAGGGATTGGTAGACTCCCGCGGAGGGGGTGGACATCCGAGATCATCAATTACTTCCTCCACTTTTATTATGTACATGATGCGTCTCTTTCCGATAAACCAGCTTAAAGGATCAACTCAGCAGTGGGTACCTTTCCATCGCCCTTCACTGAGGCTGAAGAGGGCTCTCGTTTCTTCTTTCTCATTTCACCCGAGCGGAGATTATGCCTTGTTTCGGTTTGTACCCCTTTGAGGTAGTTGAAGGCACAGATGTAATCAATGGACTACAATGCGTAACGCAATCCTATTAATAGGGGAGAAGGAAAGGCAACGAGAATCCTTAAATTTTTATTATTCGTCATCCCTTCTATTGACTCGAAGAATGGGTGTTTATGAAGGTACATGAGATAGTCTTGTATTTGCGTTGGCAAAATAAAAATATAAAAAATGTCCTATTCTATTGAAAGTAAGAGCCCTACACAGATATGAGGCCGGTTGGATTCAGTGTGATAGCCTTAGTTGAAGGAAACTAGCAATTGTTACAAGAAAGGAAGAAAACGCCATCACCACCCTGGACTCTATACCTAATATACTCATCATCACCCTTTTTGAGACCGACGATGATGCGGCAGACATCCACAGAAGCCTCTCACTCCTTGTTATAATACTTGTATTACACTGGGGTAAATAATCCTTCAAATTATTTCCAGGTGTGTATAATTTGATTAGATGGGATAATTTAGCTATTTTGTGGCAGTTCTAGGACGAACGAGTGCAGCTCTTCTGAATGAGTGCAGGGACCATGATTTGTTGTTCAATGTTGATCAAAAATACCCCTTGTTTAGCAGATCCCTTGTAGTTTAATTCTAAGCGGTAGCCATGTCAGGTCGGGCTTACAGGCTATATCCTATCCCCAGAGGATATAATGTTAATTCACCAAACAAAATTTAATGTGAACAACACTAGAGCTAAACTAGAATGTTTTAAGGGATAAAATATCATTAACATCATCACATAATCGAATGAATACCAAGCCCAACGATGGGAAAAACGCTGTAAATTATTATACAGCGGTTTAATATTTCTATATAAGGTTGCCTTTCTACACAGAACACTAGTCCATAATTATCAAACGAAGTCTATTATACATTATTTATAATCACTGCCGGAGAAAAATTGATTAAATACAACAAAACACCAACAGTTTACTACACCCTCTGTATATAATAACAGCTGATGTATAAGTACAATAGTAACTACATCAGAATCAAAGTAATTCATAATAAGGATACAAAATAAATCAACTACCTAAGCTTCACTGGTGACAAAATTTATAATAAACTCTTTGAGGTTATTTTTCTCTCCATTGACATTATATATCAGCTGATACGACCATCGTTGCGTATAACGCAATTTTTACTGTGTTTCACTATTTTGTTTTGATTCGCTCTCGAGTTGATGAGCAGTTTTCCAGTCAAAGATCTAGATCTTGGAAAGGGTAAACAGATGAATATCCGATTTGGGAGGTCTCACTCGATTCCTTGCGATGACAACTATCAACGTAACCCGAATAACTTATTGTTATTTCTAATGTTATTTTAAAATGGTAATTAAGAAGAAGAAGAAGAAGAAAAAGGTTTATTAGAATTTTAAACATAATGAATTTACCAAATTCAGATCAAATAAACAATACGGCAATAATAAATTGTCTGCCGGAAGTAGGGCCATACAATGCATGCTATTATAGATTAATAATTGTTCCATTTATTGATAATAAAATACTGAAAAGAAACACGTACTTTGTGAAAACAACACGACACCATCCACTTTAACACATTAATCAAAAGTTAAATTCTGCAACAAGCAATTTTCTATATCTCCAAGCCAACCTACAATAGAGCTCCAGCTTCGTCCAATCAGGGCCATTCAGGATTGAAATTGCTTCATCTGGAGACAACGTGTCGCAGCGGAACGCAATGCGCCGAAATTCGGCAAGAATCGGGCATCTACAAAGAAAGTGGTATACATCCTCTCGTTCATGGAGGTTGCACATAGAGCATTCTTCCGACCCGTCTGTTCTGTAAGGCTTCGCGTTGAGACAAAGGGCTTCAGCTCGAATCTTAAATGCCCATCGTGCAATACTTAGAGGAACACAATCATCTCTTACCAGACTAGCACACTTCACTGATTGGTCCAGTCTGTGATATAGTGTGAACGAGTTCGAAGTGGCAGCCCGTTCCACAAAACATGACTTCCTGTGGATCGCAAATGCCGATAAAAGGCTTGCCATGTCCATTTTAAGGCGGTTAAATTCAAATGAGCATAGGTTGTCAGGAACAGAATGCTGCGCACAAAGGCGAGCATACTTCTCCGCGTACCCAGCTCCAATCCTTGCCAGCTCAACTGCCACTATTCTGGGAAGACGGGACTCAGACATTTTTGAAATCCTCAGCAAATAGTCGAAGTGTAGTTTGAGCGTATAAACCGATAATGGACTCAGTTCGGTCTCCAGATACAGTATATAGTTCGGTGTGAAATGAGGGAGATGGAACAACTTCCTTACAAACTGCAACTGCACAGACTCCACAGAATCATACTCCACGTAACCCCACGATTGTGCTGCATAACACAGGATGGCTCTCGTGATAGCATTAAAAATCTCCATTTTAGCGGGGAAAGGAATGTTAGGATTGGAGAATGCTTGACCCCAGACACAGTTCATGGCCGTCTTGGCCGACCTAGCCTTGCGTGAAAGGTGTTTACTAAAAGACAGCCTAGGTGTTAGGATAATTCCCAAGTAAGGGTATTCCTTAACTATTTGGAGGTCCTCTGTGCCATAGGTCCAATGTTCTGTCGCACGACGTCCTGCCTCCCCTCTGGAACACTACCACCTTCGACTTATCCAAATTAGCCTCAAGCCCCCACAGCTCACAATACGCTCGAACCGCATCAATGTTCAACTGTAGCTCCACAGGGTCATCCGCCAAAACTACCAAGTCATCCGCATATAGCAGCACTTTAATGACTGTCTCGCCAACCTGAACTCCATACTGTAGTACATCAGGCAGGTCATTAATGAAGAGCGCAAACAACAGTGGGCTGAGGGGACAACCCTGCCTAACGCCACACACAACTGGAAATGACTCAGTTCTCCCCTCTTTTGTCCACACCGATGAAGTAATATCTGTATACAGACTACGAAGAGATCCAATGAACTTGGATGATACCCCACAATTGAACAGTTTGCAGAAGAGAAGGTCCCTGTTGACGCGGTCAAACGCAGCTCTCAAGTAAACGAAAAAGGCGTAGACCTTACCACGAGGGCGTCTGAGGGTAAGCTCAATCAAACCAGTCAGGACAAAAATCGAATCGACCGTCGAGTAGCCCTTACGAAATCCTGACTGGCACTCAGGCATAATATTCTTTTCTTCCACGAAAATTTTCAGTCGGTTTGCAAGAATGCACGAGAGAAGCTTGGCAATTGCATTGATGAAAGATAAGCCTCTGAAGTTGGCTGCATCCGCTGAGTCCCCCCTTTTAAACAGAGGAAAAATAACCGCTTCTTTGAAACTGCTAGGGATCCGTCCAGTAGAGATGATATAATTGAAAAAATCCAGTAACATTTCTTGAAAAGTGGTGGGTGTGTTTTTGAAAAATTCGAATGGTACACCGTCACAACCAGGTGCCTTATTGTCCTTGACGCTCGACAGCACACTCTGAAGTTCGGTGATTGTAAAAGGATCATCCAACATGGGAGAAGCGATGCTTGGTTCCACAAAACACAATGAATGTCCTGAAACATCTGGATTGAGCAAGGATCTAAAATGGTGCGACGACTGAAGTGAAGGAACAGTGTTTTTGAACGTCTTTACCAAGCGCCAGAACTGCCTACTGTCAACAACTTCCCTGAACCTCGCCGCCAAGCCACAGTAGAATTCTTTTTTCTTCTTAAGCACCATATCCTTGTATATTTGGTTGGCCATAACATAATCTTCTCTAGCTATATCTGAGGCAGTTTTTCTGTGTAGATTGAGCAAACTCATGGATCTCCTTCTGGCCCTTTCGCAATCCCAGTCGTACCATGGTTTTTGGCTGTTAGGAGAATCAACTGTGCCAGTACGCGCAGACAAGTCTCTAATCGCACATACTATAGAGTCCGCCCACAAATCCACATCCCCACCCGCCCGCTGGACAATCTCGGCACTGCAACCTCTAGTTTGGTCATATTATTTTTTAGCGAATTTGGGGAACCATCTTAGCCGCGGGAGAGGAGGAACCAACACATCAGAACAGCCCAAAGGGACACTGAAAGTGACCGGCATGTGATCCGAGAAATTTTCTTGCAGTACCGAAAAATCCGCTAAGTATGGTAGTATTTCCAACGATGCACAAACCAAATCGCAAACAGACGAACCCTGATGGGAAATGAACGTAAAATGCCCCTCGTTGTCCCCCGGCGAGCGCCCATTAAGCACCACAAGTCCAGTGTCTGCGCAGAGCTCCATAAATCTTTTGCCACGAGAATTTAATTCCTTGTCCCTGGAACAACGCGTTATATAAAAATTTCCCATGTCAATGTCCGGTGTATCACACATATCTTGCTCCAGACCGATACGCACATTAAAATCACCAACAATCATGGGACTATTAATGTTTTTTTTTTTAATTTCAGCCCTTAAATTCTACTTTTCATTGTTGATCGAAATTAAGGCGAGCTTATAAAATCAAGTAAATTTCACATGTGGTTTTTGACACAAGTTTCATAAGTTTTGGTCCCAGGAGTTTTGAAAAATAGCTCTCGACGACAGACGGATTTTTTTAAATTCGATTTTTGGATTCAACGCATCATGGAACGTAAACCAGCAAATTTTGAGGGAGAGGGGACGGAGGGGGGATTGCTTTTTCTGTTGGTCGATTCCAAATGTTTATTACTGAAAATATCAATCAAAGTAGTATGAAGAGATTATAAGGGATCGCCTTAAATACCGGTCCAATTCACGTGGAAAGAGAGTTAAGCTGAAGACAGATCAACAAATGAAATAAGAGTTTCCTATTAGATCTGCCTTCATTGAGTAAAATTAGCCTTAATAGCTTTGAATTACATAAGTGTGCAGATAGGATCGTCTAGACTTGAGAGCAGGGACAATGGGAAAGGAGGCCTCTCGCTACAGAAATCAAGGAATGAGGACAGAAAGGTTGAGTGACCTAGAGCTCTTCTTATTTATTATACTGAGAACAAGTCCTATCTGCCACGTAAATACATTGGATGACTACGGTAGTAAATTTACGGATAAGATGGGATCATAATATACTAAAAATTATATACTCGTCCGATTTTGATGAAATTTTCATGAAATGTGCAGGTTGGGCTGTAAATGGTTCAATGTTAATTCCATACTTTTCAAAAAGCAAACGTAAATTCCTTCAAGCATCATTTCTTTAAGCCTTAGTCGTCCGATCCCGCTCAAGTTTGGTGCATAGTTGGGGGAAAATGGTTTAATTACTCCATGTTCATTGCAATATGATTGCATCTTTATTAGCTCCCGCGCTTGCGCGAAAGTGTACATTTTCTGGGAATTTGTGGGTCAGGCTGTAGACTGTTCCCTACCATTTTCGTTTTTGTCAAATCATTACTTCTTTCTGCGCATGTGCTAAGTTAAATTAATTCAAGCATCATTTTCCCGTTTTTTAAGCAACTTAAGCGTAAAATTGCGGGGTCTTGGAACCCTTCTCGGAGGCACGACGCGCCATGTTCTGATCATGTATTTCATACGGGGTTTAATAATTATAGACTTACGATCTGAGTTGGAAGGCTATCTAACAGAAATAATAAGCCATTGTTTAATAATTTGCAGCATTTTTACGAATTTTTCAAGTTATCAACCTATACCTACATCAGATGGTGGTTGCCGTTGGATTGTAAGGGTAGGGATTGGGATTGGTAGGGTTTGCGGTTGCTCAAAAATGTATTATAGTCCCATTTTGCATATGATTAGCATGTCTACTAATATTATTGACTCGCTCCTATTTTTTCTACTGATTGTATACATACACGTTACAATGATTGAGGAAGTTTTACTGCCTGGCCACATTAAATCTAGTTCGAACGAATGTTTCGATTGATAAAAAATGCAGTAAAACATGTTATTAGACTTAACCTAAAAATGCTGCAAACAACGCTTTTGGAGGACACAGGGTTTCGTGGGTGGTGGACAATGAGAAAGAGAACAGGAGGAGTTCAGAGGAACGAATCTATTCTATGGAAGGAGATAAAGGAGCCAGGTTTCAAATAAATTGGATCACTCCGCCTCCTCTCGATTCGATATGAGATACATTTGGGGCGGGGGTTTGTGGAATTAAGGGTCAAAGTGGACATCTGTGGTCAAGCTGCGCGGGGGAGGATTTTCACCGACTTCGGTGGCATCTGTTCAGTCGCTCCCTTTTGCCCCAGTCATCCTGTTTACAATCAGGAAGGAAAGGTAAACTGATCAATAACCGTAGTTGACCCTTTTCTTTGACGTTCTTACCCGCTATCCCCTACTGACCGATCTACCATTTACCCGTTGAGGGCCTACTCTTGATTATTGACATCAGCATAGATCAACGATCTGAAATGGATTATCTCATATCAATGATAATAAGATATTGATATTTATGTGCGCCTTGTTTTTACATTTCCTTGCGTGTTCTTGGCTTTTTTATTAGCGAGGGGGAAAGACTCACGGTATAACGAATGACGGAAAAACTGCGACATTAGTCAACATCTGTAGGTCCTTCTACCGGATTTCGAAGCAGACAACCCTTTAACATAGACCCAGGTGAATGTAGCAACGAAGTTCCGGACTCCAATATTTAGTAATTCCATATGTTTTTAGAGAAAACTGCTGAATAATATAGCAATAATGGGCAGTTTATAGGAAAAAATGCATGATTACGCATCGAAAAAATATCGATGCGATAGTATAATTTTTAATCCGACTTTTTATTTTTATGGAATCATTTATCAAGGTAAATGTGCCTAAAGCATCTGAAAGGAAATAAAGAACACGGAAAAAACCTTAGGCCTAAAGGTTAAAGAGCGATGAGCGTAGAGAAATTTTTTACGTTTTCTAAGCAAAAATTTGCTATTAATAGGTTGAAAGCACAGCAGTTAGCTCCGGAGTTCATTCAGCTGCTCTAAAGGGCATCAGACTTTATGGTTCGTTTGTAGATGTGTTTAAGGGCCTCCATTTCCAATTTCAGCTTCACAGGTATAGATATAATAGCAAAGAAATTAGCTCCAGAGCTCACTTAGATGGTCTAGGGGTCATCAGAATCTATTCTCTAGGAATTCGTTCCTAGAGGTCCCAAAGGTTCTCCATTCTAATTTTAGGTTCATAGGTTGAATAGTGAAGAATTAGCTTCGGAGCACACACAGCTGATCACGGATGAAAATAGAAACGAAAAACTTTGACAGGCTGTGATTTACAACAAGTTGTATGGTGTTTGTAAGAGGTTATTTTTTGATAATTTGACCTGCTATCTGGTTGCTTGTCTTAATATACTGGTTGTTCATGTAATTGCCACCAGGCTACTCCTCTTATCTGAGATCTTGCACAGTGTCATATCAGGAACTGTATCATAGGGCACTTTCCCCTTGCTATGCCCAGGTCAGTGGGGTTTTGCTTGAAAAGGCTCAAACTATCAGTAGCCTATGTCTACGTGCTCTCAAACTATATAACCGAATACATTTCAAACTATAATTTTGTTTCTAGCAAGACAGTAAAGTTTCTGTTGTGTGTTCATTTCATTTATAGCCCTTCCAAACTAAGCATGAGTAAAGCATTATAATGAATTTTCCCAATTTTTACCGTCTTCAATAGGCCCAGTAAAGTTCCCATTATAAGGGAAATGGACGGATGAACGTGAAGCAACCCCGATAGTCTCATTCGATTCATTGAAACTTTAATTTCGAAATTTTCCGAGATCTCGATTCTCAACCCTTGAATGCCTTCCCTTGGGGTGGATCAAAACTAATGCCGACAATATAGGAGCCTCTACGGCTAAGGTATGATTTTTGACACGAATTTCATAAACTTTAGTCCAGCAGTCTCGAAGAAATGCGGACCATTTACTTTGCGAGGAATAAATTGAATAAATACATGCACTATCCTTCACCGGAGTGACCAATACCCCTGAAGTCCACCCGGAGCGCCATACTTGGGGTCACTTTGGTCAAAACGACTTTTTTAATGTTTTCATTATACCTAAGAGATAGATCATTAAAATTATTAAAATTAAACAGTTTTTGAAGCGTTCGGTTCATTAAGCAATAAACTATGTCCAATACGGACTTGGACAGACATCCAAAGTTAAGTGACCGGCGCGACCCCGGTCTGCCCTGAACAGTTTTACAAGGATGTCTTCCTTCCTAAGATATGTCGAATCTGCAATCTTCATACTTAACAATATTGTCATAGCCTTATTAGGATATGCAATATTAGTCCAAGTACACGAGAAATCAGGCGGCTAATAGGGTTTAAAGGGAGTGCGAACGACCGGCTATTCAGATAAGACATGGCATTTTACGGCGAGACCGTCGAACTATGTTAATGGAAAGACAGACAAGCGGCTCTTACCTACCGCAGTCGGAGCGCTTGACTTGAGCCCAGAGACTCGTGAGCGGTTTGGAACGAGAAGTCCGTCTAATGTCAGGAACGCTCCAAGGGGAGAAAGTCAACAAATCTGATGAGGCAGACAAGTCAGTTCCAGAGCTCCGCCTTTTGCTAACAAGCCCCCGCCGAAGAATCGGTGCCTTCCATCCCCCGCGGGGCTGCCCACTCATTAAATATTACACGATTTTCAGGGAGAAAACCCCGCTACTGGTCTGCCCGATCGCTTTGTCAGATTAATACTCGGTTCGAGGTCATGGTTGGCTGGGAACTTTGCCCCGTTTTAAAAGACACGAACTAGGGTTCTTCCTGGCTAAAAGGAGATTTGGGATCTTCAGGATTTTCCCTCGATTTTCAATCTTATAAAAACCAGCAAACTAGCAATTAGGAAGTTTCGCCTATTGGAAACGTCTCTCCAGACTATAAATTACCTAGTCTTGTTAAAATAGAATCCAGTCCATCAGGAAACCTTTATCATAGTTGGAGTTGAGTTGGTTCGCTTACCCACTAAACCAAAAGGTTCAGACCAAGACCCGCAAGTAAAGGACCGACAAGTTTCCCCATTAGTTTGACGTTTGAACGTAGTAGAAGCCAATTAGCTTGATAGGTTCTCCATTTAAAAACATACTTGGAAACTTTGTTGAGGTTTGCTTTTAAAGTTGATGGACGGAACGATGTCGTCGGGGTTTCTGAGTTAAAGCCAAGGAGATGAGTCCCCATTAAGTATTTTGATCAAATTGATTTATAAAAATAATGGAAAATATGATTGAGCTTCAAGTATAAAAATGTTTGAGATGCATTTCAGACCAACTATCCAGAACATGAGGAGACGCATCAATTAACATATGTACACGCATCATAAGATAACATTCACACTTAAACAAATGACAAAGTACCCACTGTCCCGTATTTCCGAGAGAAATATGGAGTCACGAACTGGGAAGTCCATGGACTCTGGTTTGGAGTGAGGGGGACAGCTTCGCCACTGCTTCGGGGATTCTTCAAAAAAGATTCCAGATTACCAACACCACCCTTACCAAACTCTGCCTAACCGTTCTTCGAGATACACTTCACATCATCCACCGCCATCTCTACTCATGGAATGCTCAACCATTCTCCTATTATTACCATTCAACCCACTCCACTAATGTTAACTTCATCACATATACATCATCCCATTAACTGCAATCTAACGTAAAATCAGTTCTGCTGTAAAACCTAATATCTAAATAACCCAAAAAAAAAAAAAAAAAAAAAAAAAAAAAATAAATAAAAAAATAAAAAAAAAAAAAAAAAAATAATAATAATCCCTGTAACAATCATACTGACTGATAAGAATGCTGTGTCATTTGGCAACCCGTATTACCGGGTAGCTCGCCTATTAGTATTTTTGTGAATAAAGCTTGTTTCTCTCTCTCTATGCTCTCACATTTTTTCATAAGTAATTCAACAGCTATGAGGTCTAAAAAACAATCAGCAGCAACCCAGATACCCCATTACCCAAGAAATGTTTCTTTTAGGTATATTTATATGAACGAAGACCGCACAATTTTACGAGAAACAGTTTTTTTTACCATGAATTGTCAAAGTAAATTTGGCAAAAAGCTACATCATGTCATCCCTCTTACCGGCTCCAGTGTGACGTCTCATTTTGCCGAAACTTTTGAAAAATATTAAGAGGCAAACGAGTGATATTACAGGAAATTGAGCATCGTGCGACGATTCTTAGAATAAAATCTTCCTTCATTTAAAAAATCCATAATTAATTTATTAAATATTAATCACTTAAAAGAAATTATTCAGACTGATGATTCTCCATTACTCCGTCTCTTCATTTGGCTCAACTGGACAGTATTATTAAATTGCCAACATAAGGAAATTACCTTCTCACCCCCCCCCCCTCACACTCTTTCTCCTTTTTGCTCTCCCTCTGCCCGTCTCTTTTTCCATCTCTTTTATGATGTTAATACGTTGTCTGAATGACCATTCGAATTGCATTTCATCGTAATTAAATCGATCGTTAATCCGCACCAGCGGCCAGAGAAACTGCACATAAGGCGGCATTTTCAAAGACACCGTCTTCTTGAATCTATGAATGATTTGATATGATGATTCATTCGTTCATTTATTTTTGGCTACAGTTGATGCAATTCAGTATCAACACTATTGCAAAACTGTTGGAGAAACGGTTCCAACTGACGGTTCATGGATGCACTATTTTTTTTCTTATGGGAGATCAATACTTATTAAAAAAATCGTGACCTCACGCGGTAAGTAGGAGAATTCAGCTGAAATTTTTTTTTTTTTTCACTTATTATAAATTTTATAGAAGTTTAGACTAGAATTATGTATTGCCGTCATCTCCAAATCGGTTTCCCTTACGATTTTTGTGATCAAAAAAGTGTTTAAGATTCTCATCTCTATCAACGCGACCAGTAACTTCAATATTTCTATAAATCACTTATTGTTAAGCAACAATAAATTATTTTAAGAATATGCACTTTCAAAAGAAACTAAGCTTTTTTCGACAGATGAAAGTGAATAATAAGAGTCACAGAATTTTGAGTTCTTTTAATGTCGATAGAAATTTGTCCCAACCTTCGGCAATTTCACGAGGTTGTAGGCTAGATTCAATATCAGCGATCAATTCGTAGGAACAGTTTTGTCGTTTCAGACTAATGGTCAACCATTAGTAGGTTATATTTACAAACTTGTTTTTAGGCAGCAAGATACAAGTTGAAATGAACTCATTATGACGAGCTATGAATACTAATTTGTTCTGGTCTATTTAGGAAAAATATGAAAATTTCCATTGCTTATGTAATCATCACGTAGGTTGTATTTGTGAAAAATTATCTAATTTATTCCCTTACAGAGATAATTTCCGGTTAAATTAAAATGCATAATGGATTGTAATTTATCACGTACTATAGCAACTGGCAGATGTGCGAACTAGATCAATAAAAATAGCTGCGGGTGGTCTCTGCCGTAATCATTTGATCGCTTCCGTTCAAAAAACAAGCGGAAACCACGTAGTAACACACAAGGCTCGTCAAGAACAGATAGCGCGGTAACTATGAAGCCACTTCGAACGATTCTAATTATAGATAAACTGACCTTCTACTGCACATTAGTCGGTATGTACCAGTCACTGATCAATCACAAAGTCGGAATGGAACAGAGCGCACCTGCCGAACTGTTCGTTGGCCCAAGAGAAAAGGCACCGGTTTTCAGGGTCCGGTGAACGAGTTTTGAGTCATTCCCAATTTCTCGCTCTGTCTGTCAGCTATCCGGCCCATTTGGTGATTATTCAGAGTCAACTCGCTTTAGACATTTGAATAACGTACGTCAACGTACATATGAGTGACTGAACAAAGAGCGTAACATAGAAAACACTGCAAATACAGCAGTCAGGTTTATTATATTATTATTTTTTATTATTATTTGCGTGCGAATCGCCGGTCGATGCATAAACTTGTGGTTATTGATAGATACAGGTGATTCAATCGTAATAAAATTTGTTGGTAATCACCTTGCCTCTACCGTCCAAGTTCTCGTTTATTAGAGGATTTTTGTGAACACTGGAGCTGTTGCAATAGCTTGAAAAAATTGCCTATAAAACTATTATATTATTATTAATTAATTAATTTCTTTTTTATTTATTTATTTTTTTGTTCAGAAATTTCTTCAAAGAAATCCGTTTTGAGGGATTCGGAAACGATTCCTGGATTTTGCCGTTTTTCCATAAAGGTACGTAAAGGTATATGTTATTCCAGATGATAACTCTCCAGGGAAGGAGGTGTAAATCTTTTTTTCGGCAACAAACAAGCGTTCCATGAAAGAGAAGGACAGTACTTTTTGAACACATTAGGTGAGTCAACTTTCCAATTATGTCCTTAAAAATCACTAAAAATTGCGAAAATCATCATAAGTTGTCAAATTTATATATTTTTTTAGTGGAATATTACACACAAAAAAAAAAAAGGTTTATCAATGGGGCTCCAAGCTTAATAAGAAGCTCGAGGTAGAGCGCAGCAGGTAAATAAGGATCTGAACGATTTTCTTTTCTTTTGTTCCTTATAAGAGCAGTTGTGACGGACACAAGTTTTTTTTTCCGGTTTTGTTTTTGTCTGTGTGTTTCTTCAATTTTAGAAATGTATTTAATAGTAATTTAGTTCTTATTGTTGATGAGTAATGACGAGATGGTGCGGGGATCGAATTGTAGAGCGAAAAGGGGCGACGCAAGGAAGCTCTGTTCTCATAAGAATCAGATTGTTAAGTTTTGCACTAGAGAAAAATTGATGTAACATACTGACATAATCATAATTAAAATCGTTCATAAAGTTTTAGAAGATAGAAATATAGGTAGTTGATATTTTGAATCCTACAAGGTTGAACAAATTGCCATGTTCTTGCATGAATACAAAAAAAAGCAAATACTGAACCAGTATGGTGATCAACCTATCTGATACAGCTGCTCAACTGATGAAGGGCTCCGTTTGAACTTGGAGAAACCTTATTCTTTTTCAGGGTCCAATGACTGGGCTTCGTGTCATTCCTAATTTGTCGGTCTGACTGTCCGTCTGTGAGACCTCTAGTGCGGCGATAGGAGTAGCCGCAAGGGCTAACGGTTTGATCTTCACGACTGACCCTTCCTTCCTTTTTCCTTTCCGTGTCCGGTTGGAAACCGCACGTGTGAAAAATGTCTTGACAACTTCCAGCTACCAGGACCCCCGAGGCGTGTCTCCTTTATAACTTCCCGATTCAGCAAAGCGTTTATGTTCGCCGCCAAGGGTTCCACTCAGCGTCCAGGTGGTCTATTCACTGTCACGCGTCACTGGTGAGATTGAAATGACGTCCTCATGGAATAAGTAGTCTGGAAGTTTCAGATGTTGATGACGTTTCTTTATTCGGACAGTTCAGATTATAACAAGCTTCATAAAAAAGGCCTTCTGTCCCTAAATAACTTCTTTTTTTTTTAACTCCAACGTTTCTCCCCAGGAACTGGGGCATTTTCAATTTTAAAAGTTTAACTTTAAATTTGATTTTAACCAAAGAAATAAAACTATAAGTAAGTAGAAATATTTTACGCTATTGAAATTTAGTCCTCCTGAAAAAGCCCCATCTACATTTTACCAGTCCCCCTGTTCTCAGTATGAAGATTTTCATGTAAGCAGGTACCTACCAACTGAGAATAATATAAATTTAAAGATCATTGAAATTGTTTTAATAATCACAAAAAATTCATCATCCAGATCATTGAAATAGTTTTAATAATCCCGAAAATCCATGGTAGAATATAGTCAATCAAGATGTAAAAACGGAAGTTCGTGAAGAACGTTGTCTATTTCCACGAAAAATAAAGAGTTATAATGTTGAATCGATTTCGACGGTTAGGCCATCATCAGTAACAAACAATAACTCATAGTTATTTCGAGATCTCGATTTATGAATGCTTAGCCAATTAATAAAACCCTTTTGTGGTGAAAACCACCCCCTCTTGTCAACAGCCCTTTTCAGGGCTACCAAAAAGAGGTAGACACAACACAAAAATATTTACAAGACGTCGAGTTATAACTCCGTCAAACAAAATATTTCACCAGAGAGAAACTACGAAATTCTCTCTCAAAAGTGAAATATTAACTAATAACATACAAGGCGACCTCCCTAGACACTTACTGGGCGAGAGAGATGCGACAAGTATCTCGAACCAAGTCGCCTTGAACGAGAAAACTCAAACAGAGAATCAAACGTCCTCTAAAACTAGCAAGGACAATTCAAACAAGCCTACTCGCCAATCAGAAACACTGATTACACGAGAGACAATAGGCGAACCAACCAAGAGGCGGCAAGCAACCACCTCTGGTCCAGCAGCCACCCCGGGGACCCCGTCTGAACAACTGACGCAGAGAAAGCACCCGAGGTCCCCGGCTAAACTCAAGGTCGTCGGCTCCGCGACGGACGCTCGTAAGCACCCCGGAGGACCAGCTCAGCTATCATACTCGCAGATACTGAGAAAACAATGTGCGAGCCAATGAGATTACACAGTCGAATTAATGAAATTAAGCGGACCAATCAGGAGGCGGCAGGAGGCGGCCACCTCCCTATAAAGACCCCGCTCGGAGCCCTCCGAAATTCATTCTACTCTCCGCTCTCGACGACGACACCTCGAAGTACGAAGATTTCTACACGCTCTACGCTGACGAACCTTCTGCATCCCGAGTTCATCTCAAGAACGGCTTCCTACTGCTTTCTACAAGGCCGACCTTCTCTCCACACAGATCTCGCATTGGCATCTACGAGTCCAGTGATTATTCATCCTGCTCATTGCCCAACGTAGTTCATCTGTCAGGACGCCACCCGGTACATCTATCGATATTCTCTTTAGATCGTACGCCCGAGGGACGTTCCGAGCCGTATCACCCGGGTTTCGTAGCACTAGGCTCGTCACCGACAGCCGGGATACGCCGGTAAATTACTCTGCTCATCCGCTCTAATTTACCGTCCAAGGAAGTCTTTTTCAAGACTACAAGGTAGGACCCTGACATACGAGCAAAGGAAAGAAGCTCTGTCAAGCGAGTCCACCTTCCTAAACCCTCTACTTCTGTACATAGAGGCATCGAAACGAGCTAATAACTCGGCTATTTCGATGGAACGTCGGCCGTCTTATTTCCTCATGCAAGGGGAGGCAGACGACGGCGAAGCCGGGCCTCTTAGCCCCCGCAGCGCTACCTACACGCTACCCGGCCAATCCGCCGGTCCCAGCGACGGCGCAAGGCTCGATCCTCACGACGAGATCGCCTTCTCACCTAACGTATTCGCTAAGGAAACGTTCGATCAAGCCTCGCCTATACAAAAGACCGAGGATACCTTTCAGACCCGCTCTGAAGTCAATCATTACGATTCGACCAAGCTGTCCGAATACCCACGATATTCGACACAAGCCTACCCGGCCGATCCGAGTGTCAAATACACTCCAAATGTACAAAAAACGAAGGATACTTTTCAGTACCTCAACCAAGCTCAACATATTCCTCCTACAGATATAAATCTTAGGCCGGAATATTACAAAACGGCTCAGTACCAAACTGATCGAACCCAGCACCCACTATGCGAGCCCAGTGCTCCACGCGGCTGCGACACGAACTATCTCTCAGGTCATCCCGCCAAGCAAGCTGACCTTGACGGATTCGCTAACATTCCTTACAGGAATAACACGGGGACTAACCCGCATAATCAGAATATAAATGTCCCACTTGGTCTACCGACGCCAAGTAAAACATATATAAATCCACTACAAATGGTGACCCCGCCTTTGAACAGGCTTAACACGGAGCATTTCGTTCCCTCTTATGAAGCTAGTGGATTTCAGGGAACCACTGCGGGCGTGCGACCCCCGCCGGGCCTCTACGCCCCACATCTCACGCAACATCCCTCTACACAAAGTGGCTTTCGAGCACTTTTAGAGGAAATGGGAGATTATCAAAAACCAATCTTCCAAAAGAAGAATATCGATCGTGCACTCGCCGAGTTCGATCAATACTGCGTGCGAAAACACCTGAGAACGCAGAACGAATGCTTCTCAGCTATATACAAGTGGGTACCAGAAGAAATGAGGGAAGCTATCGACTCAGCTTACCTCACGGCACCCCTCGCTCCCTACGAAGAGGCCAAACAGCGCCTACAGCGAGAATATGGGTTGTCCTTACAGGACAGGCTCCTCGCACTCGAGGACCCCGCATCTCTCGCCAAAAAACCCAGCACCAAGTACCACGAAATGTACTCTAAAGCTGTTGGGTACTTTTCAGAAGCTCTGATCACTCAAAAGTGGATCGAGACTCTACCCATCGAAGCACGAGGTATGGTCGCAGCTCAGCCTACCACGACCGCCCGGCTCGACCTAGCTGATACGCTACACGCGTACAAAACAGAGAATACCTCTCTAAACATACGAGGAGTAGAATCTACTCCGAAATCCGTGAATACTGGTTTCAAAAAGGCCCTCTCAAAACAAGCTGAGTTCAAACCCCAACCAGTAGAGAGTAGGCCTCACAAACCGACGGCCTATGTCTGTCGAAACCACGCACGTTTCGGTAACGAAACTCGCAAATGTGCAGACCCAGAACACTGCACTTGGAAGACAAACACTGCTTCCAAAACTAGCAAAAAGGCAGCGACTATAAGCCAGCCTAAAACCTGGGTTTCAAACGAAAATACTCAGAGATCGGTACAAGAAAGTACCGTTCCAACCTCCGACGTAGAGAGTTCGGAAAACGAATAACTGCCAGTGTATCTGAGCCTATACACCGGCAGTCTACTGAGTATAAAAGGCTTTTTTTCAAGTGCAAACTAAATGGCACTGAATTTCTCATCGACACGGGAGCAGAAGTGAACATTCTGCCCACAATGTCACAAAAAAATTGGGCTTAAAAATTCGTAAGTCCAACGTCAAGCTCACAGCAGCTAACGGAGCCCCTATAGACACACTAGGGCGAGCTGACACGACAATTAACATCGGCCTCGGAGACATGACCACCGATTTTATGATCACGAAAGTTGATCTAGCGATCCTAGGTATACCATTCCTCGAGTCTTGGGATATCGGAATACGGGTCAAACACAAGTACATTTATAAAGATAAAATAAAGAGCTATGCCGATCAAAAAATAGCTGCAGTCATGAACAAAAAATTCACTGACGAACAAATAGCAGCTACTATACCTCATCGTGACAATAACCCTCAACCAGAGGACGTGCAAATCACGGAGGACGAAAACATTCGCTCTATCATTGACGAATACAATGATAAAATGAGCAAACTTCAAGGAAAGTGGAAAAACAACGGGGTTTACCACCGTATAACCACGGAAGGAACACCAGTACACTTCCGAGCAAGACCCATGGCGGGCGAAAAACGGGCTCAAGTCAAAAGTACTTTTGACAAAATGCTTTCAGAAGGCATAATTGCACCATCAGATTCCGAATGGGCATCCCCGTTACACTGTGTGCCGAAAAAAGACGGGTCATGGAGAATCACCGGCGACTACCGTTTCCTGAACGCGAAAACGAAGAAAGACGCCTATCCTCCTCCTCACATTCGCTCTTTCCAAGCGAATTTACATGATACACGAATCTATTCGACAATAGATTTAAAATCGGCATATTATCATATTCCGATGCACCCAGATGACGCTCATAAAACTGCAATTATTACACCTTTCGGTCTTTATGAGTTTAAGAAAATGAGCATGGGTTTGGCCGGAGCGGCTCAAACATGGCAAAGATACATGGACAGCATAATGCGAAAATTTGATTTCGCATTTGTATACCTAGATGACATCCTGGTGGCTTCCAAAAATTATAAAGAACACATGAACCACCTCAAACAAATTTTTGACAAGCTAGGAGAACACGGACTTCGAGTAGGTTTTGATAAATGCATTTTTTCAAAACCTACCGTCGATTTCCTAGGTTTCACTATCTCGAAAGAAGGGATAATTCCTAAACGAGATAAAATAGAAGCCATAGAACAATTTCCTAGGCCAATAGACGTACGAAGTCTACGCAGATTCCTAGGTATGTGTGGTTTCTACCGAGCATGCTCAAGTAAATTCGCTCACACGGCACAACCTCTGTATGACTCCATTCAGTCAAACAAAAAAAATGACAAAACACCTATCGAATGGACATCAGAGAGAGAAAAAGCTTTCAACAGCTTAAAACAAGCAATGATTAAAGCTACATTACATAATATCGCTCATCCACACCCTACAGCAGAGTGGAGATTAGTCTGCGACGCATCCGACACACACATCGGAGCGGCACTAGAGCAGGAAATTATAGACAAACACGGCTCGAAATCTTACCAACTATTGGGATTTTTCAGTAAAGAAATTCCAGAACCATGGAAAAATAAAGCATCATTCGACAAAGAAATGTTCGCCGTTTACCAAGCTTGCATTCATTGGCACAATGACTTGGACGGCCGATCTTTTCATATTTGTTCAGATCACAAGCCTCTGCTAGGCACGATGCTTAAGAAAAATGCACATTTTTCTAAAATGAGATTAAGATGGCTAACATACATCTCTCAAATGACGAGTGACATTCGTCATATACCCGGAGAGAACAACATCGTCGCCGACGCACTCTCCAGACCCTTCGATCCAGTTGAAATTCAAACAAAATCGATTTCAACCCAAACTGACGAGGGTCCACCCATAGCCGAAATTTCGCAAATTACGGCTGCAATAGAGTGCAATCTTCTACTGCACATTTCAAATGCACAAATTCGTTCTCCCCCTAACGCAGAGGACAAATTGAAACTCACACAAGTTGAATTCCCTCAAGGAGAAATTTGGTGTAACCTAGATCTAGGACACCCACGACCTTATATTCCAAACGAAATAAGGCAAGAAATAATCAGCCAAATTCACAATTTGGGACACCCAGGTATACACTCTACAGTGTATAAAGTTAAACAAAGATATTTTTGGCACGGACTCCGTGCAGAGGTCTCCAACTGGGTCCGAGCGTGCGAAACTTGCCAACGAGCAAAAATCACTCGCTCCGTGAAGCTCCCGTACTCCGAATTTGAGACGGCTAACAAATTTTCACATGTACACGTTGATATTACCGGACCCTTACCTTTAGCTAAAGGAGGGAAACGTTACATTTTAATGATGGTTGATAGAGCAACGGGTTGGCTAGAGGCAGTCCCTCTTAACAACATCGAAACAACCACGATCACAAACGCCTTTATCAATATTTGGGTAGCTTCAAAGGGCGTACCTAAATACATCACAAGTGATCAAGGCACACAATTCGAATCAGATCTATTCAATTCCATTATGGAACGTCTCGGAGTAAAACATACTCACACGTTACCATACAAACCATCAACAAACGGAATGGTAGAACGCAGAAATAGATCTTTGAAAGAGGCTCTCAAAGCACAAAACGAAAATTGGCTCGACGCACTTCCAAAAGTTCTACTCGCCATGCGTACGGCAGTAGACCCAGCAACGGAAACTACACCGTTCCAAAAAGTTTACGGAATTGACGTACCACTCCCAGGAGACATTTTCGTAACTTCTACAAACCTTTCGGAGCCTCTCTTCTTCCGGCCTACGCATATTAAACATAATAATACGAAATATGCCGTAAACATGCCCAAAAATTTGGATACATGTACACATGTCTATATCAGAGTGCCCACACAGCTCACCTCTCTGCAATGTCCTTACACGGGACCATTCAAAGTGGTTAAAAGAGATAAGTTTTCGGTTACAGTGCAAATTGGCGAACATACAAAAAAAGTTCCCAAACAGCAAATAAAACCAGCTTACACTCTAAACTCGGACGAAGCTGTGTCACGAAACCAAAATCAGGCAGAAAGTAAGGAGAAAACTCCCCGAAAATCTGCCAGGAGGCACGTCCCCTCTACCAAATTCGACGAGAGGTGGGTAACGGCGCTCGAAACACCCCAGCCGGCGTCGTCGTTAATAACACGACGTCTTGGGGGGGCACCTGTGGTGAAAACCACCCCCTCTTGTCAACAGCCCTTTTCAGGGCTACCAAAAAGAGGTAGACACAACACAAAAATATTTATCAAACAAAATATTTCACCAGAGAGAAAATACGAAATTCTCTCTCAAAAGTGAAATATTAACTAATAACATACAAGGCGACCTCCCTAGACACTTACTGGGCGAGAGAGATGCGACAAGTATCTCGAACCAAGTCGCCTTGAACGAGAAAACTCAAACAGAGAATCAAACGTCCTCTAAAACTAGCAAGGACAATTCAAACAAGCCTACTCGCCAATCAGAAACACTGATTACACGAGAGACAATAGGCGAACCAACCAAGAGGCGGCAAGCAACCACCTCTGGTCCAGCAGCCACCCCGGGGACCCCGTCTGAACAACTGACGCAGAGAAAGCACCCGAGGTCCCCGGCTAAACTCAAGGTCGTCGGCTCCGCGACGGACGCTCGTAAGCACCCCGGAGGACCAGCTCAGCTATCATACTCGCAGATACTGAGAAAACAATGTGCGAGCCAATGAGATTACACAGTCGAATCAATGAAATTAAGCGGACCAATCAGGAGGCGGCAGGAGGCGGCCACCTCCCTATAAAGACCCCGCTCGGAGCCCTCCGAAATTCATTCTACTCTCCGCTCTCGACGACGACACCTCGAAGTACGAAGATTTCTACACGCTCTACGCTGACGAACCTTCTGCATCCCGAGTTCATCTCAAGAACGGCTTCCTACTGCTTTCTACAAGGCCAACCTTCTCTCCACACAGATCTCGCATTGGCATCTACGAGTCCAGTGATTATTCATCCTGCTCATTGCCCAACGTAGTTCATCTGTCAGGACGCCACCCGGTACATCTATCGATATTCTCTTTAGATCGTACGCCCGAGGGACGTTCCGAGCCGTATCACCCGGGTTTCGTAGCACTAGGCTCGTCACCGACAGCCGGGATACGCCGGTAAATTACTCTGCTCATCCGCTCTAATTTACCGTCCAAGGAAGTCTTTTTCAAGACTACAAGGTAGGACCCTGACATACGAGCAAAGGAAAGAAGCTCTGTCAAGCGAGTCCACCTTCTTAAACCCTCTACTTCTGTACATAGAGGCATCGAAACGAGCTAATAACTCGGCTATTTCGATGGAACGTCGGCCGTCTTATTTCCTCATGCAAGGGGAGGCAGACGACGGCGAAGCCGGGCCTCTTAGCCCCCGCAGCGCTACCTACAGGCTACCCGGCCAATCCGCCGGTCCCAGCGACGGCGCAAGGCTCGATCCTCACGACGAGATCGCCTTCTCACCTAACGTATTCGCTAAGGAAACGTTCGATCAAGCCTCGCCTATACAAAAGACCGAGGATACCTTTCAGACCCGCTCTGAAGTCAATCATTACGATTCGACCAAGCTGTCCGAATACCCACGATATTCGACACAAGCCTACCCGGCCGATCCGAGTGTCAAATACACTCCAAATGTACAAAAAGCGAAGGATACTTTTCAGTACCTCAACCAAGCTCAACATATTCCTCCTACAGATATAAATCTTAGGCCGGAATATTACAAAACGGCTCAGTACCAAACTGATCGAACCCAGCACCCACTATGCGAGCCCAGTGCTCCACGCGGCTGCGACACGAACTATCTCTCAGGTCATCCCGCCAAGCAAGCTGACCTTGACGGATTCGCTAACATTCCTTACAGGAATAACACGGGGACTAACCCGCATAATCAGAATATAAATGTCCCACTTGGTCTACCGACGCCAAGTAAAACATATATAAATCCACTACACCTTTATTAGTAGAAGCAAGAATCAAGCACGAGGAACTTCTATCCATCACAAGATGAACAATTTATTCTACGCTTATCACTCTCTAACCTTTAGATGCAAGGTTTTTTTAATTATTATTTTTTTTTTTTGATTTTTATCTTTTTACGTAAAAGTCCTATCTTTACTCTTCCTGATTTTTCTTACGGAAAACACATGGTTTTTAATTAACAAAACAAATATTAGGTATTCTCTCTTTTTCAAGTAATCTAATGAGGAATCGAGTTACCGTTTTGGATCACTGAGTTTGTGTTGAAAAAGAATCATTTTATCAGCGTCCCTTATTCACCTATTGACCACAATTTCACTGAATGGGAAGGAGAATCTTTATCGAAATAATTTTTTTTAAATATTAAATGGAAATTTTTCTTTCCGGAACCTTGTTATGAAAATGGCTTTTTCTGGTTTTGATTAGTAATTATTTGATATAGCTTCGACGAAAGGGGTTGAATTTCTACCGCTAGACTGATTAAATCTTTTCAAGGTCTAGTGAGGAAAGGCAGAAAAAAAAGCTTGAGGTTGACTAATTCAATTAAAAATAACGTCGGCGGAGGAAAGGAAAGGAGGCTAAAAAGACGAAGCCGCTTTCAATCGGGACAACTTTTGGAGCGGGCAGAGATGAAATTGGTTTTCCGTTTCAGAAGGGGGATCCATTAATATCTCATAAAGAGCGCAAGAAAAGATTGTTATGAAAAGAGTTTGTGAAGTGCAATTTAGGAAGGCTAGATCGATGTAGTAGGGGGTGAAAAATGTCGGGTCTGAAACTTGGAATGACGAAGGGTATTGGGGTGGGGGGTGGAAGGGTGATGATGTTTGACGGGACAGCCCGCACAACCCTTATTTTTTCCTCTTATGATTTTTTCGGCTAAGGTTCAAAACTTAACGTCCGAGGACTTCGGGGAAAAAGTCGGCTTTTTTTCAAAATTAGTTTCTCGCGGAGGGTGTGGAAAAGCTCGGCGAAAGTTGATGGACTTTAGGGGGGGGGGGGGGGGGTGAAAAAGAGGGTTGGTGTTCGTTGAAGAGATAAAAGGGAAAGTATGATGACTCCGAGAGTCAGGTAACGCATGTTGGAAAGTTGCCGGGGTCTGGTTAACCGCTTCCTCTCTCCCCTCTCCTACCGGAAAGCAACTTAGTTGGGTAATGTACAAGTACGTATGTTCATCATTTCAAAAGGCCGGAGAAGGGAGTGAATACGGCACAACACAGGCTCCTACGAAGCGAAAATCACAGGAATGTTTGTTGATTCAGATTGAGTGTGAATACCTTCGTTTATTTGCTTTCAGCATAGAACATGGTATAGATACCTACAAATTTCTAACCATAATACTGTATGTAAAAGAATATTGACATCAACTTTTTTTCCAAATCAAAATATATTTACTTTTTTTTTAACTTTTTTTTTATATATATATATATATTTTTAATATAGGTACTTACTTTTATTTTTTTAATATTTTTAATTATTCATTTATTTATTGTTTGGACAACATTCAATGAACATAGGTATTTGCATGGAAATCTTTCTATGATCTGCCCTTTACGGTGCTGGAATTATTTCTGCTTCAGAACAGCTCCATCTTTCCCGCTCAAACGTCGTAACTTCCGTCTGGCGCAGAGCAGCCTATATGTAAGATTGATGGCCCTTATTGTGGCTAGCTGAATCTTCATTCTTGTCCAGACAAGTACTTGGACGTATGACTGCTGCCACTAGTCGCTTAGCGGAAATTTAATTATATTTTCATTTATCATTCATCAATGTTCTTCATCATCATTTCATTCATTGAAGTTCTTTCTGGGTCTGGTTTGACTTTCTGCGACCATCAGAGTAACAGAGCCGCATATCTGGCCCCAGTTTCACAATTCCGCTTCTCTCTTAAGCTATCGGAGCAATTTACAAAATATACACAAAAAATCATAGATCAGCCCGGGATAAGAATTCCTGGCATAACTTTCATCCAATCCAAAAGGCTTTTGCTTGTTGTAATTTACAAAAATAGAATCATATAAATAAATACGATAAAATGAATAAAATAAATAATTTTTAACAAAATTTTCAAATTTTTTTTAAACAGTCGGTAGGTAAGTTGTTGTTTTTGATAGGATGTTCAGTGAATCGAATCAGACCAATTGGAGTGCAGTACGACCAAGTGATTGTGCTCCATGAGGCCGGAAGTGAAGGAACAGAAACAGATCGTCAACTTTCAGGGTGTGCTGAACTTTGGTTGTTGCGGTGGTGGTCTCTGATAACGTTAGCCAAAAAGGAAACGTGGTTGATGGCATCACCTCATGTTCATTTATAACTCAGTTATCTGTGCAGAAGTAGTATTTAATACATATTCTTTAAACCTATGGGTGTTAATTTGCAGCGTTTTTATGTTAGCATACTGACTATTAAATGGTATTTCATACGTTTTTCAACCAAGGTTTTCAATGCTAAGTCCAGAATATTGCGTATCTCCATCCATTTACTGAAATTACGAAGTGATTGTTAGCTATTTTTCAATGTACAGATTTAATACTACGCCCTGGTCTTAAGAATTTATTCTGTATGCTTCAATTACTCCATTGAGGAACCAGTTACCTATTTATTGTCAGCTTTATAACTGTCAAGAGGGTTATGTAACTGTCAAAAAAGGCGGAAAATGAGAAACTTATAGTCAGAATATTCACTAATTATTGCTGTATCCACTCTAATATGATTGGTTTAGTGAACTCTACTATCAAGTCCAGAAGATTAAAGTGACATAATTAAAATCGTGACGTATCGCTCGGAAAATTTGGCAAAACGTTGTGTTATTCATTAGTGGGAGATCAAAATCAAAAGACTTCGTTTTTTTTGTAACGTAAAAACAAAAAAACAAAAATAAATGCATATTAATAAAAAAATAATGATAATTAAAAAATAAAAATGAATAAATACAAATAATGAATAACTATTTTAATCTCTTTGTTAGTTTAAACCGAAGCCCATTGATGTCCAGGACACCGAATTAGTTTTAGAGAAACAATCATATTTCGGCACCATAGAAAAGAAAATTAGTCTGATAGATCGACCCTTAGCTGATGAGTGCACCGCCATACCTTTTCTCTGAGGCGCTTCCACTTCAGAATTCAGCACCGTAAGTCTATTAAGGAAGGAATTAGTCTTGAGTGTTGTCCCTCCGCTAATCAGTGCCTTCATGTTATTGGAAATTGTTCATCGATTGAAATTTCACACTTTCGATTTCAAATTATGATTCAGCGGTTGGAAAACCCCCTAGAGGCAATTTTCAGCTCAAAAGAGTTTAGTTTGGCCAATAAACGGGTAGGAAGGTCATGCCTGACGTAATGCAAGGGAGCATAGGCTAGGGGCGGGTGCCATGAAGTCATCCTGCAAATGAATTTCAAGAGCAGTTTCACTGGTCAGAGGTCAGATACCCATAATATAGTACCTTTTTGGAAAAGCTCTCCCTGAATTCTTTCCTTCAAGCTAAAATTCCTCAATATGTTAAAAATGTCCTAAAGGAGCTCCATTTCAAATGTCAGCACCGTTGGCTCATTAGAAAATCTCAGTTTGCTACTTTTTGTAGCATTTGGTTGAGTTATATTGAAAAAAATAAAAGAAATGAATAAAAAATAAAATAAAAACAAAAAAATCCCTGGTTTTTTGTCTCTCCCAGCCCTTTTCCACTCCTCCCATCCACCTCAAAATTTTTACGTTTTTACAGAATAGCGAACTTCTCTGACTTTTCAAACATTTTACTTCCACTTTACGTTCATATAGAACAGCTACTTTGTCATTACACGAAAATAGCTTACTAAGCTGATTAGGGATCCATCATTCTAGTCTGTTGATGTTTCCGATAGTCTACCTATCAAACTCGTTCAACTGAGCAGGAAAAATCTCATAATTTTATACGTCTCTTGATAATCCAAAGATACTGCTTACTAAATGCTTTAATTTTTGGAGAGTTTTAGGCAACGACTGTTTTCCAGATACTTTTGTGACATATTTCGGTCTCGCAAAATGGACTCGCGATTCTACCTCACAAAAAAGTCTCTTTTTTTAAGCAATAGATCCCGGTGTGTTCCACGCTCAAAGAAATAAAGTTGCGAACCTTGAAGATGTTGGTTTTACTACAACGATGGTGTTATTAACACACGCAAGAGAAGAAAAAAGATCCACGATCACGAATATCCGTCTTATTCTATAATCAGATCGTTAAACAATAAATCGTCGTCTTTTGAAGGTTCTTGAGGTGAAATCTTGTAAAACAGGTGTTCCTCAGTGGGGCGTCCGCGGTGGAAATCATGCTTTGGTTTATGTCCTCACCTCTCGAAGGCTTCAACTTTAACGGATTTACAGGGCTCTCGTTGAGTGAAGAGCAGGATTCAAGCCTCTAAACTTCAATGTCATCCATTCAGCGCCTCAAGTGATTCCTTATTAGTCTGAACACATGTTCCTTCGACACTCAGTGTAAACATTTGCCCACGACGACCAGAGCCTTACTGGGCGGATTTACAAGGTGAATAGGAGCTTGTGGGGTGCTGAGTTTGTTTTAGACTGGTCCTCACCTATCACGTAATGTGCTCTACTTAACTCAAACAGAGATTATCATATTTGCATTTCTATTCGTCAAACATCTAGCGATAGTCTTCCTCACATAAGGTAGGGTGAATAACCCTACCTACTTGAATATCGTTTTTCTTATAACATCCAAGTCCCATCTGTGCATCGGGGACCTTAAAAGTAAGTTTAATATTTTTGCGTTCATTTAAACCAAATGTTTCTAGAATTCTACGTTTCTAGAATTCCAATGGTGATTCAATGTTCCTAAAGCAATTCAAATGTTTCTAAAGCTCTACGTTCCCAGAATCATATTCGGGATACTAATTTTTTAGTTCTGGGAGATTATTCCTCCATTCTATAACAACTTTAGAAACACATTTTATCATGGTACTAGTAATTTATTGTGCTTGGAACGTGAAGAATAACCTTTCTACAATTTTAAACAAATTTATATCAATACCGGTTGTAAGTATTGAAGATATAAGTCATTTTTATAGCACCTCTAATTGGGGGAAAAATCTGTTCACAGCTTTGCACATAAAAACTAAAACGGCTAATTTATGGTCTCGCTAAGGTTTTTGTTTATGGTTAATTAATTGTATTTTTTATGATTATCATACATGTGAAGAACATCAATAGGTTTATTTTCTTCAATTTATTGATTCAAACTTTGCCAAGTACCTATGGGCTTAATAACAAATAACTTCAGCTTGTGATGTAGTCTAAAACAAATTTCTATAAACCTCTTCATGAAATTGATAATTATTTAGTGGTACGATTCCCTATTAATCTACGAAACATAAATTTAAAAAGTGTTCACGGGCAATGAACTGCAGCTATCCCGACATATTGGGATAGCTCCCCATTGAACTCATTTATCTGTCATTAGGACTCCCTCCTTGTATACGTGGATGTGTGATGTCTCCAAAAACGTCCCCCCTCTATGGGTTAATTTTTTTTGAACATTGCGTTTTATAAAGATCTCAAAAATCACAAAATCGCACATTGCACACTTGAGCAAACGTTTCGTAATGTAAGATTGTTGTAGCATTTATCTCATTGATCCCAGTTATTATTCGAAACTAATGTAGGAATTTGTACTGTTAAATTTACCATTTACCAATTATTACTATCAGAGATGTCGCAGCCTAAAAAAGGAGACAGCTTGTAAATTTTCATGAGCTTATCATTGCCAACATATCTACACCTGTGATTCTCGAAGACTGCTCTAGGTATTCCAGGTGTGGTGGTCAGCAGTTGGTGACTGGTCTTTAATCCGATTACTGAATCAAAAGTGTTTCCAGAAGCAGCTGACTGTCATAATGTGGTGATTCCATCAACCAAGTCAACCACGAGGTTCTTAGTCGGAAATGTAGGGAGAAAAATCGTTAGGTCTGACAGTTTCTGCAAAGAGAGAACTGGGTCGGTCGGGAAAAATGACCACCTAAGTCGAACCTTCTCGATCTGTCCCTCCTTCTAAATCCCATGGTGGGAAAGCGAGGAGTTCAGTTTAGTTAGCCCTATGGGATTAGGAAGAAACCCTTGTCCTGAAGGGCCCCGGAGCAGGGGGTTTTTCATGAACTTCTTGCGGTCAAGGTATTCCCGTCACCTGCCCTTTGAGATGTCGTTCACTTCTAACAAGTGACATCTTCAACTTCCCTCCCAGAGCTCGTTTTGCGGGGCTTACGACACCATCTGTTCAAGATGGGACTCACTCCCATTTTAGCTTCCCAGTACCTATCAAAACAGGGGGGTGCGGCGTCATTGTTCGGGATCAAACGCATAGAAAACTGTCCATTCCCGAAAACGACTTTATGTTGCTTTCGACTTTCAAAAGTCACTAGCCCATGATTCCCACCTGTATTTACTTTAAAGCAGGATGATATCCATTTCGGTTGACAACAAACGAGACCACCAGGTGATCCCCACAACGCCAAAATCCAACTTCTATAGATTATATTATATTGACAAAAATCGAAAGTGTTGATGAAATTCGGTTTACTCAATCAATAGGTGAGGCCTGTCGGCATAAGCTCCAGGTCGCATTTCATAATTGTTCATGGTATGCCTGGAACCTATGATCTTTATCCTACTGTATTTAATTTCGAGCAAAACTGTAATGTTTTTAAACAATAAAGTTATCTAATTAATTAAAAAAAAAAAAAAAAAAAAAAAAAAAAAAAAAAAATATGCCTGGAACCTATATATAGTTGCCACATATCATAACACGCTACCTAACTTTAGGGCAGCAAGCTGCTGGATTTTCAAGATTTTAAATCCTGAAACCTTCTGCTACCTATCATAAATAAAGAATTTTCTTTCGTTTGACAATATGCTGGATTGCGGATGGTGCGTTTATCTAATAAGAGCCAAATACCTCTCCTTTAAAACTTCAAATTGTGTTGCGGGAGAAAAGTTTTATACCTAACTCATTGTGAATATGAATTCGGGCACTTCATTCCATCGAATCCTTCAAAAAACATACATTAGCACACTCGAGACTTCTTAATAACTAGCCTAGTTTTCTCGCTCGCTTCGCTCGCTCGGTATGGCTGTATAGATCCAATGGTCTTTACTGTTAAGTGAGACAAGTAGAATGATTGGAAACGGTGGATCACTAAGGGTGATTGGAAATACTTAGGGGATGTTGCTCGCTTCGCGCGCTCTCTTTGGGATGTATACATGCGATGGACATGAATAGTCCATCCCGAGTTCGAAGGAAAACCCCATTGAAATTAGACGTGTGTAGAGAATGTTGCTCGCTTCGCTCGCTAGGGGAACTTTTCTCGCTCGCTTGGTGTGGGATGCATGCGACTGGATAAAGTCCCCATACCATCGAGACCTATAATCCATTGTTCGGGTGGGGGTGGATAATTTGGAAATTGCTTACAATCCCTTTCTATAGACAATCCCAAGGGAATGGCAAAAAAAAAAATAAATAAAATAAAATAAAAATAAATAAATAAATAAATAAATAAAATATAAAAATAAATAAATCTTATAAAAGGGGCCAAACGACAATAATAAATTGCTGTGTAACAATTTGCTGCGTTTTTTATGTGAGGAATTTATAATGCCATCCCAACTTGGCAGACGTTTTATTCAGTTGGAAATGACTATCAAACGCAGCACCTTATGAGGAACCATGATAAGTTTAGTTTTAAGAACATTTCAATTCTTCAATTAATTCTATCCGTCCATGTTACAATATGTGAGGAAGTTATACAGCTCACACAACTTGGTAGAGGTTTTTCCTGTTCAAAATGACTATCAAACTCGGCTCCATAGGTGGAAGCACGAAAAGTTTAGTTTTAACAACATTTTAGTACTAACAGAACTGTCGGATGTTAAATTTCCATACGTATTCGTTTTTCGCGTCATTTGGGTGGGTTACCCTACGTGGTTCTATGCATGTTCTATGCAATACGCCTACATCATTCGACAGCCACAGAATCCCTCTCGAGCTGTTTAAATTAGTAGTACAAGTTTTATGAAGGATTCGTAGGTATATTTACAGTTCCTATTTTCACATGAAATCATGGAAAACAATTTTCATAGGAAGGTATTTATTTAAATTTTTTATATTTATTTCAATTCAGGTATACCATTCATCTGCGTAAAAGGGCTACTAAATAAAGATTACTTATGTGGTACTAATAAAATTTCAACTCATTCTATACCTACGTCAATGTTAAAATTTGTAAGGAAGCTATACTGCCCACCCCATGTTTCATTACTAACAGAATTGTTTGATGTTAAATTTTTGTTCTTCTACTAATTCTATTCGTCTAGGTTACAATATGTAAGGAAGGTATACTGCCTAAGATACTGTCGGAAATCACTGACAAACAAAAAATCTTATAAATCTATGTGGAACCACGAAAAGATTATTAGGTTTAATAAAGATAGGCCAATTTTATGTGCCTAGAAGGGCAAACGGGAGACCTCCCGAGATCAAGAGGTTCGAAGGCAAAGATCAGAGTAACTACGTTTCGACGGAATAAGGAAGAGCGGTTGCTCGAAAACCAACGTTTTCGTCCACATTTTCTTTCACTGCAATCGGAAAATACAATTTCATTTCTCGAAACCTGCATGGGACCAAATTGGAACTTCACCGAACATTTTAATACCAATCCGAGCCAAAACTGTCAGCATTTACTGGGTCTATGGCGGGAAAAAAAAACATAGCGGGGGAACGAATTTTTGTTCTCGTGATTTCCTGCATATTTTCGCTGATTTTTCCGGGAAGACAGCATCTTTCGGTAGTTTTTTATTGTAGCATCCTGCTCTATGGGTCCAGGAACGGAACTTTCTTGCTGACGTACAAAGTGCTCTCGATCAAATTTTAATGTAACAGTGGATAGAAATTCGAGCGCTCGGGAAAAAAATGGCGCATTGAAAAGGGTGCTCCCACCCCCCTCCTGCCCTATGGTTCGGGTGAGATTCGAAAATTTTAAAGTCCCGTATTCCCCCATTAGGGAAAATCCAAGAAGATCCCAACACTGGTTGATTCCCCCCACACAGCTATTTGGCCGTGCATAGCGTGGTCAGACAAACAGACAGACGTGATTTCCGAGTGAAAAGTGTGCCTAATGTTTTCCTACCACTAATGGTTAAACCTGCCTAATGTGTACATGCAACTGAAAAAATCGTGGAATTTCGGTAAACTGAAAATGTCAAGGGATTTCAGTAGAACGAATGAAAATCTCGGAATTTTGTCTCAAATGAAGAATTGCATGAGTTTCCACTCTCTACCTAGTTCGTATGTAATAATTCCTGGCTAAATACTTGTTGCATGAATTAGAAACCCAATGAGAAGAATATGAAGCAGTAGCAACTACCTACGTAGGAAACTTATGTCTCAAACAAGACCCCTTCACCTAGTTGATTACAAATATTTTCGTTGTAGGTAATGAATTGCTTAAATTAGTGAGAATTCAAACTCTTTTCGACTAAATTCTCCTATCAATAGCACGTGTTTCTGTCTTCGGTCCATTTCGGAGGACTTTTTTGGAAATATGTGGGATGCCAATATTTTAGTTGAATGATTTGACGCTTCATTACAATAGACGCGGCCACTAAATAACTGTATAAGTCATTTTTCTGGATAATTTTAAAGATGTTTCGGTATTTTAGTTATCAAACTTTGTAATAATTTATATTTTAACTAAAAAACGCAATTAAGTACCTGTCAGCTAAAAAGAAAAGAAGCAAATTAACATGTGTTTATCTACATAATGAATTTAGATACCTAAATCATATTTGTTGGATTCATTGTTCCCGCTTCTAACACACAGTTATTATGGATCAAAATAACATTTTTACTAGTGTGAATTAGAAGAATTTCGAAAGATCTATGAGGAATCAGAGACTTCGGCACAATCAAAACTCGGGATCACATACCTACATCGTACAGCAAATGGTAACCTCAGGGTTTTACCCAGCTATCGCTTGGGAGCGTAGCAACCTATGTGTGGATGGTTTATATGACTATTTTCAGTAAAAAAAAATGAGCATTCTCCTTATGAAACTCGTTCGTATGAGCATTCAGTTTGAGTATTTTAATAATTAAAGAGAAGGGCAACTGCAGGATATCTCTTATTCAATATTTTATAATAAAACCTCCGTATGCATGTCACACCTTTACATCTCAAGTTCGTCGGACATCAGAAAAGAACGTGAATAATTTAACGCTAGTGTGAATGAGAGGTGACCTAGAAAATCCCGCAGCTGACAATATTACCGCAGAAGACTGGGAAATACCGCATTAGAAGAAATTCTAGGGGAGAAAAAATAGCTCATAGGTGTCCCCATAATCATGTACGGCATATATGTACACCAATGAAAAATTTAAGATATGCACTCTATTTCTAGTCAGTGTCACAGCGGCGTCCCGCAAGATTTCTCAGCAGACAGGGAGAATTCACCTTCGGCGCCTCTTTGCTTTTTGGGTCTCATCCCGACCTTTTAGCGGTCCTAACGGAAAGAACTTAGGGCGGGTCGCATCAGACTTACCGCGTGGAATATGCGAAAAAAGGTTTTTTTTTTTTTTTTTTTTCCTTTTTTTCAACCGGTCCTTTTAACACTGCTTTGTCCGATCTGTTATTTGTTTTTTGCGGTAGTAAGAAGGTAGAAGGTAATTTTCTTGGTCTTTTAGTGAAAAATGCCGACAAGACATAGTTTTTTAGTCAGAAGCAATTTTTTCAGTAATTTCATTAGTGGAAATTCGTTTTGAGGCATCCATAATCAAATACACGATGTTAAAACATCAAATAAATTCAATAAGTTAAGTAAATTTCAATAAATGTGTTCGATATATCACTAAAGCTGCGGTGAAAATATCTTAACCATATAGTAATGGTAGTAATAGTAGAGAATAATATTACTTGTAAATTGTTTCAACCATTTAAAAGATAGAAATGTTGTACACATAAGGTGCTAAGATTTCAATAATCATCGTTGAAATATCTAAAAATTGTTATAAATATCAGAGAAAAGTTTTTAGCATGGAGAAAATCGATCAAATGAGGAAAAATTTGAAACTTGGCCTGTCTAGGGCCGGTAGATTAGCTGTAGGTTGACGTCGGTCGGGTGGAACCACCATGGCCAGCTAAGTGAGCTCTACTGGTCAATTTTTCGGAATCAACCAATGCTAAAATTCAGCGAGAGCCCCTATGTGAGACTATAGTGCCCGAGATCTTTAGCCATTTTTTGTGATTTTAACATGTATCATGTTTTAGCCCTGGGGTCCTAGAAAATTTTGCGAGTCAATTTTAACATGTATCATGTTTTAGCCCTGGTGTCCTAGCGAATTTTGCGAGTCAATTTTTTTCCGCGCACGAAATTAATTACAGTGATTTCCGCCTACAACCGAGTCGTTGCTAGGGAAATGGTACTTCGTCGTTTTTCATCCCACAAAATTCGTTGACCATTCGTTCGAAAGCTCTCGATTTATCCAACAATATTATGTTAACTACGGCGAAGTGCGTGTCCAACAAACTGAGTTATGAGCATGGTTATATAAATAATTGTTTACACACAGGTGATCATTCTCAATAATTGATATTGTGAACATGATTGCAACCGCTTGTTAATTTCGAATCAATATCGAGGAGAAAACATGATACATGGTTGAAATTTTTGGTTCTAGAACAGAAATAAGTTTTCTATATAAAAGCGCACCGCAAGTTGCATAATTGAGGAGCTGACATGGAAAACGAGTTAAGTCCAAAAATCGAATTTCATAGGAATTTTTAAACGCTTTTTTCAGTACATATTTCGAAATTTCACCAGTTTATTTTGCTCAAAATGTGCATTGTCTACGTCTATATTGATTTTGACTTATCTATTATCAACCAACGTCTGATACACAACACATACACACACACACACACACACACACACACACACACACACACTACGTTGTTTTTTTTTTTTTGTTTTTTTTTTCACACGTGTAATTCATATGTTGTGTATTGTTTAAGGTTTCAGAATCATATATGGGAAACTGTGAAGCTGCCGGGAGAGCCAACCCCTACATCAGGGACATAGCTTCAAACTTGAGGGAGTTAGCTTCATCAGGTGACTATCTGGCATGCCCGTTCGTTATAATAATAAATATTTATGAAATGTTGCTTTTGTCGTAAATATACAATATTTTTTAGCAAATTTTTAGTGAAAAACACGAAGACAGCAAGTAGAATTTACAAAATTTCCAAGGAAGTTGAATTTTGGAAACGATTTTTATATTCAATTGATTTCAATATTTTTAGGCTCAATATAATTTACATTCAACAATTATTAGCCGTTTTTAGTTATATTTTTAGTCCGTTTTTTGAAATTTGACAAATTTAAATGTACTCAAAACGTGCATTGTCCATGTCTAAATTAATTTTGACTTATCAATTATCCACCAACGTCTGATACACTACACACACACACACACGCGAGCGCGCGCGCGCGCCCAAATGCCAACGTGCCCGGCTGCCTCCAACAAGAGACACGGGCAAGTACCACTCCTTCGGATTTAATATTATGCATGGTACACATATATGTGTTGAATACTCAATTTATGATGAATACTCTCTATTACGAGAGCAAAAACATGCAGTTTTCCATTTTTTGCCAAAATCGTGTAATTTTTTTGTATCAATTTGCTGATACACACACACACACACATACACACACGCCACGCGCGCGCGCGCGCGCCTCAATTTCTTCAAGAGAAATGTACAGATTATGCATCATAATTATATTGTTGCAATTTAATGAATACTTTCTATTACAGATCTCTAAGTAAATTTGCCACATTGGCTAAGATACAGTATTATTGGCTAAAAAAAGTCCTATGACCATTGTTTTTATAGGAAATTTGATGTTATTCAACTTGTATCCCTAAAGTTTCTCCGTTAAACGCTTTGTTTTAAAGTTATTGGCGAAATACCGGAAAAAATAGGAAAAATAGTGGAATTTTCCCCCTCTCCAAGTTAGCCTAGAGCCACGAGGTCGAAAACTCAACATTGTCATCCCACAGAACCCTCGAATGAATTGTAGAAATTTCATCAACTTCAAAATACTTTCCAGCTCGACCTGAATTTTTCGACCTGGCGCCCGATTAGAAACTCCGAAACAGATTAGAAAACACTATTTATGTTGGTATTGGTATGGTGCGTGTGGATAATTTAAAGTTGGCAAAGTCTGTTGACTGTGTGAATTCTGTGATCTTCGGCACTTCCTCAATCGATCACATTTGTACTGAGCTGAGCTGGAATCCATCCGATGATTCATTCGTTCAGGCCCACCCAGTACGTTTCTTGGTAGTTACTGTGTCATGGGCCATACCAACTAGTGCCCACAACCAGCGGGTGCCTGGGCAGGACAAGAACAACAACAACAACCGAACGGGGAGTTGATTGTAGGTGATAACTGGCCAATTGCTTTGATATCGGAATACAACGAAAATTGGGTCGGCCGGCCCCGTGTCGCCGAAAAGTGCAAGGAGTGCAGAATGTAGAGGAAATAATTAAAAAAAATTATAAGTGGCAAGGGCACCTTTTTCTGTTCATTCGTGGGAACGATCGGAATAGAGAAAGTTCGTCACATCTAACAGTGAATTTTTCTTAATCAAAAACCTATATTTCCCCCAGTGTTTTGAGATCGTCCCAACAGGACCATAATGTTTACAGCATACTGCTTAGCTTTAGATCGTATCATTTATCATACTTCAAAAGATGATTTGGGAAAAGTGGAACGTTTCCGGCATTAGGGTGAGAAGGGTTTGGAAGGGCGTGAATGGAAAACAAGAGGGACGTCTCAGTTGTTTGCGCGGCTTCAAAAGCCCTTGCTGGCCCTTGTCTAATTTAATACTGCCCGAACAGATTTTTGCGAGCCTTAATCACATTAATGTTTGTCAGAAGGGGCCCTTTGCCAAGTGTGCGGATGGTGTGAAATGTGGTTATAAAAAAAAAATAAAAAATAAAAAAAACCGGCTAAAAGTTATCATACTTCATCTCGAGTTACAACATATTCTATAGATATAATTTTTAAGCAGAGCATAAGCCGTACCCAAGTACAACACTATAACACAGGTTGTAACCTATGAAATGAAAATTTACGACATAAAATTAAACACCTACTCTTACTTCACTGTCCGTCAGTAGCTAAAGGAAATCATGATCACCCAATACATTCAAAATAACTAGTCATACCTAGTTATACACTCAATTACAAGGGCATTTTATATACATATCAGCTGATTCGATTGTCGAACTATATATATAAATAAGGTAATTTTTTACTAGGTTTACGTGAGTCAGTATCAGTTTTTTCAACCACACTGAATTTTTACAATTCTTTCGCCAGTCTACGTGAAAAATCTCTCTGAAAATCAAAAATATCTCTACAAAAAAGCAATCAAATACATGTACAGCGATCCTCGTGATATTCTTGGTTTCTTTGAAATGGACTCTATCTCAACATAAAAATATAGTATCATTCTTATTTAAAACGTTTTGGGGGGGGGGGGGGGTCATATTTTTTATATTTTATACATTAAGTTTTCTTTTTTAGGATTGGCAAAAGTCTAGCGGAGATTTTTGTACCATCTTCGGCCCATATACCCGTATGTGATTATATGTCAATGTGTTACATACGATTAGAAAAGCTTCGGGCCGCAGATGAATAGATTGTTTAATATTATTATAAACCTTTTGTTTAAACATTTATTCTGGAATCTACGCAAATTCGAACATTAACCAACGAATTTCAAGGGAGGTTAAGTGAATATTTTAATATCGTGGTCGATTACAGAGAATCATTATTGAAAACAATAAATCAAAATGAAACATAAGCATTTCAGCTATGAATGAAAGATAATTATCAAAAGTATAAAATAATGATGAAAAAAAAAAAAAAAAAAAAGCTGCCGGTCCAAAGGGGATCTACTGATTCATCATTTATGAACCCGGTTTATTGGTTATGGTAAATTTTGTTCTGAAGAAATCTCTTGGTAATGTAGCCTCAACCATACTGTACCAGCTTGAAAACGGTTGAAGGTACCTATAAGCTGGTCATTAGTAAAGATTTGTGTTAAACTGTTGGTAGCAAGAATGGCTGACATTTTTTGGACTGGTAACATTCAATTTTACATTCAAGCAACACGATGGGGAAGAAAGGATATTCAATCATCATTTGAATTATTATCCCTATAAAATGGCTGTTCGCCCATGAGCCAATTAGTTGATCGCGTTGCGAATGCGGTGCATGAAATGGTTGATGTTGGAATAGTAAGAAAGCTGATAGGTACCATCTGTTGAGTCTAGGGTTTGTAGCTTCAACTAAACATCGCAAAAGACCGATTGTCATCGGTACATCGTGTAAATCAAGAGTTACGAGTGACGCAAAATGTTGACAAGAGAACAGGCAAGTGAACAGATTGAATTTCAGATAGCTCACCGTTCAAATACGCAAATGAAGTGTTGTCTAAACAGCACAGAAATAAGCAGTTCGCTGATCGGAAGGAAGCTGGTAGTAGTTTATATAGCCCAGTATCTTTACAGTTATCTTCTCTTTCCTATCAATACGACACTCGCATTACGTGACACTCAGCAATATAATTTCGTAAGCCAACCTAAAGAATCTAAAAACGTTGAATATTGTTTGTTGACGAGTACTTAGTAATAACTTGAATATGCTGCATTTACAATGAGTACGGAAGGTATATTTACAACGTGGGTATACCTTATTAATCTGTGATTCCAAAAATTTCTATATGGTATATTATTTCTTTCAGACAGTCCATTTTCAGAATCCACTGCAAATTTTTACTCGTATTTCATTGAACTCAAAGCGTAATTTTTAAATGCTTAAATAATATTATGTAATTACCTTTGTGTGCCTATTGATTACTATTTTTGTATAATATACATGATTGATTGCATTCTATTAGTATAATAGTCCCCTAATGAATTGTTACTCCCCAATTATTGGCAATACCCTTAAGTACGTAAGTACCTAGTTACCTTTTTTTATATTCATTCTAGTGAAAACTAGTTCAGTTTTCGTCGCTACATATAATACTCGTATAAACAGATAACAACATCATCATAATCCGGCTGTCGTCCAAGAGGCTAAAGTTTGTTGATGTGAATCTGCAAACGTTAATTGATCTACGGTAAAAAAAATGCAGCATTTATAAAAGTATGAATGTAAAAAATATATTTGTATTTTTGAGAAGGAGAAAGATGAAATCCATCTTCAACGGAATAGATGTGTAATCTATAAAAGTGAACATTAAAGTAATTATATGACGATGTTGTTTATTCATGAAATAGTCGTTCACCCATCGCTTCAGCCAGATCGACAGACAAAATCTGGATCAACGCTCTAAACAGTTTCTAAGTGTAAAAAAAGTGGGTAGGGCTTCTAAGAAACATAGCAAAACGGTGGAGAGTTGATGATGTAACAGTAGTTGAGGTACTGACCTAAATCTGGGAGTGATGAGAAGGTAATAGGCTTGGTCATTTCTGGAATGGTGCTGCTGAAAGCTTTGGCTTGGAATAACTACCAAGAGGTAACTCAGTGGTAGCGAACCTGCAATAGTTGCTGGAAGGGCCTCCCATCAAGTGGCAGTAGTGGCGGTTGGGGAAGAGGAAATTTATTAGATGAACTCGCTGAAATAAGCGCCTCACGTAGGTAAGTGAGTCGGAAAAGACGGAGTGGGAGGCTTAAGATTCGTCCGGGTGTTATTGGGATTCTGCGGGTCCCTGTGTATTTCTCGTGCTGAGTCACCATCCAAGGTGATTTACTTTGAGTGCAATTGCGATTTCCATGATTATAGAATTATAACAGAAAGTTTTCCCATACATTTAAATTCACCTATACGTCGAAAAAACCTTGAAAACACAGATTGAACAGGTAATAATTCTTATTATAACAGGTAATAATAATCATGGAATAATTACTTACTTAGGTAAGTAGTCAATGTTATTTAAGGACTTTTTTCGTACATGGGTCTGGGCTAATTATGATAACGATATTTCATGTGTGTATTTGACCAGAGTTCATTTCCAGTACGGTGCACAATGATCGCAACTCAAATCCTCCTAATTCCTGCTCTAAAGAAAGCTCGGAGTTATTAATTTCTAAAGACTTTAATCGCTGAGATAGCCGCTTGTATCTTTCGTCGCTTTACTGTTTGCAGGGCAGACAATACTGCGATAAATTACGAATAAAAATTACTTCCAATTATGTTTTCTTATCATTCTGTCACAAACTTTTTTCTTTATATTTCCTTAGAATAAGTGAAGAACTCATACCACCCACCCAATAGAGAAAACTTAGCATAGTTCTGGAGGTCAACTAATTTAATTTTCTCCAAAACTGAACTCTAACGTGCTCTTTGTCTTCTTGAATAATTTTGGTTTTTTGTCCGCCTGTCAATCACACTGTGGTAAAGTTATTTAGTTATTCCTGGGAAAACTTTATTTAAATACAGCCGGGTTTTAACCAAATTGTCTCTATTTAGCTAATACATATCTCCATTTCTCATCGCCAATGCTACAGCCGATAAAGAGCATGTGCACATGTTTAAACACTAATTAAATAAAACAGCAAGTTGTACATTTCACACGATCTGATGTCAAAATTCATTCCAAATATGGGGACAAGTAATAAACAGTTGTGATTCGATTGCTCTTTGCGATTTTCATCACTTTTAAGCTGTGGATGAGTCCATGGACAAGTAGGGTTTGTCGGCGAAGGCAAAACGCCTGAACATGTTGGCGAAATTCCATGATATTTCCAGAAGTCGAGGAGGGAAGCTTACATGGTTGAATTTAATCTCCGTTGGATCATTAAGTAGTACGGCTATGGGTTTACACCAAATAATCACGTAACACGATAGCATTGCTTCCTCATTACCGACGTTAGAGAAGCAGGGTGTTCGTTCCAGAAGTCGAACAAATATTTCCCTCCAAAATCAAAATTTCCACTTGCTTTTAGAGAATTTTCGTGGAAAATGAAGCTAGGTGTTGCAATAATTCCAACATTTTTTTACTCAAAATTATCGAAAATTTCGATTCTGATATTCTCTAACGAATCCTAGAGTTTAAAGCTAATACGAACTAAATCGCTCGCGACGAAGTTGTGGAAACCCATTTTAAAACGGAAGTTAGTGAAAAACGTTGTCTATTTCCACAAAAAAAAAGAGTTACAATGTTAAATCGATTTCGACGGTTAGGCCATCATCAGTAACAAACAACTTAACAAACAACTTAACTATACTTTAACAAACAATAAGTTATTGTTTGTTACTGATGATGGCCTAACCGTCGAAATCGATTTAACAGTGTAACTCTTTATTTTTCGTGGAAATAGACAACGTTTTTCACTAATTTCCGTTTTTAAAGCTAATATATACATACATTTGCATAATATCAAGACGATAACTCTCCTTAGGGAAGGGAAAACATTCCGTTCTCGCCCGAAAAAATCAAGCTATCCATCGAAGTGATGAGTTTGTAGGCCAGTATTTTTTTAGCACTTTAAATTGATCGAATCAAAAAATTGCTGAAAGACATCACTAAAAATGGCGAAAAATGCTTTACGAAATCCCCAAATGTATACTGTTTACAAGCATTTCAGTCAAAACAAGCTTATCAACGACACACAACATGAAACAATTCCAACATAAACAACACGGTGAAAATTTATTCCGAAAGATGTACTTAAATTTCATTATTATATGACAAAAAATAGATAAAACTTCAAAGAAGCTAATGATCGAAAATCTTTTTCAAATCAAAAAATATTATTTAGAATGAGTTTTTGTTATTAAATAGGTAGTTGACTGGAATTTAAAAAAATATTTGTGGTTTGCTGATCAATTTTCGTTCCGTGTCTGTCTGTTTGTAAGTGAAAAATCCTTTTCAAGACAAAAACTGTGTACCGACTAAGTTTTAGTCCATTTTGATGAAAATGCGGTGGATCGTGAAGATTAGTTTCAAGATAGTTCCCTGCAAATTTAGAGTCGTCAGAGCAACTTGAGCCTTTAAATATGCGCGAAATAGAATTTCTGATAACGTTGATTTCTCATGACCTGTGGGTCCGATTTCGTTCCGATTCGGAGGTTATTTGGGTGTAAGGTTCAGGATTGTGCCCAGCATGTATGCAAATATAATTATCTACTGTTCTATTCCGCGTTGGATAATTTTGGATCGTACTTTGTTCTCCATGTAATACCACACGCCCATGTATAAATGAGGAAGCAACACTGCCCCCATCTCGGCAGTCGTTTTTTAATTACCTATGTTGTCCCATTTTGTAAGTAGCTACTGATTTTTCATGTCAATTGCACCGCAACTGAAAAACCACCAATACTCATCATAAATCTAACAACCTAATAACTATTGTTTTAATAATTCGATAACTTTAATGCATTGGTAGCTTCATTTTCTGATCCACAGTTTGTCACCATTAAATTGGTTAGGAAACGAAATTAAATGTGCGCGATGTGGAATCCTTGATTGTTCCTGAAATTCTCCTGACAAGTTTCCCTTTTGAAGGAATGCTACCTGAACGCTCGGCTTTTCCGTGGAGACAATAAACCTCATTACGCGGAAATACCTCTTCCGTGCCCCAACGTTGCCAACAAAGGCGACAACTATTCGCCCTTGCATAGTTGTTACTGCTTCAGATGCGTGGGAAGCCTCAATAAGTTTGCCTAGTGTGTCGCATCATTTTCGAAGGCTACGCGTTATTCATAAATATACAGCTTTGTAAAAGGGTGCATCACTAGGACGGTCTTTTGGTTTGACAATTTCAATTACAATCCTTAGTAACTCACCTAAGAGAAAAACATTGACGAGATATAAGACTTCAACTAATTACAATTTAAAACCTAGTTTAGGTTCCAAGATGCGTAGATTACAGATGTTTAAATGCTAAAAATTATTTCACAAAGCTTCATTATTTCTGGGTTAGCCCTTCTGTGCAGATCACTGGTGTATCAAACGAGGAACATTACATGAATTGACGTAACTAGTACCCATAGACTTTGGCACCACAAGAAATTAAGCACGGATACTGCACTAATCCGTCCCAACGTACCAAGAAAATGAGGGGGTTCCAAGAAGGTTGCTTCTTAGTACTATGCTGCATCTGAATCTGAATTTAACCATATCGACACAAATGGCATCTAAAAAATGAATATTAATTAAATGCAATTAAACTACCAACCTTTTGCTTTACTGGTCTACCAATATACAGGGTGGTCCGTAATAAACGGACACATTTTACAATCCATTTTACAACATTCACAAATTCGATCGTAGGGATTAAAAAATAAGCAGAACGTGTAGAGAAAATCAGTAAGTTTTATTCACAATCGAAAAATCGGGAAAAAAATTATCAAGTTTTAAAAATTATGTCATTTAAATGACGACCCTGTTTGGTAACGCACAGTTCAAGACGGTCCTTGAAGTTCTGCATCACTCTTTGCACCATATCTTCCGGTATTTCCGCGATTTCTCGTCTCATTGACTGCTTCTCATTGAATGGTTCGTGGTTTGTCCACGTACACTTTAGATTTCAGGTGGCTCATAGAAAAAAGTCACAGGGGGTGAGGTCTGGGGAACGCGGAGGCCAGGGAACATCCCCATGCCAGGAGATCACGCGTCCGGGAAAAATCGTTCGCAAAAAGCCACCAGAAATCTAATGTGTACGTGAACAAACCACGAACCATTCAAGCATTGAAGCAGTCAATAAGACGAGAAATCGCGGAAATACCGGAAGATATGGTGCAAAGAGTGGTGCAGAACTTCAAGGTCCATCTTGAACTGTGCGTTACCAAACAGGGTCATCATTTAAATGACATAATTTTTAAAACTTGATAATTTTTTTCCGCTTTTTTGATTGTGAATAAAACTTACTGGTTTTCTCTACACGTTAAATGACGACCCTGTTTGGTAACGCACAGTTCAAGATGGACCTTGAAGTTCTGCATCACTCTTTGCACCATATCTTCCGGTATTTCCGCGATTTCTCGTCTTATTGACTGCTTCAATGCTTGAATGGTTCGTGGTTTGTTCACGTACACATTAGATTTCTGGTGGCTTTTTGCGAACGATTTTTCCCGGACGCGTGATCTCCTGGCATGGGGATGTTCCCTGGCCTCCGCGTTCCCCAGACCTCACCCCCTGTGACTTTTTTCTATGAGCCACCTGAAATCTAAAGTGTACGTGGACAAACCACGAACCATTCAAGCATTGAAGCAGTCAATAAGACGAGAAATCGCGGAAATACCGGAAGATATGGTGCAAAGAGTGATGCAGAACTTCAAGGTCCATCTTGAACTGTGCGTTACCAAACAGGGTCGTCATTTAAATGACATAATTTTTAAAACTTGATAATTTTTTTCCGATTTTTCGATTGTGAATAACACTTACTGATTTTCTCTACACGTTCTGCTTATTTTTTAATCCCTACGATCGAATTTGTGAATGTTACAGGATTTTAAAATGTGTCCGTTTATTACGGACCACCCTGTATAACAAAAATAAACTCCATTCCTCCAATACATAGTTCTATTGAAATTATATCAGCTGGTCGATCGTCCTTAATTATTTAATGATTTTCACCAGGTTATAAGTGGTTTCATTCACACCACTGTCGATGTAAATTTTCCTTGCCAAAAGACTAACTCATAGAAACAGCAAACAGAAGAACATGATTTACAGCAATTCTTGAATTGTATCATTCAATCCTTTCAAATTATAGCAAAGTGGAGACAACCAAGAAAACATATCTCGAACTTTGGAGGTTTTCTAGACTATTGTGGTTGGTATTGTAAATGACAAATCAATCAAGAACGAACCAATCCTTATATTTGATTTTGGAATCTATTTCCTCAAAATTCGGTCCGATAGTTTCAGTAAAAAGCTCCGGGAGGCGGAAGGACGAATACATTTATTTTTTAATTAGTTGTTTTAATTTACTTATCTTGGAAACTAAATTCAACAATCAACCAAAAAGTCATCGATTTTTTTTTTTTTTTTTGGTCGATTGCAAATAATTTTTGTGAATAATGAACCGAAATTCTGCGCAGATCTTTGATCTCTATATACGAAAGCCAATGGTACAACCATTATCTAAGTAAAGCTAGAAAAATGTGGGCGCCTTTTAAAAGAAAATGAATGCAATAAAATGTAATATATACTTATCTGCACTTCACAGGTATTTTATTGGTAGGTAACAAAAGTTTTACTTAATATACTAAATTTTAAAAAATCTAAAAAAAAAAAAAACAACTGAAGTTATTATTTGTAACTGATGATGGCCTAACCGACGAAATCGATTTATCATTGTACCAAACTGTTTATTTTTCGTGGAAATAAACAACGTTTATTCACTAACTTCCGTTTTATATCAGCTGTTTCGATCGTCGTAGTTTATAAATGCTAAAGTAAGTTTATTTAATTAGGTTCGATATTACTGGATTCCGTATTACACTATTGCAGTTCGTGGACTGATATATTTTACAAAAGAAACAAACAGTAACATCACAAATTTGTTGGTTGTGATTTTGCATATTTATAATTGTTGGATTTTCTGTTTTGGATGACCTCATTCAACAAATGAAACTCGATCGGTACGTCCATCTGAAATGATTCGGGTGTCGTAGGATTGGAGGCATTAGATATTCCTAAAAAAAAAAAAAATAAAAAAATGTTGTACAGTTTTTATATTCACAGATATGTTTTTCAGTGTGACGTTACAAAGGTCATATGGGTTATAACAGAAGTAGGCGAGATTAGGTAATCTGATAATTTATTGAAAATGTGGAGGATAATTGCCGTAATTTTCCTGATTTCTTACTTTAGGTAAAGATGAAGCTTTACAGATGGAAATAAATCAGGCAGTTACGTGCCCCGTATTGATTCATGTAAACTAATTACACTCTAGAACATTTAAACGTTTTCCTACCGATAGGCATTTTCAGTAACGTGTTGACTCATTGAAGATGCTATTAGTTAGGTGTGGCTCATTACTTTCACCATGACGATAAATAATTTTGATGTCAATGGAACTATAATTCACCTATCGACTTAACGCGACGTCTCCGACACTTTGCCCGGCCCAAGTCGTCGCCCCTCGTTGGTGTTGGGAACATCAATTAAATCCTGCGGGACATCCGCTGAATTGATGATAATGGACACTAGGAATTAAATAAGAGTCTAACAGGGTTGTTCTCTCACCGTAAAGAGACTGGGAACGATCGTAAATCAGATGATCGCAATCAACCCTAGAATCAGAAGAGATTCCGGTAATTCTTCAACGAACTTCAATAATTGGAGGGAATGCTATCAATGATAGGGAACCAATTCAGCCTTCTCTCTCTTTGTTTGATCGGCTTGCAACTTGTCGGACTGGTATCATCTTCATGGATACGTAACTTATTGGTTTGGCTCTTACGAATGAAAATACGCTACAAATTATTAAAAGATGATAGATAGATAGATATAATGTTTATTTGTATAGGTCATTGACCGTTACAAGAGTTCGTTCAAAAAAACTTCCGTGAACAAAATAAATGTACATACTGGCAATATATCGGATAAATATATGAAAAAAGAAAATTTATAATAAATACTTCATTACAGCACATAAGAACATAATAATTTCGTAGAACATAAGAACATACTTGTATAAATCGACAGTCTATTGGTGGCAAAACAATTCACTCATTGGCAGAGAAGGCACGCAGCATCAGAGATTGGGCCACGAAATTGTAGACTGCGAAAGCCTTCGAACTGTCTTCACCCACGTCCAGGATATCACAAAGAACCGATTCCAGCTCGCTGGTACTCATGCTTCCAAGGGGTTTCCCCGGTTTTATGTATAACGAGAGGTAATGGCGCCGATATGGTTCATACAGCGGGCATAGCAGAATCCAATGTATCGCATTCTCTACAGCTCGCATATTGCAGTGCATACATGGCATCGTGCCATCTATTGTGTACACCACTCTCTTATGGTAAAAGCGGGTAATATCCTTCGACGCAAGGCGCATCTGTGCCAAGAGCCTTTCCACATGAATGTTCCTGTGGTTCCCCAAATAGTGCTGTCTTCCTCCAAACTCGACTATCCGCCTGTAGAGCGGATTGAATGTAGAATCGTAAGTCCTCTGAATATCAAGGGACCAACAATGGTTGATGTACCGCTGCAGTAGGCCATTAAGTTCCACACCCAGCTTGTCAGAGGTCATGTCCTCCAAGACATACGCCGCTCCAATCGCTAACAGTGAGGATTTTATTTTGGTGAACCAATTGTACCTTGGATCATTATTTGACCCATCAGCATCCGACCTCATCAACTCCTCCAAGCAGACTCTCGGCCACCTCCCACTGCTCATCTTCAAGATCTTAGCTAGATATTTGAGCGCACGTGAAAAAATGTGGGCGCTAAGATGAACTCGTCCACACTCAAGCCTAAGGTAGTGTCCAGGGGTGTTTCTCGGCAAACACAACTGGGATTTTAGGAAAGCTGACTGGACAGCTTCAACTTCTTCTCCGCACCATATACCCCAGACCTCCGCCGCATACAGCAGGACCGACTCGACCATGGTCTCAAAAAGTTTATTCTTGGCATCCCATGACACTACTCTGCCCCTCCAGAAGATTTCTCTAGTACAGCCCATCGCCATTTTGCTCTTGGATATTGCCTGCTTCGCCTGCACTTTGAACTGACCTGAGCTTGAGAGGGTAACTCCCAAATACTGGAATTGTCGCACATATTCCAAGGGTACCCCTCCACAGATTATGGGTCTCATCCTTCTCATTCTTCCACGGCAGAAGACCATAACTTTGGTTTTTTTGTGATTAATGGTTAGTTTGTTCACATCGCAGTATTCCTTAAAAGCATTAATTTTCCGCTGGGCGTCTGGCGGCGAGTCCGCCAGAAGTCCCAAATCATCGGCAAAGGCCAGCAGCAGTAGCTCCCGCCCACCCATCGGTATACCATGGCAGCCCCTCTCCCTCATAAAATTGACACAGTCAGACATGAAAATGATGAATAGCAAGGGGCTGAGTGAATCTCCCTGAAGCACCCCTGCCGTTATATCCTGGCTGAACTCCACGCCCTTTAGTGGTTGAATCCTGAAACAGGCTCCTCCATAGAATGACTCCATCACCTTGATGAACCGAGAGCTAACTCCCAACAGTCTCAACTTGGCCCAGAGTAGCTCGTGCTCTATAGAGTCAAACGCGCGGGAAAGGTCGACCATAATTGTGAGTAGAGGGTGCTTCTTCTTGAGCATCGTATGGCATGCAATGGTATGGAGAGCGAAGATCTGGTCAGAACAAGACCTCCCCTCCCGAAACCCCGCCTGTTCCTCTGGAAGAATTCCATTAGTCTCTGCCCACCCCTTCAGCCTATTTGCCAGAATGCTTGTAAAGAGTTTGGCCATACTGTTAATCAATGCTATGCCTCGATAGCAAGCAGGATCCATTTTGTCACCTTTTTTGAACAGAAGCCGCAGCAAAATGTCTCCCCATCCAACTGGCACAGCTCCATTCTTTAGAATGTCATTGAACATTAGGAGGACATGATGCCTCCAGTTCTCTGGCAGGACCTTCAATACATCATTCGGGATCTCATCATTGCCTGGGGCCTTCCCATTTTTGGTTCTCGACAGCGCTCGGTTCAGTTCCTCAGCACTGATTTCCTTGTCGAGGGCCTCCACATATGTCTCTTGAATGACGTCTTGGTGGGGATGAATGCCTGTCCGCTGAACATCCTCCTTCCTCTGACCCCTCAGCTGAGGTTCATCAACCAACTGGGGCAAACCGTTCAAGCCCAGCTGATCAGGAGACGCCTGCGGCAGCTCGAGCTGATTTTCTAGCCCATTCGGGGTCGCAGGCCGGAGTGAGTCAGTGGGTTCACTGGTGCGGTAAACCTTGGCATAGTATGTCTTCCAAATCTCACAGGGTATAGGATTGTCATTTATTTTTCTCTTTTTCAATTGCCGAACGACACCCCAAAATTCCCCTGAGTTCTTGCAGTTATTTATCTGTTCTCGTCTTTTAACATAGTAGTTGGACTCAGCTGCCCTCCGAAAAGCATCGTATTTACGCTTAGCCTCCAAATATAAGACCTGTAGATCTTTCGGGTACTCCTTCCTCTTATATTTCCTGAAATTCTTCCTGGCTTCATACTTCAGAGTCCCACACTCTGGGCTATACCAGGGCTTGTGCAAAATCAACTTGCCTTTCCCTCGGATTTCTTTGTTTTTAATGAGACCAACCTCTGTGCCAGCCCTCTCAATGGCTCTCCTCAGACCACCATACCAAGCGGAACGCCCATCCCCATCCAACTCAGGAGGACTCACTCCGCTTAGACGCACAGCGAATTCCTTCAGGAGCAGAGGGCTCCTATCGTAGTATCTCGTCATGCTCCTGGGGGCGCCGCACTGGGACTCGCTTTCTGAAGAAGCAGCTCCAAGACCGGACCCGATTGGAAATTCAAGCGCCACTACTACTGGCAGGTGATCCGATATCAGTGTGAAATCTTCAACCATCAAATCAACAACGTGATCAGCCGCCTCGAGATTGACAAGTACCAAATCATTGACGCTGCTTCCCCTTCCCCCACCTATATAAGTGTAATTTGCCGGACTGTCAGCCGCGGAGCGCCCATTGCAGACCAGCAGGCCCACCTCCTCACAGATACCGTTTAACATGAGGCCCCGTCTGTTCGTTGTTCGGTCCAGCGAGGTACGGCAAGGCTGTAAGCGAGTACTAGACATAATGCCAACATCCATATCTCCAAGCTCCCCCACCCTCGCGTTAATGTCACCCCCAAACAGCCAGACCGAGTGCGCAGGCATAGCACTCTGCACATGCCTTATAGCGTCCTGCATTAATCCAATAGCACCATCATCATCCAGGGAGGGGCTGAAGTAAAAAATACCAGCCGCCAATACCAGGTGAGGGAACACAAATTTTAAAATAATCCAGTAATTAGTTTTGTCAATCACTGTGCAGAATGGTTTATAATATTTCTTGACAAACAGCATTAATCCACCACTCGCTCTGCCATAACTGCTCTCACGTACCGCCGGTACTTCATGACAATCATATTCCCTCAGGCTGTCAGGGATCAGGAACTCTCGCGACTCATGCCAGGTTTCAACAAAACCAAGGATATCATAATTACATTTATTTAATTGCGAATTCAAATCTTCATCAATCATTTTCATTTTTCCATTTACATTCAAAAAACAAATATTAAAGTAAGTTGGGTGTCCATTTTCGTCAACATTCAGGCAGTCCGAGGTCTTTCTCTTCCGTGGTTGCTATAAGTTTGATTTCTTCGCAGGTCCTCCGGGGCTTATCGCCGCCCGTTTCCTCTTGTTGCCGTAGTTACTCTTCAGATCAGCCAAGGAGTTAACTTTTCCTTCAATCTCCAATCCAAATCCCCTAATTTTAGCGTTTAATCCCTCTTCCGTAACGATCTTCCTGAAGGCAAGTAGCTCCCTCCTCGCCTCCCGCTGTGCGTATGTGTAGTCAACAAATTCAACAAATCAAACTCGATCGATACGTCCATCTAAAATGATTCGGGTGTCGTAGGATTGGAGGCATTAGATATTCCTAAAAAAAAAATAAAAAAATGTACAGTTTTTATATTCACAGATATGTTTTTCAGTGTGACGTTACAAAGGTCATATGGGTTATAACAGAAGTAGGCGAGATTAGGTAATCTGATAATTTATTGAAAATGTGGAGGATAATTGCCGTAATTTTCCTGATTTCTTACTTTAGGTAAAGATGAAGCTTTAGAGATGGAAATAAATCAGGCAGTTACGTGCCCCGTATTGATTCATGTAAACTAATTATACTCTAGAACATTTAAACGTTTTCCTACCGATAGGCATTTTCAGTAACGTGTTGACTCATTGAAGATGCTATTAGTTAGGTGTGGCTCATTACTTTCACCATGACGATAAATAATTTTGATGTCAATGGAACTATAATTCACCTATCGACTTAACGCGACGTCTCCGACACTTTGCCCGGCCCAAGTCGTCGCCCCTCGTTGGTGTTGGGAACATCAATTAAATCCTGCGGGACATCCGCTGAATTGATGATAATGGACACTAGGAATTAAATAAGAGTCTAACAGGGTTGTTCTCTCACCGTAAAGCGACTGGGAACGATCGTAAATCAGATGATCGCAATCAACCCTAGAATCAGAAGAAATTCCGGTAATTCTTCAACGAACTTCAATAATTGGAGGGAATGATATCAACGATAGGGAACCGATTCAGTCATGTGACTTCTCTTTCTTTGTTTGGTCGGCTTGCTACTTGTCGGACTGGTACTACTATCTCCATGGACACGTAACTTATTGGTTTGGCTCATACGAACGAAAATACGCTACAAATTATTAAAAGAAGGTTTATTATTTCTGCGTTAGATATCCCTTCTACGTAGATCATTGGTCTATAATTGATAAAACCTGTATGTAATATTAATGTTCAAAACACGGTGCAGCATTCCTCCCAAAAGGTATAATACCTTTACAGTTCCAAGACCCCGCACTTTCACGCTTCAAAGTAACAATGTTTAAAGAAAAGATCTATAGGTAGGAAAGAATATAGGTACAGAGGCCCCTCAGCTGATCAGTGCGTCTCCGTACCTCGTGATTGATTCAGAGGAGCTCCATCGAAATACCAACACGGTGAGTCGGATAGAAAAGTTAGCCTCGGAGGTTCCGAAGCTGATCTGAGACCCTCCATACTTCGTAAATGTATTCTAGATTTCCAAAAAGAAGCTAGATTTCAGGTTTTAGCATCATAAGTCTATTAAAAAAAAGTCAAGTTCCTGGTTCAGTACGGGTTATTATTTCCAACAATGAACCTCAGTAATCAATCAAGGAAATAAAAATTTTAACCTCCTCTGAAAATTTTTTGGTTTACGTTTCAAGATCCGTAGAATCCAAAAATTGAATTAAAAAATCCGTCTGTCCGTCCTCTACCGTCGGCGGCTTTTCTCCGAAATTAATCGACCAAACTTCACGAAAATTGCGTTAAAAATCGCATTTGGACCTAGATGGTCCTAGATGGACCCCAATAACAAAAAACAAACACATTTTTAACATTTATATAACGTAGGTGTTTTACACCAATATTCTCACTTGTATTGTAAAGTATAATATTTATGTCGTTCTCAAAGGAATAATCTTCCATATGAGCCAAAGGTCATGTTGGAAAACGAGTTTGAAATCAACGAGTGAAAAACAACCTGTTTTTTTTCTTCTTTCCTTTTCATTATTTCTTTTATTCTTGTTAGTTTGATTTACAAAGGTTACTAGGCTGATATACTATGTTTGAATTTACATTATTTTGTTACATTAGAATTATATGTCTCTGATTTTGGAGGGTAACAACTTCATGCGCGAGTACCAATCTTCGCCCTACCATCTCTCATATCCCATATCAAAAGATTTGGAGTTGTATTCTATTGTATCTGTTTCTATTGCATACGATTCTAATAGTGACTTATTTATACATTTTTCTGAAACGCATAGTATTCTCAAGACCCTGGACACTAAATAATAATTTGATGAATCAGATCCACATCTTTGTGGCCAAAGTTCCGAACAATAGACTATTAATCTTGCCTTCGTCTCGACATTAGGGAATGAGAGTCATCAAGCAATCATAATTTCGATCGTCCCACGTAAAAATTCCTTTGTGAAACTAGTTGTGCCTGTTCGTTCAAGTAGAAAAATATTAGGTCGGCCTTATCCTACCATGGAACAAATAAATTTGAAAATTACCGTCGAAAATCGTAATGGAGCGAAATAGAATCGTATTGCGCAAATGAGCTTCCTGGACAGCGAGCATACGTTTTGTTTTTCAGACTTCAAAACATTAATTTCAACTCCACACAACCACACAGTACTAATGTAAATGATCTAGGATGACAATTACTCAAATCTTCCGGGTCTCCTCTTTCATATAATGGTATGGAAAGGGTTTTCTTATATCTAATTGAGAAAATGAATTATATCTAATGCGAATTATATTTTGTACAAATAATCTATGATTGATTTCAATTTCAAGTGAAAAATACTGCTATTAGATATTAAAAAAATAGAAAAATATAATAAACTCAAAAGGATATCGATTAGTCACTGACTTTAGGGGCTGTTTCAATAAATGGAAGTTTTGTGTGATAATATAACTATTATTGCAAAACTATTTCAGCATACCAGGTGTACTTTTAGGATTAGAATCTTTTTTTTTTTTTAATTAAATGCAGGATAATCAGTCCAAAGTAAAGGACTCGGAAAAAGTAGGTAGGTAGCAAACAAAAAAAGGGAGGGAAAACTCGGAATTGGCGTAAGTCGGTGGAAACGGGTGGCCTCGTTGGAAACAACAATACCTCTCGAACGGTTCTACGTCATTCAGGTTCTTTGGAGAGTTTTAAAATTCCAACCCTGAAACTCGTTATAGAGTTGAGCAAAGTCTTTTTCAACTTCTTGCCGCTCTCTTTTATCCTGAAGAGGAAGACCTATCGGACCGCAAAATCACTGGATAAACATTAATTTATTATTCAATACGGATAACGTCATCTACTGATTTATTAAAATCTGGTATGAAGTATAATGTGTATGAAGATATTAGGAACTGCCTTCCTCGGTTATTTGAATTTGAAGTATCTCCTATTTCTGCATCAAAGTACCGAGAAGAGAGTGTTCCATTTCCCGGTACGTCGCGGAGTAAACACTCCATTCCTTCACTCCACTCATTCGAATTTTAAGTCTTATTCATTAAAGGAAACCCATAAATTTTTGAAGAGGAGGGAGAGGGGGTCTAGGAAATATTGTTTCATTGGCCGATTCGAACCCATAATCGAAAATAACAATCCAAATGCCGAAACTGATAATAATTAAATGAAAATATTGTTATTAGCAGACAATTACGTACCTACTCGTTACTGATGATATTTTTTTTTTTTTCACTCAAAACTAAATAAACATATATACTTACAACAAACAAAATATTGGTAATTTAATTATGCTAAAATTTGATTTAAAAAACTTGAATTCCTTTATTTCCAAATGTAATTTTACTCAAGTTTATGATGTTTGATAATTTCAAGTCTACTGATGAACTGTAAACGAATTAACGTGAATCAATTTTCAATTGGAAGATTTGTACTCAAGTCTTGCCGGATGATAAAACTCATATCTTGATTAGGTAAACGGTGAGAACCACCAAAATCTCATACGTATAATACAGGTTTTGAATTTTTGATATTCTAAGTTGTTGCAATTTACATTTCTATATGAATAAATTCAGCTATAATATGTCATTGAAATACACACCCTTCGATTTAATTATTCTATTATTTCGACCGTGATGGTTAATAACGCTCACTTGTAATTGTTGACAGAAGAAAGAATACTACCATCAACATGTTTTGTTTTACGTTTCTAGATGTTAAGAATCCGTTCGGCGAAACACGGAAGAAGAAAATACAGCAACAATAATTGTTATTTGTTCGCTATTAATCTTAATAAGTAATGATAGTCGAAGGAGGCCGCCTGGATTGATAGTACGTTTATCTGTTTCTTCTTCCGAAAGGCTAGAATTTTGGCAGGATAATATACGATCGTCATCCGCTTTATTCGCTTTTCTATAATCACGACGACCAAAACAGATGATACAACTAAAATCCGCCCCTTTCCCAAAACTATAACCAACAGACAATTATTGGTTAGTAGGTGATTGACTATTGAAGAGCAGGTAGATGTTGCATTTCAATATTTATTTTCTTGTGAATATACCTATATGTGGACATATATGGCTTTTGATGATGATATCATCCTACTTATAGAAAACCATGAGGGTTTGTAGATTGCTCTCTGTAAGGGCCGTTCTCCTAAGTCTCGTCGAGGCGTCAGCATAAGGTGAAGGTGGTGACAAAGGTGTGTTTTGCAAAAGGACGATTCCAGCCCGAACCATGTTATAGGTCTGGCGGTAACTTGGGGTCGAGCCAGCCATGTGCACCTTGGTGGTGCACTAGTTCGGGTCTCCAAGGTTGAAGCCACAGCAGAAGCCAAAGCTAATCCTACTTGAGTTAGACCTTCGAGTTTGCCCAGCTGTGGTAGTGGCTGGGCTTCCCATTCAATGTTCCAAGTGGATACATCCTCTCATTGTCTCCCTCTCAGTCAGCATCCTATCTGCACGCTCCCAGCGGTTGCTTGCCCCTAGGAGTCATTTGCCACGATACTGACCTTGACTTTGTTAGGCAGCAGTTAGTAGCAGTTGTAGCGACCTAGCAACAACGACTGTTCCAAAACCCGCTCTTCTTCTGAGTTCACTGTCGTGTATGTAGTCTTGCATTGATCATGGACTGATGGTAGACACATTCTATGTCACGATGTGGTTGCCAAGCGGATAGCATGTGTTTTGTCATCTAGCGGCTGGAATGTGGAAAGTTAGTGAGCTGAAGGACCGGGGAAAGAAGCCAGATATTGTGGCCTCTAAGCTTTATGGGTCTACCATATTCGTGGATGTCCAGGTTGTCAGTGTCAGCGTGGATGTGGAACTGACCAGGCTAGCTGAAACTGCACGATAGAAATGTTGTGTATCAAGCTATTTGAACAAAAAGGAATGGTGGCAAATAACATCAAGATCATGGCCACGACTGTCCTATTTTGTGAGGCGTCATGCGGGAAAAGTGCCAAGGAGTTGCTAATATATATATATATGAATTTATGTTCCATAAGTTTCATTTAGTATTTTAAGCATCCATAGATCAGTGATCAGCACAGGAAGGCTTTCTACTGGAAAATTTATCAACCTTAGTGTTATGATTTTGATTTACTGTGAATATTAATTGGTATACAAATAGATGTGATAGTAGTATATTTATCCAAAGAGAAGAAATATTAAGGTATGAAATGCAAATGTTTATTTTAGGATGTTTGTGACATAGATTTGTAGAACAATAGGTGTGTGTGTGTGTGTACGTTGAAGAATCAATTCTGTGTAATGGAATACGTAACGGTGTTCCTTAACGTGGAATAAAAAGAGAGATGAACGAGAATCCTATGATATCAAAGGGAGCTTCATATAATATACGATCGTCTAAACCATATGGAGGAGAAGAAACATTGTTTGAGAATAAGTTCCTTTTCCATGGATACACACGAAACTCTTTCCTTTCTTCCGGGCTATTGCTACCCGAATTTTCCCTCTAGTGCCTTCTCAAAACCTTGTTTGTACAACTGAATCATATACTAGTTTTCTCCGTCTCATCCTCCTAAATTTAGGAGACATTGGCCGTATTCTGAGGGTGGATCGTTCATGCCACCAATAGAAACTCTTTGTGTTATACATTCCAAATTGATATTCTTTAGAATAGTTGCTTTTCACGTTTATACAGGTACCATAAAGAAACTGCAAGGGATCTGAGGTGTATACAGGTGCCTCTGCGCTGAATAAGAGGTGAAAAACTTTGAAAATTAGGATTCAACTACATAGAAATACTGACTATACACATTCTCGTAATTGATTGTTTCTTGCTATGAATTTATCATGCCACCCATTTCATTAAAATGCAACCCATTCTTGACAGATCCTTTTCATCCACATTGGCCTTAACGACCACTTTACCTCTCTTCCTGCTGACATTAAGGATAAAAAGAGAAAAAAGACCAGAGTGACAGAGGTCTTTCACAAGAATCCATAAAAGAGGATAATGGGAATATAAATTGGCATCAGAAATTTATAAAACCTTTTTTACCCTCGAAATTGAAAAGAGAATCGCTAACGTATAAACTGAGATGGGCTGCATTTTTGAAACAAAGAATGGGAATCCATTGGAAATTCTAAAAGGGCTGACAGTTTCAATCTCTCAATCTATAAGCTTCTTGCTATATAGTAAAACGATGCTTATATATATATATATATATATATATATATATTTATATATATATATATATTATTCGTTTTGATTTCTTTGTAAGATCAGTTAGGGGAGATTGAGTTTGTTCGACGCTGTAAGATATCGCTCGTTAACTATTTCACATTATCTATTTTCTCCCGGTAACATTATAATTTACATATATTGATGATATTTGATATATTAATCTCCTCACCACGCCACAAAACGCATGCTATCAGCTAACTTGGGCTAAGCCCGTTATCTCCGTCTTGTATTATCTCGCACTCTCTTTCTGACTGCGTGTGGGATTGGGATACTCCCTCAAGTCTTCAGACTTAAAGAAGCTTATGACTCCCACACGCAATCAAAAAGATTGAGAGAATTAATGCACTGTCCTAGGAGACGGAGATATTTTCTGTTGATTTGGCTCAAATTGGATTATATCATGATTTTGTTGCTGGGCGATTTACAGGCTGAATGCGATTGGTATACCATATTTACCCTCTCCCGTTCACCCCCATCCTCTACCACCAGTTGATCGTAGCGGCTCTAACCTCCGAATGGTCCTTCCAGAGGACAAACGTAGCCTACATTAAGTTTCATCAAAATCAGACAAGTGAAAATGGATTAGATTGCTATATCACATTTACTATCTTCCGTACACCCCCCTCCCACCACCACTTTAATAATAAAGTAAAAATAAATATAATAAAGTCCACATAAAGGACACACATGGAAAAGTCCTTTAAGATCAAATGATTATTGAGAAACACAAGCTCAGGAAATAGTATAATTTGCGCATAAGCAGATGGTACCACTATGCATGTTCGCGCCTTGCAAGAAGAAATACCTAATTTAAATAACATAAAACACCTGGTCTACGCTCTGGAAGTTCGTCTAATGCAAAGGTAACAAAAGATATAATGAACTCGATATCGTAACAAGGGAATTCCATTGTCATTAGATCAACAAATTATAAAATCGACGTAATTTATCAAGTGATTTTACAATGTTCACGCCTGATAAAGTTATTCCTCATTGACACTCATTTTGAAGTTTTTTCCTGCCCTTTTGAAATCTTTAAATATTGTGAACGTGAAGTCGATTGTCTCATTCAATCCATTGGCTTGATATCACTTATGAACAAGCGAGATAATTCATCTTTTGTTTAGGAAGTTTTTGAATTTTTAAAAGTCTTGAATTCAAACCCCTTATTTAGCCTGTAAGGTTGGTAAAAAATGATATCGAGATGGCTGGACTGTCCAAGACCCATGTGTTTGAGCCCTTGAGGCCGTGGATGCCGTGTAATATTTTTTGTTATGTATGAGGATGCAAGCTTTTGCATTAGATGCGTGCCAGGAGGTCAGCCGATTTTCAAGCTGGAGGAATTAGTTTCATATTGCCTATAGGTTCATATTAGGAATTAGTTTTATATACCTGGAAGAGAGTACCGTGTTGGATCTGAGTCTGTTCCTTTTGTCACAGCTGCCACCCATGTAAGTCGTAGCCATACACTTATTTATAATGGAATTCATATTTCCTTAGAGCTGTGGATCCTATTAAACGTTCTATTACTCCCAATGCCTCAGATCCATTAAAACACGTAGATTGATATAATATGTTCATGCGATCAGAACTGTCGAGGTGTTTTGTAAGTCTATTGTAAAATTAAATCTACTCTCATTATTCTTTTGGCCACCTAAGGAGACTGTGGCAAATTAAAGATGAGATTAGGATTTAGCTACACAAGATTTCGGCGTTTTTTCGTTCTATATTGCTCTCAAAATTTATTGACTTATATTTCTTTTTATTATTAAATATCAGTTCAGCGATGGTAGTAGTGGTCCGTCGTTCTGCCTTGAAGAAGAAAAAAAAAGTTCATATTGATCGTGCTTCCATGAATATTGGCTTCCTAGTGTTATTACCTCGAGCCTTCGTTACTATCAATCTGGCTATAGATCCCAGTTTTCATGCTGAAAAAATTAAGAAATATTGCAAGAAAAGTAAAAATGTCGCCTGTATATTAAACCTTGTTACATAGTTATTTCAGAGTTGACTGTTTACTGGAAACATACATACCTCTCCTTCCTCACTCCCCTCACCCGATACAACAAATGTTTTTCTCGAAAAAACCGCAAACCTCGCATTTGACGAAAGCTCATAACGTGCTTGTATCCATTTTAAGAGGGGCTGCCAAAGTTACCATACTGATGGTTTCGCTGGAAACAGTGGGCCTTCCAATCATCCCAACTTCATTTTCCAACTTGGCGATCAGCGCTTCCACATGGGAGGACGGGTAGCTCATCCCGATTAACCCAGCGTTGCCCTGAAATAATGATGCTCATCGTCTGATTCTACGAACCATGCACTGGAGCCGCACATCCCCGGTCTAGTTATACCCGAGTAAGCTGTAGTTCCAACCAATGCTCTTTATAATACTCTCTCCGAGATTTCCCACAACTAATACAACTACGTACTGGTGTTACCTACTTCCTCCCACCTTCATCCACGTCAAGTTTACTTGTGTAATCCAATAAACACAAAAAGTTCCAGTAATGCAGCATGATCGTATGTGCGAATTTTCGTAAGTTATAGTACTATAATTATGTTATATTGTTTTGAAATTTGAGCTTTTTGAGCGAAAAGAAATTGGTAACTATCATTTTTATGGCAACAACCGTATTTTAAGTAGTAATCTGCTATTCAAAATTAGATTTTGGATTTTAGCTTTTTGAAAAAGTTCTTATCAATTTTATAGCAAATTATAATGAAATTTAAGAACATTTTTCAGCCTAATTTTGTACATAAATTTTCTATTTTGAATTTGATAAACTTTATTTGACCATTATACTGCTAAAAATTATAAATGTAACGGTTTTCAGCCATTTTTGTTGATTTTTCAGCACAATTTTTTAAATTTGACCAATTTAATGTGATCAAAAAGTGCTAGCCAACGAACTCAACCTTTCGTTGACTAGCTTGATTGCTTGGCGCAAGAACGGAATTTTTATCTCAATCCTAAGGAGAGTTATCATCTTTTATATATATATATATATATATATATATATATATATATATATATATATAGTAGAGGTGGTTTTCTCGAGGATCAGTCATAAGTCATTTGATTTGCCAAATTTTCGGTAAACATTATATAAAATAAAATCTTACTCAAACCTTATACATAAAATACCACCAAAACACTCCGTTACAACCGACCCTTCACGAAAGTAATCTTATAATCCTTCCATTATACATAACTCCTACCACGCCAGAACAGACCTACCTACGCTCTCAAAACCAGGTACCTATATCGCCAACCCGAAGAAATTCTAGAGCCAATATTCAGTATGTAGAAAGCTCTCGAGCTAACAGTTCAGCATTTACCTATAATATACAAATCTGTCCAAAGTTCCTATAAGTTTGTGATACTTGTGAAAAATCTGAACTGTATACCTACTACTCCATGTAAGTAACTCAGATAATATCTCTAATTTAAGAACCGTTTAATATAATGTAATAATATAATGTTTACATAACCATAGATAAAATCCTAATCTAATGATGTATTCTCCCTAGGCCTTGAGAATGGTAATAAACTTTACCGAAAATTTGGCAAATCAAATGACTTATGACTGATCCTCAAGAAAACCACCTCTACTACATACATACCAGTCAATAACTTCACACTTCATATACCTATATATATGTGTATGTTCATATTAATGAACTTGAATGAATCTACAGATACCATGGGTCCATTTCCAGGCAATTGAGGTCTCCAGTAATCTATTATCTACTTACAAGTATTAGTATTACTTATGCCCAGTCATTGAATGTCAATACCGTTAGATAGATCACCTAACTCAGAAGCAACTCTGAAGACTGGAGACAAGGCCACACCTTCAGTGGTCCAAGGTGCAGAAGCCGATCCTAATCGCGTTCCAGACCAATAGATCACGCCGTGATTGCTTTTAGAACCCTCCATCACTCAAGAGGAATCGCCTTATAAGAAATGAATATGCTTCTAATAACATATTGGAATTCCTCGTTTATAAATGACTCCCTTGTGGACAGCATCCTCTTACTCCCCTGCGTCGATTAATGAGCTATTAGCCTTTGGGTAAACCTCGTCTGACAAGACAATGGCTGCATGAATTATTGACGGGAGATAACGCTTGAGTTCACGAACATCGCGTCCATCCTACGATGATGGTTCTATAACCTGAAGGTTGGCCCTGCACGCAACAAAACTACTGCGGAAACAATGGCCGGCCTATGCGTGGGCAGGACCTTAATTTGTTCAAAGAAATTTAAGTTTCAGCCCTGATAGCAAGTGGCGTTTGAAGACCACCTTACACAAATGATTTATGAAAGTCTGTTTTCAATGCTGCGCAGAGAAACACTGAAGACGTAATTATGTGGCTTTGGTTTTATGGCATACAAAATTATATTCCTCATTATTCCCAGAAAGGTTCCCAAATGATTAATTTCTTCCACCAATAACCAATATGTTTATAAATACTTCTTTTCCAATTCGTAATACGCAGTCTCCATAACCAACTCCAGTTCTTACAAAACTGGGAAAATATTTAAATCCATCAACTTGTTCAAGAAAGAAAAGAAAAATCTTGGCTCATACATGGATATTGAGACAATCATGAATTCTAGTCATAAAATAAATAAGTGAATAAAGTAAATAAATAAATGTAGGTACAAATGTTTTTCACTTGATGACATAATCACTATCAGGTGTGTTGTAAAATATCATCAACTTATATCGAATATCGATATACATGTAAGCATGTATACGACTAATTTTCAAGAATCATAGGACTCAACAGGACGCACCATAATTACATTTACAATCTATATCAAATAGATTTTGCACTGTTGGAATTGAAACAATCTATATCCGTATACTCATCTAACGGTGATCAATAATTATCGCTTAAAAGTAGTAGACCATCAATTTAATCATTCTGTTGGAAAATATGTTTTTCTTGCTGAGTCGTCTCTTTATGTGTTGAGTCATTATCTTTTGGTGCATTATTTTAAGACAATGTATCTTTTAATTGACCTAGAATGCTATTTTCGATCATTTTCATCTGGTCGGTACTTATTTAATCATACATGTGTATCTACTTATATATCATGCATAGTACTTTTGGTTTTACTCCCACTTGGAAAACTATGTAGGCATCGCATGTTTCTGCACGATATGTTGCACCACCGTGAAGTTAAATGATTGAACATCAAGATTTATTAGTATTCAACATAATATCAATATTAGGTTTAATATTTTTAAATATTTCGACAAGTTTATAAATTTTCATGTAATAATTCAAAGCTTTTTGCCATGCTCTTCACGTCTATAGGGAATTATGAACAGACAGCCATATTCGAGAAGGCTAAATTCACAATTTTCTTGATCTGACACTCTGAATTGAATATTGCTCCTTTATTGCGGTAAAGACGAGTTCCTACTACTAACGAATAGGTATATTTGTAACTCCAAATGCTTTAGATTTCAGCACTTCCACTAATCACTGACCAACCATATAGCATGTTTGAAGAGGGGGTGTCATGTTTTTCCCCCTGAAAAAATCTGTTAATTGTCTACGGATTTTCAATAAAACCAAAGTAGTGCAGCAGATATCGATTTTACATCCATGAATCACCTCCGATCAGTTCCCAGACATGCTTGAGTGGACGGAAGAGACCTGAAAGACTTTGGGAGGAACGTGGTAGGAAATGGGAGGGGTGCCGAGTTTTTCTACACAACTATTCCCGCGGTTGAATGGCTTCCAGGGGTCTCTCAAGGAGCCGGTTCATATCGACATTGCTCTGCGTACAAACTAAAAGGTCAGTTTCATTCTTATTTCAGATACCCCTTCTTCCCACCCCTTTTCTTTTCTCAGTCTATCTGACCACGATCACTCACGGAACACTTTGACGTTTCGCCGACTTTTATGCTTCCGAACGAACACGGGGATTCATGGCCTGCAATAAACTCATTTGCTATAAATCACCCGAGCATGGTCGGAAGAATTCCAGCTTGGATTCCAAGCACCAACTGAAAAAGTTGTATGGTCTGGGTAAAAATATTGAACGCTTCACTAATAGGGTATATTATAAATATTTCTGTCGATCATTTTTTCGAAATGGTCTTTATAGCAGTTAAGTCATCACTTGCAAGAGAAGGACGGATGTCCATAGCTGCTGCAGTGGTCCAAAATATGTCGCAAAAAGGAGTTGGTTAAGTACTGCGGGCAGAACGATGGTCTTTGCATTTATCTCTGATGGGAACCAGGGAATCCTCTACCAGGGATAACATGGTGAATATTTGTGTTACTTGGTGGTTATTTTTTCAGCAGCTTTGTTCGAGCGCCATGTTATCAAGTTCATTTTATAATGAAAGCGAGCTCGAGCAAGAGTTACGAACGTACATTCGGGCACTGTGAACCGAGCGCTGTTTTTGGGAGTTCATTGGGCTTGTAGTTGATACGTCGGCTGTTGGATTTTCGGCAAATCATTAAAGGATACCCGAAGTCGTTGCTCGCTCAGTGTGAATCGTAGAGGTAGAAGAAGGTCTTTGTCCGGCATTTGGCTAATTCAATTCAGTATGACTAACTTTTTTGCTATTAAGATGTCCGTTCTCTTATTGCTATTTTCATCTAGATTTATACTATGCATTGAAAATAGAATGTAAGAATGAAAATTCTTGACTCTCATTTCACACTATGAGTTCGAAACGTAGCTGTGACGGCACAAAAATTATCTTTCAAAGGAATAAAAAAATGACACTTCGGATTCAGTTATATTTTTGAAATTTTCTCTTTAATTTTGTTTGACAGTAAAACTGAAGTCCTCTATCGAAAGACGATTTAAGTTTTGAAAATACTACTATCCACATAAGGCCTTTAAATCATCCAGCAGTTGGTTATAAACCTTCAGAATTGAAGATTTCCACATTTGGCGCATCTTCCTGTTGACATCATCCAAAATTAGAATGGAAGCAGCAGTTACAGCTTGCTTCAACAACGCGAGTGCCATGATCGTAACGATTTGTTGAATCAACCGCGAATCACGTGTAAACGCACCCGTTCCGTCGTGTTCGCGCTTATCGGAACCTGGCGAGCACGAGCGCGAGCAAGGGTTACGAACGAGCATTCGGGCAGAGTGAACGGCCGCTCAAAGCCGAGCCAGTCGGTTTCACCTGTAGGCGAATTTCAGTCTTTGTCGACCAACGGTGTTGACAATTGGAATAGAGCGCCTTTGGAACGTGTTGATAACAATGTTACTAAATATTGAAAACAACTTATCAGCTGAGAATCCTCTGGGACTGACTTATATTCTAATCAACCTACTAAAATGCATTATATTAGTAATTAAGGCTTTTATGTGCGAAAAACAAACTTAGTTTCAAATCAATAGGAGTAGGTACGCCTACCGATTTGAAACTATGTTTGTTTAGTATGTGTTTATATGTATGCGACCCTTTTACGTTGTGGAATGATGACTTTGTCATGAATCGTTTGTATCTTAACTATACTAAAAAGCGTAAGATTCCGAGATCCTGGTAATGTAACGGAGTGAACCCATTTACGAGAAGCGAAGCCCAGAGTTTCAAGAATGAATATAAAATTAAAGGGGTTTAATAATTTATTACAGTCCAGCAAAAGGAGTTTCGAATACAGAAATAATAAACTTTTCTGTAATAATTGGCTGCGTTTTTAAAATCTGCATACCTATATTTGAACTAACACAAATACATTTTGAGGTGAAAGGAGTTCTTATAGTCAATTAAAGTGTAGATGTTTGCTTCCAACATAATAAATAATAGAGGGAACTATTGAACAAAATTAGTTCGAAAATGTGTATGTGCTCTGATTTCAGTTTGTGAACTAGAAACAATAATAAAATTCGGGCCATTGACATTAAACCCGTCGTTAACCTTTCCCTATCAATCAATGTGTCTAGGTTGGTTGAAATGGTCGAATACGTAAAATAAAATAGATGTAAAATCCTTCTAACTACAGTGAAATCTCAAAACATCAAAGGAAGACCTTAAATATACGCGTAGAAACAGGCTCAGTTCTTGGTTATAACTGCTATAAATCGTTTGAGGCTTGAGAGGAGAAGATGAGATGGAAAAAAAAGGATGAAGCCATCACAAACAGGGGGTTTCAAGAATCAGGCCGAGGGAACGTTTAACTTGCGTGAGGTCCGGTGATGATTCTGTAATTGTCGGAAATTTTTTCGACTATTACTTGGATATCATGTGCACTGCATTAGTAAGGAATTATCCCTCGGGAGTGTACGGTCGATAGTGAGGAGTATCGCTACCGTCCGTAATTGTTTTCATTAAAGCAGGATTCGACGGGGCTTAGCTTTTAGGCTTTGTTATCATCTAATCTACTACTCGCTGAAACACGATGACCTCCAGGAATTTTTAAAAGTGCACTTTTTCGCGAGAATAAATGGTAATGGCCAAGATGTGAGAAGTGAAAAGATATTCTAGTGAGGAAGGTTCCAACTTCTGGTGTTTGGTTCTCGAGAACGTCGACATAGGCATTCGATAGTTCGAGCCTTTTCTGAATCTTTCCTCCAACCAAAACCCCTTCGTACCACATATACATACAGTTGCTCACATTGTGATTTTTTTTTTTTTTTTTTTTTTCAATGTGAAGAGTTCAGCCAAGGATACGAATATTAGTTATAACGATTTTCTTTTACTGTTGAATCCGTGGTAGCTACATTTTTAAGTGTAATTATGATATTGCTTTGAATTCCATAAATTTTTAAACTTTTGGCTATGGCATATTGATGTAACACACTTTACATTTTCTAGGTGAGTTTTTTCTATATTACATAGGTTTTTGGTGAGATATGAGCTCATAAATACGTGAAGTTGAGGTGGCAGTACATAACCACAATGCGCCTACTTATTTACAGGTGCAGGGGTACAGGTATAAATCTCTATCTCTATTATTTATAAGAATGAAACTCCGTCTGTCTGTCTGTCTGTCTGTCTGTCTGTCGCTCTGTCGTGTCTATGCACGGCCAAACGGCTGAGTGGACCGGATCTACGAGTGGGGGGATCTTTTTGGGATTTTCCGATAGGGTGTATAAGCGAATTTAAAATTTTCTAATCCCACCCGAACCATGGGCCGTAGGGCGGGAGGGGGGTCGAAGTAATAATTAATGTGCGCTTTTTGGACTTCCCCGCTTCCCCTACCCCTCTAAACGGCCGTTGACAATTCCGGAAAAATACGGGTTTCGTAGGTTTTCCCACGAGGAAGACGACGGCGCGATCGGATCGCGAAAAAAGTATCGGGAAATGCGTCAAAAAAATGCGAGAGTACGGACCCGTTTTCTCGAAAGTCCGCCGAAAAACTTGGTTTTTTCCGATTAAAATATACCCCATAAAGGTACGTTTTTCGGAACGGTTTTCGCGGGCGAAATACAGCTTTGGGTCCGCCGAATCTGAATCCGAAATCGGATATCGAAAAAAGTGACGTTAAGTTGGTCAAATCGCGAGCGGAAGCGAGGAGAAGCGTTTAACATCAGAAATTAATTTTGCCGTGTTCGCGAGAAGGCTCTGGGAAGACGTGTTTGGGGCACTTAGCCTACGCAGTCAAGGGGTTTGCGAGGCGAGCAGGTATACATAGGTACCTACCTTGCGAGCGAAGCGAGAACCATTTCAACAGAATAAATACGGACTTTGTCCTACACATATACAGGTATACCTTGCGAGCGAAGCGAGCAACATCCCCGAATAAACTTTTTGTGGTTCCACGTATTTTCATAAGATTTAATTTGTTTGTAAGAATTTCCAACAGAAAAAAACGTCTGCCAAGTTGGGTGGGCAGTATAACTTCCTCAAGCGAGCGAAGCGAGCAGCATCCCTTACAGAAGTTAAACCTACCCTTAGGGACCTACCGTTTGCGAGCGAAGCGAGCAACATCCCCTACATGTTTCAATTGTAATACATCGCATCCGCACAGCCACACCTTGCGAGCGAAGGGACGCGATGACTCACAGGGGACTCACTAGGCACTTGACTCATTTCAACGGAATTTCATACGGGTATTTAACAACACCTATGCAGCAATACCTTGCGAGCGAAGCGAGCAACATTCTCTAATAAACTTTTCGTGGTTCCACGTAGTTTTATAAGATTTAATTTGTTTGTAAGAATTTCCAACAGAAAAAAACGTCTGCCAAGTTGGGTGGGCAGTATAACTTCCTCAAGCGAGCGAAGCGAGCAGCATCCCCTACAGAAGTTAAACCTACCCTTAGGGATCTACCGTTTGCGAGCGAAGCGAGCATCATTCCCTACATGTTGGGTGGGCAGTATAACTTCCTCAAGCGAGCGAAGCGAGCAGCATCCCCTACAGAAGTTAAACCAACCCTTAGAGATCTACTGTTTGCGAGCGAAGCAGGCAACATCCCCTACATGTTTCAATTGCGAGCGAAGCGAGCAACATTCCCTACATACCACACTTTGCGAGCAAAGCGAGCAACATTCCCTACAAGCCACACTTTGCGAGCGAAGCGAGCAATTTAATGGGGGGTCCGGGGGGCTTGCCCCCCGGCTGGACGTGGAGGCGAGCGTAGCGAGCCGGAGCGGCTAGTCCTATATATCTCTATCTCTATTATTAATAAGAATGAAACTCCGTCTGTCTGTCTGTCGCTCTGTCGTGTCTATGCACGGCCAAACGGCTGAGTGGGCCGGATCTACGAGTGGGGGGATCTTTTTGGGATTTTCGGATAGGGTGTATAAGCGAATTTAAAATTTTCTAATCCCACCCGAACCATGGGCCGTAGGGCGGGAGGGGGGTCGAAGTAATAATTAATGTGCGCTTTTTGGACTTCCCCGCTTCCCCTACCCCTCTAAACGGCCGTTGACAATTCCGGAAAAATACGGGTTTCGTAGGTTTTCCTACGAGGAAGACGACGGCGCGATCGGATCGCGAAAAAAGTATCGGGAAATGCGTCAAAAAAATGCGAGAGTACGGACCCGTTTTCTCGAAAGTCCGCCGAAAAACTTGGTTTTTTCCGATTAAAATATACCCCATAAAGGTACGTTTTTCGGAACGGTTTTCGCGGGCGAAATACAGCTTTGGGTCCGCCGAATCTAAATCCGAAATCGGATATCGAAAAAAGTGACGTTAAGTTGGTCAAATCGCGAGCGGAAGCGAGGAGAAGCGTTTAACATCAGAAATTAATTTTGCCGTGTTCGCGAGAAGGCTCTGGGAAGACGTGTTTGGGGCACTTAGCCTACGCAGTCAAGGGGTTTGCGAGGCGAGCAGGTATACATAGGTACCTACCTTGCGAGCGAAGCGAGAACCATTTCAACAGAATAAATACGGACTTTGTCCTACACATATACAGGTATACCTTGCGAGCGAAGCGAGCAACATCCCCGAATAAACTTTTTGTGGTTCCACGTATTTTCATAAGATTTAATTTGTTTGTAAGAATTTCCAACAGAAAAAAACGTCTGCCAAGTTGGGTGGGCAGTATAACTTCCTCAAGCGAGCGAAGCGAGCAGCATCCCTTACAGAAGTTAAACCTACCCTTAGGGACCTACCGTTTGCGAGCGAAGCGAGCAACATCCCCTACATGTTTCAATTGTAATACATCGCATCCGCACAGCCACACCTTGCGAGCGAAGGGACGCGATGACTCACAGGGGACTCACTACGCACTTGACTCATTTCAATGGAATTTCATACGGGTATTTAACAACACCTATGCAGCAATACCTTGCGAGCGAAGCGAGCAACATTCCCTAATAAACTTTTCGTGGTTCCACGTAGTTTTATAAGATTTAATTTGTTTGTAAGAATTTCCAACAGAAAAAAAACGTCTGCCAAGTTGGGTGGGCAGTATAACTTCCTCAAGCGAGCGAAGCGAGCAGCATCCCCTACAGAAGTTAAACCTACCCTTAGGGATCTACCGTTTGCGAGCGAAGCGAGCATCATTCCCTACATGTTGGGTGGGCAGTATAACTTCCTCAAGCGAGCGAAGCGAGCAGCATCCCCTACAGAAGTTAAACCAACCCTTAGAGATCTACTGTTTGCGAGCGAAGCAAGCAACACCCCCTACATGTTTCAATTGCGAGCGAAGCGAGCAACATTCCCTACATACCACACTTTGCGAGCGAAGCGAGCAACATTCCCTACAAGCCACACTTTGCGAGCGAAGCGAGCAACTTAATGGGGGGTCCGGGGGGCTTGCCCCCCGGCTGGACGTGGAGGCGAGCGTAGCGAGCCGGAGCGGCTAGTTATTAATAAGAATGAAACTCCGTCTGTCTGTCTGTCGCTCTGTCGTGTCTATGCACGGCCAAACGGCTGAGTGGGCCGGATCTACGAGTGGGGGGATCTTTTTGGGATTTTCCGATAGGGTGTATAAGCGAATTTAAAATTTTCTAATCCCACCCGAACCATGGGCCGTAGGGCGGGAGGGGGGTTGAAGTAATAATTAATGTGCGCTTTTTGGACTTCCCCGCTTCCCCTACCCCTCTAAACGGCCGTTGACAATTCCGGAAAAATACGGGTTTCGTAGGTTTTCCTACGAGGAAGACGACGGCGCGATCGGATCGCGAAAAAAGTATCGGGAAATGCGTCAAAAAAATGCGAGAGTACGGACCCGTTTTCTCGAAAGTCCGCCGAAAAACTTGGTTTTTTCCGATTAAAATATACCCCATAAAGGTACGTTTTTCGGAACGGTTTTCGCGGGCGAAATACAGCTTTGGGTCCGCCGAATCTGAATCCGAAATCGGATATCGAAAAAAGTGACGTTAAGTTGGTCAAATCGCGAGCGGAAGCGAGGAGAAGCGTTTAACATCAGAAATTAATTTTGCCGTGTTCGCGAGAAGGCTCTGGGAAGACGTGTTTGGGGCACTTAGCCTACGCAGTCAAGGGGTTTGCGAGGCGAGCAGGTATACATAGGTACCTACCTTGCGAGCGAAGCGAGAACCATTTCAACAGAATAAATACGGACTTTGTCCTACACATATACAGGTATACCTTGCGAGCGAAGCGAGCAACATCCCCGAATAAACTTTTTGTGGTTCCACGTATTTTCATAAGATTTAATTTGTTTGTAAGAATTTCCAACAGAAAAAAACGTCTGCCAAGTTGGGTGGGCAGTATAACTTCCTCAAGCGAGCGAAGCGAGCAGCATCCCTTACAGAAGTTAAACCTACCCTTAGGGACCTACCGTTTGCGAGCGAAGCGAGCAACATCCCCTACATGTTTCAATTGTAATACATCGCATCCGCACAGCCACACCTTGCGAGCGAAGGGACGCGATGACTCACAGGGGACTCACTACGCACTTGACTCATTTCAATGGAATTTCATACGGGTATTTAACAACACCTATGCAGCAATACCTTGCGAGCGAAGCGAGCAACATTCCCTAATAAACTTTTCGTGGTTCCACGTAGTTTTATAAGATTTAATTTGTTTGTAAGAATTTCCAACAGAAAAAAACGTCTGCCAAGTTGGGTGGGCAGTATAACTTCCTCAAGCGAGCGAAGCGAGCAGCATCCCCTACAGAAGTTAAACCTACCCTTAGGGATCTACCGTTTGCGAGCGAAGCGAGCATCATTCCCTACATGTTGGGTGGGCAGTATAACTTCCTCAAGCGAGCGAAGCGAGCAGCATCCCCTACAGAAGTTAAACCAACCCTTAGAGATCTACCGTTTGCGAGCGAAGCAAGTAACATCCCCTACATGTTTCAATTGCGAGCGAAGCGAGCAACATTCCCTACATACCACACTTTGCGAGCGAAGCGAGCAACATTCCCTACAAGCCACACTTTGCGAGCGAAGCGAGCAACTTAATGGGGGGTCCGGGGGGCTTGCCCCCCGGCTGGACGTGGAGGCGAGCGTAGCGAGCCGGAGCGGCTAGTTATTAATAAGAATGAAACTCCGTCTGTCTGTCTGTCGCTCTGTCGTGTCTATGCACGGCCAAACGGCTGAGTGGGCCGGATCTACGAGTGGGGGGATCTTTTTGGGATTTTCCGATAGGGTGTATAAGCGAATTTAAAATTTTCTAATCCCACCCGAACCATGGGCCGTAGGGCGGGAGGGGGGTCGAAGTAATAATTAATGTGCGCTTTTTGGACTTCCCCGCTTCCCCTACCCCTCTAAACGGCCGTTGACAATTCCGGAAAAATACGGGTTTCGTAGGTTTTCCTACGAGGAAGACGACGGCGCGATCGGATCGCGAAAAAAGTATCGGGAAATGCGTCAAAAAAATGCGAGAGTACGGACCCGTTTTCTCGAAAGTCCGCCGAAAAACTTGGTTTTTTCCGATTAAAATATACCCCATAAAGGTACGTTTTTCGGAACGGTTTTCGCGGGCGAAATGCAGCTTCGGGTCCGCCGAATCTGAATCCGAAATCGGATATCGAAAAAAGTGACGTTAAGTTGGTAAAATCGCGAGCGGAAGCGAGGAGAAGCGTTTAACATCAGAAATTAATTTTGCTGTGTTCGCGAGAAGGCTCTGGAAAGACGTGTTTGGGGCACTTCAAGGGGTTCGCGAGGCGAGCAGGTATACATAGGTACCTACCTTGCGAGGGAAGCGAGAACCATTTCAACAGAATAAATACGGACTTTGTCCTACACATATACAGGTATACCTTGCGAGCGAAGCGAGCAACATCCCCGAATAAACTTTTTGTGGTTCCACGTAGTTTTATAAGATTTAATTTGTTTGTAAGAATTTCCAACAGAAAAAACGTCTGCCAAGTTGGGTGGGCAGTATAACTTCCTCAAGCGAGCGAAGCGAGCAGCATCCCTTACAGAAGTTAAACCTACCCTTAGGGACCTACCGTTTGCGAGCGAAGCGAGCAACATCCCCTACATGTTTCAATTGTAATACATCGCATCCGCACAGCCACACCTTGCGAGCGAAGGGACGCGATGACTCACAGGGGACTCACTACGCACTTGACTCATTTCAATGGAATTTCATACGGGTATTTAACAACACCTATGCAGCAATACCTTGCGAGCGAAGCGAGCAACATTCCCTAATAAACTTTTTGTGGTTCCACGTAGTTTCATAAGATTTAATTTGTTTGTAAGAATTTCCAACAGAAAAAAACGTCTGCCAAGTTGGGTGGGCAGTATAACTTCCTCAAGCGAGCGAAGCGAGCAGCATCCCCTACAGAAGTGAAACCTACCCTTAGGGATCTACCGTTTGCGAGCGAAGCGAGCATCATTCCCTACATGTTGGGTGGGCAGTATAACTTCCTCAAGCGAGCGAAGCGAGCAGCATCCCCTACAGAAGTTAAACCAACCCTTAGAGATCTACTGTTTGCGAGCGAAGCAAGCAACATCCCCTACATGTTTCAATTGCGAGCGAAGCGAGCAACATTCCCTACATACCACACTTTGCGAGCGAAGCGAGCAACATTCCCTACAAGCCACACTTTGCGAGCGAAGCGAGCAACCTAATGGGGGGTCCGGGGGGCTTGCCCCCCGGCTGGACGTGGAGGCGAGCGTAGCGAGCCGGAGCGGCTAGTTATTAATAAGAATGAAACTCCGTCTGTCTGTCTGTCGCTCTGTCGTGTCTATGCACGGCCAAACGGCTGAGTGGGCCGGATCTACGAGTGGGGGGATCTTTTTGGGATTTTCCGATAGGGTGTATAAGCGAATTTAAAATTTTCTAATCCCACCCGAACCATGGGCCGTAGGGCGGGAGGGGGGTTGAAGTAATAATTAATGTGCGCTTTTTGGACTTCCCCGCTTCCCCTACCCCTCTAAACGGCCGTTGACAATTCCGGAAAAATACGGGTTTCGTAGGTTTTCCTACGAGGAAGACGACGGCGCGATCGGATCGCGAAAAAAGTATCGGGAAATGCGTCAAAAAAATGCGAGAGTACGGACCCGTTTTCTCGAAAGTCCGCCGAAAAACTTGGGTTTTTCCGATTAAAATATACCCCATAAAGGTACGTTTTTCGGAACGGTTTTCGCGGGCGAAATACAGCTTTGGGTCCGCCGAATCTGAATCCGAATCCGGATATCGAAAAAAGTGACGTTAAGTTGGTCAAATCGCGAGCGGAAGCGAGGAGAAGCGTTTAACATCAGAAATTAATTTTGCCGTGTTCGCGAGAAGGCTCTGGGAAGACGTGTTTGGGGCACTTAGCCTACGCAGTCAAGGGGTTTGCGGGGCGAGCAGGTATACATAGGTACCTACCTTGCGAGCGAAGCGAGAGCCATTTCAACAGAATAAATACGGACTTTGTCCTACACATATACAGGTATACCTTGCGAGCGAAGCGAGCAACATCCCCGAATAAACTTTTTGTGGTTCCACGTATTTTCATAAGATTTAATTTGTTTGTAAGAATTTCCAACAGAAAAAAACGTCTGCCAAGTTGGGTGGGCAGTATAACTTCCTCAAGCGAGCGAAGCGAGCAGCATCCCTTACAGAAGTTAAACCTACCCTTAGGGACCTACCGTTTGCGAGCGAAGCGAGCAACATCCCCTACATGTTTCAATTGTAATACATCGCATCCGCACAGCCACACCTTGCGAGCGAAGGGACGCGATGACTCACAGGGGACTCACTACGCACTTGACTCATTTCAATGGAATTTCATACGGGTATTTAACAACACCTATGCAGCAATACCTTGCGAGCGAAGCGAGCAACATTCCCTAATAAACTTTTCGTGGTTCCACGTAGTTTTATAAGATTTAATTTGTTTGAAAGAATTTCCAACAGAAAAAAACGTCTGCCAAGTTGGGTGGGCAGTATAACTTCCTCAAGCAAGCGAAGCGAGCAGCATCCCCTACAGAAGTTAAACCTACCCTTAGGGATCTACCGTTTGCGAGCGAAGCGAGCATCATTCCCTACATGTTGGGTGGGCAGTATAACTTCCTCAAGCGAGCGAAGCGAGCAGCATCCCCTACAGAAGTTAAACCAACCCTTAGAGATCTACTGTTTGCGAGCGAAGCAAGCAACATCCCCTACATGTTTCAATTGCGAGCGAAGCGAGCAACATTCTCTACATACCACACTTTGTGAGCGAAGCGAGCAACATTCCCTACATGCCACACTTTGCGAGCGAAGCGAGCAACCTAATGGGGGGTCCGGGGGGCTTGCCCCCCGGCTGGACGTGGAGGCGAGCGTAGCGAGCCGGAGCGGCTAGTTATTAATAAGAATGAAACTCCGTCTGTCTGTCTGTCGCTCTGTCGTGTCTATGCACGGCCAAACGGCTGAGTGGGCCGGATCTACGAGTGGTGGGATCTTTTTGGGATTTTCCGATAGGGTGTATAAGCGAATTTAAAATTTTCTAATCCCACCCGAACCATGGGCCGTAGGGCGGGAGGGGGGTCGAAGTAATAATTAATGTGCGCTTTTTGGACTTCCCCGCTTCCCCTACCCCTCTAAACGGCCGTTGACAATTCCGGAAAAATACGGGTTTCGTAGGTTTTCCTACGAGGAAGACGACGGCGCGATCGGATCGCGAAAAAAGTATCGGGAAATGCGTTAAAAAAATGCGAGAGTACGGACCCGTTTTCTCGAAAAGTCCGCCGAAAAACTTGGTTTTTTCCGATTAAAATATACCCCATAAAGGTACGTTTTTCGGAACGGTTTTCGCGGGCGAAATACAGCTTTGATCCCGCCGAATCTGAATCCGAAGTCGGATATCGAAAAAAGTGACGGAAAGTAGGTCAAATTGGGAGGGGAATTGCGAGGGAAGCGTTTAACATCAGAAATTGATCGACCACGGGCCGCCGTTACACAACGTTGCTTACCTGAAGGGACCCTCACAGGGGGGTTCCCATTTGCACTTCTACGCAATACCTTGCGAGCGAAGCGAGAGCCATTTCAAATAATATATACGGACTTTGTCCTACACATATACAGGTATACCTTGCGAGCGAAGCGAGCAACATCCCCGAATAAACTTTTCGTGGTTCCACGTAGTTTCTAAGATTTAATTTGTTTGTAAGAATTCCCAACTGAAAAAAACGTCTGCCAAGTTGGGTGGGCAGTATAACTTCTTCAAGCGAGCAAAGCGAGCAGCATCCCCTACAGAATAAATACGGACTTGCGAGCGAAGCGAGCAACATCCCCTTATAAACTTTTCGTGGTTCCACGTAGTTTTATAAGATTTAATTTGTAAGTAAGAATTCCCCAACAGAAAAAAACGTCTGCCAAGTTGGGTGGGCAGTATAACTTCCTCAAGCGAGCGTTGCGAGCAGCATCCCCTACAGAAGTTAAACCTACCCTTAGAGATCTACCGTTTGCGAACAAAGCGAGTAAAATTCCCTAAATGCCATACTTTGCGAGCGAAGCGAGCAACATTTTCTACATGCCAGACTTTGCGAGCGAAGCGAGCAACATATCCTACATGCCAGACTTTGCGAGCGAAGCGAGCAATATTCCCTACACGCCACACGTTGCGAGCGAAGCGAGCAACTTAATGGGGGGTCCGGGGGGCTTGCCCCCCGGCTGGACGTGGAGGCGAGCGTAGCGAGCCGGAGCGGCTAGTTATTTATAAGAATGAAACTCCGTCTGTCTGTCTGTTTGTCTGTCTGTCGTGTCTATGCACGGCCAAACGGCTGAGTGGGCCGGATCTACGAGTGGGGGGATCTTCTTGGGATTTTCCGATAGGGTGTATAAGCGAATTTAAAATTGTTTAATCCCACCCGAACCATGGGCCGTAGGGCGGGAGGGGGGTCGAAGTAAGAATTAATGTGCGCTTTTTGGACTTCCCCACTTCCCCTACCCCTCTAAACGGCCGTTGACAATTCCGGAAAAATACGGGTTTCGTAGGTTTTTCTACGAGGAAGACGACGGCGCGATCGGATCGCGAAAAAAGTATCGGGAAATGCGTCAAAAAAATGCGAGAGTACGGACCCGTTTTCTCGAAAAGTCCGCCGAAAAACTTGGTTTTTTCCGATTAAAATATACCCCATAAACGTACGTTTTTCGGAACGGTTTTCGCGGGCGAAATACAGCTTTGGGTCCGCCGAATCTCAATCCGAAATCGGATATCGAAAAAAGTGACGGGCAGTCGGTTAAATCACGAGCGGAAGCGAGGGGAACAGTTTAATATGAGAAATTAATCGACCCGGGCAGCCCGTTTCACAACGTTGCTTACCAGAAGGGACCCTCACAGGGGGGTTCCCATTTGCACTTCTACGCAATACCTTGCGAGGCGAGCAGGTATACATATGTACCTACCTTGCGAGCGAAGCGAGAGCCATTTCAACAGAATAAATACGGATTTTGTCCTACACATATACAGGTATACCTTGCGAGCGAAGCGAGCAACATCCACTAATAAACTTTTCGTTTTAGTTTTATAAGATTTAATTTGTTTGTAAGAATTTCCAACAGAAAAAAACGTCTGCCAAGTTGGGTAGGCAGTATAACTTCCTCAAGCGAGCGAAGCGAGCAGCATCCCCTACAGAAGTTAAACCTACCCTTAGAGACCTACCGTTTGCGAGCGATGCGAGCAACATCCCCTACATGTTGGGTGGGCAGTATAACTTCCTCAAGCGAGCGAAGCGAGCAGCATCCCCTACAGAAGTTTAACCTACCCTTAGGGATCTACCGTTTGCGAGCGAAGCGAGCATCATTCCCTACATGTTGGGTGGGCAGTATAACTTCCTCAAGCGAGCGAAGCGAGCAGCATCCCCTACAGAAGTTAAACCTACCCTTAGAGATCTACCGTTTGCGAGCGAAGCAAGCAACATCCCCTACATGTTTCAATTGCGAGCGAAGCGAGCAACATGCCCTACATACCACACTTTGCGAGTGAAGCGAGCAACATTCCCTACATGCCACACTTTGCGAGCGAAGCGAGCAACACTCCCTACATACCACACTTTGCGAGCGAAGCGAGCAATTTAATGGGGGGTCCGGGGGGCTTGCCCCCCGGCTGGACGTGGAGGCGAGCGTAGCGAGCCGGAGCGGCTAGTGAGCAAGAACACTCGAGTCAAGGGTCCAATCTATTCGAAAATACACTCTCGTTATCAATAGTTCCAACCCCAACTTACCCTTTTCTTCCTGAACTCTGAGTACAGCTATCCATACAGACCATATGATGATAGTTGTCGCCGATGTCTATGACTCCTAACCTGCAAGGTAATTGATATTATTAGCCAAACATTGCCTTCTACTTATCATATTTGAGAGAGAACGTTAGTTCTCTTGCTTCAAACTCAAGGTACTTCCCTATCTCGATGTATGGTGATATTTGTAGATGGGATGATCCTTCCTAAAGTCCTATCTTAATCTCTTTCAACTATCTATCAAGTACAAGTTCTAAGTGACTAGGTATACTGTTTGAGCGCAAAATCTAAGTTCAAATTCTCACAAATTTAAATTCACAAACGTATTGGTAAGTAATGCATGCATTAGAGGGACGTCCCTATGAATGGATTTTATATCATTTTTGTCAGAGTTAAAATAAGAGTCGGACCCCCTCACAGCATTAACTCCTTCCACCGAGAGCGAGTTCCTATCATAAATATGAAATTTGAAACTCCTGAAATAATTTCCCAAACTATACCAAATTTATGATTCAATTAAAAAACGATCACGAAAATCTGACGAGAATAGTTAAAACATCTTACAGTAGAACAGTTAGAACAGTATTACCCCCTCCATATACGCCCTCCTATGATGAAATTTAAAACTCCTGACATACGTTCCAAACCTTTGATAAATTTTTGATGGAACAAAATAAGAATCACGAAAATCGGTTGAGAATTGTAGCCTGGGTAGCGTCGACAAAATTTGTCAAAAAAAAACACGTTTTTTCGGCTTTACCCCCTCCATTCCTCCTCTTCCATCTTAAAATTCAACATTTCCGAGGTTTGCGGCACAACTACACTAAAACTGGGATCGATAAAAGAATGAATTTCGAAAATCGGTGGAGAATTGTGGTAAAATTTGTAACACACACACACACACACACACACACGTATGGTTTTTTTTTTTTTTTTTCACGGATTCGGTCTTAGAATGGTCTAAAACGGTTATTTTTTTCTCGTGAATGGGTTGTCCCCCACCCCCCTGGATCAATTCCAATAGGCCGTCATTCTTGAATAAGAATCCATGCTTGTATGACATTGCTTCTGATGGACGTCCTAAAAACGACCATTAAGAGTAATAAATTGTGAATTTGTGATAATAAAGGCAGATTGAGATGCGTTCCGCTTTAGATCGGGAAGAGTTAAATAGTTGTACTCCGATGTATCTTAAATGATACAATTTGATTTCAGTGTTTTGTAGAAATCACCTGTGAGACACATTTCAGGGAACACAAAATGAATAATTCCTGCAAGTGTAAACATTCAGGATACCGGATAGGGTACACGATTATTACAGCTGTACTTGGAATAAACAACAATCTCGGTGGTACTTGGGCGAAACAGAATTTCCTTTTTACTGGGATATTCGGGTCGTCTAGTCCGGGTCATTGAATGCAGATTAGGGAAATGGCCGGGGTTTGTCTCAAGGTGCGCTCGATCCCTCTAAAACCTTCTGCAGACCAGAGGCATCACGCTAAGGAATATCGCGTTTAGATGTACCCAGTTCCCCAACAATGGGCCCTTAAAGTAAGCTATAGCGTACTTAACTTCCAAGTAGAGCACCTCTTACCGGCTCATCCTGTAAGTGGGCTCTTCAGGATTTCATTCTGTAACACTGTTCAGTTTTATTAAATAAAGGTAAGGAGTTTAGTCTCCGAATCAAAAATACGTGAATTTCGGTTTTGTGGGTGCGAAAAAATAAATCCAGAATGGTATAGTTTTGGTGTGATGTATCTGACTGGCGAGTTTCTATTTCCAAAAATTATGAATATTTTCCAAAAATAGATGAAAATAAAAAAAAAGTATAATAAAAATCAAAATACCTAATTTATATATATATTAAATGAAAATTAAAACTCGAAAATATGAACACCAATCCACGGTGGTCCTCGATCGGATTTCACCTCAAAGTGCTTGCCCTTCAAATTTTCTTTAGAAATAGGATTTGGGAATATGTTAGGATTATAATTCAGCAATAACTGAAATCAAACATTGAGCCGTTTTTGGTTTAATTCAGTTTTTGAATTTTCAATTGATTGAATCATGAAAATACGCTATAATCGCCAAAATTCAGAAAAAAAAAAATATTTATGTGTCATTATACAATAGAATCTTCATCTAGTTTAATAGCTCTGACCTGTTTTGTGATCAAATATAATTAGAAAAGAAAAAAAAATTTTATTGAATAAAATAATGAATATAGTTGCATGAAGCTATTAATAAATTCCTGTGAATATGCGTGTAGTATGTGCCTGTGTGTCTATGTGTACGCTCGTGTGTGAGTTTATAATGATTCATTATAGAAATTTTAACATCAAATATATATCTAAATTGAATAGAAAATAAAAATAATGGCATTTTAACATTTTACACATACAGAGAATTATATTCGCATACAGCCATTAATAAACGTTGGCCATACTCAGAATTGATTCGCAATACTTTATATTTGGCAGAAAGTTATAGTTGCAGAAAAATCATGATGCACGGCCTCCACAGCTTGTTCACTGTAAAAGCTGAGGCCATTTCCGTGTTTGGTACAAAATTCTTCCACATGAAAGAATACCGTGTGTACTTTTGGTGTCACTGGAATATCCAAAGGTAAATATGATGCTTTGAATTCATTGATGTATTCGATGTATTTTGGATCCAGCCTGACAGAGAAAGATGCTTTGACAACTTCATTGAACTTCTGGAAAGCATCAACGTATTTTAAACAACCCATGCTACAGTTTGAACACGACAAATCAAGTTTCTGTAGCAAAATGCGGCAACTTTTTCCTTTGAACGAATTCGTTGATTCTTTTCAGAAGTTCAATGAAGTTGTCAAAGCATCTTTCTCAGTCAGGCTGGATCCGAAATTCATTGAATACATCAATGAATTCAAAGCATCACATTTATCTTTGGATATTCCAGTCTCTCCAAAAGTTCACACGGTTTTATTGCATGTGGAAGAATTGTGTACCAAACACGGAAATAGCCTCGGCTTTTACAGTGAGCAAGCTATGGAGGCCGTGCATCATGATTTTTCTGCAACGTGGGCCAAATATAAAGTATCGCGAATCAATTCTGAGTATGGACAACGTTTATTAATGGCTGTATGCGAATATAATTCTCTGCATGTGTAAAATGTTAAAATGCCATTATTTTTATTTTCTATTCAATTTAGATATGTATTTAATGTTAAAATTTCTATAATGAATCATTATAAATGTACACACAAGCGTACACATAGACACACAGGCACATACTACACGCATACTCACAGGCATTTATTAAGAGCTTCATGCAAATATAATCATTATTTTATTCAATAAAATTTTGTTATTTTTGTTTTTCTAATTATATTTTATCACAAAACAGATCAGAAATATGAAACTAGATGAAGATTTTATTGTATAATGACACATAAATAATATTTTTTTTTTCTGAATTTTGGCGATTATAGCGTATTTTCATGATTAAAGTATCAATTGAAAATTCAAAAACTGAATTTAAAAAAAAACGGCTCAATTTTTGATTTCAGTTTTTGCTCAATTGTCAAATCCGATCGAGGACCACCGTGAATCACATGTCTATTATTTTTCCGAAAAATAGCAATAAATCGATGAATGTCATTAAATGAATACCTAAAAACTTAAACTAACACTTATTTACCTATACCTTACTAGTTGTATGATCACAAATCAAATGACCAACACTAAACCAACCGCCTCGTAAATCGTATACTACAAGAACTACATTAAAACGGAAAGGAAACAGTTGCAGATATTTTTGAGCTCGAATACAAGTATTTCTGTGACGAATGATTTTTCCGTTAAGTTTCACGTAGAATTCGAAAAAAAAAGGAGCAGCTTTCGCTATTTTAGTTTATAATAGCATCCGAAAAACGATTTTCCAGGTATGAATTACTATGATGCACCCAATCCTATGGGTTCGTCTCAGAATTCCCTTAAAAAACAGACTTCAGGCACTGTTAACCTCCTTTCTAACTCCAACTTTCGGAAAGACCAGAGTATGTTTTTTTTTAAGAAACATTCAATAATGATCTGATTCAACCCCACGGTTGAATTGCTGCTAGCTCACCGAGAGATGTTTGCAGAAATCTCAATAAATTAGTGGTATGAATTCGATCTGCTTTTGTGTGTGAAACCACGTACCACAAAGTTCCACTGAACTGATCATTCTAGTATTAAGGAACGCGTCGGTTGAGTCCCCTTAGTGAATGAACGGGTATAGCCTATCCTTCAGGTGAGCAAGGTCACAGTTCCTGCAGGATAGCATAATGAAGGCAAGTAAGTATAATATGGAATAGAGGGTTGTTGACGCGAGAACACCCAATGAAAGAAAGTAAGGTATCCACCCAACTGGTTCCGAAATACACCCAACAAGGTGACGGCGATATGACGCGAGTACACCTGAACTGCTAACTATTCTTCTGGCCTTTACATCGTCAAAGGTCAACGTCATGCGTTCATGCGGATGGGTATTCGGACATCGCAGTTCCAGCGACTTGAGAAAATGCGAATTGGTCCCATTTCCATCAGTCAAACATCGGTAACATCGACATGTATCACCAATTTCACAGAAAAAACCACCACAAGATACCTAATACCACAATGAAATTTCATTATAATTTCATAATCGGTATTACCTTCAAAGACGAGGTGCAAATGTCAATACCTGGTTTCCTCTTCTTCTTCTTACTGTGATGAGCACGCATATTTTTTCCCAACGTACGATTTGGTGTACTAAGATATTTCGGGTGAAATGGTGCTCTTTTATAGTGGGTGTACGCACGTGTCCTGGGTGTACTCGCATCGGGCGTGCTCAAATAGTACTTTTAACAGCTTGGGTGTACTCCCGTTATTTATGCTCAGGTGACAGGACGTCTGTCCATAACAGCCATTTCAATAGAAAAAACGAAAGTAACAGGTATCCATTATAAATTCACTTAAAAAAATAAAACCCTCAGTCTAATGAATGGAAACATTTTTGAAGAAATGTTTGGACATCCAATTAGGTATTGATATTATGAAATTTGTATGAAGCGTCCCCCATTTCGTTTTCTCATTCAACCTGCAAGGCCCGACGTCCAAGATAAAAAATCCCATTAAACATCGGTTATTCAATATTAAATCCTTATTAGACTTTTTGTCAAGTCGGGGTATTAATCATTATCCCAACCTTTAACTTCACCTGACGGGAAAGGGGACAAATTAAAAACTCAAAAACCAACTGTCGTTGTGGAACCAGTCAAAAAAAGACTTGAATGGTGAGAGTCACCCGGCGCGAAGGTTTTCGAATCATAATAGATTCACAGTTTTTAGGTTTGAAATTCTTGTCATGCCCACCCTCGCATGCGCACCTGTTATATTCATAATTTCGGTCAAAGGGAATCGAACGGTTTTTATTTTTTTATTTTTTGCTCTGTAGAAAATGAAGCGCCGGCTCGCCACACCTCTTTTTCACATAAGGAGCGTCTAGGCCAGCAGCGAACATTAATCAGGCTCAAAGCGAGGGTGGTTTCTACGTTATTTTTTTCTTCTCTCCTTCCAAGTCCCTTGGGAACTCCGATAATTTTCGAAGCTCCTGTATTATGACTCGGAGGAAGTCACGTTAGACACGCCGACTTCTAGGGAAGATAGGGTTTAGGGGAACAAAGATAAGAAACAACCCGTTAGCTTTCCTACGGACTGGAATGAACGAAACCGCCTGATTTGGTTTCTTTGATAAACTAAAGACTCACCAGGCAGTAAATTTGATAACATAACAAATTATTATTACAATTTCTGACAATCAAATCTCTTTTTTCATTTTGGGTCGCCTATAAACATGCAGTACATTTCAAATTCAGGTACTGCTGGTCCTGAAATGGTCTGAAAATTCCTTCCCACAAATACTGATCATTTATTGATCCGATTTCGTTCACACTCGAGGGATAGTTAGTTAAATGTTCCAGAATGATGCTCTATGAATTATATAGTATAATGTATATTGTGGAGTAATGACCATTGCGCATGCGCGAAAATAATATTGATTAACATAAGCAAAGCTCTGCGCCCTATGGACCGATTATTGGGAAATTCTGAGGTTTTGTGCGTATTAGCTTCTAAACGGCTTGCTATAAATTTCATCGTCGTCGGATCAATATTAGTCTGTACGCATGCGCAAACGTGAATATTTCAAACTGTCGATTCATTATCAGTTATCAGATCGATGTTGTTCATACTCTGGGAGTAGTTGGGTATATGTTTGAGAAAAATTTGCTATACATTATACTGAAAATGGCGGAGTAATAGCTATTACGCATGCGCAAAATCGCCATTGATTTAAACAGACAAAACTCCGAGACTAATGTTTCGGTTTTTATGACTTTTGAGGGAGGAAAGAAGTTCCTAGACGGTCCGCTATAAATTTCATTGCCGTTGGATTAATAGTAGTCTGCGCGCATGCGCAAACGTGAATTTCTTTAAACGTCAATTTTTCGTAATCTATCAGTCGGATTTCATTCAAACTCGAGGGGTTGTTGAATCCCGGATGGTGCCGTTTGTATTTCATTGCATTTGGTTGAATAATGGAGAGTTTTTATATTTCTCGTGAACACGAAAACAAGCTGTTCGCGCGAGCACGATTAATGCTAACCTTTTTCATTGATATCTCGTAGCGTTTTCGTAAGCCCGTGAGAAAGAGAATTCTTATAGAGACGTTAAAATGACTCTTGTAGTGAATCACTGCTCAAAACTCATAGAGACCATTTACAAAATGTAGCATGAATCAAGAAAAAATTACCACTTACCTCTAGATCTTGCAATAAATATTCTGCTGTGAAGAATACAAATCTTTGAAACGTGTAAAATTAATCTTGAAACGAAATCTTGAGAATGAAGAAGGTGAAATCGTCAATAAAACGTCAAAAACAAGAACAGAATGCCACTAATAGCCCTCCTGGTTGAGGTGCGGGGGGGGGGGGGGGGGGGGGGGGGGGCACGGAAGAAAGACAAAGGTTAAACAAACAACAACATAAGGCACAGGGAAAACGCAAACAATTTCGCCGGGTGTGTTTGTGTGTCCATAATAACTGCTTGATGGTTGCTAAGTTATCCTAGAGAAACTTCAAGTTGTCGTTTCGTTTAACGATTTCGAAAAAGCTGACTCTTCCCATTCCGAAAAGCGTTTCCACGTAACTAAAACCTCTTCTCGTTTTGGAAAGGCCCTTTTCGTATACGATAAAATGAATACGAGAAGTACGAAAACTTTCTAAAATAGGCACTGAGCATACAAAAAACTGATATTGGTAAACACTCCAAGAATGATGGACAAACTTTGATGAATATTTTAATTATTGTGCGGCTTAACTTCTGGACATCAAGCGCAAGCTCATTCACGAAATACAACCCTATTATGCATTCTAGTGTACAAAAATGTATTAGATACTTCTCTGTCTGGCATCCAATCATTTCGACCCTGTGTTCTTCAACTAACTCTTTACATCCATGTTACAATACAGCCACCCAACGTGGTAGGTGTTTTTAATTATACTATAAACAGGTGCATAACGATTGAGCAATTTATGTTTCTACTCCTTTCATGATTCAAGTTCTCTTATAAGGTATCTGGTCTGATCAAAGGTAGGCAGTGCGCATGCACGAGCAAAATATTCTTGTAAGAATCAAACTGCTATAGTTGCAGTATGAGTTCGAAGAAATTCGCACTATCAGGGTCTGACAAAGCAAGTACATTCCTGTACCGATTTATTGATGTCGAAGCAAGACAAACTACAACACAACGTCAATAAGTGTACTGGGAATATTATATATTATTACATTCTAAGTTAGGCTTAGTGGTCTGAATGGAATACTAAAGCATAGACTAACAAATTAAAGTAATTAATTAGATTTACATAAATTACTCTCCCTAATCATATCATCTACGTTGTAATTTATAGGTCATGTTACTTCGTATTAGAAGAGCTTTTGCACTCCGGCTCTCGTACCTCATGGCCACTAAATTTTGATTAAACCAAACGGCGCGTAAACCCGGTAGTCCGAGCTGAGAGCCCCGTGAACCAATCAGCGCCTCTCTAAAGGAGCAAGGCGGATCAAAGGACCTTCACGGAATCTAATTCCAACACGGTTGGTCCCATTACCGGACCGCCGTTTGTGTACCTCCTGCCCGTATTCTACAGGCAACTGGTATACGTGGGAGCTTGAGGCTTGACACTACCAACTTTTGTTGGCTGTTTCACGCAAAGCTACGCCCCGATTGTTGAAACGAGGGTTCAGAAGGCGTTTGTCACAAAGCGAGCCGGTATTTATTTGCAGCTCTCGAAAAGTACGAATTAACTCTTCACTTCAACATGATGCATTAAATCGTAGTAAAAGTGTTTTATTGACATACTTGATGAAAATAATACACTGGCGTAAATGATACATTTGCCAGTTTCTTTATTGGGACAGTTCAAATTATAACAAGACTTGAAAAAAAAAAAAAAAAAAAAGTCCAGTCATGCAGCATGACCCCATGAGCAAATTTTTGAAGAAATCTTCGACATCTCAGTCTCTATTGATCGTGTAGCGAACGGCATTATTTCGATTTTTGACTGATTTTTCAACTTTGAAATTTTTGAAAACTTGGTACATATTCTTATAGGAAATTTTACGCTGATTCCGAATGTACCACATGTTAGTATGCTGAAAAAATTATTTCGCACAACGAATCGCAAAAAACAGGCTATTTTGAGATTTTTGACTACCTACATTTTTGAAACTTTCAACCCGAAGATGTAAATTTAACAGTTTAAAATTTGTATGAAGTTTCTAGCACAATTCTACGGTCAGTTATCGTCTGGAATGACACATACATACATATATACATACATACATATATACATACATACATACATAAAAAAATGCGTTAAACTTCAGAAAATGATTCAGAATAGCCTGAAACGGATTTCTGCATACAATTTTTTCAAAAAATTACATTCTACAAATTTTGAGGCGAAAGCAATAGCTTAATTTTCTTCAAAAATTAGCTAAAAGGCCTTTCTGTCCTTAAATGGGTTTTGTTTTTCCCCCGGAACTAGGGTTTCTTCAGGGCTTAAATTTGATTTTCTTAAACCGATACCTCTGAATTCGATTTTTATCAAAGAAAACGACAAGTACATAATTTTACAAATTTAGTACCTAGATAATTTACAAATTTTTAATTTGATATTTCGAATTTTGTCTACCTGAAGAAGCCCCAGTTCGTTGAGATGAATAAAAAACATTTTCTTTAAATGAATAAAAACCCTTTCTTAATAAAAGAAAAGACCTTTCTTTATTTCTGTCCTTAAATTGGTTTCTTATTATTCTCCTACTTAAGGGCAGTAAGTCCATCTTGTTATGAAACATTTAGAAGTTTACTGTATGTTACTACTTCATTGCTGTGCGTAAGCCTGATATCTACATGGGGTGAAGAGGTAGTATGTTCTAGGTTCTTACAAAGTAGTTACCATTCATATGTATCTTGATGAGGTGAGGGTTAATATATTAATTTCACTCCTTCTAAAATGTAGTTTACCGATTCATTAATCTTCTAAAACAACACTAGCTTCAGCTCAAGAGGCTCCTTAAAATGTGATAATACAGCTTAAGTTGCTTCAATTCACGGTCCCTGGGCCTAAATGTAGGTGCACGTAGAACCACTCTACCGCTATGTCACACATAGTTGTGCGTTGTAAAGGACGGTTGGATTGTATTAAGGTTCCAAGCGACTAGGTCCCAAATTTTGCAGGAACTGGAAAAAAAACTGGGGCTTCGCCCTCCTGGACCCCCCGGTAGCTTTCTGCTTTGAGCCTGCGGCTTAAATGCTAAAACATGGAACATGATTTCTTCTCGCTCATTCAAGGTCGCATTTTTGATGTTCCGGGAGTCACAATTTCCTATCAATGGACTATAATGCGAAAATTAATGAATGTTATGATGTTGCCAAACTAATAACCTACCCTGCCACCAAACGCCATAACTATAACCATGATTACCACCTCAACCAAGTGACAACAAAACAAGGCTTACAAGCGGCAGAATAACATTGTTTACTAACCATTTAAAACATCGCATTATTGGATTAATATCTTGTAAATAAATATAAAACTACGACATAAATATCTTACTAATTTTCATTAAAATGAGAGCTTTATAACGAATGGTGAACTATTTCTATGCAATGAACACTGCGGAAGTTCCATTTACCTACGAACGGCTTGGCTGAATGTGAAACTTATTAGAAAATTTGTGTGACAGTTTTTCGTGAAATAAAAACGTGACACTTTTGGCCAGTTAAGAGATGGCTAAAGCCATGCTTAAACGTGTCAGTCAACCAATTTTTACGTAGATAGGTTTTTTCAGGTTACAAACATGTTTTGGACATCCCCTAGAAGATTTTCATAATTTTCCTTCCGAGTAAATACTAATTACGTATGTATACCTAAGTTGAAACTTGATTGCTGAAATATGAATTGAAGCCTTTTTGACTGCTGGGTAAAAATGACAAGGTACATTTTTGTAAAATGACCCGGTAAAAATGACCCTTACATGTAGGTCCATGCGAAGCACGGGTAACCGGCTGGTAATAATTTAAGACAATAATATAATACTATTCCTTTGAAGGTGGTTACAAAGTTTTATAATTTTCTGCTCTAGGCTCTAAGCACTCTAAGAACCCAGAATCGTATTTTAAGCCAAGCAGTCGAGTGACCAATCCGTATTATTATTGTTACTAATATTTTCTTTCTCGTCTATTTGTAGATAGTGGAAGCATTTCTTCACTTACGGGAGGAGAAAAATACTTTTTCTTCAAAATCAAAATATCCAATCGCATTTTACTTTTTATACCATTCTGAACAACTTCGGTTTCGTGTATTTCTGTCTATCAATTTGTTTGTGTCACTCCTTTGTACGCCGTAGATGTGGGTGAGTCTGATGTAACGATTGGCAACAATCCATGAGAACACGTGGATGCCCGTGCGTCCTCAAATCCTTTTACGATTTTCATTGTATTTAGCTGTAGATTGTCCCCTACCGAAGACATCGCTTACGAACCAATACACTCTGCGCTTGTGCAAACGTCCATTAAACATGATTTTCTCACAGACCTCTGATATTTCTTAAAATTTGAGGTTAGATATGAAATGACGATTTAAATATCCCATACAAATCGCATATCCTCAACAGGCATAACCTCTACAGTTTCCATTTGATTTCGATGAAATTTTCTGGGAATGATGGGGTTAAGCCGTAGAGGGTTCGCTACCAATTTAATTATTCAAAATTCGGTAGTTTTTACTACGCATACGCTAACGTATCATGAAGAGTCATTTTCTCATCGCCTATTTATCCGCTCTCACTAAAATTCCTAGAGTAATTAGGAAGTAATATGAAGAACCACAAATGAGTTACCACATACTATTATCACATATAAGTTGCATCATGAACGTATGTTTTTTTTTCTTTTTTTTTGTACCTATTGTTATGGAGTAGGTAGGTATTTTTAAATTTATCAGGTTTTTTCGTGTTTCCAACCTTATATCATTGAATCGGCCACAATCTCTCTTTAGATTCACTATAAAATAACACTGTCAGGAATAAAAACATTAGGATTTCGAATAAATTCAATAATAAGATTCAACCGACAAAAAGTGGAATTTCCTTTCATTATTCGTTAGTGTAAAACCAAATAGAAAATACGGTATGGTTGTGGGTGCACTGTTTAAGTATATTAATAGTTTCAAGACGCTCATTATTATACCACATTCATGCATCTTGTTGTTTGATTGAGTTCGGGCAAGCTCGGGGCACTGCAGTGGCCGAGTTAGAATTTACAGAACCACTGTAATTCTGATCTTCACAAAAACGAGTTGGCAAAAAGTCGGGAAAATAAAGAAAAATCCGGACTGATACCCTGGCTGTCGTAGGTTGTAGGGTAAAAATACGAGAAATGATTCAATGCCTCCGAGCTCTCCGTATTTTGCCGCTTTCGAGTACATATTAAACGTACCGCTTCTCGGGTGTTTCGCGAAGGCTCATCCGAGGTTCAGTGAAAAATCGCTTCAACTCTGCACTGCTTGTCCTCTGTTGCCCATATTAATCCCAGAAGAGCCGAGGGGGAACGCATCTAACGACTCGAGACTGCATACTTTCCGGATGGGGTCTTCTCGCAGCTTTTCAGATGAAAAATTACAAATAGCCTCGGCGGCGGGGTCTTTTTTAATTGGCCGGCAAGGGGACTGGTCTCCTTCGAGAGAATTTCAGAGCGGAGCTGGGGACGGCTTTTTGTATGAAGGCCGCCTGACAGGAGCGGCATCTCTTCTTTGTGAAGGACCTCGTAGCTGGAAACCTTCCCGCTGGAACCCGCGGCGAGGAAAAACTCGCCCCGCCGCGGCCTGAGTCGTTACCTTCTAATGGACCCCCATCCACTTAACAAATAAGCGAATATTATGTCCGTTTTTAGAAGGGGAGGGAACCTCCCTCTCGCGTAAACGTTGGCGCGACAAATAATTCGATCCGCTGCCCGCCCTTTGGTCTTCAAACGCTTTGGCATCGCACTCGTCTCTCAGAGGAGTCGGAAGGAACGTTTAATTGCAGGAATGCCGCACTTTGCTAAACACTCTTCTGGTCACCTTCTCCTGACTAATGATCCCGGGCTGTGGTGTGGGATCGGGATCTGGGATGGCGTGCCCGACACTTTTTTCTCCAGTTTGAACTGGAACTGGGAGCATCACCCTTTGTTTTAAGCGCTTTCGCAATTTGTTCGTACAATGGTTTCTAAAAAACACATGTTACTTAAAAATAACTCATGTAGAACAATTTTAAAACAACGTTAATAACCTAAGATTTTAAAATGGATTAAATATTACCCCATCCAATCCATAATGAGGGGTTTCCAACGTTGTAAGTTGGCATCACAAGCCGTCAAGCGAAGCCTTGAGAAAGCACAAATTCTTCCTATTTTGACGAAAGGCACAAATCCATAGGCCTGCTGTACCTGAGGAGCGTCTGACAAGGACCTGCACGATTTGGTTACATTCCAGTTACACTATCCAGTAACATTCCAGTCCGGAGTCAATCAGAAAATGAACTGTGTGATAAAAGACAGGAAGTGGAATGATTTTGAATTATTGGATAATTCCGAAAACCATTGTTCCAGACGGGTAACGGAATGTTTCAAGTTGTGATAAAATTCGGAAATTTGGGAAAAAACGTCAGCTGGCCGATAAATCTGTAACACCAAGAGACTATGTTTGCTAACGTCCATTCGATACCTAGAAAGATTATAACAAGCAAAAAATAAATAAATAAATACAAAATAAAAATATACCTATATAATAATAATAGTACCTAATAAAATAATGAATAAATCAAACCGTTGCCAAAACCTACATTATATTTGTTATTATTGAAGTATTTAATCATAACGCAACGTTATTCAGATATGTCCTATGGTATAAAGTAAATGTAATTTTCAAACATAATTACCAGCTTTTTCGCTTCTCCGTTACGCTTTGTGTGACGCAAGTTGTAATCATTTTCCACCAAGGACGAGGGGGATTCATAGTAAAGAACATAGAATAGATTTGTAACACCTCTTCAAATTTTAGCTAGATGTGTTGAATTACAAAGAAATTAGCTTTGGAGATCTCAAGGTAACGGTTTCACAAGCCTTCTTGTATGTCGTAGTTACATGCCTTTTCTTCTTGTTCTTGACGTTGTTAGATGCCAATTTTCGGCAAGAGGGCCACCGTAAAAATGATTTCTACGTTAAAATCTAAAAAAAATACTGTGAAATGAGGCAACCAAAAAACTAGTTGATATTGAATTAGATCACATCCCAGATGAATAGTTTGACGGAAACTGACAATTTGGTGATTTCATTACTATTTTTTTAATGTCTTTGTACAGAAATTATCGTAACAAAATCTTTATTGAGATGTCATAGGTATTATGTACGTGTCAGGAAAACATATGCCTAGCAATATCGTTAGTATTACCTAATTTAGCACATCTCAACAATAAACAGTCAACTATTCAACATTTACAGTTATTTATGCATAAGAAACAATACAAATATGATACAGCAATCATTATTTGAAGAAGACCTATAACAAACTATGATGAATGAATGCTGAACTTAAGTAAACATTCGGTCTCCCGGTGACAGACCTAATATGAACCTATTAACGAATGTTGCTGGATGAACAATAAACTGAGGTTTTACTTTTTCAAATGGTCTTTGAATAGGAAAAATTTTAGAAACCTTGCGTATACGTCATATTATTATATGAAATTCCTAGTAAGAGATCAGAAAAGTAATCCTAGCCGTTACATCAACGTAAAATTTTAAAAACTTTTACTTGAGTTACCGTATGGAAATCACGCAGCTAGTTGTAAATCAATCTCGTACGACATTCATTCAGGCACTCACACCAAACCAATTAGTTACGAACATCTGATAGATACTAGAAAGTTTTTGCTTGCCACGGTGTAAACCGCGCTGACGTAAACCTAGGGATAACCCCAGGCGGATGCTAACCTGAACGCCAAACTCTACGACCACGAGACGTATCTGCGCGGCGTATTATCATAACCTGACACATTCATACTGCTTCCAATAAAACAAATAGAATAAAAATGAGAATTAAGATCATCATTTTCGTATACGGTCTCGGAGGCCGTGGCGGCAGCGACGTACCTATGGAGTTTCGAGTTAATGGTCCGCCTTCATTTGTTTTAAGGAACGGGAGCCAATTTGTGTTAGTTAGTTAGGTTTTTGGTTGTAATCGTATCAGCTGACTACGCCTTACGGCCACATACGGTAAGCTTCCGTAAGAAGCTAAACTCTCAACTATCCATGGTCAACGTACTACCGTATCGTCGGTAGGTTTTTGTGTACAATATTTATTCTCGTGAGTGTATGTAAATATTATGGTGTCAATGTGGAAAGCTTCGAGCTTTAAGATGAAACTCGTTGAGAAAACATCTAATGCGAATCTGGTTGAAAATTTGGTTGGGATTTGTTATGCTCAACTGAAAATGAAAAGCAATATGACGACGGGGAAATGTGGTCTCTGGTTATTAAATGAGAGATCTCCTTAATCTTCCTTGTGTAACTAGGTCGGCGAGGAGCTAAAGGCTTTGGGTTTAGACCACAATATTTCTGGCCGTTCATGCATAACTATCACTGTTAGCTAATACCATGTAATTCCTATCTGCTGATCCCTTTCAGGAACGTGGTCCAATGATTTCATTTAGATAAAATTAGTCATTGATCGATCTTATAGCCTAGCACAGATTGGTAAAAGGGTGTTCATGCATACATTTTGTGCTGTTATTGTTTCTAACACAAGTTCGAAGGACATTTAGGAGCGCAAAACACTGATCATTATTAATTAATTTATTAATTTGTTAAACTGCCATTCCATACGATAACTCACCTTAAGAGATGTTAAATATTCGTTCTTTTGCCAGAAAATTGCGGATCTCAAATGAAAGGATGAGTTTTTTGGGTAACACATTTTAAGCAGGATAAATTTGTCAAATTCGAAAAACATTTGGTGAAAAAATCACTAAAAATGGCAAGGAACCAGCTTAAGATCGGTAAATTTATATTTTTAGTGGACTACAACTCAAATGAAGTTTGTTAACTGGAAAATTACATCTTTTATTCACAAAATTATGCTGAAAGGTGTAGCTATATTTCTCAGCTAAATTATTCAATACATTGTATAAAAAATCAGTAAAATCTGTGAAAAATACTGGAAATCCTTGTTCGAATAGCAGATTATCATTCAGAGGAGTTTTTATTATTATAATCTAAATTATTCAATACATTGTATAAAAAATTAGTAAAATCTGTGAAAAATACTGGAAATCCTTGTTTGAATAGCAGATTATCATTCAGAGGAGTTTTCATTATCATTGTCATTATTTTATTTTATTTTTTTGCCACAAAATCGATAGGTAACTATTTATTTCTTTTTACTGAACAGTGTGCTCACTATGTGAGATGACACATAGTGTGACATGCCTATCTTCAATAATTAACCTTTATTTATTAAGCCTACGTAATAAACTTCTCGTGGTCCCTAATAGAAAACGCAGCAAATTATCACACAGCAAATTATTATTTTCGTTTTGTCCCATTTATAGGATTTATCTATTTATTTATTAATTTGTTTTTTCATTCCCTTGAGATTGACTATAGAAAGGGATTCGTACGATCTCGGAAAGGACTACATATCCCATCGTATCTATACATCCCACAGAGAACGAGCGAAGCGAGCAACATCCCCTACACATTTCAAATCACCCTTAGTGATCCGCCATTTCCAATCATTTTACATGTCCCACTCTGCCTGTTGTTTGAAACTAATTTCCAACAGAAAAAAAAGTCTGCCATATAGTAACACCGGCGAATCGAATTAGTTGAACAATTGACAAGTTCTTAAAACTAATAGTTCCTTGGCTCCACATAATTTTATAAAATTTAATTTGTTTTTGCTTTTTTGCCGTTCTCTTGAGATTGTAAAAAATGGGATTACAAGCAATTCTCACATTTTCCCTGAACCATGGGCGGTAGATAATCTTTGTTTGAGCATAAAAGTTAAATCCGTAAAAAAAATTTAACATCCGACTGTTCTGTTAGTACTGTAGGTAATGTTCTTAAAACTAAAGTTTTCGTGCTTCCACATCATCTTTATTGGATAGCTCTTCTAGCCGTTTACGCATATAAATGGCCTATCTGTATTAAACCTAATACACTTTTCGTAGTCCCACTTAGAAAACACAGCAATTTATTATTTTCGTTTTGCCTCTTTTATAAGATCTTAATTTTTTTTCTTATCGTGGCTCCATATAACCTTAATTGGATTGCTCTTCTTCGAAATTAAATGGCCTTTCTTTATTGAACTTAATGAACTTTTCGTGGTCCCACATAGAAAACGCAGCAAAATATCACACAGCTTTTGATTGCTTTCGTTTTGCCTCTTTTATAAGATTAATTTATTATTATTATTTTTCGTTTTGCCATTCTCTTAGGATTGTCTATAGAAAGGTATTGTAATCATTTTTCAAATTTTCCACTCCCACTCGAACCATGGGCTGTAGGTCTCGATGGTATGGGGAATTTATCCAGTCGCATCTATACATCCTACACCGAGTGAGAAAACCCACTCCTAGCGAGCGAAGCGAGCATCATCCCCTACACACGTCGGATTTCAACGGGGTTTTTCCTACGAACTCGGGATGGACTATATATCCCATCGCATTGATGGCTGAGGTGGGTGAACCACCACCTCACATACGCCATTCATTATTAGTAGACAGGTTTTTGGTGGCAACTTATAGTAAAGACAGTGAAATGTATAACCGAATACGATCATTAGCTATCCAGAATCTCACTGCCCCATATTGGAAGAAGAAACTTTCCCCTTACTATGCGATAGCTTCACATACCTGTGCAACGAGCTACCATGGATTTCGCCGCCGAAGTACGCCGACACCGTTGCAGTACCAGCTGCCTTATGAAACTTTCAAAAACCCTGTCCCAGTAGTCCACCTTGCAACAATAAGCCAGGAAGCTCTCCATGAGCGTTGGCCTGAGGGCACACATATCTTCACGGATGGCTCAGTACAAGACACCGGCGTTGGCTGTGCTTATTATAATGAAACGCACACACAATCGCACCAGTTTCGTCTCTGGAAATGTGCCAATGTATACTCAGCCAAAGCGGCTGCGTTAGCTTGCGGCCTAAAACACGCCATTGACCTGGGAGCCCAAAATAAAACAATTGTACTACTGAGCGATTCCCAAAGTGTTTTACACAAGTTAAAGGCGCTCACAGTATCCTCCCGCATTGCTCCATATGCGGAAAAGATCTTGAAAAACCTTAGAACTTTGAAAACCAATGGGGACAAGGTATTATTCTGTTGGGTAAAAGGACATTGTGGGGTAAGAGGAAATGAAATGTTCGACTGCATGGCAAAACAAGCAACCACTCGCTATCCTCCTCAAATTGCTGCTGAATACCCCTCAACAGAATTGAAGAAGAAAATCTCCCAAAAAATGCACTTGGAATGGGCTGTCCAATATGCGTCTATACCAGGAAACAGATACACGTGAATCTATTTCCGATTCTTAAGAGAAACCCCTGGTTTTACAAAGTAAGAGACGCCAAACCTAAAAGTTTCTACCGCAATATCACTCGCTTAAGAACAGGACATGGCAGAACCAACTCTTGAATTCATTTATTCGACCCACTGACACTGCCTGATTGCCCTCATTGCCCAGAGGAAGCAGAAACCATGGCACACATCATCTTAGAGTGCCCTCAGTACGAGGCGGACAGAAATGATCTCCTATCGTCCATTCCAAGAGATGCGAAAAGTCCCTTCAATTTGGATTGGAAGTATATGAGTGCATTAATGATTTCCTGGACCAAATTGAACGTTCACTCTGATGTTTTATACCTTTTATTATATATCTAAGCAATTTGAACAATTTATGTATGTAAACTTGAAGTATTAATTTTTTGTAAAGAAATTTGTAACGGCTGAAAGGTGCTATCGAAGGCAATAAATAAAAAAATAAGAAATATATATATGCCATCGCATCCATACATCCCACGGAGAACGAGGGAAGCAAGCAACATCCCCTACACATTTCAAATCACCCTAAGTAATCAACCGTTTCCAATCATCCTACATGTCCCACTGAGCAGTAAAGACCTTCGGATCTATACAGAAATACCGAGCGAGCGAATCGCTCTGTGTCGGTCTCACCTATCTGTCGTTTACAAACATAGTATGAAGCCAAAAAATGAGCCCAACGACACTTTTACGGACGAAAACAAAATGCTCAACATGCTATATGAATCTCGAAGTTTTTATATCGTATACTGGTCTCATATTCTGTCATGCTTCTACATGAAACAAAGGATGGAGACAACAAAGGGCAAGTTTCATTTGATGTGGACCAAAATCAAAGCCCAAAATGTATTTAATAAATATCTAAGTTGATAATTTTGATGTTTGCCTTCCATTGATATCAGGTTATATGACTCCTTGAGCTGCATACGGTGTATTTTCCTACCGCGTTCCCCCCTTTGATCAGCGAGAATGCGCTGTTCATTACTCCTTCAACCCCACCTCCTCCATTCACTACAGATTTGTCTAGCACCTTTCTAATAATAGATCCCAACCAACCCGCACGCCTGGAAGTGTGAAAAAGCGACCGCTGTAACATAAATACCAGGGTTACAAATAGTGTTTTGATGTGTCAGCAATAACGACTTACAGATGCCTCAGCTTCTTTCGGAAGTTTCCCTAAGGACTTGGTGTCTTATAAGTACTGTTTTTCAGCTTCTCTAAACCGCTACATTACACAATTTAAAGCCGCTTTGTTTATATTGGCTCTATATGCCACGTGTTTCATTCAGTTTTTTATTCGTTGGGGGACTATGATCTGTTACCCAGGTTTCAATATTCTACCATGCTAGAATATATGATAATTTAGATTAATATTACTACCACATTCATCCTAGTATAACCCAAACAACTATGTAAAATGAAGTACCTACGTTTTAGTTATTGGCTTCTATTATCCTGACGCTTTGGTAGGAACAAGAAGAAATCTTCCTCGCGGTCTACCCTGAAATGAAGGACTCCCGCATTATCGTTTTATAAATAGAATCCATTGAAATTCTAGGAATACAGGCCCCAACCGCACTATTCTACGACAAGTTTATCATCCTATGATTTTTCATAGTTAAGGCAAAAAGCCATGTCATTGTACCCCTCCCGTTTGGGCGGGACCTCCCTGCCTAGCGTTTCATCACACTTTGCAGGCATTTTGAAAAAATCATAAAAATCAAATCACTCATTTTATTTATAGAGAAGTAAAGGTGGTGTAAACACTGTCAGAATGAAATTTACTTCCATTTGAAAATAGTAAAGTTGAATTTTTTAGACCATTGGGTTTTCCTCGTTTCAAAGTGTCTGAATCTAAAAGCTAATCTAATTCCCATATATTAAAATAGTGATTTTATCTTTGTTATTACTGTTATTATTATTATATTTCGCAGTACTTGGCGCTTTTGCGGAAACTTGTATTAGTTTGACCTAATTAGTTGGAGCATCAATACACTATAGTAATACCTATACTGAGTGCCTATCTGTATTTTGTTTATATTTATGTATCTACCATTAATTTTCTCCAACCAGAATCATATGTTTTCATCCAAATCTCTTGAGCTGTGCAACATATTTTAATTCTTTCGATGTTTTCTGAAGTTGGTATTGCGAATATCAATAATTTAACATTATTACGTGATTAAATGTGAAAAAAAAAATCGTTTATCACAAGTGGCAATTAAGTACCTTCAAAAACTTGATATTTCACATTTTGCGCGTAATTGTGCGCATTTTTGCGCACTCAGGAATTCGAGTGATGGGTTTTTTCACGGATTTTCACGCCAATTTGTATTCGTGATACAAATGGGGTTCCCTTTGAAAAAAAGGTAAGTGCACATTGCGCATGCTTGCAATTCGATTATTTTTTGAAATTTTAAGAAGAAGAAGATTATAAAATATGGGGTGGGAATGTTTTTTTTCCGCCCCCTGATCGAAAATATTAAGTGGGGAGTACATAATTTGCTTACCACCCTGTATTCCCACAATCCAAAGATGAATACGATATGCTAAAAGCTCGATGGAGGTAACATCAGCTTGTAGACGTTTCTCTTCGAACTTATCACAACTAAGAAGCCACCTAACCTACACGCGTATTCATCTTATAATATAAATCATTAATATGAGTGCACCATGTGCCACGTACGTAAGTATCATGTATACCAATATCATAGAAAATATATTATCCTCGGCAAAAGGAAAACTGCTCGACTGCCATCATGGTTTCGGTGGTCGTTCGGAAGGGCGGCCGAAGCCCGTTAGGGGATGATGTAAGAAGGAAATATTTAATCACGGTCGGCGGGATCTCCATCCGGGCGGGAGAGGTTTTAACGTTAAAAGTTAATATCCCGGGACCCGTGGTTTCTTATGAGCGGTATAACTATATCCACGTGTAATAAGGGAGTAAGTGGGTTGCTTATAGCCCGTAACAAATCTCCCATTTCAGGGCCTGGCGCTCTGCAACTTGGTCGGGATGTAATGCGCTCGTCTGGGAAGGAGGAACCTTTGCCAAGCTCTTGGATCATTGCTCTTGAATAACGCCTGATAACCCGGCGAGCGGCTTTTCTTGCTGTTTAGTGCCACTTTTGCTACCGCTCTTCCCCTGGTAGCTTTTGCTTTCTAGTTGTCGAGCAGAATCGCCTCCACCTCCACTCGTAATATCAGAAACTATTATACCCATCCAGGAGAATTTTTCTTTCCTTCCCTGAGGGGCTGTATATATTTTTGCCTTCTTACTCCATGAGTTAATAACGAAATTGGAATGGATAAAAGGAAACAACGGCCGCGGAAGCATTCAGCAAATTTGAATTTAACATTCTGTTCTCACTAAAGATTGTGTACAACTATTTTTCCAATGCTTTCAGATGAAGTGTTGTGAATTTACCTTGGGCTACTCGAAAAGAGGTTGCATGTTCAAACCTAACCAATCTCTAGAAAATTTATATATACTCGGTAGACTTTGGTGAGTGAGTAAGGTAGGAGATTGAGGTTGGATCAGCTCAGTGACAGAGATTATCATCGTAAACTGAGATGGGATAGTACTTAGTAGTTCTACGCGTAGTTCTACAGCTAAAGAACCAACATTTGCCTTCAGTATCAAGTAGAGGTAGACAAGGTTCAGCTACTACCTTGGTATCAATCACTATACGCCATCTAGGTTGAAGAAGTAGGTACAAGAGTTTAGAAGTGAAACGAATAATATAAGATTGAGGGGATCTGCTTTCTTCCAATATACCTGTCTCTCTTCTAGGGCGCTCGTCCTGACGGGCTACGGTCAGGAAAGGTATGTAGGACTCAATCCATCTTCTCTAGTTATGGAGTACACCGGAATATACGTTACGAAAATTCATAACATGGAGCATCAGTCTATTAATAGCAGTCACTGTTTGCTATTCATTAAGAAACTTGGGAATGGAATTTATTCATCTGTTTGGTCATGTGTTTTTTGGAAAAGACTGCTGCGTAAGTGCCCACTTCTGCTTCTGTTCCAGCTGAAGTTTTCTGAAAGAATGAAAAAATAAATAAATAGCAGTAGCAAGTTTTTGATAAAATCTGCTTACAATCCTTTTTGGAGTTCAGTTGAATCCTGAATTTTCCTGGTGTTCAATGTGTAAATATTTTATTATTCATTAGTGGTGACAGATCACACCAAGATCTCCGGTGGTCTGTCTCATGAGGGCGGTGTGTTGGAGGAATAGTTCCAGCAGGTTGGTATCTCGGCGGGTGTGCTCTATAGTTTTACCCATCGAATTGATAGAAGTTTTACCTCCCACTCCTTCGGGGGCTTTCATCACTGGTGGTAATTTTATAATTTTAACTGTGCGCGTCCTATATTATCGTTCCTTCCATGCCAAAACCATAAATGTTCAAAATCGTAGTTTTGAGAAAAACGAGGAAAACCGTTTCCAATTTTCAATGCAGTTTAAATGGTTAAATTGTTTATCTATTTATTTATTTTTTAATGCTCTAATTTCACTTTTCAGTCCAATATGCATAGCTGATCAATAGAAAATTACATTCACGTACTACATCCCCCCCCCTTAATTTTAAAACACATGTATGGTTTGTTTTTAGCATTATAGTAACTTAGAAATGACTCACATTCATGGTTTTGGCCTATCAGTTTTCAGATTTCTCAAATTTAAGAAAATAATTGCTTAACGCATTTTAGAGCGGCCTACCTATATTTTAATCTATATCTATTATGTACCATTTGGATGTTATCGTGTGCTTACACGATCGTGAATCTTTTGGCGTTGAAATCTGTAGGGTATGCTCTATTAAATTTGATGGGTGCGCTAGATGAACACAGATGTTGTTAAATTATCGGTGGAAATTGAGGCGGGTAAGTCAGGACAGATTACCCCCCACCCAAACGCCATTTGTGAATGTCCTGTTATGACAGTTACAAGATTCCGGCAATTCGGAAATAGTAGATTTTTCCTACACGTTCTTAATATGTGAGCAAGAATAATTCCTTTTTATTTGCCAAACTAGCTGCAGGGATAATGGCTATTCCTCCAACTAATCAGTCGGAGAAGTTACTGTATCTCCACAAAATTTAATTTTGGTTAAGACACAAACTCATCTCGTATCATTACAAATTAGGAAAATGTATGTAATTGTGTGAAATTGCTGAAATTATTTGCAAATGGTAAAACACATTTCGACTCACTGGATTCACTGATATATACCCTATTTTTTCCTTTTTTTATTTCTATTATTACAATGCACAGAAGTGCGGTATAATAAATCAGCTCCGAATTCGTATGAATTCTTCCCTCGTCATTTACATCAAACGACTTAAACGATGATGATAAGACGTTGAAAACAATGATTCTAATATGTACGGTAAGTACCTACAAAGAATTTGTTATAGCTACCTACGTTTGGTACGACCGAGAACCAGAACTCCCTTTTATGTACCTACCAACCAACAAACTGTCTGGTGCCCTCACTGAAATAATGTTTACGTTCGGCAATCATTTGGTCATTTGAGGTTGTAACTCGGCTGAAAAGCCGAATTGATGGAGATCGAACAGTTTGAGCGCAAACGAGTGGAAAGCCCATGGCGTTTGGCTCAGATCAAAGGGAGCAAATATCGCACAAATTGGATATTATTCTTCAGTGAACTCGGATTCAGACCAATTAAAAATTCCACCGGAACCGATCAATTATCCGTTTCCTGGGTCTACAGGCATCACTGTGTTTTCAAGAGCATCAGGAACATGGTTTTTCAAACGGGGAAAAACGTTGTCCGAGTAAATATGCCGGCCTGCTTAATTAGCTGTGAGAGTATCAAGCAAACTAGGTCCTTCTTGTTAGAGGATGCTTTTTGGAAAGTATGGCTCTTTGAAGAAAAAATGCTAATTTGAAAAAAACGCATCATTGACTCGATACGGATGCAGTTGAGTATGGTGATATAATGGTTATATCAAGTTCAATGTGTTGCATTTTCATTTTTTATCGTCTGAGGTTTTTTATTTAATCTAAAGTTTGTTTATTTAATGTAAACAAATGATTGTTAAACAAATTCTTCAGGAAACAGATTTTGTAAATAATTACACAATCACATATTTCAATTGCAAATATCAATACAAGGAAGTATGTACTTATTGTAATTGTTTGACATTCCATGTGGATGGGTATATTACCTGGACAGATTTTCAACAATATTTTCTAACAGCTTACCTAGCACGGTGGTTCTCATTCGGATTTGACCTCAAAGTGCTTGCCCTTCAAATTTTCTTTCGAAATATGATTTGGGAATATGTTAGGATTATAATTCAGCAAAAACTGAAATCAAGCATTGAGCCGTTTTTTTTTTTTTTTTTTTTTTTTTTTTTTTTAAATTCAGTTTTTAACATTTTAATTGATACTTTAATCGCCTAAATTCAGAAAAAAATATTATTTATTATTTATGTGTCATTATGCAATAGAATCTTCATCTAGTTTCATAGTTCTGACCTATTTTGTGATAAAATGTAATTAGAAAAACAAAAATAGCAACATTTTATTGAACAAAATAATGATTAAAATACTCGTATTTGCATGAAGCTCTTAATAAATGCCTGTGAGTATGCGTGTATTATGTGCGTGTGTGTCTATGTGTACGCTTGTGTGTGAGTTTATAATATAAATTTTAACATAAAATATATATCTAAATTGAATAGAAAATAAAAATGATGGCATTTCAACAGTTTACATATGAAGAGAATTATATTCGCATACATCTCGTAATAAACGTTGTCCATATTCAGGATTGATTTGCAATACTTTATATTTGGCCCACGTCGCAGAAAAATCATAATGAGTGGCCTCCATAGCCTGTTCACTGTAAAAGCCGAGGCCATTTCCGTGTTTGGTACAAAATCCTTCCACATGAAAGAAAACCGTTGCCGATGTTGCTTTGAATTCATTGATGTATTCAATGAATTTTGGATCCAGCCTGACTGAGAAAGATGCTTTGACAACTTCATTGAACTTCTGGAAAGCATCATCGTATTTTAAACAACCTATGCTACAGTTTTTACAACGGAACAAATCCAGTTTCCGTAGCAAAATGCGGCAACTATTTCCTTTGAACGAAAGGCTCCCTTGGGTCATTTCACGCTGAACACTACAGCGCTCTGCCCAAAGAAGAGCTTCGGCTTCAAATTCTTTGGACATGTGAGAGAACAAGGTGTTACCCATGGGAGCCCTTCGTTAAAAGGAAATAGTTGCCGCATTTTGCTACAGAAACTTGATTTGTTGCGTTGTTCAAACTGTAGCATAGGTTGTTTAAAATACGTTGATGCTTTCCAGAAGTTCAATGAAGTTGTCAAAGCATCTTTCTCAGTCAGGCTGGATCCAAAATTCATTGAATACATCAATGAATTCAAAGCATCATATTTATCTTTGGATATTCCCGTCACTCCAAAAGTTCACACAGTTTTCTTTCATGTGGAAGGATTTTGTACCAAACACGGAAATAGCCTCGGCTTTTACAGTGAACAGGCTATGGAGGCCGTGCATCATGATTTTTCTGCGACGAGGGCCAAATATAAAGTATCACGAATCAATCCTGAATATGGACAACGTTTATTAAGAGCTGTATGCGAATATTATTCTCTGCATATGTAAACTGTAGAAATGCCATTATTTTTTTTTCTATTCAATTTAAATATATATTTTATGTTAAAATTTATATAATAAATCATTATAAACTCACTCATCTATACACATAGACACACACGCACATACTACACGCATACTCACAGGCATTCATTAAGAGCTTCATGCAAATATAATCGTTATTTTGTTCAATAAAATTTTTCTAATTATATTTGATGACAAAATAGGTCAGAACTATGAAACTAGATGTAGATTCTATTGTATAATGACACATAAATAATAAATAATATTTTTTTTCTGAATGTTGGCGATTATAGCGTGATTTCATGATTAAAGTATCAATTAAAAAGTTAAAAACTGAATTTAAATAAACGGCTCAATGCTTGATTTAGTTTTTGCTGAATCATAATCCTCACATATTCCCAAATCATATTTCGAAAGAAAATTTGAAGGGCAAGCACTTTGAGGTCAAATCGGATTGTGGACCACCGTGCTTGTACACCAAGTGGTTACTTTACGTATTCCTTATTCGTACGTTACTCAAAACTGAAGTCAAAACAGACCCTAAAAGCGGCCGAATGTTTACCGAGGGTTCGCTCCATGAAAAAGCTTTGTTTTAGTTTCTAATTTAAAATTTTATCCGCGTAACATCAAAATATGAAATCTTCGTTCTTTCTCTTTCGACGGATACGAAAAAAAGAAGGTAATATGACAAATAACCAGTTGCCATGGCTTCAAATTTTATTAAAATGGAATATACGGTAATATTCGGTAAATTTTGCCATAGCTCACGGATCATAGCTCATGTATAATGTAATTGGTAACATCAGTCATCTATCAAGAAGTTATCTTCGAAAGACTTCACATGCATAAGACTGCTCTGCTTTGACTAAATTTGCTTCAAATTTAAATTTGCTCATGTAGGTTGTAACGTAAAGTGATAGCTAGAGCGTGATAGCTAGAGTACCTATATTATAAGTTTGCGACTGATCCAAGTGGCTGCACAATGATTTGTTGAGGTTAACATTATGTTTGTTAATTAACCCTAGAACTACACGCAGTTAATCTAACAGCATTTTGAACAAGGTAAGGGGGGGGGGGGGATGTCAAAGACTCCACATCTTCAAAATTTACCAAGAACATTGTTTTGCCTCAACCAATATTGCAGCTGTTTTACCAGAGCTCTTTTATTATTAAACTGTATTGATAAGTAATGTATGCGTTGCAGGGAAGTCCCCATTAAAGGGTTGTATATCATTTTGGGGGGAATTAAAATAAGAGAAATTTTTTTTTTTGATTTTTCGGACCCCTCCAACATTTAACCCCTTCACTGACGGTACATGCGAAACTTTCAAGGTTGCATAACTGGACTAAAATCTAGATCGAACAATCAATAAAAAAAAAAAAACTCGGAAATAAGATGAATATAGAATTGATATTACGATTTATCGCTATTACCCCCTCCATTCACCCCCTTCCATCATGGAATTCGAAACTCTCGATATTTTCCAAAACTGGACTGAATTCAAAATTGACCGAAAAAATTACCTCAAAATCGGACCAGATTCGTTGGAACATCATGATTTTTCAGTACTACCTCTCCATTCAATCTTTTGAAGAAATTTGAAAATCCTGGCATACTTTCTAAAACCACATCGAATTAATAATGGAGCAAATTAGGAATCACGGAAATCGGTCGAGATTTGTAGCTTAGGCAGTGCTTGAAAAATTCCAACTTGTACTTTTGGTTTATTATTTTCAATAATGAACCTTGTAATCAACTAAGAAAAAAAAGTTGTTTAACTTCCTCAAAATTTGTTGGTAAACGTTTCAAGATGCGTTGAATCCAAAAATCGAATAGCAAAATCCGTCAGTCCACCGTACACCGGCCGCCGTCCGAAGCTTTTCTCAAAAAGTATTGGACCAAACTTTAAGGAATTTGGATTGAAAATCATTTAACGGCCGGGGGTGTGCCATTATCATCGGCAGCGCCTTTGATCATCACTAAAAGGTAGAACCTAAAGGCTGAAATGTTCAAAAATTGAGATCTTGCAATTTTTCTATGTAACAGTAATGATTTTTTGAGTTTAATTTATAGATATCTGCCCAAAGGATCGAACGAAACCACCCCGGTCACTATGCGTTTATTCGTTTGCTTGTCCTAAGGGCTAAAACGTCGACAAGAAAAAAATACGTCAACACGGGAATGAACCGTAACCAGTAAAACATATCAATAATTGCCTTGAAAACTATGACAATTGTATGAGCTGATAATATAATTCAAATGAAATTCTGATTTCCCGAAATCGAGTTGATGACAACTTCTTTATCGTATTGGGCTTGTGAAGCGTTGGTAGGTAATCACCTCATTGTTTTGAGTTGTTTGGACAAGGATCAGGCAAACAGTTACAACCTAGAAATGTATGTCAGAGCGTTGGGATTACCATGAATATAGAGTGATAATGAACAAGTGAATAAATGGAATAAAGTGAAGCTTTAGAAATCAACATAGTTAGGTATAGTACAAAGCTATATTCAATAGAGTTACCTACCCTCTTCAATTATATTAATTTATGAAATTATTGATTAGTAAATACTTAGGAACTACTCTTAATCAAATTATTATTATCTTTTTTTTAGAATTCAAGCTGTGTCTCAACCAAAAGATTAGAATTAATTAAATTATTATTGTTTAAATTATTATCCCAACAACAGAAGGCCAATTACTTCCGAGTCCACCAAGGTCGGAACGTTTCAGCCAATTTTCTAAGAAAATGAAGCTATTGCAATGAATCCAAAATTTCCTTCATGGAAATTCGTTTTGAAATTCCTTGGGTCATCATCAAAGAGTGCTGGTTCTTTTCAATTTGCGCGCAAACAGAGGTTCGTTGAAACTTCTCTGTGTCTCAACGTTACTCTTTCTGAGGCATCTGGTTATTGTTGTAATATTCTTAGTTCTCGTATTATTCTGATCAGCTTCAGAACCTCCAAGGCTAATTTCTTTCCTAATCGACTCACGTTGCTGAAATTCAGTGGAGCTCGGTAGGGGCACATCAAAATCAATTTCGAGTTCGGAGGATCACTGAATAACTGATGGGGCCTCTGAGGCTAATTTCTTTCCTTTACGACCCGCCGTTTTATTAAAATTTTTGTTTAGCAGTTTTGGAATTTTCAGGAAAATTGTCAACATTCACCTACTAACTAGGTATAAGCCGTAAAATTGTGGGGTCCTGAGTCGTAATGGTGTGAACCCTTTTGGGAGGCACGATGCGCCAAGTTTTGATCATTTACCAGATATATATGGGACTGAAAAATAATTATATAACAATGATCTGTGTAGAAGGGCTATCTAATACAGAAATAATAAACCTTTGTGTAATAATGTGCAGCGTTTTTTAGATGTTCATTGTATAATCCAGAACTGTATGGTTGACTGCAAACATGACAAAAAGAATCAACTGTTCACTGATGTTAACAAGTACGGAAATAATTAACCTTTGTGTAATAATTTACAACGTTTTGTCTGGAAAATAGAAGTCTGGAAAACAAAATCTGGCCACTTCTGATGAATCGTATTGAAAATCTTCAAATAACCATTAGTTCTTGATTTTCGAAGTTTCCATGTCTTTATTTTGACACGCAACCAGGAAACGCGTTAGGTATTTTAAGTAGCCAAACTTAAACAAGCGTTGACGAAATTTTCTGACAATTTTTTGCTTATAACCAACTCACTTCTACGAAACTGTCTTTGCCAGTTTTCATCGTACGAAAATCGATTGCCAATCATTGGAAAGATCCAAGTTTATGCTGAAATACCACAATAAAAATCCTAAGTGAGACTAATTAAAATACGGTTCGGTTATCAAAAATCACAAGTGAACAATCGAGAAATCAATTGAGTTTCAAAAATCAATTTATTCGGATTATCAAGCATTGATAATCATCCCTAACTCACGCATGTGTCGCATGTGTCGCTGCCTAAGTGACCACTTCTATTTAAACGCTCAGTTCATTTGCCGAACGAATACGTCAGAATTTAAGTTCGTCAGAATACGCATCCATTATATATTGCTATTGTATATTATGTTATGTACATCAATTATAAAAAGTTTTGTAATATCTTGAAGCATTTTCAACACTATTGTTAACTCCAATGTTGGGTTGAATGGAACGTGGAAAAAATGCCTGTGGTGAATTCGGGTGGTGAAAATATTCACAATGGAAGCGACGTAAATAAGAGGAGGAAGAAAAGAACTCACAAGGGTGGATTCAATCATGATCATTAGTGTAACACAATAGTGGAAAAGTTCTAGCAGCCCTTGGGGTCACCAAGCGGGAGTTAGGGGTTTGGAAGGGAAGTCAAAACGGCGGTTTATTCTTCTGAAAGGGTACGACAGTTTTTTTTTTTTTTTTCTTGTTTTCTGGGGTGGTCCCTTTTGACAATGAGTCTCTAATGGAGTTGCGGAGTAAAAATCAAACGAAGAGGAAAAAAAGAGATGGATTCGTCCCCAAGCCTTTACTAGAAATCAAACAAAATTAGTATACTGCGAACGAGCTCGGGGTGTGACGAATAGTGCCGGGATATCAACAGGCCGTACAAGCAGATGTCGTTATGTGTGGTGGTTAAATGTCAAAAGCTCCCATGTAAACAGATGGGCTATCTATAATTCCTGGTTTTCTAATGAACCTTAGCAGACATAAATCCGACCCAATGCGCTTTAGAGTTGCTAAAATGACGTTCTAGCTTGGCGCAACCCTCCCATACGATAAATCTCGGTTTGTCAACTACCCTATTCCGCTCTACCCGTAGTTAACCACACACAATTCAAGCCCCCGGCAATTGTGACCCCCCCAACTAAACAAACAATCCTGGGCGACAGTGGTTAGGTACTGTATGGTTGAAGGGGTAAATCACTGCGGGATGTGGATCAGTATGATCGGTCAAACCAAGCGTGATCCGCGGCACTATCGTGCATATGCATTTCACCCCGATTCCATAAGCAAATTAATTCGATGAGCGAACGATTTGCCTCTCATCTGCCATTTTTGAAGGTTCGGACCTCCAGTAATAAACATCAACTGTTATCATAGGTACGCTTAGATCACTGTTTCAACAGTTCGTTCAAAATCGTCGTATTCCAAGACGGGCAGCGAGTAAAATCACTGTTACCTTCAGTAAACACATTTCCCATAGCAGACCTTAAGCAGTGTGCCATAGACGTTGTTTAATTAATGACACTGTTCTGGGGGCAAATGTGGTTCTATTAAAGTATGCGCTCTACCTTAGTCTTTTTGTTTGAATATTATTTCTACACACTAAATCATAATAAAAAATCTCACATTGTTCTTGATTCTGAAAGCCAAAAAGAGGTCTGATGCGTCTCGTCGATGCATCTTCCAGCAAAAGTGGTACAGATGGGACAAATTATTGTTTGAAATTCCCCTTATTAAAATAATGTAATAAAAATCACTGATTTCGGCTAAAGTTGAGTTTTTGAAAGCTTTTGTGGTTAAATTTCACATGGTGTTCATACTGTATTTAGTTACTTTATATAATATAAATTTTCTAATTTACCTGTGAATTAGTTGAAAAATCTATAATTAAATGAAAAAGTACTGAAATGACTTTGTAAATTTTATTGTATTTACTATGGGAACTTACTTACTTGTACCATGGAATCTCCCATTATCAGCAGTACCATTATTTTATCTGTTGTAGGCTGTACTCATACAAGAGTTGCTAACTTCTTAAAGTTCTTGGGGTGCAACATGTCATGGGGAGAAACGTGGAGAATAATTAAAAAACCAATTCAAGGACAGAAAGGACTTTTTGTAAAAATTTTACAATTTGAGCTGTCCTAATAAAGAAACGTTTGAAATAGTAATTAAGGCAAAAAAAATTAAGGTACTTTGTGGTTTCGTCCTAAATACCTACTACCGCTACCTTTTTTCGTAAGGGATTCAATGGGTGACAGGTGCTGCTGCAAATTGAGTCTTTGTAACTATTGTTTGCCTTCGATGCCTGATTGCAAGTCCTTGCACTCGCTACGACTTCTCGATCGTACATATGCTCAGGAACAAGAAAAGATTGTGAAATCATGATGGAATTTAATTTTGTTTTTCATCCACCTCTCAAAGCCTATGAACTTGTCAGGATAATGTTTAAAGTCTTCAGGTAAGCGTTTCACAACGTGATTCTTTGATATGTTCGTTTTGTTCGTACTATTGTGGCCGTCAACTTCAAACAGTCCTGAATGCGTTTTCCTTACCGCAGCAGACGACTCTATTTATCAATAACCAATAGGAATGACCCTTAAAGGAAACTTTTTTTACCATAGGACCAGAACTTCTGTTTAGCTTTCTAGTTTGCTATGTTGTACCTGGAAAAAAAATTAAACTGAACTTTAAAAATGGTAAAAAACTTGTTCTCCTTCTTTCATCCAGCCAAACACAAAACAATACCTATTGGAATTTTGTAATGTCACTAATGAATTATTAAGCCTAAATACTGTGAGAGTGAACTTCCTGTGTTAAAAAACTGCCTCAAAGACGAAGCGACTAATAAATCTGTAGTTTTTAGGAAGAAAATATAAAATATAGACATTAATATGTATCATATGCGAATGGATGACCGGTAATTGACAAACTAGAATTAAAAGGGGAATGATAAGTGTAACCTCCAGCACCCTAACCGAAGTTCCCTTGGTAATCACATTATGGTAAATTATACATTTGAGTCGCACAAAAAACAAATTTTTTTTTTCTTCCTTCAAACTGAAGAAGGAGATATACACAATCAAGCCGGGTTGTTTTTATTGGAGGGTCAGGGATCCACACAATCTTAGATGGGTCTACAATCTTATTACTTTTGAAGCCTAATTTGAATTTGATAGAATAGCTCGCCCGGGGCGAGGAGGATAGAAAGAGATAGAGGGAACCGCCAAAGAAGATTGGTGCCGAAGGAATTCTCAGAGGGATGGCTCAACTCTGGGCTAAGCAATGGATTGTGATCATTGGCAATGGTTGTGTAGTTTAATCTTCCTGCAGGGTGTTGGCTATTTAAGTTAATAATGTATGGGGAAAATACGGCCGAGCTACAAAAATCAATCCTATTTCTAATGCGGAACATTCTTTTTCCAATAAATATTTTCGTAATAACATTTTTCAACCGGAGTTTACCAGTTAAGACCCGGAGTGAGAAACCCACATGATCTAATATACTAGTTGCGGTCTGTTTGGATGTACCAGTTGCGCTCGTATTCAACCCAAAAATATAGAAAACAAGGTTTGTCCCTCCAACCAAAATTTGTTGTGGCAGATTTTGAACCCTCTGTAAGCAATGCTGTTCAGGCAGTTTGAAGTGGCGTTGAAATTACTGAATGCCGCTTTCACTTGAAGCAGGCTCGATAAAGATCAATTCAGACCTAATATAGATCTATTTACAAAGATAAGGAATTTGAAATAACCAAGTAGTTGATTGAATGCTTTGGGATACTATAGCTGGCTCCTGACGATATTCCGAACGTATTCATACTGGACATATATCCTGCGATTCCCTTTGGGAAATGAGTGTTCGCCTTTTTTTGAATATCTTCTTGATAACTGCATATAGGTACACCAAAAGCCCTCTTCCGCCTTTACTTAGAGTTGCTGAGACGATTGAGTCGGAGAGAACTTCAACCACATGAGAGTCATAAACATTTTAGACAGCAATTTTCATGTAGCCGCCCCAATACATTTATCTTGGTGACCTCCTTGAAAGACTACTAATTTACGATAGCTACCCTATATACCAGTCTCTTTGTTCTGAAAAAAAAAAAAAAAAAAAAAACATTGGTAAGTAAGTAAAGCATGCATTACAGGGACGTGCCTTCGAATAGATAGTATATAATTTTGGGGAGAGTTGAAATGAGAAAAAAATACGAAAATACCACGACTTCTCGGCATTATAATCCCCTCCCCCCCCCCATAACACCCCTCCACCGACAATAAATTTCAACCATAAATCTTCCAGCATAAAATTTGAAAATTCTAAAACATTTCTCAAATTTTGACCTAATTCAGAATTGAACAAAAAAGATCACAAAAATCAGACGAGATTAGTTATTACATCATGATTTATTAATATCATCCCCTCCATTTACCCCTTTCATGACGAAATTTGGAAATCCTGATAAATGATCCAAAAATAGACCAAATTCATAGTTGAACAAAAACATAATCACGAAAATCGGACGGGATTAGTGAAATCGTCGTGATTTATTACTATTACCCCCTCCATTCACCCTCTTCCATAATGCAATTTGAAACTTCTGATATTCGATCTAAAACTAGACCACATTCATAGTTGAACAAAAAAATAATCATGAAAATTGGACGAGAATTGTTAAAACATCATGATTTATCAAACCCTCTCCATTCACCCCCTCCCATGATGAGCTTTGAAACTCCTGACATACCTTCCAAAACGTTATCAAATTCTTAGTGAAACAAAATAAGAATCACGAAAACCGGTCGAGATTTGTAGCTAGGGAAGTGCTTGAATGAATCGGTAAATATTCTCTCCATCCCGCACCCCGATAGCAAATCTGAAATTCCCAAGGTTTTTGCACAACTAGAGTGAAATTGGAATCGAACAAAGAAAGAATATCGGAAATGGATCGAGAATTGTGGCCTGGGCAGCGTTGTCTAAATTTGTCAAACACACACAAACATACACACACACACACACACACACAGTAAGTATATATGTTCTTAGCATTTTCCCTGGGTACACCCGTCAGGTTGTAGTTGTATCTGTAATATAGGGCGCAATAGGTACTCTGGTTTCTTCCTCATTTGTTACAATCCTGGGTAGTAACTAATTTACTCTCTTTTTAACTTAGCCAAAGGTGCGTTTTAGATACCATTCGTAGAAAATTAAACTATAGTAATGGTTCCACATAAGTTAAAATTACAATTTGTTCAACATTTCCTTCCTGGTTCGAGGAATTCTGAAACGATTAGCATATTTAAACACTTGTGTGTTTATCTTGAGAAATGCGTAAAAAACGGTGAAAATTAACAAGTTCGAAGTTGGTTGGAATTTGAAATAATAAAAAACTGACTATATCGAAATTATTTGAAAGCAGTAGAAAGTAAAAAGGTTCCACTGGCCTGATGATATTGAGTTTTTAATCCATCTAACGAAGAGTATTTTTTTTTTCAACAAGTACTTTTTTTCAACAGTAGGCTCAATTTGTACTTGCACATTCAATTGAGGGAGTTGATGTCATTTTCTATGATGCAAGGTTGAGCACATGAACAAATCTTGAACTTGAAAAAACCTTGTGTTTTACCATAGAGGAAATGTAGGTAAGATTATAAGAAAAACATAAGCACATTACTTGCGAAATGGACACTTGAAGCTTCGACGTATCTGGAGAGTTTTTCTATTTCTCAAATTGGTATTTCTCGTAAACGCGAAAAAATAGCTGTTAGATCGAGCACGATGAATGCTAACCATTTTGCATCGATTTCTGGTAGCGTTTTCGTAAGCCCGAGAGAAAGAAAACTCTTATAGAGAGGTTAATGTGACCTTTGTAGTGAATCGCTGCTCAAAACTCAATTTTCACTGTAAACAATTTACAAAATATAACATGAAGTAAGAAACAAAAACCACATAAGTTAAGATAAAAAACGATTCATCCGCGAAGAACAGGAATCTTTAACGTGTAAAATGAACCTTGAAACGAAATCTCGAGAATGAAAAAGCTGAAATCTTCAATAAAATGTCGTAAGCAAGAACAAAATGCCGCTAATGACCGTTCTGGTTGAGGTGCGGGGAAAAAACACGAAAGAAAGACAAATACAAAAGTTAAACCAACAACAATAGGCGATTTTGTCGGGTGTGTGTCCATGCCAATGGTTATTCTAGAGAATGATTATGTGAGATGATTATGTAATCCTAGAGAAAGGTCAAGTTGTTGTCGCGTAATTACGATTCTGGAAAAGCTGAACACGAGTAAAGCTGACTTTTTACGTTCCGAAAAGCATTTCCACGTTACGAAAACCTACACAACGTTACGAAAATAAACACAAGAAGTTCAAAAACTCTATTCTATCTCGGACACTCTGTACATAAATAGGATACAAATGTGTCAGGTAATCGGAGAATAGTATTTAGTTTATTACTAGACCGTGATTTGTTTTACTTCAACGTCAGTATGAACCATAGAGGGTAGTCCTTATTGTTTTATGGCGTTAACGAGTGTTGGTTTTTGAAGGCTCCCTCACCTTTCTCGTCTGAGCTGTTGAAACGTGATTTGAATGTGATAGGATAAGTTGCCTTGAGGGCTCTTGGTGAACGAAGAGGTTTCCAGTTGGTCAGTTTAGGGGCCGCGCGAAAATAACTAACCCGCCAGGCTTTCATTTATCTGTGGAGTAGTTATGCAGTGAGGAAATCAGCTGTCAGCGAGTTGGACGTTGCTGGCGAAAGTAATGTGCTGAATGTTGAAAGAATCGAATCTGTGGGGTGCAAGAATAACAGTATCATTCCCCATAAGTAAGTAAGTAACTTTGTAAAATCACACTAATTAGTTAGTGAGATTTTCGTACGATTTTTTAAATTAGTTTTTTCCATCAGTTTAATTACCAAAACATAATAAATAATTGCGAATGAGAATAAGAACATAAATACATTGGTTTGAAATTTGATAATTCTGGAAATTTACTTTCACTGTATGGAGAACCGCGCACAGAGGAAGGAGTTAACTTATTAACTAGGAAACACTCTTAAAAAAGCAATACATTTTTCTATAGTTCCGTACAATAAACTGCCTATATAAATATGTACTGAGAAATTATTTTACATTCCTACGAGTAACAAAAATATAACACCCAAAAATTGAAAGAAGGCAGGAGAATTAACATAATAACAAAAAACACTTTCCTAACAAAAGTATACCAACACCTTAGAATTATAATATTATTTTTTGGCTTCAGTACAAAAAATACTATAGTAATAAAATAAAATAAGAAGTGGCCTTACTATACTGTGTCATACAATAGAGCGAGAAAGAGAAAGAGAAAAACGCAAAATCGAATAAAGTTTGAAATCACAAGGTTATTTGAAATTCAATTAAATCCTTTAATAGGATGGCTTGAAAGTTCTTAAAATTTCCATTTCTGAAGGAAGTTTATTAAAATATTTTACACCAGTGAACTCGTATTGCTTTTGAGTCATAGCAAAATTACAGCATGGGATTGGTACTGTTTGTACATCTTAGATCGTGTGGGGATACCACGAGTTATAATACCTAGACTGGATTCCTTATTAAGCTGAAGTATAGATGATTTAATGAACAGTCAACGGAGGTTGCAAATCTTCAGCTTTTTGAACAAAAGCGATGATGCTGTTGACTGATTCTGAAACGATCCATATCGTTTAATGGTTATGATATGAGTGTGTGTGACATTTCAGGCGATAAAACATTCCAGAAAATTTAATTCGTTGACAGCCCTTTTTAATCACAATAAATTGGTCAAATTTTAGAAGATTTTGTAAACAGATCTATGAAAAAGGCAAATAACAACTAAAAATCGTTGTATCTATATTTGTTCAGTAGAATACTATTCGAATGATGTTTATCTACTAAATCTGAGCTAAACAATTCAAAAATGTGTACACAAAATTATATCGAACAATGTATTTATATTTAATAACTTAGCATGTGATAAAAAATCGATAAGCACTACAAAAAATCTGAAAACGCGAAATTTTTATTAGAATAGCAAATTATTATTCACAGTATGTTTTTTGCGATAAAATAATAACCAAGTTCATTGCTCTGGGTTCAAATTTCAAAACATTTTTTTATTTAGTGGTTTAAGCCGCACCTCAACCATAAGCCCATTAGCGGCTATTCAAAACAATTCAACATGAATATAAGTAATACTATGATTTACGTAAATTCGTTCATGTAATGATCTTCAGATGAATTTTCAAAACGTTTAATTGAAACAAGATGAATTTCCTTTGAATGATTTTTCAGTTCTCGTATTAGATGCTCGTTCCCAACATGGCTAATTAAACCTGGGGTTCTGCGGTAATAAATGACCGAATAAGGTGAAAATAATTGAAAAATCAATCTTAGAACTCCTGAAAAGTAGCTTTTAAAATGAACATACTCGTTCGAGCACAACGAGGAGAACATCACTGATTACTTCATTGGCATCAAACCTTCTAGGAACGATCGTATCTGGCAGGAGTCCTAAGGAATGGTGGGCAGGAAACGCCGGCCTCCAACGGAAAGTGCATAGAAATCGAATCAATCACTTCGAATGAACAATTCAACGGCAGAAGGGTGAAATGGCAATAAACCTCCAACTCTTCTCTTCGGAGTCACCCAAATAGAACTTGAAAAGCGATGAGTTTCACAGGTTTATGTTTGAATAAAACATGCTCTCTTCCCGGGAGGACGGATTGAGGCATTGTCTTACTCGCCTACGCCTTTCCTCTTCTTTTTCGCTGCGCCTTAATTTAAATATTTATTAAACAAGTTGTCACCGGTGATGTGTGTATTATTAAACGGGGGTCCTTTCCTCGGAGATATTGCCTGTCAACACCTACCGTTTTCCCGTCTGTTTCAACCCCCTCCCGTACCCACCATTATTCGCCGCCAGACTGTTTGATCCGTGAGAGGTTCGATGGGGAAAAAAAATCAGATGAGCTATCATTTCTAAAAACCCATTACACAATTGAAGCTACGGACAAAAGTGTTCTTCAAAGCCGATCGCAATACTGTATTGATGCCAAAAAATGTTATTTGATTAGCGTAAGAACTCTATTTTACGAAATTGTAATCACGTCATTCAACGGAACCCAATTATTGATGATCCATTTCCCAATAAACCAGCGCAAGACAAAAATGCATAAAATAAAAAAGTATAAAAAGTAGTAAAAGTAGTAATAAAAATAGTATTTTTTTTTTTTTCGGATTTAGGTATCCTATAGTCCTACCCTAACCTATAATATATGAAGGATCTAACTTCGGAGAGACGACCTAAAAATGAATTAATTTTAGTAAATGCATTTTTTCCTGTTAGGTACTGATTAAAATCAGTATTTTTCTAAAATTTGAGCAGTTAGGTATTGCATTTGGGTTGAGCTCACACAAATTGTAAACCTTCTATTGCAAGTTGTATTGGACTTATAGGACTTTTTTTTTTTGTGAATATCAATAATATACACTAAATTACCTACATTCTAATTCATGTGTTAAAAATATTTTTCCAAGCTGCAATGAACAACCCTTGAAATAGAAGCTTTTCACCGATTTTCAGGACAATAAGTGCAGGATATTTGAGCAAATTTTTCTCGAAATTTCTCGACCGTGAAATTTCATCATTCTAATACTTGGCTGTAAATATAATATATCCACGTGATATTGTGCCATAAAAATGCACAACTATCTTTTAGCCATTTCTAATCATTCTAATTCTATTCACCCATTCTTTAGAAAACTTTGAAATTTTTTTTTTTTTTTTTTTTTCATTAAAAACATTCTTTTACCCGAAATCATTCTTTCAATTGTGGTGTATAATTCATCGAACAAAGAAAGAGTCTCAAAAATTGGTTGGGAATCGTGGCCTCGGCAGCGTCGACCAGACCTTCACCTATGGTTTATTTTCACGGATTCGGTCATAGAATGTTCTGAGACGGATTTGTATGTGGTTTTTTTTCTCATTCTTGTGGTGTCCACCCCCCTAGATCAATTCCAATAGGCGTCCCTTTTGTTAACGAAGCCTTGCCTATCAGAAATAGCTTTAGGAGGACGTCCTAAAAAAAGCCATTGCCATAGCTGATTTTCTTATGAAAATTCAATAAGCCACGTAGCGAAGGAAAACCTTGATGTTTCCACGTGGCCCTAATTAACAATGGCCTGTACCTATACAAGAATAGCCTTAGAAGATGCCAGTACATGTTACAGGTATAAATTTCAAGGACGCGTATTATATGCATCAACCAGTGTAGGCGAACCACTACTGCATTTCTATCATACTCAACGAATATTATAAGAGTAATGATGACTATATATTTGACAAAATAATATTCGAGTAGAACGCAAGGAGCTAGCCACAAAATGACTGCAAATCTGGCATGTTTTAGTCAAATGGATGGTGAGTAAATGGGTTTTATGTTTTCCACGTTTGTGCATGTGCATATCCGGTTACTATTAGTCTATCGGATTAATGTAACGAAGACAACATAACCCAGAACTATCGTACATATGATAACATTATCTGACCAAAGGGTCACGAATAATAACATTCCGGCTTCGTTTCACGTATTTTCTGCACTCGCTATTACTGATCCAAAGAAATTTTGATCAGCTCGCCATCTCCACTCGAGAAGTAGATTTTTGATATAATTCACATGGACCATATACGTGATAGATTCCCTGGGTTCGGTGTTTGACATTGGGGTATTCAATTACTCAGTAATGTAAACTCGAATGAATTTTCGGAAGCAAACCGTAGATACACATTGATTTGAAAGGAATCTTTCAGTCAGCTCGATAACTAACGCAATTATTTTTCCTACTGGATCCTTGTTGCGAGATCCACACGAATCGATTCTTTGAATTTAGAAAATGCCCCCCGCTGTAAGTGAAATTAAAACACACTTAAGAGGGGATGACGTTCAAATACAAACGCAGCAGGGGTTTGCCAATTAAAATGCGCATAAAATGTTTACAAGGGGTAACTTCTGCTTTGAACGTGAATTACAAAGTTGTGAAGGGGACCTCATGAATCACACGGTTGAATCGACCTACCCATAACAACACAAAAACTGTTGATTTCATTATTCGGCAGTCCTACCGTTTCCTATTCCTCATACTATGAACGAGAGTTCGTGAAAAATGGAAATTCAATAGATTAATGGTTCTGAATTACATGAAAGGAATATGGAATAAGAATGAATCGATATATACAGTGAAATCTCCGCTAACGGACCTCTCTCGATAGCGGAAATCACTCGACAGCGAACGAAATCTCTAGTCCCTACCGAAGCCCATTTAAATGACAGAAAACTCATCAGACGACATCACCAATGCTTCTCAGATGCTGCAAGAACCAGAAGACATTGATGAAGAGCACCTTGCCACCAACATCCAAGGAGGCTTTGGGCTACGTGGAGCGGTTTAAGGAGTTTCTCATTTCCAGCATCAGTGATCACGTAAACCTTATGGTCATACAAAAATTCAAGAAACGTTGGAGGCTTACTCCGCAAAGAGGATGGTTCAAACGACCCTTGAAAAGTTTTCCAATTAGAATGTAGTTACCTACACAATTTTCTTGAATTATACATACATTTCTCTGTAACAAACATGTGATTTTGTAGATTAATTTTTTTCTCTACTTAGGTACTTCAGACACTGGAAACACCCCAATAGCGAAAATTGTCCGCTAATGAGAGAATTTTTCCCAATAGCGAACTTTTTTCCTGGTCCCATGAGGGTTCGCTGTCGGGAGATTTTACTGTATTTGTTCTTCTTGAGTTAGCTCTCTTGAGTATGTCAAGTTGGAATTATTCCCACTGCTTATTTGAATTCGGAAATAGGTGAGTACAGACCCAGACCTGGTAAATTTTGTAGACAGCCAGAGAAAACAACCCAAAATCTCATGTGCAACCAAATGGCTTCCTCTCAAATAAACGCAACGAAGTATTCTTTTCTTTCATATTTGAAGACGTGATTTAACAGATTTTCAATTTTCAAAAAACAAGAGCATCTTGGGGTAGAAAGTGGTCCGGGTCTAAATAAAAACTGCATGTTTATCAGCAATCTTCGATATAGAAATATTGGAAAACAATAAACTTGCAGTTATCATTACCGATGGATGAGTTAACAGATTCCTATAGCGAAGTATTGTACTACAGTCAATAAAAGATGAGCTTAGAGGTAGAAAAGAGGTGAATTGTGCCGTCATAATGGCAGTACCTATTGTTGAAGGACAAAAACACTCGGTAATGGCCCATGGGAGATTTTGCTTTTCTATTTAGCGCCATAATGCTCCCTCGTTAGGTAGGTACCTCCTATTATTATTGTATCCAGAACTCCATCCATTAAGTCACATTTTCGCAATCTGAAGTCATTATTATGTATTCATTTACTCATCAATCTCCATTACTAGATGTTTCATAACCAATTTACTGATATACCAAACGCTTCGAGGATCTGAACTACAATAACCTCAGGCTTTCATTTCTAAAATAATAGTCCCTATATGGAAACTACTAGGTAATATGGGGCTTGGATGTGAGTTTTATTTCGAGTATTTCGTTCTAGAAATATATTTGAGCATAAACTGCGAACCGGAACTACTCATTCCAATGTATTTGCCTATTGACTTTGACATATATCAACTTGAAAACGGATTTTACATTCCATTTTCAATTCAACCGAAATATTTGTATTTCCAAGATTGTAGATTGACATTTATATTAATTGCCGAAATATACCTACCTACCAAGCTATCGGCTTTTGAAAAATAATCTCACATAGACTTGAAATACAATAAATTATAAATAGCAATCACATTATACTAATTACAAAGTTGTGTGCTTTGTCAAAATACAATCCTGTGAAAATTGGGACAAGTTGCACGTGCTTGGGTTCCTGGAGTCCACGGACTTGCCCTTTTCGCCGTGCCGGGCGTTATACTGTGAGATGAGAAGGTCAGGCACAATGAAGTAAAGCCAAAGTTAATCCACAACTAGCTTAACATGAGACGCTTTTGTAACTCTTTTCAATTTCTGTAACGCTTGAAATTATTTCTTCATGATGTTAAAACTAGGTTGAGTAACCCTCTGCACTTTGTCCTCATCTGATTCCTTCCTTCCTTCCTTTCTCTTGCCCAATGATATTTAAGCAGTTGCTGTAATATAAGTTATCATTTGTTAAGTAAATGATTTGACCGTCGAAATTTATCCCCACAGTAACTCCTTATTTCTTGAAAATAGACAACGTTTTCATTACTTGCCGTTTTCTTCATTACTTCACAACAACGTTGATGCATATATACAATGGTATTCATAAATAATTATGAGGTCAATTAAGCAACTCTACGCCGCAATACATTAAACAGAAGTTTCAAGATAACCGTGCTAACACGTGAAGAACAGTCTTACTCAATTCCATGACCTATGGCAGCCCTGGACACTACAACTATCTTCAATAACCAGTCCCTGTCCCAAACCCCAACTTCTACTGGGTGTTCAGTTCTTTTTAGAAGGATTCCTCAAAAAATCGACGGAGTGCTATACCCCGTGCAAAATTTTGCCCCCACGTGTCCTATTACCTGGAGTTTTAATCAATATTCTTACACTTACTTCCTCTTTAAATTCACCTAAATAGAGCCTACACTACCAACATGTACTATACTTCCTAAATGTTTAGGAACACCCCCTCATTTCACACCCTCGTTGCAGCGTCTTTAAAACTTCTGCTACCTAGACCTCGGTGTAAACATTTTGCCTTGATAGAGAATGTAAAACGGAACATTTCCGTAAAAAACAAATCTTCCTAAGAGTTTTGCTTTAGTTCTTATGAGAACAAAGATTTGAGCTAGCGGAAAATTTTTGGAGTTTTTCGACAAAAATTCTAAATTTTGGGAAATAATCGACATATTGCAAATATGTTTTTGGGTTTAAATTTTTATCTAATGCACTTACACGAGCACACAAAACTTTCAATCTCTGGTATGTATTCGACAAATTTTTGTTAATTATAAGCTTTTGCATTCTTGATTCAAAAAGTGACGCCATGAAGTCACTTAACCAGGTTTAGAAACTTCACCATCGAGTCGCTGTTATCAGTCTAATCATTCCAACATAAACCTTCTGCATCTAAAATAAGCGTTTACTGGTTATTTCAACAGCATGGGTTTATGTTAGATTGATAAGATTGATAAAAGGAACTCCATGGCCACATTTGTTGTATAAAGAATAGTTCAACAACTGTTTTTTTCTCGTGAAAACTGAAGGAAAACAATTGGGAAGAATTTTTGTTAACGAATATATGTATTGTTTTCCATGCTCTATCAAGACAAAATCTTTACCAAGGCGGGTAGCAGAAAGTTTAGGGATGCTGGAACGAGAGCTTTTTAGAAGCCCTGTAAGTTCTTTTTTTCTAGATACACAGCAACGCGTTATTATTTTGAACTCATGATAATTATTCCATACAAATTCTTCAGTTAGTTTCATATTCTTCTTCTTGCCTAATATTGAAACACCATTCCCACTAATTTAACTGTGTAGCATTCTGTTAACTGTTTCTGTAGCGTTTTGGTTTTTATATTTACTGAAAAAATGCTTTTATTCTCTTTGATTCAATAGTGAAGTTAGATGTAGCAGTGGTAACCATAATTTGATTTATGACTGTGTGGACCGGAGCCACCACTGTTTTCATAATAATGCCCGTTTGAAACGCCAGAAAGACATGTGAGACTCGCCCACTAGGGAAGAAAATTTCAATTGTAGCAGGAGTTCCCCCTTCAAGTTGAACGGACGAAGAATAAAGAGCGATCTCGGACCCATTTACATCCACCCACTCGATTTCGCTACTTCCTCCCACTGAGATATGTCATAGAGTCCAGGTATGAGCTAACGCCCGGGGGCTGTTACTGAGATATGTGCAGAGGCCTCGGGGCCACACACTGCGGTCCCCTGCAGGATATCGTGTACATACTAATATGTGCATATATGTTCGAAAGATGTTCTTCTCCACTTACTCAAACTCTACTTCTCATATAATAAATCATGTTAATTCGGATGGTAGCAGGAATTACCATTCATGTATTCCGGTAGTGGGTTGAAGAATTATTAAACGACCAACAGAGAATCACTAGGTACTTCATATTTTCATAAAAACTTTATAGTAATTAGTTAATACATAGTACTCATAAACAAGGAGAACAAGGCACCAAACCAACACTGAACTTGTTCAACTAAATGGAGTTGAGGTAGTTGACGTCAATACCATATTGATTTATAAAATAAATTAGGCTATCCTAGCTATTTAGCTGGAGGAATCCTTTTTAAGGCGATGATAACCCACGGCGGACCTCCATTCAGTCCAGTCTAAAGTAGCTATAAATTCAGCTCAAAGCCCATGGAGATTGAAAGCTTCTTAATTCAAGTGCAAATTTTCTTCTTACCACAAGACGAATTAATAACCATAGGTTTAAAGTTTAATGTAAAAAAAAATATATATATAATAAAAAGAAAGACTCTTTGATTTGTGTACTCACTACGCTGTGATACTTGTTGGGTTTGCTACTGCCTGTTGAACACATTCAGAAAACCACTTGTTAAGTAGAGTGGAGGGGAATATATTGAAAATGAAAGAATCGTTCGTTGCAAGCATTCGCAGTACTTCGCTATGTTTTAGAACAATAAATCCGACTGTGGTCTTCATAATTTTTCCGCGCTCTTCCCTCATCAATTTAAACTGGGTACAACATTGAATGGTGTCTCGAAAAAATGAATAAAAATTAAAAATCTCCTCTATTCAAAAAAATTTTGTATCTCGGTAATAATGGAATAGGTTAATTGTTCAATTTTCTGAGCTTATAGGAAATTAATTTGAAAACACCGGGGACCCGGCCTACCTTTACTTCTCTCTCTGTCAGGAAGTGCAAATCTCGTTGTTTGCTGAACCGACGTAAAAATGCAGATTTTTCCAACGAAAAAATGAAACAAATATCGATGAATTGCTACTTTTTTTAAATGAACATTTCACTAGTTATTGGTCCAATTATTTTTCAAATTTAGGGTTAGCGCATGAGAAACAATATATTTTTAAAAAATATATTTTCATGTTGTATTTTGGATACAAAATGAAAATAAATCCATGTTGTTGTTGATGTGATTGCGTTGTTCCGATTCTTACTCTTCATAACTTCCAAACCTGTTCCTTACATTTTTTGAAATCATCGAGTCAGAAAGCCGTCCTAAGTAACAAGTTTTGATTCTATCAAAATGGATACTAGGTAGCGGGTTTCATATGCCCGAATTCACTTACCGCAAAAGAAGTCTTGTCGTAGGTATCCGTGTCAAGGTGAAGACGCAAATAATTACACAATGAGCACAACTTCAATGATACTGATTTATTAAAAGGAAATCAGATGGAAAACTTGAGTCACAGTAACGAATAGAAACAATTTTAGAAAGCAAAGCGAGAGCGTTAACAGTCGAGACGAAAGCATGAGAGCAAGTGGGAAGAGAGAGATTCGATACAATCGAATCGATTACGAGTCAGTGTTACCATTCATAGTGACCACAAAATATCATAATTGATACATGACTAAGCAAAATATGTACTGATACTGAATTAATCTCAGAAACAATATTAAGATCAAGTTACACACTCATGTGTATTAATTATGAGCAATACTAAATATTTTCCTATTGAAGTCATAAACATGGAGTTTACAATAGAGCAAGTGTCATAGCTTGTTTGTGGTCTAGGTTCCATGGAAGAAGATTCCATGGTTAATGGAAGCGTCTCATTTGGAGACCCCATTTCAACAAAAATCCTTGTTGTTTATTGAGCGAACACATACGAATCTCAATTTTTCCCCAATCTTGTTCAAGATCTGATATAGTTTAAAAACAAACTTTAGGATAAATCCGTTATCCTAATGCCAATTAGGTACCCTCGAGACAAATCTATAATTTACCTCGAAGTTGCACCTTATATCAGTGTAGGGATAGCAGCGGTGAAAAATAGGTCTGCATCAGCAATTTTGTACTTTCAAAAGTCGTCTAAGCGAGACTAATGGGATTTTCCTGCCTCTTCAATTTAAATCACCAAAACGAGGCAACGTGTGAGTTCACACATGACACATGACGTTCATGTCATAAGTAAGGTCCCCAAGAATTAGACGTTCCATCTTCGTGGACCTGCATTGGGCGATGAAAGAATGCAAAGACGAAGCCAAAAAGGAGACCGTCCTAATCTCCACATGGCTCATTTCACGCTCGTGATCATCCAACAATATTGTTTGCCTTTGTTTGGGACAGTATAACCAGTGGAAAAGAAGAAATAAAGATCACCCTGAAGGGATGATGAGCAGTTCCTTCATGAGCTCTTATTATGGTAAAAGCGTTTCTGTCTTGATCTTCTCTCAAAGCATTTATGAAACGCATTCACGAAAGGCATGTGACATATGACTATCGCTCTTCCTTGAGTCATTCTTTCTAGGAGAATGACAGTTGAAGGCTGTCATTATTGAAACTCCAGTAGTCCGATTATTTTACCCCACCTAAGTAACCTGTTTTCAGTGGTTCACGTAGTGATTGAGGAATATTGGAAATCGGAAATGATCTCAGTCCTGAGGAGGAAATTTTTAAATACAGCCAAAAAACTAAATAATAGCTGCTCTAAGCAATATTTCCTTGGGTACTTATCTTGACACGTTGTTCACTTCACTGGTTTGGTTTGGTTACCTACATCAACTTACATATTCACCTAATTTTCATACATTTAGTTTGTTATAATCTTCCTGATAGTATTGGTATTTTTATCTTATCATTTACCTGGAGTCCACAGTCAATTATTTTACCAACAATTTCCCGCTGGCTTGAAATGTTTATTGGCGTTGGGCCTCCTATCTCCAGTGCTGATAGCACTCACTGTGCTGTAGTTTGTATACGAACTTACTATAGGATTTGGCACATTGAGTGTTCTCTGTAAAAAAAAATCCACAAAATTTCCTACGAAGGGAAGTAAAATTCCGAAGGACATGTACAATGTGTATACTTGTGCTATGAATTTCATAGACCTTCAGCTCATCGGCGTAAAATGTTTGTAAGATTTTTATTCATTTGTTTTTTCTCAGTAATTAAATATACCTACTAACTACCAGTGTGATAACATCAGAAAACTTGATTTTTTTCATTCACTATATTCAGTTTCTGGTTGGTCCATATTGCCTTCGCTAAGTTTTCCAATCTTCATACGTTCAAGTACGTTGTGTTGCTTCTTAGTTGCATGCACTTACCTCCTTGATTCCCGTACATTTTATAGAACACAAGGTTCATGATAGATGCTCAATCGGCAGCTTTTTTTTAATTTGCAATATTAATGAATATGGATCTAACTCAATTCTGTCAATCTTCATGAATAGCGTTTGACGCTCATGGCTATGCTACTAATCAATGATTCAAGGTCATTTCATTTCATCCAAATAACCGGATAGTAATTACGCTATCGATGTAATTTCATGTTTAAATCTTAAGCTTTTGTAGCGTTGTCAGAATCTTGCTTCATATTTGAGGAATTTCATGATTCTTCTCAAGCTGATAAAAGCAATAGTTTTTGTTAATGACGCTTTTAATTAGACTAATGGTGTCAGTAGAGAATATTGAGTTGGAAGAACAAGATGTGAAAAGGCAGAGAAGTGAATTATATGGGATCAGGTTTTTTGCGTGTATCGGTTTCCTGGGATGCAAGGTTCCGGGAAAAGCTGGTCAATAATTGAATTACACGACTAGAACCGTTGGATGGAACACGTTGCCTTTTCCCTTCTGAAATTATCGATCCAGTGAAATCCAATCCGGACGACACGTTCCGGGTAGGTTTTCCATTAGGGAAACGTTGTGCCGTCTGGAAGCATAGTGTTGACGCGATGTTTCCAAGGGGGGGTCTGGAGATTTGTTTGACGCTTTGGGGAATATGTGCTGCTCATTCATGCGAGCTCACCGTTCTCCCTGGGAGTCTAACTCAATAGTGCCTGTAGGATGAATTGGATGGAGCATGTCCACCTTTGGATACAACACCAGACGTTGTATGTTCCAAAAGTTCGCAAGAGCAAAAATGTTCTCGTCGACTGCGTGCAATCCTTTTTACAAACGAAAAAAAGATTTATTGAATTTTTATTTCTACACAAATCGATTTTAGTTTCTGGTAAAAGAGCAGGGTTTTCAACCCGATATGCCAGAATATGTCCATAATTATAATAAATTTATAATGTCCATTCCAGGAACAGTGATACCGTGTTGCAAGCATGCAGCTGCCACTTCTTGTTACTCTTACACCTGCTTTTTATCTATGTCGAGTGAAGTCTGAGTTTATATTATTTCTGATAAGATGACTATTGGATTGTTTTGTGTTTCAAAATTTTCTATTTGTGTTACTCACTCATGTTTTCTTGCCATATAAGTATTTTAGACTTTCACACCTGTAAAAATATACCCACAGCAAACCCCTGACTTCAAAAGCAAATATTCTGAAGAATCCTGCCCATTTTTCTTACAGAAGTTTAACAATTCTCACTTTTTACTATGAAAACTTTTTTTTTTTTTTTTCAATTATTTTCACAGTGTTATTTATAAAAACACTAACTTACATTATATTAGTTAATATTATGATATAACCTATAGGTAGTACATGAGTTAACTAAATTCATTCAATTCTAATCAAGTTATTGGCTCAATTTTCCAATTACAATATGGAAGCCTTCTGGATATTTGAAGGAAATTTTCATTGACAATAATGTTTGACATCAAAAACATTACTTATGCTGTTTATCAGGAATTAGGAATTCATGAGAAAGATTACTCAAGTGAATTAAAAATGCGTTTATTTTTTTTTTTACAGTAACTAGGAAGTGAGTTTACCTTCTATGAGAAACGGAGTAACCTATGTTCCCATTGTATGTTATCAATATCAAGGAAACTTAAAAGCGAGCAATGAAAAGACGCTCAATGCCTCTTTGTATGATTTCAGGTGCTGGCTATGGTAGACAAGGATAAATATTTTTCTAAACGGTCAACTTCCGAATCTTTTCTTTAAAAACACACTTGGAAGTATTGGATCCATAAATAGCATTCCAATTAGAAGGATACATTTTTATTTTATTTGGCAAACGAGATATTTTTTGTGGAGCTCTTAAAGAAAAGCTTCGATGATGTGACATTATTTTCCTAATGATCACTAGCACTAGATGTTTTCCACCGCCTCTCGCCTTCTTTACCTTCCGAATGAATTATAAATTACTTGGGTTCGCCCGCGGTAGGTCCTGGCCACTACTTTATGGAACATAACTTATCGGCCGGCCAACTACCTACGCCACGCCTCGGAAATTTATATTTACATAGGGACCCCAAGGAGCACCTTTATGCTTTTGTTTCTTTTTTTATCCTTGAAGCCTGGAGCTCTGCTCGTCCAGTTTCGTCGTTTTTAGCTCCTTAGAGTGCGCATCGGTAATATTACCACCACAGGGCCATTCGGGTTCCCGACTTCCTGTCATCGTTTATTGATGGGGGTCGACAGTCTGCTTTACGGCCTTGGCCGTCGCATTCGGTTTCATAAATGCACGGTATAAACAGTCGTAACTGCACCAATACTTTGAAAAGCGTTGCCGACGTGTGGTTCCTTCTTTACATAACTCGTCAAGGATAAAAGAGCAGTCCTCACCAATAGGGAAGGAATATACTACTTACTTAGGAAACGAGGATTGAGAGAGAAAGAGAATATATAACAGTGTACCTCCAGCTTGTCATATATAACATTATTTCCTTCCCTTCCATTGTACTTGCCGAATGTACTTTCTAAATTTAGTGAAAATAGTGAAAACAGTGAGCCAATACCAATGATGAGAACTAACAATGATCCAATTAATTTAAATTCCTCATGAAATCTGGATTATTGACAGACTTACTTTGCTGTAAGTACCCGAACTCTAGAAGTTTTACAACAGTAAATAAGAATGAAACGTAAATTCAATGCTCGGTATATAAATGGGGGTGGTGGTGGTGGTGGTGGGGGGGGGGGGGCACCTATGAGCTAAATAGTGATGAGCCTCTTGTGTACGTCGTCGTTACCATTGTTTTGCGTCTTTGTTACGTTTCGTTGTTAGATGACCATTTTCGGCAAGAAGGTCTCCGTAAAAACATATTCTAAGCTAAAAATGATAATTGAATAAATCTGTTAGGATTAGGATTTTAATCTGGGTCTCCAATTCCGTCAGGGGTTCTCCAAGTCTGAAAGACATTCGCATCAATTCTTCTTTTTTCCTTTCCGGTTACTGTTCAACGTCAAAAAAATTGAAAAAATAAGGATTTAATAATTTGAAATGTGATCGCTCATTCAAAATTTATTTGCATCCTGTAAACGAATAAAACAAATGAATAATAAAATAGGAAATAAACCGTCTAAACTTAATTTTATTTTTAAGGGAAAACATTTGATCATTCACATGTCTTACGTCGTACAACAGACATTTTGGCACCATCGATACTCTTGTGCTTGACAAAAAGAAGCTCCGTTTCATATTTGAGCAACATTATGTTCAATTAGGTAAGGAATCAGTATCAGCTCTCGCTCATCTGAGCAGGGTGGTTGTATATTTATTTTACGTGTTATAGAAAAAATCCGTTTTTAAAATTCAGAACCGAATTTAGATCCGACAAAAAATAAATTGTCCTTGGAATCCACTCATCCTAGAAAACGTCACATTTCTTCAGCCATAAGAATATCATACGTTGGAACAATTACAGGCTGGAAATAGCGAAATGGGTGTATCAACTTTTATTAAAACCTTGTAGCTGAAGGCTTTCGAAATTCATTCACTTCTTTGATACGTTCATCTGAATAGTGTGCAGGTTAGGGTGTAGTTGGTCCCCTATCAGTTTCATTGTTCTCAAACTAACATTTCTCTCTGCACAGGCTGAAACGTAAATTCCATCGAGCTTTCATTTTCTCAGGCCTTTGTCGTCCGTCCTCACTCAAACTTGAAGTCCTTTTGGGAAAAAGCGATTTCATCATTATCATCACACACACACACACACACACACACACACACACACACACACACACACACACACACACACACACACACACACACACACACACACACACACACACACACACACACACACACACACACACACACACACACACACACACACACACGCACGCACACACGCACGCACACGCACGCACGCACACGCACGCACACACGCACACACACACACGCACGCACGCACACACACACACACACACACACACACACACACACACACACACACACACACACACACACACACACACACACACACACACACACCACACACACACACACACACACACACACACACACACACACACACACACACACACACACACACACACACACACACACACACACACACACACACACACACACACACACACACACCACACACACACACACACACACACACACACACACACACACACACACACACACACACACACACACACACACACACACACACACACACACACACACACACACACCACACACACACACACACACACACACACACACACACACACACACACACACACACACACACACACACACACACACACACACACCACACACACACACACACACACACACACACACACACACACACACACACACACACACACACACACACACACACACACACACACACACACACACACACACACACACACACACACACACACACACACACACACACACACACACACACACACACACACACACACACACACACACACACACACACACACACACACACACACACACACACACACACACACACACACACACACACACACACACACACACACACACACACACACACACACACACACACACACACACACACACACACACACACACACACACACACACACACACACACACACACACACATACATACACACACACACACACACACACACACACACACACACACACACACACACACACACACACACACACACACACACACACACACACACACACATATATATATATATATATATATATATATATATATATATATATATATATATCAGTTTAAATATGATTGTATCATCACTGGCCAATGCTCATGCGCAAATATGTGGGAACTAGGAAACTCATCAACAGGAAACTCATCAAAAAAATCGTAGAACCCCATTTTTGATCAGTTTCCCACGTGGAGTGGACACTCGTCAAATCTTCATGAACGAGCGACTCATCGAAAAATGAAATCCAATAAATTTATCCGTTTAATTCAGTTATGAGTCAGTATACTTTTTTTTTTTTCGACTAGAATCTGTCGAGACACTCCTCAAAAACTACCTTGAAGGAAACTCATCGAAAAGGAGCTGACGGGAAACTCGTCAAAAATGGTGGTAGTAGTAGACGGATATTGGTCTACTTTGGGTCAACTACCTGCCATTGTTACAGCTCAACGCCACCATGAATAACCTACCTGGCCAAAAACCTAACCTTCCAAATAATAGGCGAGACGTACTAACCCTTCTTTATGATGACGAAAGGCTCCAATTACCTAGTCTCCCTAAACCCATGAAAATAATAAACCAAAAGGGAGAACGAGAAGGCAGGAGAACATCGATGGTGACCTCCCACAAAAGTGATCCGATATGAACACGCTCCATCCTCGAGGTTGATCATCGCTGTTACCTCGGAGGTCTGAACATCGATGGTGAATAGCGATGGTGCGAATGTACTCAACTACTAACAACTCTGGTATCACAATGATTTCTTACAGAGGTCACCATTGGTCTGAACGTGATGCGATTTATAGGAGAGTGTCTAGAGCCTACCTCTCATAAGCCCTGAAAACTTCGTCGAAATCGGAAGGGCATTATATTAGCAGCAAGGATTTAGGTACCCTTCGTCAGGCAGAAAGACTATAGACACGAGACCTAATTCGTTTATTAAGCTCTGAAACCCAAAAAGCAAGTTGAAATTTTTGTTTTGAAGGACAATTTATTTTGTCTTCAAATGAGATCACAATACTTCCGCAACGGCAATTGGTTGAATCTTTAAAATTTTAGCTTTTATGTTGATAAAATAAAGATAAAATCCTACCTAATAATAATAATAATAAAATAAGCTGAATGAGCAGCTTTCAATACCAAACGATTTAGACAATATTCGTAAAAATGTTTTTAGTACAGTAGACCTACTGTACAGAACAAAGTGATACCTAACTTTCTCGTTACTTTTGAATTATGATATTTTTGGAACAACTTCGGTCCGCGAATCGTTGACCCAAACGTATTTGTTATTTGTGAACTAGAGGTCGGGCTATTTCCCCTTAAATAATGCAAGCTGAGATTTACTTTACTAATGCTGTACAAAAGCCGATTACCTATTCTAAGAAAATCAACAACCAAAGTACTATTCACAGTTGACTTTACCTGGCCTGGGGTCTGAAGGCCTCCAAATCCGGTCACTTCCTTCACTTATAACGGTTGGGTCGGTTGGGCACTCGGTGAAGAATTCCGAAGGTTTGGTTTGATGACTTTCCTTTCGATGAGTTCCCCCCTTAGGAGCGTTTGACCAGTTTCCACAGGGGACAGGAAAGTCATCAAAAATAATTGTCAGCTACATTTCATCTTCCAAATTCATATCTGATTTCTATTTGAAATTCTTTTTGAGGACTTTCCCTTCCATTTAGTTTGGACCAGTGTCCCACCCAAAGGGGAAACTCATCAAAAAGCCTTGACCTCACGTTTTTGATGGGTTTCCGTTTGATGAGTTTGTAGGGACCCAAATATGTAATCCTTGTAATAAGCTTAATATGACAGTTTCATCGGATTTTGCTGAATTTCTCAGGTAATGTGCGCGTTAGGGTCCCCTATCAATTTCATTGTTCTCAAATTATTACTTCATTCTACACATGCGTAAACATGAATTATTCCAAGAATCAGTTTCTCTTTTCCTAATTATCCGATTCTGTTGTTTTACGGTAACTGCATCTTGATTAACTATTTTCCACAATGAAATTTTTTATGACCATTCAATCTCAATGATTAATTCATGCATGTTACGGTTTCAAGGAAGCTATGTGCCGCACTCAACTTCCCAGATGTTTTATTTTAGTTAAAATTATCTTACAGCTATAGTTGCAAACTAACGATTGTGAGTGTAGAAGAGTGTACCGATGATGTTTTACAACATAGCCAGCTATTCACTTTTTCAATAATTATTTATCGAAATTGGAACTCCATACTGTCTATATCATGTCTTCTATAATTTCTTCTCACAACCTCTTATACCGCATTCCGATTAGAGCACTAAAGCGTAGGAGCTCGGTTCGAACAAGTTTCGAACGAGGCGAAGGGGTAGGATTACTCCAGAAGGCGGCAGGGTACACTCCCGATGTCGCTAAGCTTTAACTTTCTCAAACATTTCCCGGCTCTGACACATCCGCGGGACCTTCTCCACCTCCCCAGAACATTGTCTCCTTTCGCCTGATGAGAGGTGATATTCGCTTTGCTTCTCGCTGGATCTCGTTTCTAAGGGTCCACGAACCCCTCCCCTTCCATTAAAGGCAATGAGAGACAAGGTTAACACAGAAAGGGAGAGGGTTCAGCAATAATTACAGTAAGATCGGTTTGATTCCTATTCGTTGTCCACAACAAACTGTTTGTTGGGATGAAATACGTGGAACTCCTACTAGCACAAAGCAACCGAAATTCCAGCCAGCGCTTGTGGCTTAACGCATTTAAATTTATAGGATACTATGACAAACTGATTACCCAAATAATAATTTCAATTAGGGTCTTACCAGCAGCTTGATAAAATCAAGATATCGACAGTGGGTTTGTAAATATGTGCAGTGAGTTGCTTGGTGCTTTAGATGTGTTTAACTGTGTGTCTGATTTTTCAAAAGTCCATGAAGCCCTCTCCTTTTATGAAAGTTAATGAGAGGCAATGTTAACACAGAAAGGCAGAGGGCTCAACAATAATCACTGTTATATCGATTTCATCATTGCTTGCTATCCTTAACCAACCCTTTGTTGTGACGTGATGTGCGGGACTACTATGATAGCACAACGCAACCGGGATTTCAAACAGCACATTTAAATTCATCTAATTATACGAAATTGATTAACCGCATAAATATTTAATGTTGGGCTCACTAACAGTTTGACAACCCAAGATATTAACAATGGGTTATATGGGCACAGGGTAGCTTGGCATTTTTACCCCTTCCCCTTGGACCTTTACGAATATAGCCAGATGTCTGCACACATCTAAGAAGTAGAGGTGATTGGTTCAACCACTCAATGAGGAATTGCTTTCCTTGAGTCTCTTGTCTTTTAGCTTAATAGCAATGACATCTGCTGAGCTTTATATCTCTTGGCACCCTGGCCCATATACATTTATATATTTATTTTCAGTTAATTTTCGCTCCTCGCAATTTCATTGGATATAAGGTAAAAAGAATTTACAAACAAGAACTTGAAAATCATAGGTAGTTAACAACATCTAAAAAGGTACAACTTATCTAAAGCCACAAACGCTATTGGCCGAAAGCTGTTGAACTAGATGTGAATATTTCCAATACAAATATCCTACAACTTTTGTGCGTTTGAAATCCTCTTAATCGGCATAAGAATCAGATTTCTCGTTTTCGAAAAGCCATGATTGACAATTTTCAGTTCAGAACTCCAAACGATTTGGATTAGAAGGAAATTGAGGTATTATGAAGAGCTTTTCTTACAGGAAGACGCGGGGGTGAGGAGTCGCTTACTTATGGCTCAGCTCAGCTTTCGTTACACGCTGTTTCAGCTACTTCCGAAAATCAAATACCTTCCATATTTCCCCATTCTAGAAAGCTCAAGGAATGGCCTTTTACCAGATGGAACTAAATTAAAAAGGCGAAATATCCCATTATTTATCATATATGTAGACTACCGATGGTTTTATACTTGCAATAATGAAATTCGGAATCGACCATGGAAATACAGTTGTTCATCCTCCCACCGCCCCTCGCCATCCACAAAAGAATTCTGTTCACCATTGCTTTGTATTCTGTTCAAACTGTTATGAAAGGGACAACAATGTCTTTTAGAATGTTAGAATGCCTTGCTGCACTTCAAGATCCCCATTTTCCTTTAAAAATATGTCTCACCATTGTAGACATATTTCTCATGAGTATTATTGAAATTAAAAACCACTCCGGTTCAATAAGTACATTGTACGAGTAGAGGCGACCATTCCCTCCCACCCTAATTCCAATAACGTTAGCATCCCCTGTCCTGGGATGATTCAGCGATTAGCTGTGATTAATAGGATTCACCAGTACATCGATAACCCGATGTCATGTTGTGAAGCATGGGATATACCATATACCTCGTCAGCGTAGTTATTACTCAAAATTAATTATGAATGACATCCATCATCCATAGAGTGATTGTCCAACGATCTTTCACTAAAAGCTTAATAATTATTCACTAAAGCACTGTTCTTTTATTGTAACATGTATTTTGTAAGTCAGTTAACAGTCAATCAAGTGATCAACGTACACTACGTTATAAAAATGACCATTGAGCGAATCGATAACATAGAATCTTTTAAATAAATTGTTGGGTACTCATATTAACGCAAAATAATTTTTTTTTAATCTTCATTTTTGCCAATAAACTCAATTGTAACCCGCCCACGCTCAATTCGTTTTTACGTCATTGCACTGGATCTCATTCAGCTGATCTAAGGGGCTTCAGACCTTATGATTCGTTTCTAGATGTTCCAAGGGGCCGACATGAAAAAATTCAGCTTCATAGGTTGGAGAAAAGAATCCAATATCTCCTTTCAAAAAAAAGGAAGTCTAGTCAAGGAGTCCCTAGGCAATCATGCCTTGTGGTCTCCCCCCAGACCAGCTGGGAAGATCCTTCAGAGAGGAGACTGTACACACAGTCAACGTGGCAGATGCCAAGTACCCGTTTTAACCTAGGGGTTGAGGCATGCGTTCTATCTTGCATTACCAATTAGGAATTTGGTACCCAAGTTTATGAAAATTCAAATAACTCCATTTGCCGAGATCCGCGAAAGGAGACTCACCCCCATGAGTCAACTCCCACAGACCTATACCCAACATCTGCAGAATCGACTGAAAGTTAGGGGTAGTTAAACCACTGCCCCCACAAATTCAACCTCAACTGGGGGGTAGACAAAGTCTATCCACCCGTTGTCTGGGGCTCCTCTATGGGGGCCGTATTGCGCCTCTGAATTAAGGCCAGAATGGTAGCTAACCCGATACAGAGAAGATTTCTCTGTTCCTACCGCTTTGCCATCACCTGAAGAGTCCCACAGCTCAATCATTATGAGTGCATGAGGACGAGAGGCGGCACACGATTCGTTACCAGTTTGGATTCCAAACGGATTCCTAAGGCTGTGACTAGAAACAAGCCCACTCAATGTGCTACCACTTACGAAGAGGATTCAAAAGAGAGTAGCGACTGCCCTTAGTGAATTTCATGTGGTGCCCCAGGATGTTGTTGGACGCTGGTTCCCTCATACTTCACGCACTCCACACCACTTCTGAGAGTACTCCCAGCCAGCGAACTGATGGCAAAAACTTATACCTAACCCACACCTAATTAATAACCTAAACAACTGTCAACTAACTATGCAAGGTTGACCACAACCTTACCATAGACTAACAAATTACTAACCGAAACAATCAATAAATATTGCTATACCTAATCATCTATCATATCTAATTCTACCTAATCCATACTTAGCCTACCTCTGCTTCACACCCCCAAGGTTCTCCCTGTTGTGCCTATGCGCCAAAACTTTTCCAGGGGATTCCAATTTAATTCTACAGTTAGTTCGAGCGTTCTAGTTTATTTGGGGATTTATTAGTTTCATTCTGCCCTCTGGTGACACACACGGTGCCGGATTATATATAGGCTCGTTTTTTTGTAACGAGAATATCCTGAAAATTTTTGAGGAAACTAGGATAGGTAAAATGATGGTTTACAATTTTCAGTTATGAACTTTTGTAAACGAGGAAGAAAATCGTAAAACCTAGATTAAAAACTTTTCAATTTCTCCCTTAATGGGAAAAACAACAGATCATGGATATGTCTAGTACATACTGCTTACAAGTACCTACTATTCAATAGTATACCTACCATGTATCACCATATTCTTTTCACAATATTAGTTCATTATGGTTACTTAGCAGTACTAGTTAATAAATTAGCGTATTAAATCAGTTTAGGGTTCTTGAGATATTTCGATAAAATAAGAGCATTCCAATAAGTGGCTAACAATTTTCCTACTATGAAAACTAAGGGAGTTATAATTCGCTAGTAACGTATTGGTTGCACGTAAAAATCAATAGAAAATGAAGCTTCCTGCACACTTTTTCGGGCTAGAAAGTTACACAATTTTATCAAATACCCCAGCTGAAAGACACATCCATGACAAAATTAAAGGGGTTAATTGACAATTGACATTTGAAAAAAGCCCAGTCATGCAGCATGACCCCATGAGCGAATTTTTGAAGAAATCTTCGACATTTCAGTCGCTATTGATCGTTTAGAGAAATTTTAGTTTATGATTTTAATAGACAAACATGGAATCAAATTATTAAAAATAATTCGGAGGTACTCATACTTTATTATTATTAAACTAATCTTGTAGATTTAAAGACCAACTTAGGTAAATATTCATAGATTTCGATGTCCAATGTGGTCGTCTAGAGAACGGCATTATTTCGATTTTTGACTGATTTTTCAACTTTGAAATTTTTGAAAACTTGATACATATTCTTATAGGACATTTTACGCTGATTCCGAATTAACCACATGTTAGTATGCTGAAAAAATTATTTCGCACAACAAATCGCAAAAAACAGGCTATTTTGAAATGTTTTGCTACATTTTTGAAAATTTCAACCCAAAGATGTAATCCGATCATACTGGCCAACGAACTTAAACTTTCGTTTTGTGTCCTCAACATTTTAAAATTTGTTTGAAGTTTCTAGCAAAATTCTACGGAGAGTTATCGTCTGGAATGACACATACATATATACATACATACATACATACACATAATGTTTATAATGGTTCAGTGATTCAACAATGAACTCCTTAATAGCCGATCACAATAATGAAATCGGATCAAACATAAATCCCATAATGTTCAGATCAATCTTGGGGCAGAAGATCTTGACGACTTTCGCCCTTGGTTTTCACCTTTTGTTGGTTTATTTTTTTTCAATAACGAACCTTTGTAATCGAAAAAAAATTAATAAATAAACTAATTTATATAAATAAATAAATATAATATAATTAAATATAAATTAATAATAATAAATGAATATAAATTAATTTATAATAAATAACTTAAATAAACCACTGACATTTTTTTGGTTTAGATTTCAAAACGCGTAGAATCCAAAAATCGAATTAAAAAAAAGTCCAGTCATGCAGCATGACCCCATGAGCTAATTTTTGAAGAAATCCGACATTTTAGTCGCTATTGATCGTGTAGAGAAATTTTAGTTTATGATTTTGGGTCTGCGTGCTAGTACGTACATAAATAGAACTTCTTAATAATTTCATGGCTGATATTTTCTAAGCCACAGTCAGTATTAAAGCTACATCAAGTCCTAAAACAGTTGAGCGTAAAACATTAAAGAGAGCGACCGAGAGAATCGGAGGACGGAATATTTCACAGAGTAAACTCATCAGTTGTGATTACATTTTTTTTTTTTTTGACATTTCATGTCTTTGCTATGGCACACAACCAAATTTTCGTTATGTCACGTTACGTTACGTAACAAAATATGCTCAATGATTTTTTGACGATTTCCGCTTACAACCGAGTCGTTGCTAGGGAAATGGTACTTCGTCGTTTTTCATCCCAAAAAATTCGTTGACCATTCGTTCGAAAGCTCTCGCTTTATCCAACCATATTATGTTTACTACTGCGAAGTGCGTGGCCAACAAGCTGAGTTATGAGCAAGGTTATTTGAATAATTGTGTACAAACAGGTGATCATTCTCAATAATTGATATTGTGAACATGATTGCCACCGCTTGTTAATTTCTGATGATTTCATTGAGCTGGTGTTTCGATGATTTGATTCATAGCAGGTGATCCAAATATTGCGAGAACGGTTTGATTTGTGAAGCGGTGGTTAAATCATTTTAATAGGTAATTTCTATGCTTTACACTCTAGGAAGCTGTAATTTCCGTAAGTAGCCTCTTTAGGACATTGACTTGACGATGCCCAGGGTCCGGATCAGATGAGTGGCTTTTGAAGCTAATTTCTATGTTTTACACTCTAGTAAGCCGTAATTTCGTAGGGGTTTTTTTTTTTTTTTTTTTTTTTTAACAAGCACCTACTACCTACGTTTTAAACAGCATGGTTCTAGTATTAGTTATACAGGGATACTTCCATAAGAGTAGTTCAATCTGAATTTGGACAATGTTTCATGCAAATATTACCGATTTTTACATCTAGCGAACGGCATTATTTCGATTTTTGACTGATTTTTCAACTTTGAAATTTTTGAAAACTTTGATACCTACATATTCTTATAGGAAATTTTACGCTGATTCCGAATATACCACATGTTAGTATGCTGAAAAAATTATTTCGCACAACAAATCGCAAAAAACAGGCTGTTTTGAAATGTTTTGCTACATTTTTGAAAATTTCAACCCAAAGATGTAATCCGATCATGCTGGCCAACAAACTTAAACTTTCGTGTTGTGTCCTCAACATTTTAAAATTTGTTTGAAGTTTCTAGCAAAATTCTACGGACAGTTATCGTCTATAATGACACATATATGTGGGTCATTTCACGCGAACGGCCAAACTTTTTTTTTCGATATTTTTTAAAAGTCCTGATTTTCTAGTATATTGTACCCATTGGTAATACAAGCTAGGAGCCAAATTTTCAGACCCCTTCTTCGCCCAGCCTTTTCTCTACAACTGTCCGAAGTTTAGGGGTGTGCGCCAAACACTAACTTTTGTTTTAATTGCTCAACCGTTATTGTGCCCAAAAAAATAAGTAAGGTGGCCAATTCTTATGGTAAATCGTCTGCTCTTTCTGGTAGTCATGTCTAAATTTACAGAAAACTTAAGCTTCCTCATGAAAACACAAAATAAAAACTTCTTTTTCACATTTCATCAATTTGGCATTTTTTGAAAAAAAATTTTTTGATCTTAAATCATACCTACTAGTTTGTAAAATACGAGGTTAGGAGGACGTAATGGGCCGACAAACGGTTTGACGCCAGTGGTACTTAATGTACGGCCTGAACTCCCAAAAAACGTAAGCTTTCCCATAAAAACTCCACATTTCATCAATTTCGCATTTTTCGAAAAAAAATTTTTTGATCTTAAATCATACCTACTAGTATGTAGAATACGAGGTTAGGAGGACGTAATGGGCCGACAAACGGTTTGTCGCCAGTGGTACTTAATGTACGGCCTGAACTCCCAAAAAACGTAAGCTTTCCCATGAAAACTCCACATTTCATCAATTTCGCATTTTTCGAAAAAAAATTTTTTGATCTTAAATCATACCTACTAGTATGTAGAATACGAGGTTAAGAGGACGTAATGGGCCGACAAACGGTTTGTCGCCAGTGGTACTTAATGTACGGCCTGTACTCCCAAAAAACGTAAGCTTCCCCATGAAAACTCAAAATAAAAATTTCTTTTTCACATTTCATCAATTTCGCATTTTTTGATCTTAAATCATACCTACCAGTATGTAGAATACGAAGTTAAGAGGACGTGATGGTCCGACAAACGGTTTGTCGCCAGAAGTACTTAATGTACGGCCTGTACTCCCAAAAAACGTAAGCTTCCTCACGAAAACTCAAAATAAAAACTTCTTTTTCACATTCATCAATTTCGCATTTTTTGAAAAAAAAAAAAAATATATATATATATATTTTGATCTTAAATGATACCTATCAGTATGTAGAATACGAGGTTAAGAGGACGTAGTGGTCCCGACAAACCGTTTGACGCCAGCAGTACAAAATGTACGGCCTGTACTGCCTAAATAAAATAAAAATTGAGTTTTCATTATAAAGTCCCCAGTTTATCAAATTTGCTTAGAACTAACTTCACATTTGACGGCACATCAGATAGGTGCAAATCTTTTCATGAAAATTCAATTTTTCTTTTATTTTGGTAGTACAGGCCGTACATTAAGTACCGCTGGCGTCAAACCGTTTGCCGGTCCATTACGTCCTCTTAACCTCGTATTCTACATACTGATAGGTATGATTTAAGATCAGAAAAATTTTATCCAAAAAATGCGAAATTGATGAAATGTGCAAAAGAAGTTTTATTTTGAGTTTTCATGGGGAAGCTTACGTTTTTTGGGAGTACAGGCCGTACATTAAGTACCACTGGCGACAAACCGTTTATCGGCCCATTACGTCCTCTTAACCTAATATTCTACATACTAGTAGGTATGATTTAGGATCAAAATATTTTTTTTCAAAAAATGCGAAATTGATGAAATGTGGAGTTTTCATGGGGAAGCTTACGTTTTTTTGGGAGTTCAGGCCGTACATTAAGTACCACTGGCGACAAACCGTTTGTCGGCCCATTACGTCCTCCTAACCTCGTATTCTACATACTAGTAGGTATGATTTAAGATCAAAAAATTTTTTTTCAAAAAATGCGAAATTGATGAAATGTGGAGTTTTTATGGGGAAGCTTACGTTTTTTTGGGAGTTCAGGCCGTACATTAAGTACCACTGGCGACAAACCGTTTGTCGGCCCATTACGTCCTCTTAACCTCGTATTCTACATACTAGTAGGTATGATTTAGGATCAAAATATTTTTTTTCAAAAAATGCGAAATTGATGAAATGTGGAGTTTTTATGGGAAAGCTTACGTTTTTTTGGGAGTTCAGGCCGTACATTAAGTACCACTGGCGACAAACCGTTTGTCGGCCCATTACGTCCTCCTAACCTCGTATTCTACATACTAGTAGGTATGATTTAAGATCAAAAAATTTTTTTTCAAAAAATGCCAAATTGATGAAATGTGAAAAAGAAGTTTTTATTTTGAGTTTTCATGAGGAAGCTTAAGTTTTTTGTAAATTTAGACATGACTACCAGAAAGAGCAGACGATTTACCATAAGAATTGGCCACCTTACTTATTTTTTTGGGCACAATAACGGTTGAGCAATTAAAACAAAAGTTAGTGTTTGGCGCACAGCCCTAAACTTAGGACAGTTGTAGAGAAAAGGCTGGGCGAAGAAGAGGTCTGAAAATTATGCTCCTAGCTTGTATTACCAAAGGGTACAGCATACTAGAAAATCAGGACTTTTAAAAAATATCGAAAAAAAAAGTTTGGCCGTTCGCGTGAAATGACCCATATATACATACATACATACATACATACATACATATATACATAAAAAAATGCGTTAAACTTCAGAATATGATTCAGAATAGCCTGAAACGGATTTCTGCATAAAATGTTTTCAAAAATTCACATTCTACAAATTTTGAGGCGAGAGCAATAGCTTAACTTTCTTCAAAAATTCGTTAAAACATAATGCAATAATCTGCGGTGCTTTCATCTGACATTTTCTGTACATACAGTGTGGCCTTTAGGTGTGGCCACACTCCTCAGTTGTTGGTTGATTGAGCTTGACACAAACTCGGCTCGAATTTCTATTTTGGTACAGAAAAATTGTCTAGATGGACGCGTACTAAACGGCGGTGACATCTCCAAAACGGAGAACGCCCCCAACACTTTTTATAATTTCTCACCATTTCAACAAGTTAAGCCACCCGCGTGAGACTCAAATATAAATCTTTGGTTTCCTTGACAAGAGGATAACAGACCAACGCAGATAATCCTAGTGGTTATGTCGCGGTTATGTCACTCACGTGTATATGGAACGTATTCCACAAATTAAAACCTCCGCTGTTGACCTTTTTTTCCCTCTTTTAAAAATAGTCTCCCTAGAGAAGTATTATTTGTTTTTCTCCGTTCCTTACCGCTAGAGAACCGGAGCAGCTAGAATAGTTTGTCGCTGTAAATCAGCTTCACGGGCAACATTCTTTTTTGTTCTTTTTTTTTCTTGTCCAGCCTTTAAGTGTTTTTTTACCCAGTTCATTTTCTCACCCCACAAGTGTCCGATTACACTCTTGTGCGATGCGTTGCTTTTAATGAGAGCCGTTAAAATCCTTCCTCTACAACGACCGCCGCGGGGATTATAAACTAGGGAAAAAAATCAACGAGTTAACGTAAATTAAACGAAAGATTGATTTAACGACATCAGGTGAGCCGTGTTTTTTTACGATCCCAGGCCCGTATCAGACAAATTACAAATTTAGCGATAGTAAAATGAAAGTTTATAGTTGAAGCTCGTTTTGTCTCCGAAGCTTCCTGTACATGGAGTCACCTGGAAACTTTTTGTCGGCTTTACAAGCTAATTTTATTACTTGAAGAAAGATTCAATTAATGTTAAGATATCACTGCAGGTTTATAGTTCAACTTGTGCGACGATGATGTTGAAGATTTCATTAATACATAGTCTGCATAGGATCTCTATACTATTCGAGAGATGCTGATTGCTAGGCAGGCGGTCATAAATTTGATTTATTTCTACGACTGTCTTCATGTAAGTCGTCAGTAGTAAAACAATGATTGGCGACACATGCTATGCTATTCATGACTTGATTGAGATGTCAAAACGATGGGTGGGTTACGCATATGCGATGTTGGCGTCACGAAGACGAAACGGCTGAAAAAAAGCGAGTACGAAGATGACTTTTATCTCATTAATCAATCGCACCTAAGTCCGCAACCTTTAGCTCTTCACAAATCCTAGTAAGGATTGTAAATAAGTTTAATTACTTATTGGTTGTAAGAGGAGATAATTTCACTGGACATTCCGAATTAACATGCAAACTCGGCAATTTTAACATGTATCATTTTTAACCGCTGGGTTTTTTGCTTGAAAATTAAGCGGAATTCAGCACAAGCCGACATGTTTTCTATTGATTTTTACGTACAACTAATGCGTTGCTAGGGAAGAGTAACTCCTTCAGTTTTCAAAGTAGGAAAACCGATAACCACATTTTGGAATGCTCTTATTCCACCACAATATCTCATGATCTCTGAGCCTCTGTATTGTGAAAGGCATTTGATTTATTACGGTACGTTATTAACAAATTTTGCTAGATAACCATGATGAACTAATAGTGCGAAAAGGAGACACTAACTACATGGTAGGAACTATTGAACCGTAGGTACTTGTTAGCAGTAGGTACTAAGACTGTGCATCGACCTCTGACCGCTGATTTCTGAGGTATTGAATCTCTGAAGCTGAAATTTGAATCAGGGCCTGCAAGAGGCAGGTAGAACCTTTCAGATCCCTGAAGCATATGGAAAAGAACGAGCTTTCATTTTAAAAACGGAGTTAAAAAACACTGCCAAGGAAATGGCACATGAGCTTCCTCGTGACCTTCACAGTACGTCACCATTAAATTCCAGAAAACTAGAAACGACCGGTTCTGGCATCAGGGAATTAATAAGGTGGGAAATTGGAAGCTGAATGGTACATATAATAAATTAAATTAATAAGGAAAATTTTGATTTTAATATGGGACCATCCAGGATGTAGTCCGCATGTTCCCTGAAATTACGGCTGTTGCAAGGACCGTAACAAGAATATTTCGTTCACGCATGCGCAGAGCGTACCGCTAATACAATTATGATGATTGACTTATGGGACCTCATCATCCCTAAAAATCTAACCGAAATCCGTTCAACATTGACCAAGTTATGACCGTCACAAGGAATTCACGTTAGCGCCTGCTCAGAAGCTACCGTTTATTCGATCATGATGAAGTTGATATGGGACCATCTAGAGCTTAACCCGCACGATCCCTGAAAATTTGGTTAAAATCGGATCAAAATTGTGGAAGTTATGGCTGTTACAAGGAAATGTGGACGGACAGACAGACAGGGACCAAATTTGTTCAGGAGGCTCTGAAACGCAAAATGCGAGTGGAAATTTTGATTTTGGAGCAAAAAATTTTTTTTCATTTCGAAAGTGAAAACAAAGCTTTCGCTGCCTTGCAATCTTGGAAGCAATATAGGCACTGAGGAAGAATGTTCGAAGTCGGAGAGCGCCCCGGCCAATCTGGTCAAAGTCACCCCTCATGGGAGATAGGTGACGCATATGCTGCTGGGAAACAATGATCAAGGTCATGAACTTGTTTAACAAAAAGTGTTATTTTATTAATGCTTTATTTTTATACAACAAATTTACTACTCCAATTTCGCTCAATACACTATTCCAATGCAGAATATCGAGAAAGAAAAACTACTTTTTCCTTCATTCTTCAACCAGCATCTTTCTCTAAATTTCTATTGGATTACTGAAACCCTTCTTTTCCTGGACCGTCATTTATGGTTATTTGATTCATCGCTAGTTTATTTTTCTTTATATGCAACCGGTTTACGAGTACTTTAAATCTTCTTAATTACTTTCCTTGTTGGGTTTATTGTAGGGTTCTTGATTACTTCATCATGTTTCGCTTGTTTCTTATTTTAAATAGTGTTTTGTCGTTGACTACTATGCTTCTGTGCACTATTCACTTTGTAATGAGTGGTATTGCTGTGAGAGTGGGCCTCGCCCGAAAATAAGTACATTCATTAACCCTGGAATGCCCCGTGGGGTTTGTCAAACCCCAATCGCGATTTGAAGTCAGTTTATCATATGGAATCCCGCACGTCTAGCTCTTCTCGCCCCCTTCTATATCACCCCCCACTTCTTCCCTAAAGGCTTCAGCCTTTTTACAGTTTAGTACGTTTAAGACTTCTGTGTAGTGTAGTACTTTCTTGTGCCTGTTGTTTGACAAACCCCACCGGGGAGTTAACCACTAGTGATTTTCTCTATAGCAAGTGTAATTTTTGTGGGCGTTCCCACAGTTTTGTTATTGGCTCATCGTTAAAAATGGCTGAAAACGCAAGTTTTCGGATCCTGAAGACATTAGATCCATGTTGGAACAGTTGGAGGAAGAAGGTGTATATTTTGGTGGAGAAAATTCAAACACAGAAGATAATATCAAGTTATAAGAAGTTGCCTCCGATGAAGAAGCGTCAAAAGTGACAGTTTTGGAGAAACTAGTTTGAAGTTCCTTCTGTGAACATCATAGATCTTCAAAGTGTTGAGGATGTTGATGTTGCTTGGTGCCAATTTGTTACCTTTTCATTCTAGTTCTTGGGTTTTGTAAGTGGTATCAAACTAATTTCAGAAAATCGTTTGCAGATTTTATTTATTCATTCATTTTTGTTTTTAAATGAAAATGTGCTAATTTTATATTGAAATTTTGTTACGATGAGATAACTTTCTGCTATAATTTTTTTCTTCAGAGCGTGAGGTTTTTCTTACTACCTATTACTTTTTTCTTCGTGAGTTTGGGTACTTACCTACCTACTTCTTGTTTCTTTACACCCATGATAACAGAATAAAAATAAAATTTGATTCAAGTGTAAGTTATTTTTGAATTTTCTAACATTTTTCAAAGTTTGGGTTTGACACACCCCACCGGGGAGTTAAGTGTTGGAAATTTAGCCGGGACATTCCAGGGTTAATAAATGAATACGGGGTTGAACCCAAAAATATCTCTGTCCCTATGCCCACAATTATGAATAAATAAATAAATATTAATGTTCCCAGGCTACAATAATAATACGAAGAGTAAGTGGCGGAACCGGTCCTCCGTCCTTCTTGACAACAATTCGAAACGAAATGCTGTCAACTCGCCGGGAAATCCACTTGGAAATGGAGACATCCGCCGTTCAAACGCACCACGTCCGACCGATCTGTATTCCGCCGAGCGAGCTGCCCCTGACGACTGGAGGGGGAGGACTTGAATCCCATTACTTGTTGTGGGAAAGACCCAATTGGGATCCCTTCCCCGCCAATTGGTCCGGGAGGGCGACCAGCATTCAATTAGCGCTCGCCGCGCCCGAGGTGGCCTATCGGTTGAATTTCATTGGGAAGACGCGAGTTCATTGCTCATTAGCCTCCCCTGGGATCGTTTCGATGTCCTTTGTACAGGTGGAAGCTTTGTTGGGCGTTGATCGCTTTATCAAAAGATTTCTCGAGTATGCACGCAGTCCAAACAACGTTTGAATAGGGACGCATTTTCACGTCAGTATGAGATGTTCTGAACAGCAAAACACAGCAAACTGTTACAGGACGTTTCATTATATCTGTGTATAGACAAATATTTTGCATCCTTGTTCTTCTCTGTTCACTTTGTAAAATGCTTATAATTGTTCAGTGATTCAACAATGAACTCCTTAATAGCCGATCACAATAATAAAATCGGATCAAACATAAATCCCATAATGTTCAGATCAATCTTGGGGCTGAAGATCGCGTTGCGATTCACAGTCCTCTTGACGACTTTCGCCCTTGGTTTTCACCTTTTGTTGGTTTATTATTTTCAATAACGAACCTTTGTAATCGAAAAAAAAAATTAAATAAACCACTGACATTTTTTTGGTTTAGATTTCAAAATGCGTAGAATCCTAAAATCGAATTAAAAAAAAGAAAAAAGAAAAAAACCGTTCGTCCGCCGTTATTGGTTATTTTTTCGAAAATAACAGAGCAACCTTCATGAAACTCTTGTTAAAAATTGCATTGGGGTCTAGATAATCCTGGAAGGTCGGCATCAATTTGTGTCAACCCTTAAGGGGAGCAATAAAGGGCTAAACATTCAAAAATCGAGATCTCAAAAACTTTCAAGGTAACAGCAATGATTTCTTGCTTGTCAGTGATGAATATGAACCGGAAGAATAGATTAAAACTATCTGCAACGCTGTTCGTTAAACGGTTCGTTTTCCCTAAGAGCTCGAACATCGAAAAACACCTTCGAATTTTTAAGCGCGATTTCTAATGCACTGCTAGCAAATTTATTGATTAGACGATCAAGCTCCAAATTCCATAATGATCGCTATATCAGCTGATAATATTAGGTCGTGTAGGTGGGATCTGAATGGATGATATCACCTTGTATTGAGGAAATTATTAATATATAAATGGATGTACCTTGTTTCTAAAAGTTTGGATATTCATATCAAATAAAACTTTAGAGTCTAATGATGAGCACTTATTGTACAAATTATAGATCCGTAGAATCTAAACTTAATCCAACAGATAGGTACATCACAATCTATCAAATGTTACATTAACGTACTTTACAGGTTTATATCATTGATTCATATAGGTACTTTAATAAAAAATGTTGAAAAACAACGTTGTCTAATTCCACGAAAATTATATTTTTGCGGAATAAGACGATGTTTTTCTTAAACTTCCATCCACCCCCCCCCCCCCCCATCAAAATGCCTTTTCCCCAACTTCGTCACGAATGATTTAGTTCGTAGGTACATGAGTTGGATCATATTTCGTTAAAGTGGTCCATCGAGCTATCTACTATTCCCAATTACCACATCTATCTTTCAATACCCCATAAAGCTCCTCGAATTGAAGACACATAATGCTATATGGTATTGTAGTTTATCTTCTTTATATCCAAAATCTCTTCCGGTAAACTATTCTCATACGTTCATTTTACTTCGTACACTCAAGTGGAAAGGGGAATATTCTTAGTCCCGCTGAGGATAATGCGATCCGAAGAGAATGGACGAGCGCTCTCCCTCTCCCATCCCCGCCATCTTAAGATTATTTGCTCCATCATCCGAGTGCCGTCCCAAAAGTAAGCCCTAAATCAGTGTTATGGTCGGCCACAAATCCAGGATCCTCCTTTCCCGCAGTCTTCCGCGACCTTTCCCTGCGTCGCCCTCCCAAGCAAGAAAGAGCTTTTTGCCCAAAAACAACGCAATAAGTAAAAAGCACCCCAGCCCCTCTTCTCGACCACAGCTTAACCCCTTTTGCCGACAGATAAGTGCATGTACATTTTTCAAACTGACCCTTCTTCGCTGAAGATAAGTCCCGCGGATATATACCTCGCATCGCTCATGACTTCCTTCGCTCCCATTAATGTCATTCATAAGCGATGGCACATTCAATGCGGACCTCTTTTCTAACCGATCCCATCGCTCCATTCATCCTTGTCCTCCATTATTCAAGTTGCCTTGTTATTGCTGTGGTGAGTTCTTATTTTTAAATTTTTTGTGTTCGTACTGTAAAACAATTCATGTACATATATGGAATCTTTTCATTCTGAAGAATAATTTAGTTAAAAAATCTAAACCGTTGAATGCTAACATGCCGTGACCGATTTAACGGATCAAACGGTGTAAGAGATTCTCCACCTCCTTGCCTCGTTTTTCTCCCACAAGTTGAATAATATATTAAAATATTTGTAAAATTAAATATATTTACTTACTAAAATCACGATTTCTGGTGTGGGTGATTCATACAGGAAAGGCCAGTTCCAAGTTTGACTAACAAAAAAATAAAAATGAATAAAATAAATAAATAAAAATGAGGAATAAAATAAATAAATAAGTAAATAAAGAATTGAATGAAATTAAATAAATGAATAAAATAACTGAATAAGTAATTTTAAAAAATAATATGAAAAGCGCCTGTCAAACTGGCACATAGTTTCTTCCATCCGTACCTTGAGTGTATGGATGACTGATATGTTTTAAATGGTCATGAAAAACTCCATAGCGAAATTGTAAATCAAGATGTGGCGTAGAACGTTGGAATTGTTCACTCGAGAAACGACAAAATAATGTTTGAAGTAATTTACTTTTACGCAAAATGAAGTATGTAACGATTAGTGAGCAATGAAATTGGTAGGAAGGAGAGCCTAACCGTCACATATCAGAAATATTTCTTGAAAATCGAATGAAAACTATTGAAATCTAGCCTGTTACAAGGACTGCAAATGTGCGTGTGTGCAGCGGCATATAAAAAATATAAAAAAAAATAGAAAACCGCTGTTTGCGGTTAAAATTGATGATCGTCTGCTTCCAACTATCCTCCAAACTTGGGCGAGATCGGACGACTTTGTGCAATATTATTGATTTGGTTACAATAAGACCAATAGGGCCCCATACACTTCCTAACTCGCACGTTCTTTGCAGATTTTACCAAAATTGGACTAAAACAGTACAATTTAAGCTTGTTATTACAATTTTACGTATGCGCATGCGCAGGAGCTACTAGTGTCATGATCATGTTGAAATTGTTGTAAAATGTTTAAATTGGATTCTCCCAACGATTGCCCGAATTTGAGCGAGATAGGACGACCAAGCCGTGAGAAAACAACGCTTGATAAAAATGAAAAAAAGTTCACGGACGGACAATTAAACTTATTGAGGACTATTTGCACTCGATTCCGCACATTCCCTGAAAATTTGATCAAAATCATATAAAAACTGCGGAAATAGAGCTTGTTACAAGGATTCACGGATACGACAGACAAGCAGACACGAAACGACAATTGTTCAGAGTCTTCTAGAATGTAAAATGCGAGTGGAAATTTATATTTTAGCGATAAACGAGGTCAAAAGTACGGAAGTTGTCATGAAAAATTGCATTACGCAAAACTGTTACAAATTCAGCTTTACGAAAATCCGTCAATAAGTAATTGGTATTCCACGTCAGACCAAAGTTTGACAGACTTCCAGATCCCTGAAATCAGGTACATAGCCTCTTGAGAACATGTGGAAGTGATTGCAATAAGGTCAGATCAGCTGGGTGAGAGATAGAGCATCTCTCCTGTACATCGTAGAGGCTTGAAATTCGGTACCTTCACTGCTGCTTGGGGAACACTGGATGTAATTGCGAGGATGTTAGATCAGCTGGGTGAGTGATGAAAAAATCCTCCCCTGTACAGCCTAGATTGATGAAATTCGGTATTCAGTCGTTTGAGGACCACTGGAAGTGATTGCTAGGAGTTCTGATTAGCTGGGTGTTCTTTTCGATATATTCTGGTCCTTAGGAATAAAAATATGAAATACCTGCATGTATTTCATGCAAAACTATATGGTTTTGCTGACGACACAGCACTAGTTTTTTGGGGTGAAGATTATCGTAGATTAATAGACTCTGTGAATAATAACCTTCTATTGGTAAAAGACTGGTTTGATTCTAATGATATGGCTTTAAATGTAGATAAAACCTCTGTACTACGATTCAGAGCAGGTGATAGAGCATTCCCCCGTTATCACAGTATTGTTTTGCTCTTCAGGATACTGTGCTAGTCATGACGGGGAGTGTGATTGTTCTCCCATATCTTTTTTTGATGAATGTAAATACCTTGGCGTGATAATAGATCAATATTTAAATTTTAAGTCACACATTGACTATTTAATAACTTGCTTGCGAAAACTTTTTTATATATTTAAGGAAGCAAGAAATTTTCAATCCAAGGAACAAATGCGTATGATTTATTATGGTGTAGCCTATTCCATTATTAAATATGGTATTATATTATGGGCTGGAGCATGTAAATCGTTCGTTAGTAAAGTGAAACGTATGCAAAACCAGTTAATTAAAATTATTCTAGGTAAAACGTCAAGGTACTCTTCTGCTAAACTATTCAAATATTTTGATGTTAAAACTATTAGACAAATTTTCTTGTTTCATTCTTGCATCCATGTATATAATACAGGAATCTGTGAGGAACATGTTTCTACATTTCTAAATATTTCTTCCATTAACTTATTTAAAAACGAGTAATTCCTCGTTTTAGATTGAGAGTGTCAACGAGTCTGTCGACTTACCATGGACGTTTGCGCCGAGCACGAGGTCTTTGGATTTAGTTTGTTATTTTCAATAATAAACCTTTGTAATCCACAAAGAAATCAAAAATTTAACGCCCCCTGATAATTTTTTTTTATAAGGAGCGTATTTTCCCCGTTTCCTAAATGGCAGATTACGAAGTTTTACGTTATCAACATCTTGATTGACTGTATTCTGCTATGGAGTTTTCGAGATAATTAAAACCATTTCAGTGGTCTATACATCTATGTTATTTCTAGTTGGTAGGTACATACTTACATAAATATCGCTATATTGAGAACAGGGGGACTAGTAAAATGTAGATGTTTAAATTAATTACATCAATTTCCCCTCTGCAGGTGTCCATATCCACTCAGGCAAATTGATGTCAACCTACGGATCTGAAATGGACCTCCTTTGTAATATCAAGAATTTAATGTCAATGCACACTGATCAGTTGTTTGGCTTTTGAGCCCGAAACCTGAAATGTAGCTCCTTTTGAAGACTTGGAATACAATTGGTAAGTATGGAGGGACTCAGATCAGTAACGAAGCCTCTGAGGCTAATTTCTTTCATAATCGACTCACAGGGTGTTGCAATTTAGGTGGAGCTGCTTTGGAATCTCTCGGAAACAATTACAATGTATGGAGGCGCACTGATGAGTTGAGTAGCCTCTGAATGTCTACTCTTTCCTTACCTATCGACCTTTTTTTAATATTGTGAAGCGGGGTCTTGGAACTGTAGCTGTAAAACATTTTTGGGAGGCACGATGCGCCATGTTCTGATCATATATTACATACGGCGTTAAACAATTTTAGACCAAACTTCTGCGTAGAAAGGCTTATCAACACAGAAATAATAAACCATTGTGTAACAATTTGCAGCGTTTTCTATAGAAGACAAAGTTTGACTGCTATATCTAATTTAAAGCTTAGAATGTATTCATCCATGCCCTACATTGCTCAATTGTCCATGTTATTGTTGAAACCAGTTATATTTTATTCATTTTACTTTCTTCCGTGTTTCATTTTACTAGTGTGCTCGATTTTTCGTGCATTAGGTCGAACAAAAGTTTGCACTTCAACATCGAAAATTGTCCTTGCTTTTTGCACTTCAGATCTTGTTAATCAATTTTGGCTCCATGTTTGACTATCTGATGCCTGTCTGTTGCTGCCAATTTCTTGTACCTCTCAAAAATATTCTAGCTTTCAGTCCAATTTAATTGAAATCTCCATGGATAGTTTTTTATGTGTAATTATAGTGAAATTCTCCGTGTACACAGGCGCATATGAATGTTTGAAACCCATTTTATTATGAATATGGTGATATTGAAACGATAATTGAAATCGCTCATGTTTAAATTCACTGCTCGGCAATTCCATGAACGTTGTAACTATGTGGTTGTTGATTTTGAAGCATAAGGACTGGTAAAAGACAGGATTCATAAAAAGTTAGATGTGTTTATACAGGAAGATATTTGTCCAACAAAAACAACGAATAGCGCCGGAACTTAGGTATAAAGGTGAACTCCAAAACGTGGATCTACAAAAACTAAGGCACAGCTGCAAGTCTACATGGACATAATCCCATGTCATGTGAAGGATGAAGGACTGTGTTGTAGGCGTGTTGCCTTCTCAAGAGCTCGGTAAGCGGATTGAAGAACTACCTCGTTCGATGGGTGATCGTGTCAAATACCGAAATGTCAATTTGTTTTTCATCATCTGATAGTCAGGACCGGGAGACGTGACCAGGACCCCCCTGACCAAACGAACAATACCGTCCCGGAGTGAAAGGCTCGACCCCTCCGAGGTCAGAACTCATTCTGATGCTAATGCAATTGATTTGGAATCGCATCTTTGGGTTCCAGGTCATTATACCTGAGGTGGGTTTACTGCACCTCTTCCATCTGATATGAGTGAACGAATGGGTACATAAAAACCTCATTGTGGCTTCCTGCGATTCTACATCACAAAGGCACTCAAGAGACTTTTGTGTTAACAGAAGTGAATTATAGGAACCGTATAAAGTACCTACCTACCTAGAGAAACATATTCCAAATAATGGATCTTCAACACTAGTATAAAAACTGATGACATATTTTGATTACAATTTACATCAATGGAAATGGAAATGAATAAGTGTCACAAAAATTGGCTACCACCAAATCAAACGTAAATATCGCGAGAACAAAGGCACTTTGTATTTGAGTACACACAGGGTACCTGAGAACACCCAATAGTATGTCGTGAAAAATGGAAGTCACGAACTGCACCTAAGTGCATCACAAATAGGTATATGGGAAGCGTCAAGATTTGACATTATTGAAAAGGGGGAAAAACGTATGGATCAACACAGGACAGGAGGAATCGTCACAGTTGGGCCACCATAATTTTCTGTTTTATTATTTTCAACAAGAAACCATTGCAGTCAAACAATAAAAACTTAAAAAAAAATAATAATAAAAATAAAAATGTCCCTTCAACATTTGTTGGCTTTTGTTTCAAGATGTGTAGAATCCAAAAATCGAATTATAAAGAAAAAATCGTCCGTCCGCTGTGTGGTACTTGACGTCCAAAACTTTTCTCCTAGTCTGCGGGACAAAATTAATGAAATTTGGCTCATAAATCATACGCGATTGAGGATGTGCCAGAGACCGGTACCGATTTCGATCAACCCAAAAGGGTAGAGTTTGAGAGCTGGAATAATAAAACTTAAGATCTTCAAAAGTTTCAAGGTAATAGTAATGTTTCCTCAGCTATCATTTATACATATCAACCACGTTAATAAAATCGTTAGTACGTTACCTATGTCTGTCTGTACGTTGATTAGAATCATAAAAATTTGCGTTTCTTTTCTGTTTCATGCTATGTAGACGGTTGGTACCATTTTCTCAATTTTTCTCTGTCTGTCCGTATGTTTGTCCGCTTTTCACGGATGCAGCGGGTTGCAGCGGTAATTGGACAACTAATATGATTAATTGGAAATGTCTGTATCAGTCAAACTCAAATTATAGGCAATTTGAAGTTTTTTAAATTTGAGCCAGAGAGGGTGTTTTTGGCTGGAGGATGGAGGTATGTTTGTCATCACAAAACAAACTGGAGATTTGATTGTCGAATATGTTTGGATTACTTTAATTCAGGTCAAAGACAACTTTTTCAAATTTCTCAAATCTTGTGACAAAATAAACTAAACTTCAAGAGTGGGGATGAGGTTATAATATTCAAACATGAACTCTCAAATTGAATTTTATTCCGCTAAAATGAAAGAATAAATGTATACAGGAAAATCGGAAATACTCAGGGTTCGGAATGTCACAGGTAGGTATAATAAATCACGGTAAAGTCGAAGTTAGATTCGGGACGTAACTAGTATTGTACAAAATCAAAGGTGTAGCGCTGACACTTACTTAAATTCTGACGATCGTGGAAATACTCAACAATATATTCTATTTTATACGTTACACTAGGCAGTGGGTAAGAACTGAGGTGAGGATGGGTAGGACGGACGGCAGGCTTCCAAATCCAAGAGATAACCAGTCTGTAAGGTACCTAAAACTGTTATGCTCATTCTTTGCACGTTCTCACATAAGTATTTTGGACGTCCGATCAAGTCTAAATTGCGGGAAATACCAGTGAGTTGATTCGCCTCACGTAGCGATGTAGAGTAGACCATCGTGGGCGGTGATGCGGTGAATTTTCCCCAGAATGTTTTCCACCAGGCAAAAATCTTGATCCTTGATGACTTCGGCGGATCTGCTACAGAATAAACGAAGTGGTTGAATTCTTGAAGGAAATAAAGGTGAGAAGAACATCCAATGACAATGCTCACCCAAAAGGCAAAGTTGTTTTCGAGGTTCTCTGAAGTCGGAAGATCGTGGAGGCGGTAAGAGAGACTTGTTTTTGGACGGGAGGATTATTTGTAAAAAGGTAAAATCGGAAGGATATGGCATGTACGGAACGCAGACGAGAAGACAAAGGAAACGAGCAGTTGTGTCGGGAGTCCTGTAGGCAGCAGCAGCTCTGAGGTGAGAAAGTAGTCCCCATGTGTTTGGAAAATAAATTCTTCATTTACCAAATAAATATAATTTCATTTAATCAAATATAAATTCATTTAAACAATAACAAAAAAACAAAACGGTATCAGGTTGCGAAGAAGTAATTGCATTACAGCAGTCTTCAGAATAATTATCGGTGGATGTTTGTCACTAAAAAACCACACTGAACAAACTGGGGATCTGATTGGGAGAATATGTTTAGATTACGTCAACCTCAATCACAGACTACTAAAATGTTTTCTAGCCTCAAATATAGGGAGGTGTTTGTGGTAAGGGAAAAAAAGGAGGGGGTGAGGGGGTGGTTAAATGGGATAATTTGGTCCTCACCGAACGAAAATGTTTGGAAGGATGAAATTAGTTAAAGCGTTTTAGTCTGAACGTTTAAATATAGGGAGGTGTTTGTGGTAAGGGAAAGAAGAGGAGGGGGCAAGGGGGTGGTTTAATGGAATAATTTGGTCATCACCGAACGAAAATGTTTGGAAGGATGAAATTAGATTAGTGTGAACGTTATTTTGGGTCACCTATCAAGAATATTTTCAATCTGAAATATGGGGGTCTTCATGGAGAAGGGATGGAGGTTGATCTCAGTTGTTTGGTCCTAATAGGTAATTTATAAGTAAGTACGTTTAAGTAAGGACTTTGAATAAGATCCATAGGGGTGTACTAAAATGTGATTAGTGATGGGGGGGAGGGGCTTACGTTCATTTAAGTCAACCTGTGCTACGCACGGTTGAACTAGCAAGTACCAAAGAATTGAATGAAACCACTGGGATCGCTGTATGTTTGCTGTTCGTATGAGGTTGTTCACTGACAGGAAAAGAATACATCAATACGGGAGTGAATCCCAACTGGTGAATAATTAAAAATTGTATCGAAGTCTAAGACGATTATATCAGCTGATATAAGCCCACTGGAACTCTCACCAGACGAAATAATGTTTATTATAACTTTTTTAACATATACATGGATACATGGACTTGCGGAGCGTAGGTAGGTGAATTATATTACCTCATTAATTTTCTCTTGGCATGTCTGCTCTTGTTAAATACTGAAAGACTTGTAAAGTGAGACGTTTTATTTAATTAAAATAATTTCTCTTCTGTACGCCTCCGAAGTTATATTTAGAAAATGTAAATACCTATACAATTTATATAGACAAGAGTTCGGCGTAGGATGGTACCTAACATAAAAATAATAAACCGTTAGTGTGATAATTTGCAGCGTTCTTCTTTTCGTGGTGACTGAGGTGGTTCAAGATCATAGAGTTCAATTTTGCATATACCTCACATTGTTAAGAGACAAGCTCATCCAAGAATATACGGACGATACGATCATATTAAATTGATATGGAATGTTCCAGTTGTCACTCCCCAATTATCCACCAGAAAATGATACTTGATTGAATATATGTTGGCGGCCTTGCAGAGTGGCTCAGAGAGTGTTACTGGTACGTAGCAAGGAAACTGAAAGGGATCCGTTTGCTCGCAGTGGAGAGAATTTTCGAAAATTTTGATTTTAAAATTTTTGGAGCCATTGAAATAGCTTCATTTTTTACAAAAATTCGCTAGAAAAGAGTAACATTGTTAAATCGATTTTGAAGGTTAGATCGTCTTCAGTCACCAACAATAATGGATAGAGAAAACGGTGGAAAATACGATCGAAAATGTTAATAAATTGAATTATTCGAATCATTCCGTCTTCACCATAGACCTTCCCCACCCCATCCTAAGTGATACATAAACCGTAAAAAGCTTCCCTGCTTGTGGCTTTTTCGTTTGAGTAATGGTGAATATATTCAACTGGCATTTACTTTTCTGTATGCAAATAATATAAATCTGAAAGTGCGGACTTGGAATGCCGGGGCCGAAGGGTCCCGGGAGTGGAATGATTTACACCCTCTGAACTTTAAGACTTGCCACGAACGTCCACTTAGTGTATGTGGAGTTTCGTACTAGATCCCAAACAGTTGAGAGAAAGAGTTCACTCTTTAATCAGCTAAATAATGAAATTACTTGTGCATCTTTGTAACGAAAGATAGTGAGAATGAGTTGGTTGCATTAATAAATGCGTTCAACGATTTATTTCTATCCTCAAAAATCTAAATCGTCATCTGCTTTTAGCTTGTAAGAGATGTTGGTACAATTTCGCTATCTTGTTTTGTATTCATTGATCAGTTTAGGGTACTGGTTTTAATATGATTTTCAGATTATACGATAATTTATGTTCTTGATGGTACCCTATTAATATTCGCTGCCTTCGTACTGACAGGATGATTTCGTGTGCGAATGTGAGTTAGAATAAACCCTTATTAACGGTATGTATTGTTTACAATATGCTTCATATAGGAGTGTAGATGAAAAACGTCTGCCAAGCTGGATGTAGCACATTGCTTCATCGTTTCCGTTAATGAATGTACAGACAATAAATGTAATTTTTTGAATACTACCATAATATTAGCCATTCGATCCTTAAAAATTTTGATCGGAATCAAATGAAAACTGTCAAGATCTTCCTTGTTACAAGTATTAGAGGTTCACGAATGCGCCTTGAGAAAATGACTCCTAATCAATTTCAGATTTGCACGTACGTAGTGAAAGTGTTCCAGCCCAATCATCCTCAGCCTAATCCACACATTCCCTAAAGTTTTCATCGAAACGGAATGGAAACTGTAAAAGTTATAATGCGATCTTGTTATGATACGATTTTGTTGCACCTTATATGAGATGATCTGATCGTATTTTCCCGACGACCCTCCAAGCGAGCGGGGTCGGACCAATATGCGATGTGACACTAACTCTTGGTGTATTTTACTTTCGTACATGCTCACAGTGGAATCTCTATTTTAGAGTAATGAAACTGATTGAGGACTATCTAAAGCGTCACTTGTATGTTCTTTGAAAACGTCATCTAAATCAAATGTAAGCTGTAGAAGTTATACGTGTTGCTTGGATTAGCGGACACACGGGCAGACTCAAACACAGACAAACGAAACGAAAGTTGTTCAGAATGATCAAAAACGCCAAAAGTGGAAATTTTGAATTTGTGGAAAAAATTTCCCAACCCTCCATTCTTATCACAATGTGCAATCCTATTGTATTTCATCACGATAGGACTCGGGGCGACCCTGTCCCGGGGTTCTCTTCTAGAACCGTCACATTTGGTGTTAGAGTGATAACCGGTAAACCATTCGTCTGATTTCCTCATGGAATTATTCGTAATTGAGCTGATCAGCACCTAGTGGGTCTCCTGAATGTTTTTAATCATTGTATAACCAAAAGTAACTATGAAATAAATGAATGCCTACAACTGATGAGACCAGAAACACCACCTGGTTTATTACGTTAATGTAATCACCGAAAAACGCTTAAATTTTATATTAAATAAAAGGAATTTTTAGGGTGTATACAAATTTTTTTTATTTATTCTTTTCTAAAATATTATTTTGTTTTCTCATTTTTCCGGTCTAGAATTCTATCTTGAACTCGGAATGTTATTCCATTTGCTCCCATTTTTTGTTGCGTGCAATAACAATGTCTAATTGTGATATAGTTCTTGGATTACATTAACTAATTGGCAAATTGATTATGCGATTTTCGTACGAAAAAAAAATCGAGCGAATTGATATCTTTCAAACTCCGTAAGTAAGTACGTACATGTATATGTCCATGTTTCAGGAAGCTAAAATCTTCTCCCAACTTTGCAGTCATCCTCTATTAGTAGTATAGCAATCATGTAAGTTCTGATAATACAGCAATCTAGCACAACCACCACAAAATCATATATTTATTATATGCATATACGATATACCGACCATATTATTATAAACAGTCGACAATGATTGCAAATTTTGGCGTTTCGTTACAAACCCAATTCAGCATATACTCGTCGGAGAGATTTCATTTAGAAAGAACATTCGTGACGAAATTTACCATACTCACATCTCATCCTTTATTGTAGAATATACTTCCTTGAAAACCGAAAACATGGGTTCAAGCCAATTGGAGAATTTTGAATAGGACCACTTAATTTCTTGCACAAGTGTATTTACTGTTGACGACATAATATTAAAATTTAAACTTATAAAGTGGACAAAACATTTTATTCGGAGACGATTTAAATTATTGGTATCTAAATAAATTTGATTAAAAGATTTGACTAAATTTGTGTAAATTTGATTTAAATTTGATGTACTCGATGGTTTACAAACATGCCTATCGAACTGATGTAGGATTATACCAGTAGAATCAATAGGTAATAAGAAGGGTGCGGGGAGGGGTGAGGAGATCTAAAATCCATTTTAAATTATCAATTTCTATTTACTGCTTTGATTCTACAAACATTCTTAGAGGCAGAATAAGAAAACCAAATACGTCAAAATCCAAACATTGGAAGCGAAGGTGTTTCGGCATTTACGAGGGTACCATTATTAGCTAATCAATGCATAACAACTTTGTTTGTTAATATATTTATTTTATTTTATTATTATTATTTATGGAAATGGTTATGGCTTTACATTGGCACACAACCTCGAAAAGCGTTATTGAGTCACACATTTTAGGGATGACGAAATTTTCTGATAACTGCTGCTTATGACTGAATCGTTGCTATGGATCTTTATCTTTGCCATTTTTCATTGTTCGCCAGTCGTTTAGAAGATATCAATTCATGCCAAAATCAGATGCTGCCTAAACCCCTCCAAAAATAAATACAGCTGAGCTATACATAAACTTATAACCGAACTACATCTTCCAGGTAGGTATAAAATCATAATTTTGTGGTATGTAACAAGGCTGGCTTACTATGAAGGTGACTGTAGTAACAGGTACATAAACTTTTTTTCCGTGGTTCGGGACTTATATGCAAGCAGTCACTTGATCCATTTTTTCTATTTATTTCTTGTTTTATTTTTAATGTTTGTAAACTTTTGTAAAGGAATCAGTAGAAAGTTCGAACTCCGAAAAAATAAAATGACAGGAATCAGTCTATATTCATTACTATATATAACTTTGAGAAGATAATAATTTATCAGTAGGTAAAACGTAATGCAAGTGTTCAGTTATACATACATGATTGCAAGTTATATTAAATGTCGACAATTTTACTCTTATTGTGAAGCTTCTTTTCTCTTTGTTTTTTAATTAATTTATTATATTTTATTTTTTGTTTATACATATTATAGCTCACGTGCACGACTGCTTAACAAATATATTTTCCAGAAGAAAGGTTGGTGATAGTGGTTGGTATTTTTAGAGAAATAATTGAATTTCGTACAAAACTCGAATAAATCTCATACTCTTCATTTCCCAGATATCATTATTGTACAACTGTAGTTGGAACCGAGAAATTATAATTTGAAACATTCAGAATATCATGAACTTACTTTCAAGAAGGAATTTGTTTTTAATGAACTATAAAAGCGATTATATGTCAGACAATTTAATAAATGAGCCGAGAGCTCAGGTTCTCTCTTTGAAAATCAAAAACTAAAGGAAGCGGATTATAGCAGAAGAGGGAACGCTGCTTCGCAATGTTTAGAATGAAGAAACAAAACCTCTGAACTCTGAGAGTTGCCACTGCTAGTACAGTTTAACAAAGCGGCTCAGCAAACTGCGATGGACCCTTCCTCTTTCAGAAAGTCTTTGGCATTCAATTCCTCACAAACTTTCAAACTAGGTTAGGTGTGGGAGTCGAGGACGGGATGTTAGTTTTACAACAAGTAGAATTTCCAGGACGAAGTGAGAATAAAAGACCACGAAGGGAGTAACAATGAAGGAAAGGGGAGATTTATCTGGTTCGGTATACCGTATCAGTCACATCATCTTGAAACTTCTACAAATTGTTTTTTCCAAAGGAGAATACTAAGTAGCTTTATAGCTGCCTTGTTTCCTCCTTTCGAGGACGGGCCTTGCAGGAACGTAGGGAACACGAGACGAAACAAACCAATGAAGACTAGGATCGTACTTAGGCAACTCAGTTATACCTCCCTTGCTCCCTCTAAACGGCTAACAAAATGGCCGGAAGTTGTGCTGGAAAAAGGGTTCAATAGAGGTTCTTTGTATACTTTGTCGTACGAGTTCACTCGTAGAAGCAATTATTTAAACGTATTAACCTTTTTTTAAGTATTATCAGTATTTTTGGCTCTCAAGAATATTGGTTCTGTGCTTTGTTAATTTACCAAGTAAAAATACGGAAAAAATGTATCATACCAGCTAATTCGCGAGATATATACCAATAGAGTTTGGCAATCGTTCACTATGTTCAGTACAATTAGCAGCGTTCGACATAAATATTGAGTTGGAACGTGATGTGTGAAATTCAGTTATTACTATCATTGTCAGGGTTTTTGGAGGTCAGGTCTTCTGGAGGGGACCCTTCTGAACATTAATAAGATTTAATTTATTTCAGTTTATGTTATCTTACTGCGGAATCCAATGAAAGATACAGCGTACACTTGTCCGCTTAGGAGTCCGGTAAAAAGTCAATTGGTGGAAGAGTTGTTTGTTTTTCTCTGGAGCGTCAGCACATGACGTCGTTCACTTTCATGCTTGGTTATAAATGTGGTTATAAACATTGTGAGCACATTAAATTGATACATTTCAAAGATGTACTAAAAAAATCCCTAAAAATGGGTTAAAATATCCACAAATCATCAGATTTATGATGTTTAGCCGAATTTCAATCAACGTTATCAACGTTTAAATAGGGCATTCGAAAATGTTTGCACAAAATTATGCTAAAAAATGTACTCAAATTTCATCAATATTCGCTGAAAAATCTACAAAACTGGAAAAAATCCAAAATGATTTTCGAATCGCCGAATTTTATTTAGAACGAGTTTTTTGACATAGAATGTGTTTTCAACTATTTATTGCTATTGAAGTAGCTGAAATTTCAATACAATTCAACATAATTATAATACGATAAGAATTTAAGAAAATTCGCGCATAAGATCATGCTGCATAACTGGAACTTTTCTCCTTCATATCCAATCGGGGGTAACTTGGTGCATCATACCAGTGCTGATGCCCTTATAGGAATTGGCACAGAACCTTTCGGACAAAGCATGTGGAATAGAGCATTATGATTCAAATGAAGCTCCACTTGAGTGACTGCTGTTAGTTTTTGGGCGACCGAAGCCTGAGCGAGAGTGCGCTCATCGCACTGCTAATGCTCGTTCGCCTACTTAATGGGGCGAACCCGCCGCTCGACTAAACCCTGCTAAAAGCCCTATTGTCCCGTTACGCTTCTCGGAGTTTACCCTAAGTGATATCAAGAGTGCGAGGACCTTTTGAAAAATCTGGTCTATGTCGAGGAAAAAAACTCGACATTAGTAAACCTCGATTGCCGGTGAAATGTCTAATTTTCAATGATATCGAATCCTCAATTTTTTAGTACTTTGTGCAGTTTAACACTGATAATCACGTAGAGATTTAAACAATACTGCCATAATCAGTATATCCAGCTAGCTTTTTCACTGAGATTGTCATAATAAACATTTTTATGAGGTTTTATCTTGATTTTATATTTAAAACTATTGTAGCAGATATGGTGGAACGATTATGATGTTTAAGTGAAACATGATCATATTATTATCTTGTCATTTTTTATTATGTGTTTTGATATAAATATATTATTCTGATATATTTGTTATACGAAATGCGTGCCCTTATGGAGTTACGAATCTTACTGAAATCTCGAAAGGGTTTTGCCAAGTATTTATACATTAATACTGCTTACAATGTTTGACTGGGAACGTGATTTTTCACATTTGAGAGGTTAAAAGTTTTATAATTTTGAAAAGAATACATATTTTCTCGTTGTTATGCATGGGGATGGTTCGAATAAGCCAAAATATTTTCATTATTCGAACTGCATACTAAAATAAACATTAAATTGTTGCTGAGACAAGAAATGCCCGCTGCAATCTTAGTAATGACCAAGATTACACCAACACATCTGATAGGAGTCCAATAATTTGTATTGCAAGTTACTTGCGTAGAGGTTTGACACACTGAAAACGCCTTTTGATCCCCATTATTATTATATTAAAAGAAAGATTTTTTAAGCAGCTCACCTTATCAGTAACGCAATTCATTTTGAACAAATAAAACTTATACAAGGCCTGTTGATTAGGTTGTTGGGGCTGTTTTCAACCAGAAACAGATTTTGTAAAACTGGGGTTGTCATAATGTCTTGTGTTGTGGTAAGTACACCTATAGTTTTTTGTAGGGAGCTATTTTCTTGTACAATTTTTATTTCTTTGCGAGTCCACACTTTCCAGTTTTATTTGACAAATTTTAGATTCATGCATTGATTCGATGTTTTACAGTTCACAATTTTTGTCATGAGTCGGAAAACAACCTTATCACTAAGTGTTCTATTAGTTTAAATTGTTTATCGTGGAGGAAGTGCCTATTAATGCGGTGAATAAATTCTAATAGCTATGTTTTAATGAATAATTTCCGTAGAGCTATCAAAATGTGTCCAAAAGGAGTAATGAGATACGTGCATGGTTCTGGAATTTCACGTTAGCGAATGTACTAGCGTCTGTAATGAATGCAACGGGATTCGCTGAAAGAGGCATAATAAAAATCGATGATTCAATATAAAATAACGAAATTCGCATTAATTACGTCAGTGGAGTAAAAATCTTAATAGGATTGCCATCTTCGATTGTTCGTTGTATGGGTATACCCGATTACAGCTTTAAAAGAACGAGAAGGAGCCCATTAAATTCCATTATAGGTGGCCAGGTTTTCAAATGGAAAACCAAAAATCTTAACAGCATCCTTTGAAAAGGTACTACTCAAATAGTTTTACTTGGGGGTAACCAATTATCTGTAGTTAATAGGTTGGTAATATCCTGTGGCAACTATATACAGGATGTATTGTCAATTACTTTTGTTCAGAAAATTTCAGGTGAAACATTCATTGGGATATTACTCCCAATCAAAGCTCGAAACAACTGGGAAGAATTATTTGATCAACGTAGGGACTTGGAAAGATTTTATCCTTATTTGGAACTTTTCGTAATAGATGACTCAAAGTCCCCAAGTCCAACTGTCTTTCCCGACATTGTTGGTGCGGGGTCCTCTTTTGTGTCTCCGATTGACAGGTTGCCCTCGTTCGGAACTTTGAGTAATTATTTTCACCCCCCGTTGACTTTTAGATATAGGGACCGATGCCTAGAGAGAATTAATCCCGGATTATATTCCTTGGAATTATATCTCTACTGATGAAAATACAATTATTCATCGAGCTTATATTTGAGGCTTGAATGTGTGCCGTTGTTGAGCCAAATACGATTAGATACTTAGGCTGCTATCAAAAAATCATTCTGCACATAATTCACACACATCGAAATCTAGCCATACGAATTTGAAACTAGCTAAAAATAGTTTTTGATGGCTGGGGGGGTCCTAATCGCCAAATGGAAGGAATTATCGAGTGCAATCTCACACTCCAATGTTGATTAAAGCCTGATGCTAAGATGCCAGATTTAGATTTTTATAGAGTATTGTTTAATAATTCATCTGTTCATGAACCTATAAAAATAGATAAATACGTTTCCCGTCATAATGAGGTAAACATCCACTTCAATATTATCACAAATCCGATCAAATACCACTGGGAATCCTAATTGGTATAGCATAGTACATATAATTCGTCCGAGGACAATGAAAATTCTTGAGAAGAAGCTGAACAAGAGTGCTATGTGAGCATAGCCACCTACCCGAACTCTCCCGAGGCGGCAAAAACAGACCAAGTCTAATTCCTAACACTTAGTTTTCACTTGGACGGTCCTAATCGTATCAAATCGTTACTAAATCATCCCGAACAAGAAGAAGGAGCGGCGATTCAAGGGTTGGTGTTGAGGTTGGGGGTGGCGGTGGTGAGGGGGGGAGGGGGGGATGCCGTGGCATCCTGAAGAGCTTTGTCATTTCCGCTGGTTCTTTTTAATCTTAGAAATCCTCCTTCTTCACGTACCTGATCCGCTCTACTGGCGCACGCTTGCCCGACAGCCTTCCCATCAAAAGTTGGTCCGAAAATACCAAGAGAGCTCCAAAAACTACTGTGATCATTTGACATTCTTCTACGAATTCAAATCATCGAGCATTTGAATGATGAAAAAATGTATATAATATTTTCCAAAGCAGTTCAATACAAGTTCGAAATGTGTGGTGATTGAAACAATGCTGTTTTCTCAGAAGGAATCATTTCAATATAGTCTAACACCAACTAAAATTCCTGTATGAAAATGATTTTACTTCTATAACAAGTAAAATTTAAATAAATAACGCAGTGATTTTAAAATATTCGCTCGAATGAATAGTGAAATAGTGAAATTTAATGATCAAATCACAGAATTGTTCATTTGCGGTACGTATCAAACAATGGAAACTACCTTTCCCTTATTTTTTAGTTTTATTCTATTCACCTTCAATAATAGGTACCTTGTTTTTGCTCTCAGAGATTCAGTGGGGTCAATTTATGAAAAAAAAAAAAAAAAAAAAAAAAAAAAAAATTGTTGAGGGTTTGATAAACGTGAAAATACCTACTGTTGCCACCAAGAGTTGAGAATCAATAAATGTGAAAAAAAGGCATGCGAAAAAGAAACGGTGTTCTCTTATGTAACGGACACTCACATATATAACACTTACTAGGTAATGAGATTCGCTAAGTTTGCCTAGTTAATGAATCGCCAAATACCTAGGATCATAATTAAATTTATATCATCGTACTCAACATCTATCTTGATTGCCCCCATTTCGGTATGATTTTCATTTTATATTCTGCATTGGCACAGTTTTGCTTTTTTTTCTACATACTACTTGAAAGTTCGTTTATATTTTGTATACATTTTTTGAACATAATAACAAATTGTACTATTACAACCCCCTCAATTGTACAACCCCCTCTCAAACACAAGTTCTAAACTTGAATGAGAGTGGTTGCAATCTTTCAAATGAGATAGGTAGGAGGTACTGTACTATACTTTACTTGTAAATAATTATTCGCAGAATTAATGTATATTTTTATTATATTTCGTTTTTGGGTTTAATAATGTATTTGTAATATATTTTCAGTAGCCAATAAAGCGAAAAAAAAAATCTATAGACGTGCAAGAGTGTTTCTTTGATTAGACAAACATACTGCCACGTATACTTACGTATAAAATTGTTAGTACCTAGGTACTGAGCAATTTATTTCACAAAGTTTCGGTCAATTACAAATTGGCGCTACTTTCGTTTTTGCATTTTTTAAGTTTTTGCTATAATAAAACAAATAAATAAACAGAAGGGACCACCTTGATTACTGCAAGTTCTTCTGTTAGTTCTCCGTTGAAGCCTCACCTTTGAAAGGAAATTACAATACCAGCATGAGTATGGATGAGAAGTGTTGGTGTGAGACGAAAATGCAGTTTATATGCCATAATAACCAAATACAACCTCAATGCTGACAACTTAAGTTCAGTTTACAATATCCTTATTATTCTATCTCTGTTAACTATTTATGAATATCGACTGCTTTGTACGATTCGTATTAAAATGAAAATAATGAAACATGCTAGGGTAACCAATTGAGTTAATTAGAACACATTTTTTTCCCTATGAACATACTAGAAAAACATAGAAGCTTATGTGATTACTCAGATAAATATGTATCTATGATATATTATGTTCAACTTGATATAATTATCTGTAGACTACAAAGAAGGAATATTTATTATTGATAAAACACCCTACGTTTAATCATTTGCAGCGTTGTTGAGTGCATTGGAATGATTCCAAGTTGTATGAATGGAACAACTTGTTTAGTTTCACTCAACAGAGTGTTAACTGAACCTGGTATCATCTATTGACAATAAAAATATAACGTAGGTCCCTCATGATTATCTACTAAATACAATTTAGTGCCAACAGCAAGACACAACTGTCCGACAAAAATCATCCAGATGTGCTCTCGAAATGAAGATGAAACCTTGAGAGCTAGGCTCGAGAGGCATAGAGGATTTGTTTGCAATGGGGATAGGGGGGGGGGGGGGGGGGGGGGCTGAGAAGGTTGTTTTACATATGAATCGACCGGGCAGAGAACTCCTTTTGTGAACCGCTCCACTTCTTGGGCCTATTTTTTCTCTTACTGTTTTCCTTTCCATCCTTTCAACCGATTTACATCGCCGCCATTCAAATATTAGTCAAAACAATTTCCCATTTGCCCCGCGATGCCCGGCCAATAACTTCAATATTTCGAGATGAGGGCCCCTCGAAAATTCACTCATTAACATACGTATTGCCACCTTCGTATCCCACCTCCTGCCAAGTAAATCAGGCACTTTATGACAAAGCACGCGGGATGCGCCGAATTTGAATAACAATGTTGGGTGTGTTTTTTCTTTTACGGCCGGACACCGTGGAATCGGAAGACCGTCAATTTTCCGTGCTCTAACCGCTACCGCCACGATTTCCAAACAAACATTATACTAAATTCAGGGAGGAACATTGCATTTTTATGAAAGGGAGGGTGTAATATAATGGTTGAAATGACCGAGGTGGTTATGGATTTCCGACCAACAACATCTGCCCACCACATATTTTGACATTGTTGTGGAAATATGTGATTTCTTTACAAAACAGCTAGACATCCTCAAAATATTTTCATATAACGATTTCGTACACGTTAGTTTCCTTATTCTCAGTGGGTTGATGATTGTTGGTGTACCATAAATCAAGCAATTATTTTCACTCTCAATCTCTTGCATATAGCTGTCCAGAAAGGTATTTTAAAAATTTTAATTTATAAAAAATTCACAAATGTCGTGTTCAAAGTGTGTTATAATAATGCATGTTTTCATAAAAATCAAGATATTTCGGTGATAGGTATAATATACCCCTTCAAAAATTATTGATATTTATCAATCAACGAATATTGTCTAAAATTCATCGATTCACAACTGATCTTTTTAATGATAACGGTGATAGTTAAGACTAAAGACATCAATATTTTTATAGCATTTTTCAGTCAAATGAAACCTTCTTTCTATCAAATGAAACTTCGTACCTACCAAATGAAACCATGTACCAACCAAAAGAAATTTCTTTTCAACCAAATGAAACTTTATTTCAAACAAATGAAACCTCATTTCATTCAAATGAAACTTTTCGGTCTACCATATTGCTGATCACCGCGACAGACTGCTCCAACTTCGTGATAACATGATGATGAAACTGCTGCCTCAGCTTCTGGACACCCGCTTCACTAAATTGACTTGTAGTACCTCTGTATTAACTTGGTTAGCAATAATCTGAAATAAAAATGTAATTTTTCTCTGATTGATTCGAAGAAGTTCCATTTGATTGAAATAAGGTTTCGTTAGGTAGGTATGAAGTTTCATTTGATTGAAAAAAGGTTTCATTTGACTGAAAAATTTTATATTTCAGATTTTTGCTAAACAAGTTAATACAGAGGGACTACAAATTAATTTAGTGGAGCGGGTGTCCAGAAGCTGCTGCAGCAGTTTCATTATCATGTTATCACGAAGTTGGAGCAGTCTTTCACGGTGATCAGCAATATGGTGGACCGAAAATGTCATTTGAATGAAATGAGGTTTCATTTATTTGAAAAAAAGTTTCATTTGGTTGAAAAGAGGTTTAATTTGATTGGTACATGGTTTCATTTGGTAGATACAAGGTTTAATTTGATTGGAACAAGGTTTCATTTGGTCGGTAAGAAGTTTCAATTGATAGAAAGAAGGTTTCATTTGGCTGAAAAATGCTATATATTAGGTATACAGGTAAGTAGTTGTTTTTCTCTCATTGCTTGGTTACACCATTCATGTATCCAGTAAAATTTCACCTTCCTACAGGGGATTTTGAAATTTTTTGAGCGATTGCAATCGGTGTATTTCCTACGAAAATTCGCTAATATGAATTGGAAAATATTCTTGCCGTAGTGAAGTTGCTCCTATAGATATTTTAATGGACGTAGTTTATGTCCAAATGTTCCGTTTGTAACATTTCAATGTTTCTGAAATTCAAATTGCTGAATAATGGGTCTCTCAGACCCGGTGATACCATACGGTGGTACCATCAGTCTCTTTTTTGTTATCTTTAGAAATTGAGAATAACATCAGAAGACATGAAATTGAACATCTTCTTTTCTTTTGCAAAGATGGAAGAAAAATTGTAGTTAACTACAAAAGGAACGTTGAAAGGGCATGCCAGGTCAATATACGTCCTCAGGACCCCGTGGGATACTACGAGATTTTGATAGTCCTTGTTTAAAAAGCTGTTCGAAGCTTAGTTGTCGGAGGGTTAACTACGGTTTCCAACAATGGTTAATGTCTCTGTGAACCGGACGTTCAAGGAAGGCCCGGACTTAATTTTCTCAACGTCCCCAGCCGGGGCACTCCGTCCGGAGCTCTACTGTTACAACCCATTAGCGGTGAGGCCTGGAGCGCGCTCTCGTAGAAAATGAGGAGTAATTGAAATGGGGGCAAAAAGCCATAACGCAAAAATAATTTCAGTTCCTCTCTGACTCGGGCAGTATGGGCCGTGAAAAGGTTGTGGGTCGAAGGACACAACAATTCTCTCTTTCTTTCAACCCCGCAATAATACGGCAATGTGTCCGTCAGTCATACCGTAGCTAACAATTCAGCATCCTCCGCTCTCAACGGTAAGGTACCAGTTTTGATCTTCACAGGTTAGAGTGATTGTAGAGTGAATTAAAAATTATTTTTATGAGCCAAGTCGTTGAACTTGATGTCCTAATAAAATGATTTATTTATTTATTTAACGGGCAAGGCCCAATTACATGATTACTGTTGAACATCACGATGCTTTTTTTTCTCTTTAGCACAATAAGAATAAGAAAAAACTATAAAATAATGATTGGGAGATACCTCCCCTGCTACCATTCTGAATACCTATAAATATACTTTTATCGATGAGCATATTATTAATTGTGACTGATAAAAGGGTTTGAGTTAGGTAGTGACCCATTCTTGGAAGCTAGTCAATGTTGAGTGAAAAAAGTCATAATTAGCTGGAACCTACGTATTTGTGATGAGCCCCTGCTAGTACACCATAAATAGGTATTTCTGTTTGAAGCATTTTCAATAAATTCCATTAAACAGTTATCGAGTAACAATCGTACTCCTATTCGTTGACGATTCCAGACTGAGCATAATTCGTTTTTGAACTGTCAATGCAAGAAAAGTACAATTATTACTATGGTTTACTTTTACAATTATAACTTTTTTATGGTTAGCTTGGTTCATTTATCTCACTCTTTGTTACTATTGGCTTCGTCCTACAGTGTACACCATGCCATGCAATATCGATAATATTATTTCACTATTTCAAGTCCCTCACTATTACATTTTCCGTTCTGATACATCGATAATCTTCTCTCATCTTCTACACGCATGCTCATTACAATATCCCTACAAGTGGGAGGAAGCGGGTTAAATGTGGCGGCCTTCACCTGTGTTCTTCCCCAGCCCCGGCTTCTCCTCCTTGAATAACTTGATCGCATGCACCTCGTAATCAAGGAGGGCGCTGTTCGCCAACTATTAATGGATCATGGTCACTAGCAAATATTAATTTCTCATGAATAAATCTCCGTAGGTATTCCTTGACCGAGTTTAGGCATTCGAAACGTTCGGGGGTCAAACAGGTGAACTGAAGAAATATTTAACTTCGAAATCAATCAAGAAGTAACATGTGAGGATTATGTGAGTGCGCGTGTGTACGGAGCACTATTGCTGAAGGCACTACATTGTTCCTAAGCCCTGCTGTCATTCAGTATTTTTTATGGGCATAAGTAAATTACTTTGTATGTTTTCATGTTGAAGCAAATTACGTTAACATTAGGTGCTGCAACATCTTACCCGACGATATGTACAGTTTGAAATGTACTAAGATTGGAGCTATTTTTCACTGAAGTAAGAACTCTTAGAAAGAATACTTTTAGCGGATTTTCGTAAAAAAAAATGAAGTTATTGCAATGACTTGGGCAATTTTGAAAACTCTTCAATGAAATCCGTTTTGAGGGTTTCTGAAACGATTCCCGAAGTTAACGTCATTTCAAACGATAAATCTACTTAGGATTGAGATAAAAATCCCGTTTTTACGTTAAAAAAATCAAGGATTCCAACGAAAGGATGAGTTTGTTGGCCAAAACATTTTGAGCACATTAAATTGGTCAAATTTCAATACGTTTACTAATTAAATCACTAATAAAGGCTAAAAACGGCCAAAAGTAGGTAAATTCATGATTTTTTCCAGCGTTTCAGTCAAAACAAAACGATTAAGTAGGACATTAAAAGATTTTTTCCCAAAATTATGCTGAAAAACATATGCAAATTCCATGTATAAAAATCTATGAAAACTGCCACAAAAAAAAAAAAAAAAAAAAAAAAAAAAAAAACCTGAGAATTGAAAGTGTTTTTGAATTACCGAATTGTATAATAGTATGATTTTTTTTTTTTTTTTTTTTTTTGACGACATTGTTTTTAACAATTTCTTCCTACTGAATTCTGAATTCTTGAACACGAAAAAGACCCAACGAGGGAAGTGTGAATATCTTGAGAATCATTGAGTTTTATTGAACTATATGTGAATATTTGCTGAACCATTGAAATGGGTGGAAAACGGATGTAAACATGTTTAAAATGAGTTAAAACGTGTGTGTGGAAATTTTGATATAGGTGATAAAATATTTTCATCTCCCGAAATTGAAAAAAAAAAGGTTTTGCTACCTATACGTAGGTTTGGGAGAGATAAAGTCAAAGAAAATTATGATTGTGTTTAAAAACACACAACTTTCAAAGTTAGAAGTCGATAAAAGAAAGCTTTAAAATAAGATTCCTGGGGACCGAGGAAATTGTTCTTTGAATAGTATCGTATAATCCGTTATTTCGTTTGTTCTCAAAATCGAGGTTAGTGAGCTAAAAATTTGCCTACTCAAGGACAACTAACTAAATTTGATTGTACTAACACGGTAATGGCTCCGACGACTTGAAGTTCTTTGCCATCCTCGTAATTCTGTGACGTGTAATATCCATGGAGGTAGAATACCTCTATCTTCTACCTCTATGGGATTATCCCGATACCCTTGACACCTTTTTTTCCCTCGAACCTCCCGAACTTCGTTTCCCAAGCTCAACCTCATAAAGGTTCAGTCCAGGGCCTGATGGGGTAGCTTTGCCTTTTTAACTCGCCGGTCGGAGCCCCGAACGCGCCCAAGCTGTGCAGTAAATCATCGTTTTGTGTGCCAAAGGTCCGCTCGCTTCGGTTGCAAAACGCCGAGACGCACGAACCTCAAATAGTCTTCGGGAAAAGTTGTTATTGGTTTGAGGTCGCGGAAGCCTCGAACAGATATGAAAATGCCAGGTCGACCGCCGGCTTCATGATTCCGGTCAGTGCAGATGGCTGTTGCGCAAGAACCTTCCCAACTAATTTAATTGATAAGTAATTAGTTTTCAAAAGATTACTTTCCAGAAAAGGGCACCAATAAAATTAAAATGTTTTGGTATAGTGTGTTGGTTGACTTAGTAGTAAGTTAGAGTAGAATAATTAACTTTGACTAGGTAGGTTGGACCTTAATAGTTACATAATAATTATATAGACGTTTCATCAGAGTTGACCGACTATAGAACTTGAATATGAGTTTTGCTATACCTACCTAACCGTTGTATTTTATAATAATTCATCAAACGCTACTAACCAGTTTAAAATATTCTTTTTCGAATCGTGAATCGTTTGTTGTAATTTCTCTATATATTATATTGCAGTACTACTTCTAAATAATTATTAAGCAAATTCGTTGGTACCTAGCAGAATTTTTATATTAAAATAGGGACAAATTTATTTTTGCTTGGACTGTTCTAGATCTAAATACGTATAAATACAGTATTTTGTGTAAAAATAGTATTCACTAAAATAACGTGTTAATTGTCATTTACAATATGTACATACATGACACTTGGAGGGTGTTTTTGGGTGCCCGATTCAAGTTTTAAGAAAATAAAAATCAGGAAAAAATCCAAAATGTTTTGGTCTACCCACTGAGGCGGGTATTATGTAGTCGGATTGTTTTTTCTCCCAATTTTTTGCTGAGTGAGACCTAATTTCAAATATTCGTTAGTCCTGAAACTGATGGTGAAACAAATTGGATTATCTTATTCTGTTATCGGCTATCGTATTCAGAACTAAACAATTTTTAAAACAAGGTGTCACTTAAGAATAGGAATAAGAATTATCAGTTTTTATATATTAACTGATACTAAACTTTAAATAAATAATGACGAGAGAATATAATCATCCCAATTATTTTCCAACGCTGTACTTTCTATCTAGTCATACTTCAAATCTGGTGAAGAGTCAAGAAAATATCTAGGTTCAGTTATTTTTTTCAACCTCCGAGTTTTGGAAAGATTCAGTTTAGTTGTTGCTGAACCACAGCTGGTCACTACCATCTTGGTTTATCTTTAAATTATCACATTTTATATCACCAAAATGTGATGTGAATAAATGAACGTAGGGGTTTGTGCATGTGGAAGGAATCGCAAAGAGAACGACTCGGAGTTCCCGGCACGTTTTGAATATTCTAACGTGCGGGAAACATCAAACGTCCAGGTTGACTCAGCAATGAGAGCAAGGGCGTGTACTCTGGATAGAGGGTACATGTGAACGCTGATAGCTTGTTTGCTTTTGCGTACAAATAATGTGACCGTAGCGAAGCCTCCTGCAAGAAAAGGAGAAAAGGAAGAAGGGAATGGCTAAGCATTAGGGACCGATTGACCCCAGAGGCCTAACCTTGATCCTTCAATGTAAATCGAGGCTCAAAGTTTGCTTTAGCTCTGCCCTTAATTACGAATTAATGGGAGGTACGAGACAACGGTAAATTAACTACTCCCACCCTTCGCCTCTTGGCGTCTTTACCTACTTACTCGTTTTTCCCCTTCAAGGACGAAGTGAACGATCAAATGGTTTGGGGGAGGGATTGTGCGTTTCAAATTCTTTCGCTCCTTTGGGCGCAGAGGGAAATGCCTTTCCTTCAATAGTAATTATCGGTATTTCGGCGAGAATTTCAAGGAGGATGACGAGGGGAGTGCCCATTGTTTCGATTTCGAATGCCCGTAGCGATCTGGACAGAACGGCATTGTTCGAAAGTTTTGTGGGCAAGGGGAGGAGGGAGGGGAGGGGGTTCGGTGGATTCTTTCGCATTCGGATAAAACCAATCAGCACCGTTTTAATTCGTTGACCTACCTCTCATCGAGCAAGAGACAACATTCTTGTAAACTTAACCAATCAATGCGATGGTCGATGGACGTTGAATTTGTTATTTTACGGTGGTAATAGGAATCCCCGTTTTAACGGTCCAATACAGTCAGTACGGAATGCTTATTGCTACATTCCTTGATTAAATGAATCAAGACATAATTTACTAACATTGACGTTCACAGTGACTAAAACCAATAAAAGTGCATTCACGACTAATAAAAATGTATAAGGAATGATCATCTACATAACGCGGATAAATAAACCAATATAGTCCTATACTTAGTCGGTTGTTTTAGGTTTGAAGAAATTAATCTGTAATGCACTGAGCATTGATCATAGTACCGAACTACAGTACTGAACATTGATCAATTCCAACATTGCCTGCGCGATAAATTACAAATCACGCTATATTAAGATACATTTGCTGTAAAGGACTTCATATCAGTTTGTGCAAACAATTCACGACTTTTCAACTTTCGCCAGAATATATTAGCCAAACAGACAAATACGGAGCCACAGTAGTTTTGAAAGCTGTGAGACGCATAAAATGATGAGAATGTTTTATAGGAAATGTTTCAACCTCTCGCAAGTATACAATCCTTTCTTATCTTCAGATGTGAACGAGGAAAAAACATAATTATGTGAAATTTCACACATATCATATAAATTACTGTGCCTCATGATTTGGTGGGGGGGGGGGGGGGGGGCTTGCAGCACCACCAGTTCAACGTCCACTGAGACTTCATGTGTATTGCCCTATAATAGGGTTATTGATGGAACAGTTTGAAATTGTGTGAATTACTTTATGTGACAGGATCTACAATATAACACGTAAACTCGAAAAACAAGGAACTCGCTATAGCTAATAAGTATTTTTAGCCGATTAAGTTACGTATTCAGTAATATTTCTGGCAGTTCAAGAGGTGACAACATAAAGGAAAAACATGCAGGTAATCCTTTATAAAGAATGCAATTGAGATTAGCGTAGAATTAACATATTTGAAAATGCTAAAAATCAATAGGTACACTAAGACGAGGAACGTTTGCTTCAAATTAATTCATCACATGATAAAACTACTTGAGATAAATTACAATTCACAATTCGATTATAGGTAGAGGTTATATTATTGTAAGCCTTTTCGTTGGTCGGATCTCATTCATCAAACATCTGACTAGAAGCATTGTGACTATTCAGGATGTGGGTCTTCAATAGTTATACTGAATGATTGGATGGAAAAACATGTTAATAATACATAAACGTAAAATATACAACACACTTTAAAGTACCTACATGCAAGCTGCTATAGACTTACAGTCTGTCTGCCAGGACATGCTCTTATGCATAACACAATTAAAGTCGCCACTCAGCAGCCTCCTGTACCAACTGGCCACATTGCCAGTGCAAACCGGTCCCCTTTGTTGAGTTTGTTCTTCATCTCTTTATCATCAAAAGATCTCTGACCGAAAATTGAGCTCTAAACTCGGAAAGTAAAGGACACACTGCAAAAAAAGTGTATATTCCGTTTTCAGAATGTTCGTGTTACATTTCACCTACCACGGAAGTCGTCTAGCTGATCATTTGACATGCAGTTTGCATAAGAAGTTGTCAGAATCTAAACAACCAGCATCTCCAGTGAGTGAAAGCGACATGTATGTTGAGATTCAATAGTTACTGCACTTTAAGCACTTATGGTTCATTTTTACAGTTGCCACTGGGTCATATTTGATAGAATCTGTACTTCATGGACAGATAGTTTATAAGACAGCAATTCTATATAAACTTATGAGTTATTATCGAAGTAAAACACTCGTATATAAATCAAAAATGTTAGTGAAAAAATGTGTACCATTAATAGTAAAATGGAACGAAGATTATCTCCAGTGAGGGTGTTCTTATTGATTTATTGAGTTGTAGTAATATGTAGCGTACACGTTGCGAAAGGACACGTAATTTAGATATATAATATATCAAAACCCTTAAAAAAAAACTGTTGGGACAAATATCAGGAACAGCTAAGAAAAGAGGGGAAGATGAAATATTCCTCGACCACCTGATTTATTGTCACCTCAACTTTTAATGTCTCTTTTTTTCTACCACGAGAGCTCAACAAAGATGCATTTCTAATGAAGCAGATAAAAAACCAAACATAATACACAGGGGGACATCAGAAAACGATGTTGTGATTTGTGATAGGGTGACTCCTTCGAAGGGATGTCAAAAGGGTGGAAGTTCGGGGCCAGAAAGTCTTCGAGTAAATACATCAAGCTTGTAGTACATCGCTCAGATAGCCGGTCTTCCTGCCTTTTACTCCTTCCGGAACCAGTGTTCCATCGAAGTATATATCATGTGAGTGTTATCTCCCACCCTCCACTCTCTTTTTCAGAAACAGATATGCCTTGCCGAGGAAGGACCTTTTCCTTACACCCTACCTCTCGCGTAGCAATCACTTACATTTTTTATTGCGTTACAAGATTGTTTTTCAGGTCCGCGCCTCCGTCCTCGGCAGCGTCTTTCTCTTGAGAAATATAAGTGCCTCCTAACTGATAAAAACGACAGTATAAGAGGTATGAAATAAGATGTAAAAGAGTTTATGGAATGCTTCGGTTGATTTTATGTGTTGGTTAACTCGAAACATACTCTTCTATTGAAGTCAGTGCATACCATTAGTTTAGGATTCCTATGGAATTGTACACACTTTACAAGAAATGAAATGGTATAGTAGGTACTAAATTAATAGAAACTGCGTAATTAATTTTAAAAAGTTATCATCCTTCGACCAGAACTTAATGAATCATCTGAAGCAATACCAGCTGTTCACGGATAGAATTTAATTGTTGGAACATTATAAAAATCGCAAATGCAATCGGCGTCTTTGGTTGAGCATAAGATTTTAAACACTGATGATGATGTGTACAAACATCTAACGAGGAGTTGATAGCAAAAACTTCTCTAGTAAGAAATGCACCATCGCGTTGAGCAAGACATTTTTCACTCGGGTATATATTCAATTTCGTCAAGAGCATTTCTAGTTGACGGTATGAACCAAGAGAAATGCTTTAATTCTAGAACCCTAAAAGTCAGGAGCATTGCGAGTAAGAATCCAATGGCGATAGAATGTATTCTACTAATGATAATATCTCTGATGCCTAATGGGTTTATTAAAGAAAAGAAAAGGAAAAAACTTCTACGAAGTTTAGTCAGGTACGCTGCTTCCTGGTACCCGTAAGAAAACTGTATCTATAGATCATTGAAATATTTTAAATAATCTTCGTTGATAAACCATTCAATCCCTCAAAATCCAACGCGATGAAACGGTAACTGTAAAGTCTTGCTTGTCCTACGAGGAATTGAGGTTTATGCAAGCTCAGCAGCTGATAATGATACGATCGTGATGAAACTCACGTGGGGTAGTGAAATCATCATTTCCCAACTACCATTTGAATGTGTGCGTGATCAGACAAATAGGCAATTAAAAAATAACGGTGGCGCATGCTCAATAAAAAGCTATTGATTTTTTTTAGTAATGATTGATTTGTAAAGGACCATCGTTCGTAATGGTACGATCGTTTGGAGGTTGATTATTACATTATGTTTTCCCTAATACTAGCCTCTGACTTTGAGCAAGATCGGACGATTAAAACGGGAGAAAATTATGCTCGTTGGTTTTCTCGTTGGAGCATGCGTAGATTGGAGTATTGAAGTATGGGCGATGAAATTGATAGGAGACCATCTAGGCTAACCGTCAGATCCCCTGAAAATGTCATCAGTATGATAACCGTGGAAATTGAGCTTGTTAAATTGCGGACACACGGACAGACTCACTCACACACAAACAGACTGAAATACGGAATACAGACAGGCATGAGACGAAAGTTGGGCTGAATAATCCAAAACGTAAAATGCAAGTAGGCAGTAATTTTAATTTTAGATTTCACCTGAATGGGAAAACAATACTTTCGCTAACTACGGTAGACTTGGAAGCAAAATACAAGTTTTGAATCATAAATGGTATGCAGGAAAATAGTTTTTTTTTTTTTTGTTATCTAGGAAATTAGGTACTTACAGCAACTGATAGGGTTTCCGGTGTCAAATCAAGGGCTGACTCAAGTTGGGATGGTGTGAATCAGGTCCACTGTCGGTCTCTATTAAAATGCAATCCCTTTTTCCGTGCTGCCAGGATAGATCACGTTCAGTTCAGCATGGGGTTCTTCGGCAAAGGTTCAGATCCGTTTCTGTTGGTTTTCATTTCTGTTTCAGCATACGGGACTGCACCTGCAGCTACAGCATGCTGCCCTAGCTCGAGGTATTTCGCCAGCTTTTTTACTGAACGAAAATCGACCATCGCGTTTGTTCAGCAAGAAACACAGGACATAATAATTGTTCAGTTCTAGCATTTGCCCTGCATGATCGAACACCTCCTTCATCTACTTGAACCATACATGATGAACTGAAAGCTAGCACAAACAGAATTAGAGTTTTTATTGTTGGAAATCTTTAAATGTATGAGGCTTATACTTGTCCGCTAAATGTCAATGAATGAGATTGGTACTTATCCACTACATGTCGGGATCATTTATAGTTGATTTTAGAAGTCACCACTGTAGCATTAGCTCTCTAATTGTCCATTATAAACCGCAGTAGTTCACATCCGTCCTGGCGCCTGTTTTGTCGTTTATTGTGTGTTTGGGAGTTTACTATCTTCCCATTAATTTCTTGGTGCAAATCACTTTGAGTTTTTTTTTAATCAGCAGCGTAATTTTAAGCAGTTTACAACTACCCATCTGGTAGAGCACACAGGGTCCTAAAGGTTTTAGAGTCGTAAAGTAAGGCATCGCCCACTAATCAACTCACAAAAACATGTAGGTACTTAAAACTAGTCGCCTGTACTAATAGCGGTGTAAGTTATTTCTTCTGCTAGACAATTGCTATCAGTCATATCCCTTAGAGATGCACGTTTACATTACACTATCTACATATGCTTCAATGAAAAGGAAATTGATTCCATTGACAAGAGTATTTGTGCAAAAGGAGTCCTATTTTCCTTACTTATCCGCTGCCTCAAAAATGACATATCCGGGTTTTGTGTATTCAATGAAGATTTTACGAGGAGAAACCGGTAGAGAAGTAAAATTAACGTTTCATCTCGAAAGTGATGTGAGTAACATGAGTATGGGTCCACCGATTGAGATTATGTTCATTTGAGTGCAACCTCACCTTTCAGTGAACATCAATTTTAAAGGTTTTGACCGTAGCAATGTAGTAAATTTTACCCATTGTGGGTCAAATAAAGTCATTGTTGTTGAAGGAGGAAGACAAAAGACATTATTATTGTTACAAAATTCGTGAACACTTTCAGTGCTGGTGTCATGACATAAATGACGTGCCTGTTCCCGCAAAGTACTGGTGTCATGAAATCCATCATGATGAAGCCCTCTGTTGAACCGTATTATCTTCGGACCTCCAGTCTTTTGCGGGAAATCGTTGAATGTGGTCCGCTATCAATTAAATCACTTCAGTACATCCCCAGTTAGCCGCTAGAGTGCACCGTTTTCAAATCGACGTGTTTTCAAGATAAGATTTCATCCTAACCTGTGGGAGTTGCCAGCCATGGTGGGTTCGAAAAAAGTTGGTTCAGTAAGTGTTAATTAAAATTAAAACGAATGTGTTAATTTATTCAAGATGATATAGTTGAAGGATTCGCTACCCAGAAGACGAGGAAATAGTGGGGGATATAAATACAACCATCACTACATTATTAGGTAGATTGGAGTGTGCTTTAGTCAAGTTACTATACTAATTGGATGTTGAACATGAGTCTGCCAGTTGCTGTCAAAGTGAACACATCACTCAATTGGTGGGTTGAACTGTGCCCGCCAGTTCATAGTTGAGTCGATAAAGTTTATAGCTGCATGCACAGCGAGAACCTGACAATCAGAGTAATGAATTCTACCGGCAACATAGTGTTACGATTATTTTAGAATATTTTTCAATACCGTCTCTTCATCCGCGTCCTCCCCAGATTGTATTCATGCTAACAACTTATATCGTCGACTATGAACTTGTTATTGCTCCTAATCGCAAGCATATCGCTCCGATTATTTTTTCCCAAGAATGGCTTCTAACTCACGCCAGCTCCACACCATCATCGACCCGTGTCGTACGATATAACTGCTGGACAAGATTTATTCACTTTATTGTCGTGTATATGCTATACCTTCTCAGAAAACAGCAGGATTTATCAAAATTATTGTGTAACGGTTGGATGCATCTAGAATAGAAGTTGTCTATAAATTATTCGTGCATTACATATAAATATACCTGCATAAATAGCGCCCATCCTGTATCAAGAAGGCAATTATTTTAAATACGTACCTATATTCAATTAATTACAATATCGTTTGATCCATTTACTATATCTAAATATATTTATTGCTTATATAAGTATGTGTCTGCACTGTCCTGTAGTACATACGTGGCTTTGCCTGTATTTTTCATTACTTTTTTTAAAATGGACTTTGAACCTTTCACCTAATTTTTCTGTGTGCTATCATTGGCAAAGAAGAGCGATTTCTTTGGAGTTATCAAACTATTATTTTCATTCTAAATTTAATGTTGAGTTCTACCCCTAATTTTAATGTTGTAAATTCAAGGACATTTATTGAATTTTATTATCATTTGATATTATTGAATTTATTGTTTTGAGATTATTGACCAGTATTTGAATCAACGGGTACTTACATACTTACTCCATTTGGAATTTGGAACTTAAATCATAGTTTCATAGTACCCTACCTCCGAAGTATTTATCCTTGGAGAGCATTACCACCCCAATTCTGGTGCGGGACAGTAAGATGCCTGTAATATTGGTAAATACTCGTAACTGACTAGATGGATAAATTGAGGATCTTTGAAGTGAGTTCGTTCCTTTATAATTTTAAAACCATAATTTTTCATTTTATGGGGGTCATTCGAAGTGCAGGAACTCATAGTCTTCGTTTTCTATTTTGGCATTCACCTATCTACCTGCATTCTCCGCAAGGTGTGGTTGTAGCGTGGGTGAGGAAAGTAAAACTTTTTTAAATATTCAATCGTTTTAAATTGAATTTTCACTGTTTTCTTTCTTTTCCCCCAAAGTCTCCTCCAGTGGGATGAATTATTATTAATATTTTGAGAAGTGGCGCCCATTTCTTTCATTAATTTGTCAATTTAGTTTCTTTCGGTTGTACGCTATTGTAGGCAAGGTCTTTTGAGAAAATGTTAAGGACCCCTTGACTAAGTCATTTGGTTATAATTTCACCCAATGAGGGTGAAGCGTAACAACTGGTTAACTGAGAGATGCGAATTTTACTTCCAGTCGAACCGCGCGAGGAATCATTGAAAGATCGAGACAATAAAATCGAATCCAATGAATTAGGATCAATAACCATTCACCTACGTATCTGTATTTATGGAGATCAATTTTGATGTTCATTTGTATTTGTTTTCTTCTGTAGGTACAGGTGCTAACCAACAAATATTACTCACTTCACTTCCCCAATAATTTTTTTTTTTATGTCATTTATTTATACAAATATGTATATAAAACCAAAAAAGTATATACAAATAAGGAAGTATTTGATACGTCAATCCCTGAATATAAAACAACACGTCTTAGTAAAAGTTTGGCAGATAGTGATCTCCAAAACTTATAGAAATTATCTGGGGATCAAGAGTTCTAACAATAAGCGGAAAATATGACGAGTGCCATCAGCACACAAATATGCACTTTTATATGATATAAATAAAGATAAGGGATTTAGATCTTGAATGAAGCAAAAAGTACACACAATCCATCTACACAAAAGAAAATCCAAATAAAATATTATGTCAAAAAACAAACGTGAAACTATACATATGAGGACGAAATAACTAAATAAAGCTAAAAAAAGGAAATAAAATATCGTTTTGACAGAGATTTCTGAAAAAATATATTGATACTATTTTTAAATTTACTAAAATTTTAAATTAGTTTAATCTGTTCTGGTAACTCAATAAAAAATCTAGGGCCTAAAAACGAAAGTTGTCTCTTGAAAAAAAAAAAAAAAAAAATAACATTTTAGTTATGGGATTCGTATCGTAATACATGAATTCAGTCGCGTAACACTTTATAAATGAGGGATGGCAAATAATGTTTAAAATAACATTTTAATAATTCTACAACATAGGTTCGTCAAGGAGGGAGAACATTTAATTGAAAAAGTAAAGGTTTAACTGGGCTTGCTTACACAGTTTTGAAAATGAGGCATAAAACCAACTTAATTGCTACAACAACTTCCCTAAAATAAGTACCTTTCATAAGCACCACCCCATATCGGAAGACAATAGATCAGAATAGAATGAACAAATGCATAGTATGTCATATTGATAACAGTGGTTGACATTTATTTAAAAAAGAAAAATGAAAGACGATCTTCTAATTTAATTACTGACATGATAAATGTGATGTTGTTTCCACTTTAAAAATCTACCCACTGCATAGAAGGGCATGTGCAAGAAATGAAAGAGCAGCCACTAGAATGAATGTGAAACAGAATACCAAACGATTTCAGCTAACCTAGCACTGTATGGAATGAGTAATTTTTGATGTTTTTGTGCATTATTGGTCAATGTATTACGGGTAAACCAATCATATACTGTAGCTACTGAATAAGCAGCAAAATGGTGGACATTTATTCACGAATCAGCCACAATTAAAATAGCTATATCATCGGCAAAACCACCTGAATTCAAATTGGAAACGCCATTCACGAATAATATTAACAAAGTAGGACCCATGACAGAGCCTTTGTGCATCAGTTCACTTCGTTCACCGCAAAATTCTTGTTAGAGTAATACGTTTGACAAAAAGGTTTTTCAGCCAGATCACCGCTTACATAAAAATTATCAGCATAAAGATAGTAGCCCTAATCGAAAAAAATCGTGCAATAACTCAAAGACCACTTTTTTAGTGTGGTATTTACCACCTAAAACAGGGTCAAACCCTCCCATAAACTAATATATTCATGACGTTTCTGTTTATTGTACGGTGAATTTTCAGACGCCAACGCCATAGAACCATGCTTTCATCGATGACTAAGAACCTGCCATGTACAACCATTTCCCTCATTTTACATTCAAATCTAGTCAGTAATGGTCGTACTCTATGAAGAAAATCATCAGTTTGTTCACTTCCACGAGGACTGGGCGAAAAGGGCAAACATGGCAGGATTTGTTGATACCTAACCCTGATCATCTTGGAACGAACATTTGGATTATCAAATATACCATCAGTCTTCCATTGCATTACCACTGTGGAAGTTCATGAATTCCAAAAAAAAAAAAAAAAAGGCCTGAAAACAGCTTGAACTCTGGTAGACTAAATGGCTTAGACCCAGTTAACCTGGAGTAAGGACCATGAGTTTTAGTATGGATCACAAGAGAATTTTTGTTGCTTTCTCTTAAAATATCTGACATCCCTTCATTAATCAAAGACCACCGGGAACCAATCAAGAAGATCAATTCCTGAAGATGACATGAGTCTAGTGTTTGCCGGTTGAAAATCGAATAACGGTGGTTGATTAGGTGGAGGGGAGTCCGACCAAGTATGACTTTGGGCAATAAACTCACTAAAAGCACTTGGGGCTGCATCACCAAATGCTGTAGCATATTCGTCCCTAGTCAGTAGACAGTAGAAATACCAACATACTCAGGTATTCCGTCACCCGATGCCGTAGCACTATTGCTCTCTATTAGGTAGGTTTGGAAAAATCCTACGTGCTACTCTAACAACGAATTGGCTTCTGTTCGATAAATACGAAAAAAACTAACTCAACGCAATAGAATCCAAGCCAATCTGACGTAATTTATTCAGAAGTCGTTTATATACTATCGTATCAAAGGCCTTTGTCAAATCGAATATCATAATCAAGACTTTACCGCCAGAATTGAGCGCATCACTAGCCAATCAATAACTCGTTAACACTTCATACTCCCTTCTTTCTTTCTAAAAAACATTGAAGCATTTACGATCAGAAATTTCCGTAGAGCCCATTGATTTATTTATTTTTATTATTATTATTTTTTTCAAATCAGTGAAATGTAACAACTATACCTAATATTCTATTCGCTGAATTTCAAAATTCGATTAGATATATTGGTTTTAAAAATTTAATATACTCAGTTGTATAGTAATACTTTTCATTGGTGTCATTAGATTTCGATGGAAATCAATATTCGATTGAGAACGATTGATTTCAATCCATTCTTATGAAACATTCTTCTATTTATATGTTCCTTGACAGCATTAAACGTGAAGCTAATTTTAGCCGAACAGAGTGCTTTTTCCATGATGTAATACACGGCTGTATCTCAAAGCATGGACAGGAAATCCAATTCGATTTGAGTGAAAAAAAGCCAAAGATGGATAAGTAAACACATCACTTCCTCAGTTTTATAGGCACAGCCGACGCTGCCTACACTAAGGAAGATTCCCCTGTAAGTGCTAGAAGGCTATTCGGTATAGCAAGACTTCAGGCCTCGGCCATTAAGATGCTTGGAACACTTGAGGAGGAAAGAGACGAAAATAAAGTAAGAAAACGTTTGTTGTCATATCTCTGACAGTAAACCACCTTAGTTCCTTCGAGGTCTAGAAATTATTTTCGTTGATTCCGAAGATAAAAGTTTATGAGCCAGTCGAGAAAAAGGCATGCCCTTTACGACTCCGTTTGATACGTTTACAGCACGACGGACACTCGAGAAAAATCGATAATGGCGACTGTGTTTCGAAATCGGTTTGATTTGTCAATATTGTATCAAGGTCCCACTTTTTGAAAACTATTCAATTTAACTAGACAAAGGTAATCTAGATTTAATCAGACTGCTCTTAGGTAGTTGCACTAGTTTTATGTTTTTAATTTATTGAACGAAGTAAAACAGAATAAAAAAATTAAAAAAAACCCGAACTTATTTTGGTTAGTCGGCGCTTTCCAAATATTTCCCACATAACACACATTAATGTAATGAACTTGATGATTCAATTTGCATAGTTAATTAATAGTGATGTTTCCTACAAATATTAAATATGTATTCTTTTTAGAATGCGAACATTTTAGAATGCGAACCAGTGGAATAAATAAATAATTCAATTCAGATCATTCTGAGACCAAATCTGTTGGGAAAAACAGAAAGTATAAGTATCTCTCTCACCTTTTTCAAAATTATTGTCATTGTTATATTCATTACACCAAGTAATCCAACTTATTAATAATAAATCTTTGATACTGGGAAAATTCACTGGAACGAGACGAGACTGTGACACATAAAACATATATTTAGTATTTTCAAATATTTAGTGTCTTGACGAATAAGATTCACAGGAGCACAGTATTTGATGATTACTTGTACGCATCCACGCCTAAGCGCAGTACTTCTTTCTGGAATATCGCGATTGCTTTAAGCGGGGCAGCCCCACTAATGTGCATCATATATGCCCCCTACTGGCTCAGTATTTTGCTCAGCTCATAGTTGTGCACCTGACCTCCAAAAAGGTTTGAATTGACCTCCAGATAGGTCCTTGTTTTGGATTGACAATTTTAATCGCTTGCCAATCAATCAATACATTTTTTCATAAAGTTCTATTTTCATTTTTTACATGCACCTTTCATGAGAGCTTCAAGAAATAGTTGCCACAATCAGGTATTTTGCCACATTAAATGACCCCGTTACTAAGAAAAATTGGTATGTGTTTGGTTTGACGGTTGGTAAAATCAACATGGTCTGGTTTTGCCTGATTTATCTCAAATCTCCATTTCATTATCAGTTATTGAGGTTTTTGATGAATCTTCAAGTTTTGAGGTCGATTTACGATTCAGTTTTGGTTCAATAAAGAATTCTTCTAGTTTTGGAATATGTGAGGAGTTTCTAATTACAATATAAAAGGGAGAGGGTCATACAAGGGTAAATTGTAATATAAATGATTCGGGGACAATACAGATAAATTATAATCTTTCCACTGTGGTCATTTGATTTCATTGACTGGATTTGCGTTCGATCCAGATTTAGCCCAGTTACGCAAGAACCTAGAGAATTTTGAATTTATGATTGGAAGAGATGAATGGAGGAGGTAATTCAAAATAAATCGTAATTTCCTCATTTTTTTCATCTGTTTTGTTTTAGATGTGCAAAAAATCTGAGATGAGTTTTTGGTGACGGAATATGTGAGAAGAAGTGATGGTAGGGTGACAAATGAGCTTTAGTATTCACATATTCTCTATCGATTTTCGTGATTTTTATTTATTGGTTTATTCTCTATTTCTATCGAAGTAGCTACTTGGTTTCTCATTGAACACACTTTAGCCATAGCCATACTGCACGATAACGATGATATTTTGTTTGACGGGAATTCATTATGTGCTATTTCCTAATACCCAATTACGTACGAAATTCAATACAATAACAGTACAATAACTCGTGGCTATAACTTACTCATTTTCTAAACAACAGGAAGCATTCACCACTCGTTGAGAAACGCTACATTTGTTTCACGTCACCCCAATTTGAATGCTGCTATCTTTCCTTGCCTTCAAAATCATTTTCGAAACTACTGATATGTAGGCATAAAAACTGGTATAAAGGCGTGAAATAACTGTGTTCATAATTATATTCATGGTGTCTCGCCGTTTTTAGGTGTTTCAAAAAATCGTTATCCTGCTCAGATAAATTATCTAAATTCTCTCTTGTTCACCTTAATAAGTTGAAATTTGGCAGGCTTCTTCTCCATTACAGCTAGAGATGAATAAAACGATGGAGTCTACCCAGATCAGCTCTATGAGCCTTGTTGTCATCTACTCAGTCTAGGAAGTTGAAATGTGGCATGGGGCCTTTGAAGAACAACAACAAGCAGATACGATTTCGAGCTCTAACCTGATTAGCAGAGTGAGCTAAGGTTCATCTGTTGACGCAAGAAAGTATACATTTGACAGGGAGCGTCTCTGGAACAAGATACGAATGAAATGGTGGATTAGCTGAATGAGAAAAATTATCTTCTATCCTTTCTAGGAAATTGGAGTCTAACGGATTGCTTCTCTAGGAAATCAAGAAAGAGGCCAAATAAGTTACGGCCTCCATCTTGCTCAGTTGAGTGAGTTCATTCTTCTACTGGTTTTATCTAAAATATTGAAGTAGTGGGCAAAAGTGATGCAATGTCAATAGCTGCAAAACATTGATCTGGCCTGTTCGTTGGTTGAATATACTTTTTTAGATGTTGCAGTGATGATGCCAAAGAGAAGAATAAAAGTTGAAATATTTCCTTATTCATTTTTATTGTGCTCAACACGGGTGCTTCCTTCGCCGGGTGAAATCGTCAAAAGAGGTTCAACAGTTGACGATGGAGCCGGGGGCGGAGGTCGGGAAGAAGTCCTCCTTCCTGCCTCCAGAGAGGTTTGCGCCTATTGTCCTCGAGGTCCTTTTTTCCCTTCTTTTTTGCTTTTTCCCAAGGATTGCTTGGCCATATTTACGGGAAGCTTCCATTGCGGAAGCATTCGGGAACACCCGCCATAACAATGTCCCAGGGTCTTCAGTCCTTACTCTCCTTGCCCTTCGTCGAGAAAAATAATTTGATTTGAGGACCTCCGTTTTTTTTCTCCCTTTTCCATCGAAAGAAGGACTTCTCTATTCCCTCGTTGGGTTTTGAGGTGGATGCCTAAGGGCCTCGGCAGGATCGTCTTCAACGAGCAACTTGAGCTCTCTGAAGTGGGTCGGTGGATAGACTGCTCGGTACTATTTATATAATAGTGATGAGAAGTCACTAAGGGTGACGGAATCATATATATTCAAACTTCAAGTAGCTTTGCCAAAGAACACAGCCCTGCCCCTGATGAAACTGCTCAATACTCCCTTATCTCTTATGTTCTCTCGCAGTTCATATGTAACTTCTTGAACAATTTTTCAACGCTCCAACGAATCATCTAGAGACCAGCAACCTACACAGATTGGGCTATATCTATAATACGGAAATTATCAACTGCTGTCATTATTTGCAGCGTATTTATTATTTTATCATGATCAGTAGTGTTTGCGATAATATTTATGATGTTTGAGTTATTTAATTCATGTAATTCAATTGCACTGAGGGTGATGATTCCTGTCGAAGACTATCTGGGACCGATACAACAAAGCTCCATGATTCCATCATAGTTGTTCTGTAATCCATTAAAGTGAACATGGATTGACCAAATAAGGACAGTCCAGGAACGAAGATAGTCCAAAATACCGTAAGATGCAAAAAGCAATATCTAGGAAATTTCGATTTCGGGGTGAAAACATTCTTCAACCTCTTGCCTCAATAACCGTCTCGAATACTGCGAGTTCTCGTATTCGATTGTGGGGAATCGAGAAAATCTCCATGGAAAGTTAGATTATTGGGGGATTAACTGCCAAGAAAAGTTGTGGAAGCGGTGGTCACATAGCCACATTCAACAAGATGCTGAGAAAGAGTCACACTCACCAAGTTGCTAGTAAATGGTCAGTCTATGTTAATTGATTCTCTAGAATGGTTTTACGTGCAGTGATAAATCCACGATAGTACCGTTGGGACTCACGGTCCCTTGGAACTAAAGTGGGATTGATGACCAATTACGCAATTGGTGTTTACTGCCCTTTGAGACAGGTCGCTGGAATGTAAATGTAATAACGTCGATCGTCGTGGGAAGCCGTTGGAACGGCGATTCAAGCGTTCCGAAGACAATCATTTCTTAGAGCGTAAAAAGAAAATGCCGAACTTGTTTTGCCAATGAGGTTGTCCAACTTCAGATGAGTCACCAGTGGCGCAATGGGCTTGTTCACTACACATTCAATGAAACTGCAATAAATTCAATGAAACCTATAGCTGCAGAACGTTAATAAATTACCAAACATTTTCTGTGCTAAGTGCGCAAATTATGCTGTAACCAGATAATAATGAGATGAGTTGTGCATATATTTTAGATGGATACCTTTAGGAGAATTCTACAATCGTCACCCTAAAAGACGGTTCACTGGTATGCAAAGCATAATGATGTTTTACATGTGGAGCTACGTTGAACTTCCCAGACGAACGTGAAATATCTCTTGCTGGCTGTTCACATACTTAATAGGAAATTATTAGAAAAAAAAACGGAGAATTTCATTAATTTAAACACTATTGTTGCATTGGAAATTGAAAAAATCAACGTTTTTTTTTTCTCACATCCACTAATAACTTGGAATCTCATCCGGAATGTCGAAGTTTTAATAACAACTAAAGAGCGTTCTTATATATTGATTGAATTTACTCCAATACTCTAAAATATTTCATGTTAAAATGAACGATAGTTATATCAATGACCATGAAAAGGGTGATTAATGATGATTACGATTAAAATCATAACTGATGGAATCGACATTGGCTTGATAAATACCAAATTGATGTTTTCAGATGATTCAGCTGTTGTTCTTCATTGTATTGTAGATATAAAATAAATAAAGAACGTACTTGTATTGAAAAGTAAGTACCTAATAAAATAATAAAAATAATTCAGTTTTTAATCGAAGATTCTCGTATATTTCAACACTAATCCATAGGTTAAGTAAACATTAGCACCGTTTGTTATGGAAAGAATTATGGTATGCTTAAACAGATAAACAGTGTGACGACATGTGTAGTATTTATGTGGATGAATAATTCTTGACGGGCTGTGAACAAAAGTTTTCGGAGCCGTAGAAAATGGGTTCTGCCTTCGAGAAGCACAAATCTATGCGAGCTGTTATGTGGCACTCCCGAAACGGGAGAAATCTATTTGTTTTGAAGATGTAACGGTACTCCATAATCCACGGTCTGATAATGATTGTGACAGCGTTTTCTTGGAATTACGTTAAAACCGTTTGATGTAGCTACCTACGGTACATGACTGTTTTAATATTAAAACAAGCTTTTCTTCCTTACATTATACTGTAAATTTAAGATTGGCTTTACCGTTGAAAACAGTAATAAATGAAGCAGTTCTTATGAAATTTTGCAATTCCTTGGAATATTTTTGGAAGAGTTGTAACGTGCTAAAGAGTTTCGAAAATTGTATTTTTTCAGTTTTTTTTTTTTTAATTCGAGCTGATGTTTCCGACTGCAGATAGAAATTTTCCTGAATCAAAGTGCACCATGCTAACATAAAATTTAATAGCAAGTCCAAAAATATGGTCGAAAGCTAAAATTAAATGAATTAAAGTGGATAAATTGAAGTTTAAGAGAAAAACAAGGTTTCCTTAAAAAACAGTTACAAAATCATATTTCGAGGAAGGATTTAGATAAAAATGTGCGGTGGACTGCATAATACTCCATTTTTGATGTAGTTTTTTAGAAACATTTTTTTTTGCATTTTCGTGCAGTTCACCCTGTATATGAAATTAATAATTAAGAATCATTTTTATTTTTAGCGGTCATCCAGCCATAATTCAGAAGGAATTCGGGCATAATAAATAGTTGTGCACTTAGATATACATTAGAGTATATTGAGTATTGTTCTATCCATCATAAGTATGCAGCTACAATCACCTATCAATTGCTTGAGTCGAATATACCTTGAACCGTAAACTGCAAGATTGAATTTTAAAGTTTTGCTATCCCGTTAATGATAATTCATCATTCACCATCAATGATTTCCCATTAATTCTGAAATGCTGCATTTATAAAGCCACCACTGCTTTACAAGTGTGGTAGAGTAAACGACAACCCTAGCTGCTTATGATGATCTGAGTTGTCAAATTCTGATTTTCCATTACTTTCTAAAATACGCGATGGTACGAAGGATGGTTGGTTCTTTTCTCATGGGATTGCACTTTACTGGCATCAAGATGTTTCTCCCCATCTCTTTGATTGACTCCAGTAAAATTTGAGTAGGCGATTCGAGAGCGACGTATAAAGGAGGGTTTCGTTTGTGAATAATTCGCCCAGATTTCAGGGTGTTGTTCTCGAAACGGGAGGTGGTGTAGAAGATGTTCCGTGAGAATAATGGAGGGCTGTTTGAGAAGCAGCGAAAACGCAGGGGTTTCCCTGAATAAGGAAAGAGGACGGAGGATATGGTCCATTTGCTTATGTCTTGGATTCTAGGGGTCTTTTCCCTCGGGAAGAAAAACATGAATTAAACAATACACCACAGACATTGTGACCAAACGAACACAATCCTTTTTGGTACGATGTTGATCCATATAGATAGAAGGGAACCGAAATCAAGAAATACAGTTCGTGATTATGATCTACGCAATTTTTTCATTTTTTTCTGACTAATTTTATAAGTAGATGGAACTTGAAAGAATAATTTCAAAAACGAATTCATTATATTAATTATCATCATGAGCCGAGAAACCTCAAACGAAAATTAAATAAATTACTCAAAATAAGCTGCTGAATAATCGAATAGGTATAGTGTTACATTTTGTCCTATCTAGACTCAAAAAAACAATGGGAGATTTTTTTTTATATTTGGTATGAATTGAACCTACATTTTTGGCTACAATGTGCCTATTTCATTTTTATGATAACATTTAGGTTGTGATGGTGTGATTTGGTTGCATAGACTGGTATAATGAAGGGTTTTTTGGAATAATATATTTTACATTGATATTTAGATCAAATATCCACTCAACAAACACGAAACAATCAGTCTCCAATAGTGGACATTAAGTGTCCACTTAATGGAACATGGAAGATCTTTCAGTTCTCCTTTATTTTTATAATCTTACCGTCCTCAATGCTTTGAGGTTCCATTCAGTCAATGGGGACCAATAGTGGACAGGGGGTGTCACCTTTCGAAACATCAAGTGTCCACTATTGAATCATCAGGTTTAGCTGGAATCATACAACTGGGACATGCGTTTCCTAAACCTACACTGCTGAGAAAAATTAAGGCATCACTGTTGAAAGAACTCAGTTTCACATTCGTGGTGGCCGAATCGTAAAATACCTAAATGATTCATTATTTGAGGATTTACAGCAAAAAATTCACTGAAAAAATGAAGCGGTTTTTAAGAAATTATGTTCAAAATTAAGAGATCACTGTGTTTTTTACTTTTTATTGAAGTTTTGAGAGTTGAGCTGGCCTGGAGGCGTGAAAGATGGAAAAAATAAATTAATAAATAAAAAAATTAACCATAAAAGTCTGAGCGGACGGAACGGCTGCAACTATTGTAATGTATACATAGTAAGTCATCTGTAATGTCTGTAATGTAGATTACAATAATTTGTAGCCTCATCATTTTGTTTGACTAGGTGATATTTATTTCTGTTCATTTCACAGGGAGGGAAATAACTACCACGCGACAAACGTTGTTTCTAGTATTCGATTTTTGTATTGAAATGAGTAAATGAGCATGATCGTCTGTGAATTAGGATTCTGGTACTGATGGGCACGTGGTAATTTTGTGGAAAGAATGAAGTTTGAGTAATTTATTTGTTTTTTGTTTTTTTGTTTGTAGTTTGTGTTCTATTATGAAAATAACAAGTCCGAAATTATGGCAACAATTCAACTTCAACTCTTATTGTTTTTATTGCTGCTCGTTACTTTATAGTTCTTGAAGTTCTACAGTCCATGTAACATTTAGATGCTCAACTTGGACATAAACTTTCATCATAAAGATCTTCCCACTAAGAATATGAGGTGGAACTTTTCATATAGTGAAATAATTTTAAAACCCATTATACAGCGCATACAGTTGGACTAATGTTAGTTGCACTAATTCGGTCAACCTTCCCGACCTCGTGCTCTTCTTGCCGTCCAACTTCCGTTAAAATATGAAGTAAGTTTGGAATAAGTATGAGCAACCGCGGCTTAGTTTGCAAACTGTTTGTTTTGAAGAGTATAATACTGCCTCGAAAAAAGATACCATCATCTTCAGGCCGACTTGAACTCCAGTTTCCAAGGTCTCACCCCAAACTGATTACCATAAGAACGTCGTTTGAGGTCGTCACGCACCGACTACACCGAGGCGCGTCTTTTGGAGCCAAGGCGGACCATATGGTCCAGAGCTGTTTAGAGTTTTAGAACAAGTTTCAAAGTATTACAAGAAGGTGGAAGATGGTCTGGGATGTAAGGCCTCGGCTATCTTACAACTCAACGCCTCGAAATGAAAAACAAATAGGCCTGGGTTCTTCTATCCTACAGCTTTATGATTCAATTTTTCAGGAGTTATAATATTACTAGTATTATTATCTATATCTATAAAAATCAAATTATGTTTGTTTGTCCTTTATGCTCAACCACAATTATGAACCGATTTTGATGCTGTTTCATACAACATGCTTTTTGAACACCAGAGTGAAAGAAAGGCTATATAAATTGAAATTTCTCAACTCACCCGTTTCAGCCATAAAATCACCATTTTATTGAAAAACTGCGTTTGCTTCTTTTGCCTCATTTTAAATAACGACTTTATTAATTATAGCACTGTAATCCTAACGAATAACTAGAAATAGGTACCAACGTTTCCATAAAATGGAGATAGATTAATCGAATGCATGAACGACATTATTTAGGTGAGATGATGACAAACAATTTTTGTCCACATCAATTTCAACATGATTGTATAATTAATAGCTACTGGGAATGCGCAAATATGAAATCCTTGAAACAAGCTTGTTTAGCACAGTTTTCATCCGATTTGAATGAAATTTTCAGGGAATCCGCATTTTAGGATGTAGACAGTCCCCTATCTGTTCCATTGCTGCCAAATTTATATTTCACTCTGCGCATGCGCAAACGTAAATACCATGATGCTCTATTTATTCATACCCTAGTCGTTCAATTTCGCTTGAATTAGGCTGATCGTTGGAAGAAGACGACGAATACCCCATATCAATTTCTACATGATTGTATCATTAATAGCTACTGCGCATGCGCCAATTCGAAATCCTTGTAACGACCTTACTTTCCACATTTTTCATCCGATTTTGATGAAGTTGTCGGTTACTACGTGCGTTAGGTTGTAGATGGTCCCGTACCTATTCCAGTTTTCTCAACTCATAAGTTCATTCTGCGCATGCACAAACGTAAATTACATTGATGATCATTTTTTGTTTCCTAATTGACCAATTATGATGTTTCATGCTACTTCTTTATTTACTCTTTTCCGGAGTGGAATTTTTCAAGATTATAAAAAAAATTTTCACTGACCTATAAATTCATGATGCGCAAAAGAGGAAGCTATGTGCCACACCTAGCTTGGGAGATGTTTTTTAAATGTATTTATTTTTTTTTTCACAAAAATTAAAGCATTCTACACAAACCAGGTGTTGGATGGATAGTTGATCAACATCAAAGCGTCTCTAAGAAAAAAAATATACCTATTCAAAATGATTCGGATAAATTAAAACGGACATACCTCACGTACGGCTGCTTCATATATAATAGTGTGAACATACGGTGCAGAAAGGTAGAGGTATGGTGTTACTTCGAATTAATTGAGAATTCCACCTTAGCTATTGAAGAAGCAAAAGAGGTAAGTTATTGAGTTGGTTCTCCCGATGTGTAGACAGGCAGTATTGTCCTCGTCAAGGTACCTATTCTACCGTTGTGGTTGCCCTCACAAACAACTGCCGGTGATGAGCGGTTGTAACCTATGACAATGTTTGGGCTGGAAACAACAAAAAACCTTTGTTTCTTGGAGGCCTGTTCACGCATAGTTCGAACACGGTGCTTTTCCTCCGCCCTTCTTTTTTTCGTTGAGGTCTTGAACGCTCTCGGAATGATAATAGATAAGTTGGGGGGGCTCCTCCTTTTTCTATTACGTATTCCTCGAAGTGTTCGCTTACCCAGAAACGAAGGCTTCTTGACTGGGTGAGAATAATTCTTGGATTATCGCCCGCATCTAAATGGAATGACGGACGTGCGGAGCCGAGAAGCTGTTACGTTTAACGAATTGATGACCTCAAAGTGCGTTTTTCATTGTTCTATATCGTTGGATGACCAGAATCCCAAAATACAATCGAACACTAAAATCCTGCAGATGAGAGGTACAACTTGAAGAGTCCTATTCATTTGCAAGGGGTGACATCCTCATTCAACATTCTAGACTTTAAATCGAGTAAGGGTTCCTAGGAAGGACAATTTCGTAAAGGACATCATAAATAATCGTATTATGAGCGTCTCAAAAACACCATAATGTAAAAAAAATATATATGTATATTTTTTTTTTCTTCCGTTTTTCTCACCTAAACTGTTTTGCTCTACTGAAGCTTGTTGTATTATAAGAAACAAATAATAGGCAACACTGAAATTGACATCACAAAACAGTTTTTATATTTGGCTCTTGCCTTTTTCAAAATCTATAAAAGAAGAGAACATTTTTTTAAAGGATTATTTAGGACGTCGACAAAGCAACTCAAGTTACTATGAGGCGTTGCACTTTGTTTGGTGTTTTTCTAATAATTAATTCCTGTACAACGTGCAACGTAGTAACTCGAGTTTCTCTGTCGACCTCGTAAACATTCCTTCAAAAACATTTTCTCTTCTTTCATAGATTTTGAAAAAGGCGGAAGCCGAAATATAAAAATAGTTTTGTGGTGTTAGTTTCAGTGTTTCCTATTGTTTGTATAACAATATTTGTATATGTATATATATATCCATATAATTCATATAGAATATCCATGTTATTTATTATTGGTGTTTGAGGGTTGATATTTTTCAAGACGTCTCAAATAATGTAGTTTATTGCGTACGCTAAGCGCTTTCGCCTTCTAATGGCCTCGTCAGAGATTGTAGTTTATTGTTACATGTTTAATGCTTGCGTTCTGGGTCCTCTTCGTTACATATAAAATTCATAGATATATTTAAAATTTTGGATATTGCGTCAATTTGTTAAAAGGGATAATATTTGAAAATCTGTGTGGCTGGATCACGCATTGTCTGGTTAATGGATCTAGCAAATGTGCCCTTATACGTATAGGGTGGTTTTTTTGGTTCGATTTGCATTTCAAATTGAGAAATAATGATAAATGTTTAGAGGAATGCACATCTAAATTGATAAAAAATATAATTTTATATTGTATATATCCAGCCACACGGATTTTCAAATCTAATCCCTTTTAACATTACTCCCCGACGCATAACTACCAGTTTTGATCAAATTCGGATTCGGCTAGTTTTCATTTTAATCGAAAATAAATGAACAATGATTCATTCTAAAACCCTTTTTTAATTAATTTTTTTAAAATGAAAACAAAGCTATTGCAATGGCTTTAAAAATTGAAAAAAAAACACGTTTTTTCATTCTCTTTATTAAAATCCGTTTGGTAGCATTATGAAACGGTTCCTGGATTTTAACAATTTTCATTATATATATATTCCATTCCAGACGATGGATTCCATTCCACCTAAGGATCGAAAAAAAAAGAGAAAACCGTTCTCGCGCTAGAAAATCTAGCGTTCCGAAAAAAGGATGAGTTCATTGGCTAGCAATCTTTGAGCACATTAGGTTGTTCAAATAATGTGCTCAGAATCACTAAAAATGGGTGCAAACGGCTAAAAATAGTTAACTTTATATGTTTTCATCAGAATTTTAGTCTAAAGAAGTTTCTCAGCTATGAACTGGAGCATTAACAAAATGTAGCACAAAATTAAGCTGAAAAATGTTCTAATAATTTGATAACATTTGCTGAAGAATAAAAAAAAGTCTACAACAAAACTGAAAATCCAAATCCTATTTCGAGTTATTTTCGAAAACACTTTTTTTGTTATAAGATTAGTAGGTAACGATTTCCATCGTACTGAAATTTAAAATATTTTAGAAAATTCGCATAATATACGTGCTGCATGATTGGAACTTTTGGAAGTACACCTACTTATTCATGTTTCGTAGTAAGTGCGTCATCAACACGGGGTAAGTGCCGTAATGTATTCTAGAAGAGAATATTCAAAATGTTTTACAAACTTACCCAAAATATTTGAATTTTCGTGGAAGAATATTTACAAATTAATATCTACACCATTGAAATATTTCACGTAGAAAAATAAGATGAAAAAGTTAGTACACATGAAGGAAAAACTAAATTCCAACTATCCTTCTTATTCTTCAAATTTTGAAGGCTTGGTATTCAATATAAATATACAACAATAAATTCATCCGTCAAAGGGTAGGTATTTGATAAAATTGATTAAATACTTCTCGAACTACGCATAATCAATGTCACTTTTTGGAATTCCCTTCTCCTCAACTCCGGCTATAGCATCCAACAGGTATGGCATCCAGTAATACATCTTTTGAATATCCTGAACCTTTCTTTGGCTTCTGGGAGTAGAATTGTAGCAGTCTGAAATCAGCATGATGCTCTCCAAACAAACTAAGTGCAAGATTAAAGCAAATTGTTACCGAAATTCAACCACTGTTTCAAAAATCGTGATAGGAATGGCCTGATGCATTTATTGCACGTAATATGAGAGATCACTAATATTACAAATTCAGTCATTAGAGCCGTTCAGCTACAATGGTTGGGGAGGAAGTTGTTTCGGCTATTCCTCATATAACTTCTCGTTCGATGGTCCGAAGGCTTTTGCTTTATAGCCTCATTAGTGATTTATACATTTTAGAAACATGCAGTTTACATATTTTGTAATTAAAGAGATCATCAGATTGGTAAGGGGACCACCAGGTATTTTTCGGGTCTTTGTGTAGAAAGGTTTCATTTATAATATAGAGTTCTCGACCTTCTGGATTGGAAACTATGTAGTGTCCAGATATTGGTGGAGTATGTATTTAGTTAGTACTTCTTAGGTATATAGTTGCTATTTAGTGGTTTATGTCCTTTGTTCCCTACGCCGAGCGTTTACGGCTCTTCGGCCATTAGCGTTTTGGCAGCCCAATACAATTTTGATATTTTTGACCAATTGGTCTCGTCAGGAGAAAAGCTCCGCTTGATATCCTCGAGGCGAGGACAGTCGTTAAGGTGGTCACTTGTCATGGCTGAGGATCCACACAACGAGCAGGTCGGGTCATCTTTGAGTCCCAGTCGATGGAGGTGGGCGATCAGGTAGTCATGGCCTGTTATATACCTGAAAGCCGCGACCGACTCGCGGCGAGGAAGATCAGGAGGGACACGATCAGCCGGGATGAGGAGAGAGGCCCACCGCTTGCCTTCAGCCGACCGCCGGTGGCCCTGGTCGAACTTGTCATTCACTGCTGACCTGATGAATGCTCTGGAAGCGGTGAAACTGATTGGTGTATTCGGCATGGGCATTTGGGAGCCTTCTTTGGCTAGGGCATCGGCCCGCTCATTTCCCCAAATTCCTACATGCGAAGGGATCCATTGCAGGACCACTGTTGCTCCGCCGCCAAGCAGCTGCTCCAGGCGCCTTCTGCCCTCCAAGACATCATGGGAATTTGTCGGAGTATTTGTGCAGAGGCTAACAATTGCAGCCTGTGAGTCACATAGGATCACTGCCCGCGAAAAGTCAATGGATAGGAGCATCTCCAGTGCCAGAATTACCGCACGAATTTCTCCATCAAAACTACTGGCCAGGCTACCAACAGGCGCTGCAATAGATTTCACAACCGAGTACACACCCGCACCGCCATTTCTTCTTGCTCCGATGGCTGACCCATCAGTATACACTCGCAGCCAATCACCTTCTGGGAATCGGGTGTGTATGGTTTCCAGTGCTGCCGCCTTGAGCTCTATTGCAGGGGTATTCTGCTTCGATACGGGCACTGTCAGGGTGGTCCAGTAGCTGGCAGTCCGACGGGGAGCCAGATTTGATGTTGATGGGAACTGCTCGGGGTTCTGGAGGGTCTGGGTGAGGCTGAACTCGTCTCGTAAAGACTCCACTTTGGATAGGAACGTGGTTTGAGTACTAAGCCGACTGGATGCGGGAGTATAGGTTTCCCAAAAATCCACGTCGGCTCTCTTCAGTCGTTCACTGAAGGCCAGGGCCGCTGATTCTCGCCTGCACTGCTGAGGTTCAACTCCAGTTTGCAGTTCCATTGCTGTGATTGGAGCCGAGACAGCACCTCCAGTGATTATCCTCAGTGCCTTGTTTTGAGCGACATCGAGTTTTCGGACGGTAGCATCGGACGCAGTGACCAGCAGCTCGTTTCCGTATTCCATTGTGGGTCTCACATATGTCTTGTATGCCAGCGTCAAGACGTCCAGGGAGGCTCCCCATTTCACTCCCGTAAGTCTCTTCAGCAGGCCCAGTCTCTTCGTTCCTTTGGATGCATTCAACTCCGCTTGGGCATTCCACGACAGGCGTGAGTCCAGCTTGATGCCGAGATAGGTGGCGCAATTCGTCTGCCTCAAAACATCACCGTCGAGTGTCAGAGAGACAGGATGGCTCTTCGTGGAGAGTGTGAAAAGCTGGAACTCCGTTTTGAGGGTGTTGATGAGCATTTCGTTGTGCTTAGCCCAGTCAGAGAGGTGACCCAGGGCCACATTTAGAGCCCACTCGAGAGCAGGAACAGAGCTTGACATTGCCCAGATCACCAGGTCATCCGCGTACAGCAGGGAATTCACTCCTGGTACTTTCGAGAGTGCAGAAATCACGTCATCAATCATGATGTTGAAAAGTACCGGACTTAAAACTGAGCCCTGTGGTACCCCGTTACGGGTCTGTTTAAAAGATGAGGTTTCGTCCTGATAGCGCACTCTTATGAATCTCTGCGCCAGAAACGACCGAAGTGAGGCGAACAGTCTGCCGCTGATACCCAGCCTGTAGAGCTTCTGAACCAGTAGCCTGCGGTAAACCCGGTCAAAAGCCCTCCTGAAATCCACGAAAACGGCAAGGGTACTCGGCTTACGATGGAAACCATCCTTTATTTCTTGTGTGAGCCTTACGACTTGCTCTACTGTACCCCTGTGTTTCCTGAAACCTGCTTGTTCAGCAGACATAAGCTTGAAGCGGTCCAGATACTGTTGCAGCCGTCCTAGAACTAGTCTTTCAAAGACCTTTGAAAAAACACTTGTTAGTGCTATGGGTCGGTAGCTATCTGGGCTGTCTGCAGGCTTTCCCTTCTTTAGTATGGGCACAATCTCGGCTTTTCTCCATTCATCGGGGAAGTGGTTTCGCCATACTAGGTTTAGGAAAGTCGTCATGACAGCTTTGGCCCCTGGGCCCAGGTTCACCAGGAATTCTGGCAACAGCTCATCCGGCCCGGCGCTCTTTCCTTTTTTCGTGCAATGAAGTGCCATGTCCACTTCACCGAGCGAGAACTCACCGCTCATCAGCTCATCGAGAAAGCGTGCAATGTCTCTATCCGAGGTGAGGCTAACTGTCCCTTCACGAAGGCATGTTGGGAATTGGGCGGTATGGGGGACATCAGCCCTGATCTCAGGGCGAAAGTTGCTCACAGAAGCATAATGCTTACAGAGAAAGCGTGCAATGTCTCTATCCGAGGTGAGGCTAACTGTTCCTTTCTTGATAGGGTTCTTCCGGGGTTGGGGGTCATTATTTAAGCGAGAGATGAAACGGTATGCCCCGACGCCATCCATACGAAAATCCAGACGCTTTAGAAAGCTCCTGAAAACAGCATTCTTGGTAGCAATAATCTCTCTCTTCAGGATTGCAACCTTCTGCTTCAGGACAACCTGATCACTGGGGTCTCGTGAAGCCCTGAAATTCTCCGCAGCTCTATCGCGGTCAACTTCATAGTTTCCAGGTCCTCGTTTCAGAAAGGTTGATATAATTTGACCTCCCCTAGGCACACACTGATGAGCGGCTTGTAATATGGCCTTAGAGACTCTCTTTAGAGAAGCTTCGAGCTCACCAGTCACGAGTTCGGTCGTCATCAGTTGATCAGATGCTGAAGCAAACTTCGCCCAGTCAGCCTTCTTAATATTCCACCTTGGTCTCCTCTTCTCTTTTAGCAGGTATGGACCAAGCGCTTCTTTAATCACCAGGACACTGTGGCCAAAGGCTCCAGGTGGCGATCGAAGAGGCAGGTCAACGGCAGAGGCGATCGATGAGTGGGCCAGCACTGCATCCGGCTTTGATGCTCCGGTGTATGCAAGAAAGGTAGGTTTTCCGTTAGGTGTTGGGATGCGCTCTGCCAAGTTCTCGTCAATGAAGTCCTCCCAAGCTCTTCCCACAGGCTCCGTGCGTGCGTAGTCCCATCTGGTAGACAGAGCATTTAAGTCCCCACACAGCAAGCAGTGGGGGTCTCAGGAATTCTCAAGCCAGGTTAAATCTGGTATATTGCGAGGTGGGTTATACACGAAAAAAAGGCGTCGGTGTGTTTTCCCTTTCCATACTTTGAGCTCAGCGGCTTCGAGCTTGTCAGTGTCGGTCATTTCTTTTCTGATTGTGAACTGCACAGTCAGATCAGACTTCGCAGCAACCAAGATGCCAGATGAGCATTGTCGACCTCTAGGAAGGATGTAAGTCTGGTAGCCGTAATGTTGAAACAGTGAGACGTTGTCCGTGGCCGCTCCTGCCTCCACCACAGCAAATACATCAACATCGTTTTCCTTGATATGAAGCTGAAGCTCGATGAATTTAGCTTCAGTTAGTCCTCCCGCATTCCAGAACAGGGTCCTCATCGGGTTGATGGGTCGAATTCGGTTTGTTGAGGTTTATGTCCTCATGAAGGTAGCTCTCCATGTATGCCAGAGTACTTGTGGTATATTCAGTTTGGGTGGGTATACTATCGCAGAAGGCCCTACAACTTGCAACTTGACACAGTTATCATATCTCAATGAACCAACAGTCGGTCGATTATTGAAATAGTTTGAAAAATACTTTAGAAATGAAAATTTTAATTTAAACCTCATGGTTGGTTTCAGGACACACCCTGATGAGGCTGTGAAGCGTTAGCGCTCGGACCATCCAATAAGAAGTATCATGAGAAAGCCCTAACATTTTCTCACCTCACCTCCCAACCGGTGTAACTAATATTGCATAATAATACAACACATTATGAGACACAACAGTCATTATATTTGTTGGGTCACCCAATTATCTTATGTATGTCTAATCAAACGTAAGAAATACAAATTTGAAAAAAAGAAAAAACCTAGACAGAGTTTTACAATAGCAATACTTGTATTAAACAAGCTATTAGTAAACTTGATGTAAGCAATATTTTTCTTGGATTAGAGTATTGATTTATCGCAAATAATTGTTCATTATTTCAAAAAAGATGTCATGATGTAAATCATAGCTCAAAAGCTCGAAAACAGGATACTTTGTGTTACTTTAATTTCTTCCTAGAAACCAGTCATTAGGAGACAAACTTTTTTAGTGCCGTAAACATCCAATTTCGATAGTGCAGTTAAATGACCAACCATGCAGTCAAGCAGATCATTGATGTTTAAAAATTAATCGACAATGCTCGATTGTCGTAACTTTGAGACGAGAACCATTGAGACGTTTATTTCTTTGGAATGAGGAACCTTTTTCCTTGCTACCGTAAACTACTGGTTTTACAGACCAAGGATTGTTGGAATGAATGCGTCAATTGTTACAAAACGCAACAATCAACGTCGAAGCGTGGGACGCTCGCTTTTGGACGTTTCCAGGCTGCAAAATGAAAGTTGAGCAAGGATCAGTAAAGGTGAGGGACTCCGGGAAGTGCGTTTACCGACCATTACTGGATGCTAACTCTTGACGACGTCGATGGAATTTATATCTTCACATTTCGTTTGAGAGAATTCGTTGCATTCTACTGCCGCGGTCTGTGTAGAAGTATTGCTGTTGACAGAGGCTGTTTTTGATAATAAATCAGGCAGTTGCATCACGGAGTCCTGAGTCAGTGGCCATGAGAGTCGAATAGCTACGCGGATGTGATCGGCTGTGTTAGATCATCATGGCATTATATATTGAAATCCTGGCTCGTCAAGGTTCCATAGACTTGCACAGCCTACCTTTGGGGTTCATAGGTTATGGACGAAGGAGGCTTCATTAATGGAGCTCTATTTTATTATAACTCTGAAGCGAGGTAGGTAAGTTATAGTATACTATAAATATTGAGGCAGCTTTGGCAATATAGTAGGCAGTTTGTTAATCAGATGTTGACAGCGCAATATATTGATTTTCGAAATATAGTGGATAAATACGTAGATAGTACGTTATATTAGAGTATCAATTTATGTACCACAAGTTGATCTACATTTTCCGGAAGGCATTATAGAACATTTTGTGACTAAACGTACGCTGAGCGTTGGATTAGATCGCAAAACTATATATACTTACCACTTACCAATTAGTACTTACCTATCAATTTAATCTAATACATACATATTTTATCAATGGGGAAAACTGGTACTCTAGATTATAAATATGCATTAAATACTGTCACTGCCAATACGATTGTTTGAGATTCTTTCTATTTTAGTCCTCCAACGTAATTGAATATCATCTATCACAATACCAACCTGTTCTTAAATGTATTCATGAATCTTAGATACCTAAAACAACACCATGAAAGCCAAGTTGAAGATTCAAGCAACATCTTCCTATTCAAGGGATAAATCAATTTTATGGTCGTAAACTTGATAAAATACCACCATCAATGTTAATTTCTTAAAATTCCATACCAACTTTTGTATTCCTCTTTTTGTCATCTCCGTTTGTTGATAAAAATATGCCTCATTCGCCAGCGGCACGAGTCTCTGACCTCTCCTCGACACTTTTTTCTTGTTAGCTCTTTCTTCTTGTCCTTATTTTTTTATTCATGTAGCTCCAAGTATATATTAGAAGAAAGAAATAAAGGCGCCGAGACAAATAGCCTTCTTGGCCTAGTGAAGGGTTTGAATTAATTGAGAACTCTGTGTGTCCCCAAAAATCATCTCCAAGATAAGATAGAGGATCTTCTCTCCTGTTCTGACACAACTATATTATGGTCCTTCCGCAGAGACAGGCTTCATTGTCTTGCCCCTCCATGATTCAAAACCTGGCCCTCCGTTGTTCACCCTCGTTTCCCTCTCAGTTTTTCGTTTTTGTTTCTCTTCTTGTGATTTTATCCTTCCTTTTTTTCATCCTCGCTACCATGATTTGCTGGAACGAGTTCCCCGGTGTATGGGAGTTCTCCGTCACTTTTCTGTTATTAAATCAATCGTTTATCCGAGTTGTGTTTATCTTATGGTCGGAATGACTTGGCTCCCCTTCTTCGATCCATTTAACAACTGAGGCAATATTTTGAGTCGATTTATAGCGTTGGACCGGGCAAACGAATAAAGTTTTATGTTTTCCGGACATCATTACGTATAATTTTCTTTTACCCATTTCACGAAACCTGTATTGAATTGCGGTTAGAACTAAAACAATATTCGAAATAGAGCTTTTAATCATTTTCGCGCATGATCACATCCTACCATCACTCCAACAGAATTCACATAAATATTATAGATGATCAACTAAGGGCTAAACGGCGAAGTCCCTGTCCATTTCATCAAGATCGGTAAATTACTATCGGAGTTTCGTCTGCAACAACCGGTTTTGGGTTTTCGCATATGAAATAGTTGCTATATCCAACTGCAATGACATTATTTGGGTACCGTCCAATTGGGACTTGAAAATGTATACCCCTGAAAATTCATAGTCATTAATATACTCTAATCGGGCATAGTTTAGGATAATCGGGCATAGTTTAGGATCTAATCCGCACGATCCCTTTACTAAAAATCATCGGCCCATCAGTCATGGAGTATTGTCTGTATCGATCATTTTTGTGAGTAAGCACCAATTGCGAAATAACTCTTGGGGGCAGCGTCCTGAAACTTTTACATAAATACCGCTACAGTTCTCATGGGATCGGGCATATAGGTCACGAGGACTCGGCGTTGCACTCGTAATAAATTCAGGTTTGCACATGCGCAACTGCTATCATTGTTCAGAGAGCAGTGCAATTCATCAGGGATCATCTAAAAGCGAATCAAAATTAGTAGGTATGTAGGGAACCTCTTCTGGCCCCTCTGTAAAATGTTCGAAATGTCACTTAGGCAGTTGACTTCAAACGTACAAAATTGCTCGTATGATAAATATATATCTCACAATTCACCAAATAAAATTCCTGAGAGTTGGAATTCAGAAACTTGATTCAGTACCAACTCTCACAGAAATGAAATTAAACGACACGTAGGATAAATATAGTATCTACTATTTTTCATACTTCAACAAACTCCGAGTAATTGACCAACGGAGTGAGTTTTTACTTTGACACGGCGCATCATTTGCATAATTTTAGCATTTGTCAGCGTGCGTGCGTGTGACGTTGTGTGCGTGTGTGTATGTGCATGTTCGTACTTACACATGCCGTAACTTTTGAGATATCAACTCAAAATTTAGTAGGTGGACCCTTCAGACATCCGGAATCAGCTGCAATATGTTTGGTGAAGATCCAACGACATGAATTTGTCGTCCCCGATGACGATCGACGATCGAGTTTTGTATCGTCTTCAGTTGTTTATGCCGCACACAATCAACTTCATAGTTTTTGGTGACGATGCAACGACAGGAAACTGTGTTCGGCAACGACAATCGTTACCAGATCCACCAACAATCGAGTTTGGAATCATTTTCAATAGTTTTCACGATACGTAATCGACTGGAACCACTATGAACGCATTAAAAATTATCCTTGACGGCAACACGACATATTGCCTGACAGTGATCAAATCATCAAATATTGCGTTCGGGATCGTTTCCAATAGTTTTCGCAAATTTTTTCAACCAGTTTCTCAAATTTCGTGAGGGACCCGGTTAGCGGACCAATTAGTCTATACGCGTGCATACGTACCAATTAAGAGTGGAGGAACAATCATATAATATTAAAAAAGAGAGCAACGCGTAGAAAGAGGACGTAACAATAGTATAGGGCGTAGGAGTGGCTGAGTTGGAGATTGGAACATTAGAGTCACCTTAGGGCATTGTGCTTGGGCCGGTAACGTATGAAACCCCGTCTCGACCGCCCACTTTAATTCTCTCATTATGTTGCGGGTCCAACGGATTACACCGAAATAAGGGTGCTTTGCAGTGTCATCTCATCCCAAAGTGTATCATCACTTCCTTAACCCGCATCAATGTAAAACACTCGGATCAAAATATGATTGTGTTATACAGATTGCTTGGCCCGTCCCATTATCTTCACATTTGATCTTCGCAAATGATCTTGCTTATAATTTTGATGGACTTAGCGATGATATCTTAGCGATGATATTTTCCCATATGTTGACGGTATTACTGTGTTTACAACAGTCTCAAATTTCACATCGTGTAATTATCGAAGTCACTCATCTAACAACATATCATAGAGTGGTGCACCGCATATTCTCTAAGCCTGAGTAATGACGAAACCCAAGATTCACTGTTTAAATGGGCCTATTGAAATTACTGTAATCTTTTTAGGACTCATAATCGACAATCGCCTATCGTGGAAACCTCATGTGGATCATTTGCGTTCTGATCTGGCTTCATGCATCTCGCACTTCGTCGACTTTCCACAGCAGTTTCTTACCCAGTTCTCCGTTCCGCATTCTTCGCCCTCGTCATGAGCCGAGCGTCGTAGATGATCGTCCTGTGGGAAAATTCGTCTAATTTTGGGCTAGTTTTGTTTAGTTAGTGGGCGGACAACAAAAGACCGCAATAAGAATTCTGTATAGATTAGGTTATGCTGAAAGTTGTAAAAAATACCTGTATTTAGTTGAAACATCACCGTAACTAAGTTCCTACCTACACGGAGGTCTTTGTTTCAGTCCCTAACTCAACCCACCACGGCGACGATCCAGGGTGATTCCATCGGTTCTTTGCATCGCCTTTGATTACGTCAATTAATACTAAGAGACCCAACTAATTATTTGAGTGAATATGGTCTGAGAATAGCGTTTGATTACAAACATTACAAAATTTTCCAATGTATCGAAACACAAACAGCTTTCGTACAAGTACGCAACCACGAGGAACACTTTATGTCTTTGCGCCCCCTCCCGCACGTGATTTGTTTGGTCTTAAAATTATGTCTTTACTTATATAAAGCTTGCAATCGTGTTCACAATATAAATTATTGAGAATGATCACCTGTGTGTAAACAATTATTTAAACAATCGCGCTCATACCGCAGCTTGTCGGACACGCACTCCGCAGTGGTTAACGTAATATGGTTAGATAAATCGAGAGCTATCCAACGAGTGGTGAACGATTTTTGTACGATGATAACTGACGAAGGTAAAGTTCCGTAGCAACGAATCGGTTGTACGTGAAAATCATTAGAAATTTTTCATAACGCTTTCTTCGTCACACTTTTTGAGTTATGTGCCATAGTAAAGACATAAAATGTCAAAAATGTTAACTGTCCCTAGTCTTTTTGTAGGTATTCAACTGCTTGCCCGTTCATCTTCGATAACCAGAGCATGGTCCTTCGTGGCTCAGATATACATACTTATGAAACCCGATATCGTGATGATTTCTGCCCACCTATGGCTCATCTGACTGCTTCATTAAAATCAAATCCCATTCAGTGTGGAGTCCGTTTTCTTAATTTACTTCCCGAATGTATCCGTGGTTTGTCGAGAAAACATTTCTCAGCCAGAGTAAAATCATTGTTAATTGGCGCCGAACTGTACTAGATATCAAATTATTTTTCAATGATTTTTATTTGGCATTTAATTGTGTTGTATGACGTATTTATTTCTCTCGTTTTAATCTTTGTCTATTGGCTTTAATTGTATGATTGTATTATTTTACAGCTGGACATTTTATTGATATTTGTTGTTACGTTTTGTGTTTATGTGTCGCTTCGTTTTTTTTCGACATTTGTATTATTATGGCTATTTTTCCTCTTCAATCGATACTTTGTATGTTCCTTTGCACGTATAAATTTACAGATTATGATACTGACGATTGTCCTCCAATATGTGTTTTTGACAAATACATGAACTACTACATAAATAACAAATCCTGATTCCCTTTGGTTGCTCCATAAATCAAGAACGTGTGAAACGATGTCGAAATGGGTTTTTGACAACTTATCAACAAGAACTGCTAGTGAAAATTGACTTTTGATTCACAAACGTATCAGACACATGCAATTGAAGACAAAGTTTAGAAGGACCTTCCACAATTGTTCACGCTGTTGGTTCCACATCGGAAAACTTCGTTCAATTCTGATTTCAATTTCGTTCCCATTTTTTTGTAAAAAAAAAAAAAAAAAAAAACATTATGCTCTTGTGAACAAGCAAAATTTACTTTTCAAAGTCCATAATTCCCTCTTTCTTGGCACATATCCGCAGGTAAATCCCATCATTATGGGATTGCTTCGCTATTCTCACCTATTCGGACGAAAACTAACAAACGAGACGAGCCCGGTGGAAAAAGTCACAGACCGACTTAAGTGAAGGGATTATTGGTGCGATTTCGGACTAACCGATTTCGCAGCTTTTCGTACGTTTCCGCTCTCACTGGACAAAAAGCCTTATAAAGATCACAGAAATCTGTTAATTTCAAGGATTTACATTAAGTCCTCATTGGATATTCATTAAACTTGATGGTGTGCATAAGTTGAAGAAAATTTAGAAAATTATTCACAATCAATTTTAAAGAAGCAAATTGTTTCGAAAATTTCACGTTCGTACTTTCGCTGAAACTAAAACTATCTATGAGTGAAATATTCCATAAACGATCTTAGAGAGCCTTGCACCCAAGATTCGTGATATTTTCATCGGAAGTGGACTGACAGTGTTGAAGTCATGAGTGTGGCAAGGATTTACGAAATGAGCATGCGATGTACATGAAGATAAGTATAATGGAAGGTAAATGTATAAAGAATACGAAGTACTCAGAATTTAATTGCAACAATTTCTGAATTCAACCTTCAAGGCTATTCAGCTGATATGACTGCATAGGACGATTGAGTGGCAAGAATTTGACGACCTTAGGGGTTCAAATATAAGTGCCTGCGTAGATGTTACCATTGAGCCGGAAGCAATGCATAAGAATCATCTAGAAGTTAACTCATCTACTTTCTAATAAGTTAATCTAAACAGAATAAAATCAAGGAAGTTTTGCTTGTGTGAATATTTTCAAGAAGCAGCAATTATTAATCCAATCATCATTATATGCGTAAGAATCCAATCAGATCTGAGATTTTCATGAATCAAGGTTACTATCATCAACTTCCATACATAGAATAGTTAATACTCCCTACCAACGGTCAAAATGGTATATTATTTCGGGTTGATGTGTGTAAAAAACGATTCCAAATTGCACAAGACGGACATTATTTGTTGATATTTTGTTTTTTAACTAAGCACATAGGTGTTTCCATAGAATGATTAAAATGAGAAAAAAAAGAAAAAAAAAATCAAAATTTATGCTCAGATGGTTACCTACATTTTAATACCCAATCAGGAAATGTCAGAATAATCCATTTTCTTTCAAATAATTTAAATATCTGGAATAATTTAAATATTGTGGTAGGTAAGTATCAATGTTTGTACGAGGAATTATGTCCAACATTACGGGAAAAAGTTGAAGTTTTCGAGAAACAACTGCCACTCATAAGAATTACCCGCACAATCGGCTATTTCTTGTAGAAAATCTCTTGGTAGGGCATTGAATATACCTTAACATCACCGTTTCATTTCAAGGAACCGTTCTACAGTTCAGGCTAATTATCCTAATATGCTCATTCATCGAACCAGAAAGCACGTTGAGAATAATTCTTGTTTGTCAAAACGCAGGTAACCGGGCTGGGTTGGGTATCCCGGATAACTCAGGAAATTAACTTTTTTTGCCAGCGTCCTCTCTGGCTTGCAGTTCGTCAAGCCGACTCTTTCATTTCGGAAGTTAACAGAAAGTCACATTTAGAATAAATTGAATCACCTGTACAAAAAAGGCCTCCCGAAATAAATTAATTTTAAAGACAGAAAGTTTTTCTTGTTTTCGTTGGTTTATAATTTAATTTTTGAAGTTCGCGAAGGCGTAGAAGTAAAACTGTGAACGTGACAACAGTGACAGGACGAACGAATTATTCATTTCTGCTGCTGTTTTTTTATTATTGTGGTTTACAGAAAAAAGAGGTCAAAAGTGATTTTTCCAGCCCGAAAAAGTTTTGCTGGAGCTAACACGTGTGCTTTCCCATATTTTAAAACTCATTTTTAAAGATAATTATCTAGGAAAAATGAAGGTATCAATGTAAATTTGCTACCAATAAAAGAAAGAATCCTCTTGGAAAGATCGGTTATTTTGGCAGTAGATTATTCAGTCAGGTACACAATGATGTTATTGATATTTTTGTAAGCATTGGATTATCACTCCTTTTCCTCAATTTGAAGCCTAGTTTTTAGAATATCATTTGTCAAGGACTCCGGTCGCCCCCAGAAGTGCAATGGTGCCTAAATCCTCGAGAGAGAGATAGAGAGAAGTGCGACAGTATCCCGAGAGATACAGTTCGTACTAATAGCATTAATGTGCTATGTTCGGAGAAAATTCGTTTTCAGGTTCTCGGATCCTCATCTACCGCCAAACGCAGCCTTTCAAGAACTTGAGTATCACGCCCGGAGTGACGGACGCGCATTCTCTTGGATTCTGACGGGAACTGTCACACATTCCCACCTATTATTTGCATTGCATTGACTGCTATACCTATGGGTACTTCGTTTTATTTTAACCTATGGACACTTTTGTAGAATTTTTGAAATGCATGCTTAAAAAGTATAAATAAGCAAACAATATTACAAGTTGGATTTTCAAATAACTGCCACTCCCGGTGTCATGAACGCCATCAGCGAAACTCCCAAGGAAGGATCAGAACTTTATCTAGTGATTTCACTTTCGGCAATTCATAGCAAAGCCCCTTACGAAGAGAGTCGTCTGCCTAACAAGAAATTTGGAAACTTCTTGAACGCTAGACTATCAAGCTACGATTAATGTTTTCCAGCTATATGTAAACTCGAAACAGTAACCGTAATGTGCATGACTAAATAGTCAATACACCAAATCCCATAACCTACACACGTTTGATGAAATTTTGGGAGATCGAGTGAGTTAGTTAAGTCACTATTACCTACCTAAGGCCCCGTTTCACCATGGAGGATCACGAATTAACCCAGAGTTAATCCAGATATGTCACTACAATTTTTGAGGTATAACTCCCGACTCTGGATTAGCCATCTACGGTGGAGCGCACCCTAAGATTTTCATTGTATCCGGATCTGTAGTTGCCTCTGCACGTGTGCAAACGTGAAATCCTCGATACATAGTTAACTCTCTTGATAGAAATGTGATTCGGATTACGTTTTCCAATATTCCTACGAATTTACTCATATTTTGCTAAATTGTGACTAAAGAGTAATTATCCATGCAACTTACCTCAACTGCTCAAATTTTTACCAGATTTTAGTGGTCGCTTGAATAATAAAAGGGGCGGCTGCATGCTAATTACTATAGGAGTATGATCTGCGCAATAGGTCAATACGCCTTATGGTCCCGTTTTGCACATTTTGTTGACTTGGCTGAAAAACTAATAACAAGCTCTTAGAACTGGATATAGGATGGCATTATTCGAGCCACTCAGTGCCATAACAATGGGTATCTTGTTAATATAGTAGCCGAACGGGAAGCTAACTGTTTTGTTTCAAAGTTTCACTGCAGGAGAGCAAGCACCCCTTCGAATTCTCACCCAAGCATCAGGTATATAGACTTTTGAACCTTATTAGTGTTGACTCAAATCGCACCTAACAGGGTGGGATCTACAAACAGAAGACTACACTCGTCGTCGAATAATGTCCTTTACGTGAAGGAAGGCAAATGTAATCTGTAAAAGCTAATTTGGTACGGCTTTGAGGCGAACGGAGTGTTAGCTAGTCCTACGAGTCATCAGGGGTTGATGGTTAGCGCGTGATCCTCCCCCCCTTTCCACCCTCTGAGGTTCCCACAAAGCGATCTAATCAGCACTTCATTTCCACCTCCTCAACCTGAAACTCAGCTCACTAACTTCTAACTAATTTCATTTCTAAGATTCTACTAATATTGAATGAAACCCAATACTTTCAATATTCGTTAAGTTCGTGTTTCTAGAATTTCTCTTTATGTGAAGGGGCAGTGGAAAAAAAGTTGTACAAAATTAAATTTTGAATTGAATGAGACTAACGCCAGCTCTCCACCTCTGATGGCAGGCCAGAACTTAGTGATTGTTATTAAAAGTTATAATGTTGCTTCAATATCTCCCCTCTATAATGGTTTTTATTGTTAGTACAGTTAACAGAACCAAAAAATAAAAATAAAAAATAATAATAATAATAATAATAATAAAATAAAAAATAACTAGATAAATGAAAAATAAAATAATAAATACATATAAAATGCATTAATTCAAAAAATGTATGATTTGAACATTTCATGCATTTCATGTACAGAGTCAAGGTAGTTTCACATATACTAAATTGCTCCTGGATTGAAAAATCCTTTGCACATGCTTGATCGAAAATCCCCAGAACAATCTACTCCCACACATCCTGGATAGATTATATTTGATGGAGTTTTGAATTCAACTGTCAGATCACCAAAAAATGAAATGAGGTTGAATGTTTCAACTGGCTATCTAGCAACTAGTTATCCATCTTTAGACTTGTGCTAATAGGAGAATGAGGTAGGAACTTATGAAGGATCAGCCTGGTAGACTCTGGCGACTTTAGACTGTTGACCGAAATTCGGCGCACACTACACCTACTTAAATCCGCGTATCACACGCTAATCCGATCAACATTTGAATAAATAACGTCAACAAACAGCAGGAACATGTTAAATTCAAGAAGTACCTACGTTATGATATTTCACATCCAGTAAAAAAGTCGAAGTTCATTGAAATGTATTAAATTATCTCAAGAAATTCCATTGGGGAGATGGTACTCATATCATGATGTAGCGTAAATTGTCAAAACTGGTCAATTGGAAAACGAGAAAATGGTGCTTGGTGGGATTCACATTTGGGCATGTGCGGTCAGAATTAGTTATTTAAGAACAAATGAAATTGATAGCTTAAGCGACGAATTCCCTGAACATTTCATAAATATTGGATGGAAACTAAAAATCAAAACTTGTAAGGATTTCGGGTCTTCTCTATTATACGACCACATAGGTACGTCTTTTCTTTTATACGACAGCAAAACAATTTTCTATAGAAACGGAACGATATTAAAGTACCTAGTTTTGCATACTCAATTAACCGAAGTTTTATGAATTATTTTGTACACCTAATGTTGAATTATTTAAAAATTTAAGTTTTTAATGCAAAGAAATCGTTAAGTATTATTTTGTGCAAGAAAAAAAAAAAAGTAAATAATAATCTGCTATTTAAGGAATTTTAAACTTTCAGATTTTTTTATCAGATTATTTTTTCATATCAAAATGTATATACATTTTTTATTGTTCTGTTTTACAGAAAATAAACTTTATTTGAGCAATATCCTGCTAACATATATACATTTACCGTTATTTGGCCATTTTTAGTGATTTTTTGGCCACAATTTTCGTAAATTTGACCAAAATCTGCTCAAAAATTGTTGGCCAAAGAACTTGTCTTTTCGTTTGGAATGCTTGATTTTTTGGTGCATGAACGAAATTTTTATCGCAATCCTAAGGAGAGTGTTGTCTTCTTGAAGGACTCATACATATACATCTGAAAAAGATTTAAACTCTAGGATTCGTTTTTGAATGCCTCAAAACGGTTTTCAATGAAAATTGTTTTTCGTAAGTTTTGATTTTCAAATTTTTGGAGCCATTCCAAGAGCTTTATTTTTTACGAAAATTCGCTCATTGGAATGATGTAAAATGTAAAATGCAAGAGGAAATTATCGTTATTCTTTTTAATATTCAAATTTTAATATTCCACCTGGGTAGGTAACTTATAGATGTTGCATAATTAGTTCTTCCCGGCTTCACAGTAACAGTCTTATGAAATGTATAAATTCAAAACAATAAAATTGAAGAAATGTCATAAATAACTGTTTGGAAATGCTTCACATATTTTTACAAAAATTTAAAGTACTCAATAATTTTTATATCAGCTTGGACACCCAACGTCCTACTTCGACTGGAACTATTGCGAAACCCGAACTTCCAATGTATTTACGACTGACGCGAGGGCAAGGCCCGCCTTTGACCCCTGGTGCCCAATAAAAATTGCCATAAATTGCGCCTGGAAGTGAGCATTATTGCTGGGAAAAACCAAGGTAACAAGCCCACTATTACTCAAGTGAGCCCTCCGGGAATAAATTCAGTTCAAGTGGCCGTTTGTCGGGTTCTTGAGCCGTTTGGCTTTACCGTATGACTTTAAGTGCCCATTTCTGTTAGTGCTTTTACTGCATGTTAACATGGATTTCTTAATTGACTGGCTGGACGGAAGGGCGTGGAGGTGGCGGGCGCAATAAAAACGTAACAACACAACGTTGGTGTACTCGAGACGGAGACTATGTACAGGAATTTACATCCTTGATTAGTACAATGGTCATTTACTCAGAACGATACGGGCAACGTACTGGCTCAACGTAAATAATTAAACGAGCTTTCCAAAGAAAGTAGATACCGTAAAAGTGGTTTTCGACGTCCGAATTTGGACGGAAATCGTTCATCATAATATTAAGACCTGCGATTCAAATTACTTCATCATTCAACTCCCTGTTTAACGCTGATCATAAAATTATAATGACGCACATTGTATTACCACTTGACATTAATTTATCTTTTACCAAGTCAAAATGTAAAGTTGCAAAAGCGGGTTAGTAGGATTTCTCGGTGACAGGAGTTTGAGGCTGAATTAAAACTTGTGTTAACCGAATACTCAGAAATCGTTTTCTCTTTTTTTATTTATTGAATTTATTATTTAGTAAATAATCCAGAGTGACTTATTGGAACTTGTGGTTCTTTAAATCAACAGTAGGTAATTTTTTTTTCTTCTTTTTTCTAAGTCGGGAAATTGATTTAATTTTGCAGAAATGTTTGTAAATACATCTCATTTGAGGGGATTCATGCTCATTATGAAAATTATCAGGTCACTAATGAAATCGCAAAATTCTCCACAACTCGACCCCAAAAATTCCTATCGATTATGCTAATTCCGTTCGATAATTAAAGTAAAATTTCAGTATTCAACATCAAGTAATTCGGGGAGTGCGGTGATAAGACAGTGAGCGAGTTGTATCTGTTGAGAGGTACATTTATGTAACAACTACGAAGAAACTTCGTGGTGGTAAATTTGTTTTTCTGAAATAGCAATGTGCCTTTAATGATTGTATCTCCCACTGCCCTGAACGACTGCTATTTTACTTGAATGGTGTGTTTCAAATCGCTGCGCCAAAATGCTCATTATTTGGGTCAATGGTACTGGAAACAGCTCAGTAATTGTGATTCGTGAAGTTCAAGTCCCGGTCACTTGAATTCCGTTGATTGACGAGCGACTACCAGCGGTCAAACTCATTACGACCTAAATGAATGGGAAAGGGAAACCGTGAACAACTTCATAACGAAGGGTCAGCTTCTCATTCAAGATGATGAATAACGAAAATACAATATTAAGGCCAGCGACCCTCCGAAATCAAAGCACCAATTCTCAGTCCGACAAATTATGGAGGAAGTCATCAAAACTCCAGATTTCTTCTGAGTTAAACAAAAACTAGGTATATTATTTTTCATTGCACAATATGATTAGTAATGTGTCCATCAAGTTTTGCTGGTTGTGCCTTTCATAACTCTAATCATTGTATACCATTCAATTTCCATTAATCCAGATTTGAATCCCTCCCTCCACACGTCTTATTTGGAAATCACAAAGGATATCTGTGGTACATCAAGAGTTAGGTTTATGGCCTTTCATTCATAATAGTTATTCAATGCTGAGATTTATTTGCAATTGTCACTGTAATCAGATATGGAGCGGGGAAAAATAGAAATAACGTAAATATATACGAAAAGGAAATATTTGGATAAGGTATCGAAGACTAATGGACGAAATCGATGATCGTCGAAGACTTGTTTACGAAAAATTGATCAGATGTCACGTTCTTCTTTGAAAAACATTCAGCAAAAACAATTTTTTGGAATTAGATTCCTTCGGAGTACCGTTTTATCATTATTGTTATTATGCAGCCGCGTATAATTTGTGCATCCTAATGGGAAAAGTAGTAATGGAAACAAATCTTGTCAGGTATTAAACAAACGAAAATGAGACCTCAAAAGTAGCGTTTTTAGATACTGGTCAGTTGTTCCTTTTAACGCGTTCATACAATATAAGATGAAATTGAAGCAAAAAAATAGAATTGAAGGAACAAATAAATAGAAAATGAAGTGATGGAAACCGAAAATTGAAAGCCAGCCGGTGGATAAAGCCTGTTTCGTGGTTTTGAGTTATGCAGCAGACTCAAAGCATTTGGTCTGTCCAATAAGTACAATAAATTCTGCTACTGAAATATTTATTTTTTAGTTACCTACCTACTTCCTTAAAAGTAGGTTTCTTCAAGGAAAACAGAATTATTTTTCAAATTTAGTGAGTCGAACAATAATTCTTTGGTTCATGTTTTCAAAATCATTTTTCACTGAGAACTATGTTTTTGTTTGTCGGATGCTTTAATTGTGTATTTATTTATACATTTAAGAACGAAAAAATTTATGTCCATGTATGATAAAAACGAACCAAATCAAATGAGCGGTTTCAGAGGCGTGCCACATCTCCACTGAAGAGAAAAACCACCCGAAAATTGTGCCTTTTATAAGGGGAACAACGAATTCAAAGCTCAATATACTTTCTATTCGTGAACTATTATCATTTAAAACATGAGATGAATGATCACGAATTATATTATTCATTCTATATCATTTCTGATTCGTGGTTTTAATGATTTCATTTGACACACCTTCAACTTCTTTTTTTAATGATGAAGGGCAAATTCAAGTTAATATGAATACCTACCTTGGCTGATCTTTGACTTAGATTGATTGACCCAACTGGTGAAGTTAATTAACCCAGAAGCCGAGCTCTAGTCGAATTAAGGCTAGAGCGTGGCAAAAGATAATTTGTGCCAAGTTAAGCTTTATAGTTGAATTTCGATCGGGAGTAGATTTGCGGATTGTTTACCTCTTAGTTTACCTGTGGTCAATGAGCCCTACTTCTCGATTTTTTTGAAAAATGAAGCTATTGCAGTGGCTCAAAAAATTTTAAAATCAAAATTTTTGAAAAATTCCTTCAATGAAATCAGTTATGAAGCATTCTGAAACGAATTCTATAGTTTAACTCTTTTTCATATGTATATGAACGGTGTCCCGGTAGCTATCCCCCCCCCCCCCTCATTTCTTTAATTGTGTACGCAAAGTATTCTTCATAATTTTTTGCGTAGAATTCAAAAGTTACGAAATCGCGCATTGAGCGCGTTTACAAACGTGCACAATTGGAACCAACTTCGTTATTTTTCATTTAGAACCACCCCCCCCCCCCCCTTATAGTTGCAGATGTGAAATTTCATGAAAAATGACCCATCACTCAATTTTTAGGTGCGCGCAGATGGGTGCCATTCTGCTCCAAAAGTGCGCAATTCCACTCTTCTGAGTTTTTGAAGATACTCATTGCCACATATGATATATGATTTTAGAGTATTTTTTTGTACTGAGCCTTGTGATGATGTCCATTTATTGATATTTGGAACAAAAACTTGGGAAAACATCGAAAAACCTACATTTTAGTAAGTTTTGTGATTTGTGGAAATGTGTTGGAAAAGTGCAACTCTGGTCAACTTTCCGGTATTTTCTCAAGGAATCCTAAGGAAAGATATCGTCTGAAATGACACATACAAATATACATACATATATTTTGTGTTTCAGAATGACTCAAAACGGATTTTAATGGAAAAAAAAAAACGGACAGTCAGATCATTTAATAATGATTAATTTTTTATTAGTTCACTATGGTTACTTAGCAATATTAGTTTATAACTGAGCGTAATAAATCAGCTTTCCCTGACACCACAGAGGCTTGGGGATTAAGAGATGCTGTGATAAAATGAGAGCATTCCAAAAAGTGGCTAACGATTTTCCTGCTATGAAAACTAAGGGAGTTACACTTCCCTAATAACGCATTGGTTGTACGTGAAAATCAATAGAAAACCCCACCGTGACGTGACACTCGGGACGTGACGAAAACAAATGGAAAAGTCCTGTTAATCATTATTAAATGATAAAAATTTCGAAAATTTTGGTTTTAAACTTTTTGGAGCCAATGCAATAGCTCATGTTTTACAAAAGTTCGCTAAAACACTAATTATTGAAATAAATGAATAAATAAGGCTAGGTATTTTTAGATTTGAGATCTGTAAGTAGGTACCTTTTTATTTTTAGTTTTTGTTTTACAAAGATATCTGTACTACCATATAAATGCTATTACGGTTTTGCTAAATTGGAATGTCCGGTGTCCACCCTACGTTCTTTATCAGGTACAGTCCAGTTATTGTCACTTACACTAAGTTAACAATAAATAAACTTGCACATTATGTTTAATTCATCAAATATTATATATATATATATATATATATATATATATATTATATATATATACAGTTTTCATACAAATAGTAAGTGGGAGTAACACTTCTTACCTAACTATTTCTAATAAAACTTTAATTTGGTGTGACATTCATGTTGAATCAGCAATCATATTCGTGGTTAATTTATAGTTTCCAGATAGTAAAGTGATAGGAGTTACACTTATTTCGCAAATAACTACCATTTTCCGAGTACTACAAACTTTGAAATACAATTATTTACTGTTTTATAAATAACTATTTGAAAATTGTTTGTGTTTAGTCGATGCAGAATTTAATCTTCTATTACTCTAGGGAAGAAAAATCATTGTTTTGAATCGTATATACTGGAGCAAAGTTGGAAGCTATGTTAAAAATGGATTTTCCAATAAAAAACGTATTAAGGAGCCATTTCAGGAATAGGGATAGAGGGTATATCCGAAATCAGCGCAAAATTTCCTATAAGATAGGGGAACAAAATAACTTCGGCCGGCCAGAGTCGCATTTTAGACCACTGTTCGGCGTCAGCAGATCGTTACAACCTCAAAATCCTTTGGAGTTCGATGGGTGTGTACTAATCGTCATTTCACAATTCAGGTTTTCCGTTTCAGCAAGAAGTCTAATGAAGCTATTGTGATTATGGATTCCACCAGGGGCCATGATGACACCGTTATCACCTTTTGACCAATAGTTTCGAGATACTGAAATAAAAGGAGTATATCGCCCAGCCCATTCGGTATAGAAATAAGTCAACTTCTCGACGGGGGGGTTTGCTCTTGGTGTGTCTCTAGTCCGTCCACGGACCTCAAACCCCGGTAGCCGGCCCCATTTACAAGATCATTTGTTCGAATATTGTCTTATATCTCAGCGCCGTGCCAACTTCCTACCTTGGAACCGTCCCGCCGGACAACACGCTTGCGCACATCGTCAATCCGCTAATGACCGCCGTATATTTCATTCTAATGAACGCCCCTGTAGAACCCCAAGTTGCCTTTTTCGAAAGCAAAAGCCCCGTGTTCTTTTTAATAGCCGCTTTTGAAAACACTTTGGAGCCGCGTATTAATGTTCGTGGGGTTGGGAATTCCTCCACGAAAAAACACGGAAAACCATGAATACATTAACACCAACAAAACTGAATAAATTGGGTGGTATAAAGCTTGGGGGTGTCGCATTTCGCAAATCACCCAGTTTGGTTTATAAATCGTTTACGTTCCTCCACGCGGTCTATAACTCCTCTCAGTTTTATAACACAGCAGGTAATACCTAATCGCTTTTCGCCTTCTTGGAGGTTCCTAATGGTTTTCGTGAGTTCCCCTCATTGAATTAAAATACATAATCATATAGACGAACATACGTTTCAGCTATCCTAAAAATTTATGTGCTTGTGTAATTTCCAGCAACTTGAATCTACACACGTACATTTGCCTAAGTTGTAATTATCCATGACGAACGTAAGGTTTATTTGATTACGTAAATATTGTTAAATTTGAGTAAATTGTAATTTATATAGTTTAAGACACATTAACAAAGAGAAGGAGTAATTGAAAACGGAATGACACTTATATCACTTACTTGGCGGGAAATAAGCTTAAGGATTTGCTGAATTGAAACTGAAGCTCTTTAGTGTACCAGTGGAGGAACGGAGCTCTTTCGTCAACTCGATCGAAAATTGAGCAGACGCACCACTAGTGACAAAAAAATGTAACGCGGATCATCTGGGACAAAAATCATGTTTGATTTTTGAATAAAAATTATTATACTTAGTGATGAAAGACTTTATAATTCAATGAATGGAGAAGGGGTGATGGAATTATTTGATTTCGTTAGAATAGTAACACATCTGATTTTTATTAAAATCCCAAGTGTTGTTAGGGAAAAAAACGTGGAACTAGATTTTTAAGGTTGTTTCCCTCAAACCTATTTTTTTTCTTCCACAAACTAGGAATTCTATGCTGATTTTCTGGCAGTATCTTGCTTACAAATATAGAATTCCTACCCCTAAACATATTCTGTCGGTTCTAAAAGGTCGGAGGATACCGGTGAAGTACCGGATATCACCAGTTAATAGCCTTGGCTTCCAGAATTTCGAAGTTGAGAAAGCTAACATTTATTTACTCTCAAGATGCGGCGAACTTAGTGGATAAATGAATAGAAAATATATTCCGTTATCAACAAGATATACCTACACCTGCTATCCGCCATACGTGAGTGGAATACACCCTAAAACCATATGGTAAGCTCTGCGTGTTTGGAGAATTTTATATATATAAGTGTTGATATTAAAAAGTGTATGAACGTATGTATGTAAAATTCTCGATCGAAACCAAACAAAGAAAATAAACCTTTTGCGATTGAACGAATTTTCAGAGGAGATCAATAAGATGCAAATTTTTAAGGAACAACATTTTAAGGCTTTAAAAATTAGTAGAAAAATTGAAAGTTTTACATGGTCAACTGGTGCCTAGTACCTAAGTTATTTTACTTACAAACTGTATAAGAAATTTAGGTCCCCCCCCCCCCCAGAGGTGCAATGGGGGCCTAAATCCTCATAAATCAGGTAGAGGAGGGTAACAGCACCCCGTCAGAGAGATACCACCCCTACTAATAGCTTTTAATGAGCCATGTTCGGGGAAGGTTAGTTTTCCAGTCACCTGGAGTTCCATCCAACGCCAAACCAGCTGCCGAAAATGATCGAGAACAGCGCGTGGTTCCCATTGATTCCTCAACGGGACGCCGACAGCGCTATCTCTGGTGCTCTGACGGGAGCTTGATGGGCCTCTCAGGAGGTAACTCTGTTATAACTGAAAATAACAATTTGACTGCTCTCAAATCAGAGTAAGGTTAGCCATGAAAGTATCCTCTTTTTAGGACGTCCCTCTGAAGCTATGTCTCATAGGCACGGCTTCTTTAAAAGGAGGGACGCCTATCGGAATTGATCCACGGGGATGAGGGACAACCCCAATAATAATAATAATAGGTCTGCAAACAACATACTCTCCTTATTATAGGAAAGCAGACAGCAACTCAGATTGTCTCATTCAATTTATTGAACCTCTTTCTTCACAAATCAAATAAATACTACCGTTTTATTTCGAAAGTTTACGAGATATCGAAGTTTTAATATTTCAACCCTTGAATACTACCCTTTTGGGTTGATCGAGAGTGATGCCGATGTTACTGGTGCATTCCCGGTCGGTACATAATTTTTTAACTGAATTTTACAAAGTTCGGTTCTGTAGTTTCGGAGTGAAGCTTCGAACGGCGGCGGTGTACAGCGCCCGGACGGATTTTATTGAAATTCTATTTGATTTTAAAGAAAACGAAAAAAAAATTGAGGGGAGTTGAAAAACTTTTTCGTTCTTCTTTCGTATTTTCTTGGTCGATTACATAGGTTTATTATTGAAAATAATAAACCGTGAAAATATGGCTCAGCTTGAAGAAATATCGTTTAATCAGCCCGGGAAAGCTGTTCTCTCCAAATCACAATGCATCTTTTGAGCAGGTTCTAGTTCACGTCATGAATGCGTCTATCTTTATTCACCGTCATAAAGCCTCATACCAAAACTGTCGGTGAAAAGATTTGTATTCATTTTGAGCTCTTGTATACCGAATAGAGGAACATCCTGCGGCTTGCTCCAGATTTCACCGGCGCGCTTCTCCTCTTGTCGGGGCGCTCGCACGCCTCTCTTTCTGGAACAGCCAGAAAAAAAAAAGAAGGCGAATCTCGCATATTCTCCAGAAGGCAGGATGCTATAAAGGAAAGAGGTTGAAAAGGAGGGGCAGAGCTCTCGCGTGGTAGTTTGAATGTGAAACGGTGGATATAGTACGCGGATTAGGCGGACATACGGTGCGCGCCCACAAAGGGCTCAACGTGCTCCGAATCCTTTTTACCCCCACCAGCGCCCCCAGCTGAAGAGAAGGCTCCTCTCTGCTGCCTTATTTGTATTTGCGCTATGTACGTTATCCTCCGAGATCCCTATCACCTTGGCACTGTTACCTTCTTATTTGAGATGCGGGCGTTTAACAACAAGAGACTTCACTTGATCCAGTCACATCCCTCTCTTCCATTTTCTCCCGTACGATGACAATGGTTAACTTTTTTCTCCGACTTATGAAAAATTCAACGGAGTGATATCTGGGAATTTCATTGTTTTACTTTAAAATCCAGTCGACCCGTTAGTTTTTTTCGTAGCTGACAAGAAATAATAAAATAATTTATGTAACATTCACTTCGACTCACATGTCACTGGTAGAATACTGATTCTTTTTTTTTTTTCAATAAACGAATACATTCAACGCTGCTCCATTCCCATTCGAGCTAGTCACAGTATGTATGCGGGTAAACTGTTGAACAAACCTCAAATATTCCGATAAAAACCTAACTTACTAAAACTTTATTTGTTTTATCTAAATTGTGAGAGTTGTATGGTACCTATATATATATATATATATATTCAGCTCAGATTTTGATTCTGAGTTAATTATTTTAGATAGTGCGTAAGTTGAGCACATAAATTGATGGTGATTCTTTTTACATACCTATTCTGTTTTTAAAACTGAAGAAAATTACGAATCTTACAATACAAATGAAATTTTCTTAGATCCATCAAGGGGCTTTATGGTGAAAAATGTCTGCCAATCTGGGTGGGCAGTACAGCTCCTCCGCTAATTAAAACGTGGACGAATATAATTTGATGTATTAAAAAAGTACGCGTCATAATGATTGAATTCAAGATGTAACTGAAGTATACGTGTCGACATGCCCATATGCAAGATAGGGCTATAACTAATTCTAGCGCATGCGTACACCGTTCCCTCACTCAGATGGTATTCACCATCTAAGGTGTATATAGGGGACCCACTAAAAGCTGCCCAGCAGAATCCTTAACCATTTCAAATCGGGTTCTTAGTCTCAGAGTTTCGTCTGTAACAACTAATTTCTGGTATCCGCATGCACTAAACCAACCGTGATAAATTTCACAGCCCACTATCTTGAAAAGGTACCCAACTACCCTCCGAATTCGACAAACGGACCGATAGTTCATTAGAAACTGTAGTTATATAGAAAACTAATATTTGCACATTCACACCCATAACTATTGCTCCAACGGCAATTAAAAATATACGGGGCCATCTTCCAGCTAACTCGCACTATCTTAAAATTTCACGAAACTATAACTTAGTATATCAGATAGCACAAACACACAGACTGACAGGCAGACATCAGTGAGACAGACAGACGCTGCACCAAAATTTATCAACATGCTTTGAAACGCAAAAAGCTGGTGGATATTTTTATTTGTATTATCAAACATTTTTCCCACTTTTCGCGGAAACACAAGGCTTATCTTTTTTTGGTAGTGAATAAGCAATAATGAACTGCGTAAATTACAAAACTTATAATCGACGATATAAAAAGTCCTGGTTCAGGAAACTCACGAATATAAGATTCAAGTAAAGAAGATTAACATTATCCTCTCACAAACATCAGAGCATGCAAAATATCCGTTTCCAAACATCGAAGTTTCAAACTACTTCCACAACGCCGAATACATAGAAGGATTCAATCGATGTTTTATCTCGAAAATCAATGAAAATTGAATGTAGCAGGTAGCAGAAAATTTGATCAGGGTAGAACGGCTTTCGTTCTTGTTTTTTGCATTGTGCAGGTTGATAATTGAAATTGACAATCCAAAAATGAATGGTGAACGATAGGTACTCCATGAGCCAGGTTGTGTTTCAAGAAGAGTCTATACCATGAGTAAAGAGGTAGCAACCGAGTTACTGGTTCTGTCCATTTCAGGTTATTTTCGAAGAAAATGAAGCTGTTGCAGTGAGTCATACCAACTTTACCTACTTTATACAAATCTATTCTGAAGCATTATGAAACGATCCCTGGATTTCAACCCTCGTATTTATAGCCATTCCAGATGAGAAGATGATAACTCCAGGATGAAAAATGGAAAATGAAAAAAAAATCAAGCTTTAAAAAAACTGATTTTGGATAGCACATTTTTAGCACAGTGAGTAGCTGAAATTTTAAAATATAAGTTAAAAAAAACCTAAAATTGACAAAACATTGCGGTATATTACACAGATAAAAAGTAAACTTAACAAGAGTTAACTAAAATATTCAAAATCTAATACCCAAATTGTGCTGAAAATGTACCCAAATGTCATATAAATGTGCTCAAAACTGTAAAAATGGTGAAAATCTAGAATTTAGTTTGATATATTAAATACTTACGTATATTACGATAAATAACGAATATTCGCTCAATCATTTTGCTTAAATGGAAATTTATTTTCGTGATACTTAATTTTAATTATTTGATAAATTTAACGAAGTCATTCCTAGAGGCTCCCTGGGTCCCTGGATCCCACAGTTCTCATTGCCAGTTCTGCTGTCCTCAGAAGTTGCTACTAACCAAATTATGAAAGTTCACCTTCCCTTATTCCCTAGGTTTGCTACCAAATTGTGCTCAAATTACTAGACTACATTCTTAATTTTTTTTCCAATAACTTCTTATTCGGTAGGTAAAATGTTTTGTAAATGTGCCTTCGTAGCTTGACACCAATAAATTTGATCGTTGACATAAATGGTTAAAAATATGTTTATCTCTGTTATGATATCGACAAATATCCGAGAAACCATGTTTACAATCGCGAGAGTGATAGCTGCGGATGCGTTTCAAAACAAATACCATCGGCTGAATTTGGGGCTTCGACGGTCTATTTTCACTCTTCGGCCATTTGTCGGTGATCAATATACGACCGCGATTCTTCCTGAATCTTGATTACATTGGAACGGAATCCAAACCGTTCGCTAATCCCCAATCAATCAAACGGTCCAGCATTACTCTTCCCGACGAAAAATACATCGGCCTACTTTTGTGTTTGGTGGTTTCACGGCTTTGTAAAGCATTTTTTGATGCAGCAATAATATTATGATGATTTGAAAGTTCGCTATCTGGGGATGTTTGTCTAGACTGCCCACACTTGGTGGTGGCATGAGTGGGAGATCTCTTGTTAGTAATCACAATTCAATCATAATTGCGATCATGAAAACGAAATTGATGAAGATGTAATTTCCAACAACAGTGGCGACTTGGATGGTTGAATAGATCAAATTGATGAATGTGTTTGTAGACCAATATCTTGAATGATTGGAATCGAAATTAAAATAGGTTCATTTAGGAACTTTTTGTTGCTGTCTGGATATAACATATAGTTGACCAGGTCGATAGCTTGATCTTAAATTATTGATCAAAATGCTATCTTGCTTTGTTGACTTGGTGAGATTCCAGTAACTTCCTTTTGAATCCCAGTAAATGTTCCATGTTTTTCATTGAAATTTTGATATGTGATAATGTTTGTCTTACCTGGATTTACCACATTGTAATGTCATGAGTGAGAGATTGCTTAATTGTTATAATAATATAATTCATCACAACATGTGACCCGCTACGCGATAATCTCTATCTCTATCTCTATTATTAATAAGAATGAAACTCCGTCCGTTTGTCCGTTTGTTTGTCGTGTCTATGCACGGCCAAACGGCTGAGTGGGCCGGATCTACGAGTGGGGGGATCTTTTTGGGATTTTCCGATAGGGTGTATAAGCGAATTTAAAATTTTCTAATCCCACCCGAACCATGGGCCGTAGGGCGGGAGGGGGGTCGAAGTAAGAATTAATGTGCGCTTTTTGGACTTCCCCGCTTCCCCTACCCCTCTAAACGGCCGTTGACAATTCCGGAAAAATACGGGTTTCGTAGGTTTTCCTACGAGGAAGACGACGGCGCGATCGGATCGCGAAAAAAGTATCGGGAAATGCGTTAAAAAAATGCGAGAGTACGGACCCGTTTTCTCGAAAAGTCCGCCGAAAAACTTGGTTTTTTCCGATTAAAATATACCCCATAAAGGTACGTTTTTCGGAACGGTTTTCGCGGGCGAAATACAGCTTTGGGTCCGCCGAATCTGAATCCGAAATCGGATATCGAAAAAAGTGACGAGAACTCGGTCGAATCGGGAGCGGAAGCTAGGCAAATCGTTAAAATTACATTTTTAATCGACCCCGCCGCCCATTTCACAACGGAAGGGACTCGACTTCTACGCAATACCTTGCGAGCAGGCCAACGCACGCGCGCGTATAAGGATGGAACTTTCCCTTTCGAGCACCATTTCAACAGAATAAATAGGTACGGGTTTGTCCTACACATATACAGCAATGCCTTGCGAGCGAAGCGAGCAACATCCCCAAATAAACTTTTTGGTGGTTCCACGTAGTTTTATAAGATTTAATTTGTTTGTAAGAATTTCCAACAGAAAAAAACGTCTGCCAAGTTGGGTGGGCAGTATAACTTCCTCAAGGGTATACAGGTATACCTTGCGAGCGAAGCGAGCAACATCCCCTAATAAACTTTTCGTGGTTCCACGTAGTTTTATAAGATTTAATTTGTTTGTAAGAATTTCCAAAATAAAAAAACGTCTGCCAAGTTGGGTGGGCAGTATAACTTCCTCAAAAAACGGAAGTTAGTGAAAAACGTTGTCTATTTCCACGAAAAATAAAGAGTTACAATGTTAAATCGATTTTGACGGTTAGGCCATCATCAGTAACAAACAATAACTATTGTTATTGTTGTTATTGTTTGTTACTGATGATGGCCTAACCGTCGAAATCGATTTAACAGTGTAACTCTTTATTTTTCGTGGAAATAGACAACGTTTTTCACTAACTTCCGTTTTGAAATGGGTTTCCACAACTTCGTCGCGAGTGATTTAGTTCGTATAACTTCCTCAAGCGAGCGGAGCGAGCAACATCCCCTACAGAAGTTAAAACTACCCTTAGAGATCTACCGTTTGTGAGCGAAGCGAGCAAAATCCCCTACACGTTTCAATTGTAATACATCGCATGTATACAGCCACACTTTGCGAGCGAAGCGAGCAACATTCCCTACATGCCACACTTTGCGAGCGAAGCGAGCAATATTCCCTACATGCCACACTTTGCGAGCGAAGCGAGCAATTTAATGGGGGGTCCGGGGGGCTTGCCCCCCGGCTGGACGTGGAGGCGAGCGTAGCGAGCCGGAGCGGCTATCTCTATTATTAATAAGAATGAAACTCCGTCTGTCTGTCTGTCGCTCGTGCCTATGCACGGCCAAACGGCTGAGTGGGGGGAGTCTACGAGTGGGGGGATCTTTTTGGGATTTTCCGATAGGGTGTATAAGCGAATTTAAAATTTTCTAATCCCACCCGAACCATGGGCCGTAGGGCGGGAGGGGGGTCGAAGTAATAATTAATGTGCGCTTTTTGGACTTCCCCGCTTCCCCTACCCCTCTAAACGGCCGTTGACAATTCCGGAAAAATACGGGTTTCGTAGGTTTTCCTACGAGGAAGACGACGGCGCGATCGGATCGCGAAAAAAGTATCGGGAAATGCGTTAAAAAAATGCGAGAGTACGGACCCGTTTTCTCGAAAAGTCCGCCGAAAAACTTGGTTTTTTCCGATTAAAATATACCCCATAAAGGTACGTTTTTCGGAACGGTTTTCGCGGGCGAAATACAGCTTTGGGTCCGCCGAATCTGAATCCGAAATCGGATATCGAAAAAAGTGACGAGAACTCGGTCGAATCGGGAGCGGAAGCTAGGCAAATCGTTAAAATTACATTTTTAATCGACCCCGCCGCCCATTTCACAACGGAAGGGACTCGACTTCTACGCAATACCTTGCGAGCAGGCCAACGCACGCGCGCGTATAAGGATGGAACTTTCCCTTTCGAGCACCATTTCAACAGAATAAATAGGTACGGGTTTGTCCTACACATATACAGCAATGCCTTGCGAGCGAAGCGAGCAACATCCCCAAATAAACTTTTTGGTGGTTCCACGTAGTTTTATAAGATTTAATTTGTTTGTAAGAATTTCCAACAGAAAAAAACGTCTGCCAAGTTGGGTGGGCAGTATAACTTCCTCCAATATAACTTCCTCCTACAAATCGAGACTGCCGCCGTTTCACAATGTTGCTAACCAGAAGGGACTCGATGACTCATTTCAACAGAATAAATACGGGTTTTTTCCTACACATATACAGCAATACCTTGCGAGCGAAGCGAGCAACATTTTCTAATAAACCTTTCGTGGTTCCATGTAGTTTTATAAGATTTAATTTGTTTGTAAGAATTTCCAACAGAAAAAAACGTTTGCCAAGTTGGGTGGGCAGTATAACTTCCTCAAGCGAGCGAAGCGAGCAGCATACCCTACAGAAGTTAAACCTACCCTTAGAGATCTACCGTTTGCGAGCGAAGCGAGCAACATCCCCTACATGCCATACTTTGCGAGCGAAGCGAGCAACATTTTCTACATGCCAGACTTTGCGAGCGAAGCGAGCAACATTCCCTACATGCCAGACTTTGCGAGCGAAGCGAGCAATATTCCCTACATGCCACACTTTGCGAGCGAAGCGAGCAACTTAATGGGGGGTCCGGGGGGCTTGCCCCCCGGCTGGACGTGGAGGCGAGCGTAGCGAGCCGGAGCGGCTAGTTATTAATAAGAATGAAACTCCGTCTGTCTGTCGCTCTGTCGCTCTGTCTGTCGTGTCTATGCACGGCCAAACGGCTGAGTGGGCCGGATCTACGAGTGGGGGGATCTTTTTGGGATTTTCCGATAGGGTGTATAAGCGAATTTAAAATTTTCTAATCCCACCCGAACCATGGGCCGTAGGGCGGGAGGGGGGTCGAAGTAAGAATTAATGTGCGCTTTTTCCACTTCCCCACTTCCTCTACCCCTCTAAACGGCCGTCGAAAATTCCGGAAAAATACCGGTTTCGTAGGTTTTTGAACGAGGAAGACGACGGCGCGATCGGATCGCGAAAAAAGTATCGGGAAATGCGTCAAAAAAATGCGAGAGTGTGGACCCGTTTTCTCGAAAAGTCCGACGAAAAACTTGGTTTTTTTCCGATTAAAATATACCCCGTAAAGGTACGTTTTTTGGAACGGTTTTCGCGGGCGAAATACAGCTTTGGGTCCGCCGAATCTGAATCCGAAATCGGATATCGAAAAAAGTGACGGGAAGTCGGTCGAATTGCGAGCGGAAGCAAGGAGAAGCGTTTAACATCAGAAATTAATCGACCACGGGCCGCCGTTACACAACGTTTGACAGGGACGCGATGACTCACAGGGGACTCACTACGCACTTGACTCATTTCAACGGAATTTCATACGGGTATTTCCCAACACCTATGCAGCAATACCTTGCGAGCGAAGCGAGCAACATTCCCCAATAAACTTTTCGTGGTTCCACGTAGTTTTATAAGATTTAATTTGTTTGTAAGAATTTCCAACAGAAAAAAACGTCTGCCAAGTTGGGTGGGCAGTATAACTTCCTCCCTGCGAGCGAAGCGAGCAACATTCCCTACATACCACACTTTGCGAGCGAAGCGAGCAATTTAATGGGCTTGCCCCCCGGCTGGACGTGTAGGCGAGCGTAGCGAGCCGGAGCGGCTAGTTATAAAGATTTCCAAGTTTACGAGGTCCAAAGCAAAGTCATGAAGAAAGTTAAAAGAGCTGAAGCCCGAAATCACTGCTAAAACTTATTGACTCCTGAATAAATGTAGATTCCTACAGCCCTAAAGATCAATGTTATGTGAATAAATTTTGTACCTATCCCTCAAAGATTAAATTGTAAGAACTAGTGTTGGGCATAGATATTGATAAACACATACATAGGAGTCCATATTGTTGAGGATTATGTGAATATTTTTTGATTTTGTTTTCGTCAGTTATTCTGATAAAACCGTAGGTAAATTTTTACATTGAATTTAGGTCATCCATTGTTCACATTAAGCAATAACCATTATAATCCATTCATGTAGCTCTTCTAATGAATCGTAAAATTGTTGCTACGAGCGAGTATAACCTTCTGCTCAGCCACAGAGAAAAGAATATTTTATGAATATGGTCGTGTAGCGAATAAGAATATATTCCGGGAAGAAAACACGCTGAACGACCCCCATAATCGTTATGTTTGAATTCGAGTGGCGCTCAAACCCTTTTTGTATCCACCACTTGACTTTTATCAAAACACACACGAAGATGTAGCATTGCTATAAAAGGGAACGACGTTGTAAACGCTTTCCGGCTCCAGTCTGCGATCTCCTTAGTGCTTGGTAGCATTTCTGGAAAAAATATCGTTTCCAACGAGGAGGGAAATCTTGATTACGAAATCAATAAATAATTCCGCAGTCTTGAATGATCCAGTAACTTTACAAGAATGAGATAATATTAAATGAGTGTGTGGAAAATTATAAAATGACGGTGTTAAGAACGCAATTAAGTACGGAGTTAAGTACTGATGTTACAGAAGCACCATGAGACTTTTTTTTTTAACTGTGGTATCCTCTACTTTTCCCCTCTTACGTTTTCCAATCAATTTTAATTCTAGGTAATTGATGACTAAGAATCAAATTTCTTTTTCATTTAAATTAGATGATAAAATTAGTTTCTTACAAAACTGACCACTTGCTTTATTCGTACCTGACTCCTAAGACAGGATACGTGTATGTATGTCCATCCGTCAGTGGTCAATCTATGTTCGGGCCCATGTCCAGGTATGTACCTACTTAATTGATATCCAAATTTAATGATAATTTTAGGATTGGTGAGTACTTATCCTAGAAGGTGCCCTATAGTTATATGACCGTATCATTAATAAAAATTATGCGCGATTATCATAATTCGCTCAAAATTATCATGTTAGTAATCGATGATTATAAGATACCTAAGGAAAAATGGTAATTATCATGGGGAGTTCAAGGATGAACTAAAACTGAAACACATTGCATTTTTTTCATGTGAGAATTAACCGCGGATACCACCCAATGCATGGACTGAAAGTTCGTAATCTGGGACAAAACGTCGTACTTATTCTGTCGAACCTGACGAAATTCTCAGGAATCACCTGGGATAGAATATTTGTTCCCAACAACTTCATCATCATAAGCCTTTCGTAGTAGCGAGATCGCATCATAGAAAACCGTGCGGAAAATTCTACCCCCAAACTTTTCTGGCTTTTTTTATGACCACCAGAAAATGAGTGAGTCAGCTTCCATAAATATGGCTATACATTCCATTGATGTCTAGTCATTTATATTTATATATTACTTTCACTCCTATTTCCAATGTCCTCTTTCTGGCACTGCACATTTCAATAAAACTATATTACCTTAAATGAGGAAGTTTACTCCTCAGTCAGATGACGGACTCTTTTTCTCATACCATCAATATAAAAAATGAGTTAATTCCATGTTAGGTTTGGCGAGCAGTAACTCTGATAGATGGAGTTTGAAGGTAGGAATCAAAATGAAAATTTCAGTGCCAGACAAATTATTTATATTAAACGTAAGCTGGAAACATAACCATTAAAACTATTTATACGTCTTAAGATGTGGAAGATTTCTCTTTATTATTGTTATGAAAAAAACCTCTAGTCACTCGTTTTTTCGAAAAATTTTTCTTGAAATATTTGATTTGTGAGTTTTTCGTAGAAGTGGAACCGTACATATATCATTAAAGTTGTATAACTATGTAGCCGGCTACTATGAATTTATAGCATGAGATGCTCACCTGGGAGTGAATGCCTCAAATGGACAATACCTTCTTAGAAATGGAGTCCTGAGATTGCAAGCGCCGACTGAGGTTGTCAACATTCAGATAAGGCACACATGTAAGACCCAGGAAAGCTCAGCTGGCACTTGTTATCGCCACTGATTCATGAGCGTGGGATGGTTCTGTAGTCAAACACGTATAATATCTGATGAGTGTGCATCTACACTACTGAGGAGTGGAACGTCTAAGCAGGATCCGTCGAAATAGTAATAATACTCTCTAGATGAGATACTAGTTTTAAATAAAATCCCCTTTATTGTTAGCGAGAAGAATAATCGTCAGAAGGTCCGTTGATTGTAATAAAAAGGAACCCATAACAACAAGTTTTTAATGTAACTTTTTATTTTTCTCATGTTCTCGGTTAATTTTATTGTTGTTTCAATATTTGGTAGTTTCTTGGCAACAGTAAATTGAAACAAAATCACATTGTTTCAAATCACATTGATGTCATTGTCAAATGGTGTGACTCCAATTAAATCGAGTGTATATTCGTCATTTTTAGACCCAGTTGCACGCTTACATTTACGAATTAATTCGTCAAATGCAGTGCACTCGATTACACATGCTCGGCCATCTCCTGTTCTGGTTGCTGCACCTTTTGGTGTATTTTATGTATTTATATATTTTTATATTTTATATATTTTATATATATTTATTTTATATATTTCATGAATTTAATCACTAATTATCACTTTCGTTTTTCACTAAAAACTTTTTATATATATTAATATATTTTATATATTAATATATTTTATATACCTATTTATATATTTATATATTTATTTTATATATTTCATGAATTTAATCACTAATTATTACTTTCGTTTTTCACTAAAAACTAAAATTTCAGATTTGGAATTCCGGCAGTTAATTTATCTAACTTTAACGGTGTTTTCATTTTTCAAATTTTCCCGGTAGAGTTGCCTGAGTTGCTCAGTTGGTATTGCCAAAACATTTGTAAAGTTTTTTAGAAACACTTGTAAGGTTTCCCGTATTAAATTTCAAATTTTCGACAATTTATAGTATAACTAACTTTTTCTTCGCGAAAATTTGATGAATTAAAATGTACGCCAGCATGACCTCGTGTGCAAAATTTCAGATCGATTGGATATCGGGAAGTGGGTTAAAAATCGATCTGAAATTTTGTCTCAAGAAAGAAAGCAAGAGCTCAAGAAGAGAATCGAAGTTGAAAGAAAGAGTTAAAAAAAGAAAAATATTACAGAAAGTGCACGAAAATACATTGAGCAAACGCAAAGACATCAGGGAAACATTACCTCTATTCGACCTCGAAACACAATTACAGAACAGAAAAAAACAAAAACAATAATAGTAAAAAATTACCTATAAAGTGCATTTCATAAATCATGTTATTCCCAACTATTTTGTTGAAATGTGTACATATGTATATGTGTGTAGGTATTTTTGTGCTCGAACAGTGCTGCTCATTTAGTTTCATACTCATATAGAACTCATATGTGGTAGTTATCAAATTTAAATAATGATTTTAGGGCGAAACATACCATTATTTCATCCTAGGGTGGCATATCGACTGAAGTTTGTCAAGTATTTGTATTCAGTGATTTGTCAAAAGCATTTTCAAACAACACATTTTGAAAATGTTCAGAGTATAAAATCATGTGGCTATTTCAATAGCTCGTTTTTAACCCTCGGCAATGGGCGCTCGTTGCTGAACACGGGAGCACAGGCTGCACTGGTAGGTAAGACATGGGAAAAAGGACTTTAAAAGTGCATTCATTCAGCAAATTTTGTTTTTACAAATGTAATGAACTTTCCTAAAAATGATAGTATCATAATTTTTAAATATTGAAACTGCCTAACAATTGAGTGACAAAGGAACTTTATAGAACATGGGAACGTGCAGTATCCGAGAGATAAATATGGAATGTTAGCACTCAAATGGGCATTAAGGTAGTTATGCTAAAGCGAGTGAACATAAGACTGTAAATAAAAGGTAGGTACCTACAATGAAATAAAAAATAAAAAAAGTAATTAAATAAATAAATTGTAAAATGCATACCAAAGGGGACGCTTTGTAGAAGAGCAGCTATTTGTGAAATTCAGGTAGTCCAAAGCAGAGCTCTATCGACCTCCCCCCCTCCATTCATACCCGATTTAACAAACCGATGGCATCTTGTTATCACGATATTCTGCGCGTTTGAGAGGGGTACTAATAATATTTCAATGCGGTTTAGAAAACTTCTAAGATGACAATCCATCAAACCGTCTCGATTGTAAAATTTTCACCTGAATGTCACCGCTAACGGAAACTTGGCTGAAACCGAATTAGGTAGGTACACGGTGCTCTACTGTGGAAAGAAAGACCCTTGCGTTAGAGCTGGTTGGTTTATCGTTTAATAAACCCCGTGACGAGACTTGCTCAGTCTCCAGCCCGCGCTGATATGAGAACCTAATATCATGCTGTGGCAATATCAAGTCTCTTTCCGCCAACAAATATCTTGCTTTCGCCTGATGATAAATGAAGGAAGCCATCAGCCGGTCTGTGTCTACACAACGAGCTCCGCTGATATCGTCGAGGCCTTTTTTTCCCAGCCGCTAAAATAACGATAAATAATATTCCATTACCTGTCTGCCACCCTTCACCTCTTGGTTTCGCACGGCGTGTCAGTTGATTGAAAATGGATCTTCATTTTGTTTTCATTCCGAACCAATTTTATCAAGGAGGTAAACAACATTAGCGAGGTAAATTTATAATTGTGAGTAGACTATTAAAAAAAAAAATTACGTCAATTACGTAACTCATGTATCAACTCCCTCTACCATCAAAATCAAAGAAAATTCAGAGGATTTGTGAAATTTCAAAGTTTATGGGTACTCCAAATTCCACAGGATATAATTTGTATAACTCATCGATTATGGATAGACCGCTGAAAGAGGTATGTATATCAAATGACTGTTTTTGTAAATTAGTATCACCTATAAAATATGAAGAAGTCATCATTGGATAAATGCAGAGGTGCCTACTTGTACACTCGCTCCTCGTATCGTTCAGTGGTATTTGCAACATCGCAAGAACAGCAGCAAAACGCTGCAAACTTATTACCTACTCAGTTTTGTTATTTCTGTATTGGAATGGAATAGAATATAATGGAATGGGATTAAATTGCTTTACCTATAGGTAGCAGAAGCATTGCTTCACTTTTGAAAGATGAAGAATTTTTGTTTCCAAATCAAAATTTCCACTCAAATTTTCCGTTTCACAGCGCTCTGAACTACTTTCGACCCGGGTTTTTTTGTCGTGTGTCTGCAAATCTTTCTAACAAGCATAATTTCCACAGTTTTCATCCTATTTTGATAAAATTACCAGGAAATTCGCGTATTTGTGTGTGGAAGGTCCCCTATCATGTTAATTGATCCCAAACAAATATTTTACCCTACGCATGCGCAAAAGTAAATTCCATCAAGCATAATTTTTTCATGCCCTGGTTGTACCATGTCCCTCTCATTTTGAGGAAAGTTGGAAGAGGACGATCTAATAATTTCATATCAGTTTCAACCCAATCGTATCAATAGAAGCTCCTGCGCATGCGCAAATATGAAATCCTTGTAACGAGCCTAATTTCCAAAGTTTCCGTCCGATTTTGATGAAACCTTCAAGGAATGTGCGGATTAGAGTGTAGATTAATCTCCAAACAGGTTCATTGTTTTCAACTAAATATTTCAATAAGCACATGCGCAAACATAAATTCCATTCAGTCTCATGTTATAACGCCCTAGTCGTCTGCAAACATACTACATCTTACTTTACCATATCCCTACACGGTGGTCCGCTGACTGATTCAAGGCCGTCTGAAATGCCGACGAAAACTGACTACAAGGCGGTGTTCCGGAACCTTGTACGAGTAGAAATTGACCCCCCGGGAAATCGCAGCTGATCGTTTACTCGTACACGACTCAAATCAAACATTCAGTTTTCGGGTGTTGTAACAACCTCAATTATGGGCAAAGTAAAAAATATTGGGTGAAATTAGACCCCAAATGGGGTAGAATGCCACCAACCGCACTTTTTTATCTCACCCCGTTGCCGAGATATGATTTTTTAAATGTTTTTTCGACAAAAACACGTTTTAGACCATAAAAACCTCATTTTCTCCACTATCGATACAGTTTTTTAAATTTTTGACCACACATCTGAAATTAGCGTTAAATTTCATATAAGAATATTGTTCTCTGGATCTTCAGACGTTCAATCCTTAAACTATAATCCTTGTTCGAACGTGAGAAAATTATAAAAACCAAGTTTCCCGAAAATCTTCGAAGCTTTACTGTCTCCCAATAAATAATCTAGAGACTTCTCAAACCTCACAAATTTATTCTTCGTTTAAAGCGCTTTCAAACGATGGAGTCGCTTTTGAAATTTCCTTTCAAATTGGTGCAGTTATTTACCCTGGAAGATGAAAAAACGTGTTACCTTTTGGTTGTTTTTCTCTTGATGGACAGGGACGAGAAAACAGATAAAAACACGGCAGCTGTAAAAAACGACGGAGACTTCCTAATCTCATTGAATAGTTGAACACTGACTCCCATCACTTTGCTTATAACGCGTTGGAATTTGTTTTGACTGAAGAAAATGAGTCAGTTCGTCCATTCACTCTGTGACGGTGGGGTCGGTTCGAAAAAGAGCAAGAGTGTGCATCCGCAGTCGGGGGAGCCACTTCGAAAACACAAAATTGTGAGTTGAATTTGAAGCAATATTGTAAATGTAAAAGTAAATATGTTTCCTCTTTATCCAGGGGTAATTTTCATTTGAAATTGCGTTTTTTCAGTTACCGTGTTTTTATCTTTTTTCTCATCCCAGCCCATCCATCAAGAAAAAAAAACAACCAAAAGGAAACACGTTTTTTCATCTTCCAGGGTAAATAACTGCACCAATTTGAAAGGAAATTTCAAAAGCGACTCCATCGTTTGAAAGCGCTTTAAACGAAGAATAAATTTGTGAGGTTTGATAAGTCTCAAGATTATTCATTGGGAGACAGTACAGCTTCGAAGATTTTCGGGAAACTTGGTTTTTATCATTTTCTCACGTTCGAACAAGGATTATGGTTTAAGGATTGAACTTCTGAAGATCCAGAGACTCAGCTATGGAATCATAAGATAGTTTGAAACATTTCATTGAACTATACACTCATGTTACAGATACGAGGGAGTTATGTCCCTCAGCCCGTTTGACAGACGTTTTATTCAAATATTATATGAACAGTAAGGCAACAAAATTTGTGGTGAGCACAATGCAGGTAATTTTTTGAACACTGATCGCGTCTCTATTATTGCCTCCTTTTTCAGAGGCACAGTCTACTGTCCAAGAATTTATATTTAATTTCATTATAGACAGTCTTCGTCGCTTGCAAAGGTTCAGAATTGAAAATAATAAATTTGAAAAAGAAAACAAATAAATTCTGCTACGAAGGGTTTGGAACACAGTTTGTTATATCTATAGGATAGATGTACCGATCGTAATACCATAATTAAAATGTGTCATTGAAGAGGATTTATAAATATCTAGTATAATTAGAGTGTTCAAAATATCAAGCGAAATCGTAAATAGATGAAACTTCGAAAGGATGATTCAATACTAATCAGCTGAAATTGGAAGTATGGAGGCTGAGTGATTCATATTCACGAACTGCACATACGCTGAAATTACCGCTAATATAGAAACATTGATAATTTTATCATTTTTATTTTTCCGCCCTCTTCTGCGTACGCGTAGAACTGAACTGATGTCTTCCGAAAAAATATTCACTGCATTGGCAATTTTGATTGCTGCGATATGTACAAACCTATTTACAGACCGGCATATTTAAATTATATACACTCATAGCCCTATATGTGAAATAATGAACAATCATGGTAATATCTAAGTTGAGATAAATAAATAAGTACCAAATCGAAAAGCTGTTGATCGTATCTGAAGTAAATGTGTTTGTTATCTCCCTTAAGAACGTTTTATACAATTCCGGATCATAGATAAATGGTTTCAGGAGGGTATATATATCAAACTGAATGACCTTATCTCAAGCGTTTACTGTGTCAATAAGATCAAGAAACACTTGCTAACAAGTTATTAGCTCCACTTCATCCGTCTGTTTCTCGATACAAATGATTTGCCAAATTCACGCTCATCCAAACTCCATCAGCTCAACACCTCAGTAAGTTGTAATGAGACTATCTCAACGTCTCAAATCGCGAACCGAAAATCTGGGCGATGAAGGGAACCTTGGGGTTGGCGGTACGGCTTAGTTTTAATGAACCCGTTGTGATTAGGCGTGAGATGCTGCGGAGAGGAAGCTCTCGCTCAGTAATAGGACCTATAATGAAACATAATTACTTTTCCGGGGCTATGCCTTTGCTAAGCGATACAGAACCAATACTCGACGAAGGCCCCCGGTGAAATCCGTAGTGAAAATCAGGAAACCCACCCTAACAGTAATCTAAGTTTAGCCTGATTTTCCAGAGGTAGAACGTTGATTATAATTCCCTAGTTAGCGTTAGTGGTAGCTGCATTTGGATATTCAAGTACCTCGTTGATAAACCAGAACAAGCATTGTAACCCACCTAGTTTCGCATTACGGGTTATCGCAGTTATTTTGAATGTTGTTTGTTTATTATTGAATGTTGTAATTTAATAATAATCTGCTAGAGTCGAAAATTTTAGAGTGTCACCAAACTCGAGTACGAAGATTCAACCTCGCTCTGCTAAAATGGGGGACGGCTATTATACATTTACAGAACAGGTAGCCTTCAATGATTTGTTCCGCTACCCTCGTCCTAATTTCTCTTCGGAAATGAGATATTATTTCCAATCATTGCCCAGGTAGGTATATGAGGATGCCATGGTGGTGCTATGGTGTCCTTCTGAGTATCCCTATCATGAATATATATTATATTGGTTTTGGTTTATCATTTTCGACAGTCAACCTTTGCAATCGATCTAAAAAAAAAAAAAAAAAAAAAAAAAAAAAAAAAAAAAAAAAAAAAAAAAAAAAAAAAAATTAACCCCCTGAAAATTTGTTGTCTTACGTTTGAAGATACGTTAGTTAGGAAAATATATAAATCCATGTATAAAATAAAAAATGAAATTATGACAAAAAATGAAAAAAAAAAATAATATAAATAAATAAATAAAATAAATAGATAAAAAATCCGTGGGTGAATTCCACACAATGGTGATTTTAACCAATCTAGGTAGACACAAGTTGACATTTTATTTTCATTTTTTATTTTCACAATTTTAGTACAATATTGGTGGTGTCTGGAACTAAATAAATGTAGCTATGTCCTTTCTGATAGTGTATCTGAAATCCCAGCCATAAAATGGTTTATTGGCTTACGGTGAAAGTTCATTCGCCTTCGGGTCGACATGGACGTCAAAATACCAGACGATATTATGTCACTTGCCATTTGAAAAAAAAGGAAAGCCCATGGTCTAGCAAGATTTAAAACAAAAGCAATTTTACTCCTATTCTATACCTATGGGCACCATGGATGTGAGAAAATCGATCTGGGATCCATTTCAATCGATTCAGCAACCCAAAAAATATAAAAATCCACCCCCTTCAGAAACCAATTTGAGCGGTTTCGTCCCAAATTTATAGCAATTTAACACCACTGTGCGCGCAGTCGGTAACTGCTTACGTACCTATTGCGTGGTTACTCCTACTTCACAACGGACGTATTGCTCTGTCGTACTGCATATTTCCCACCTACTTTATGCTTACTGGTAGCGTACTGCACTTGAGCCATTACCCGAAGTTTCTCACTCCACATTCGCCCGAGCTCAACACTTAACGGTACATTTCGCACAATGTGTTATTCTCTCCCTTCCAAATTAAACCCCCATCGAGCACGGAAACTTGCAAGTGGCGTTTTCACAACAAATCTTCCATGACGTAGACGAACCTCCGCAATGCTAAATACTTCTTCAATATTTGTCATTTTTAGCTAAATGTGCCATCATTCACTTATACGGAATGTATATGAATTAAAGTATTGAATCGTTTCAGCAAAAGAACACTAAAATCGATTCTATTTTGTTCAAAACCCAACATGTCCTCAAAGAAGAAAATGGTACTTTCATGTATATATAGTAGGTATGTATAGGTTATTTTAGAAAGCACCAAAATACATTCAGTAAGACCAATCAATATTGGGCAGTATCTTCTCGGTACAATATCTCCAGGATAGTTCTTTTAAATCATTTTGATTTCATTACTTTCATTCGAGACTGTGGTCTTGATTAATGAACGCGATTGAAACTCGTGAATGTCTTCTAGTCTCTGCATTAAGAAGGAGTTAACAGGGTCTCGATGGTACATAATTAAGTCGTCTCTATTCTGCCTTACGCTTGGAGCGTTAAAACGGGTTGAGCGGTAAATGAGGGACAGGAGGGGGCAGATCTTTTTGTTTCGTCAAACAGCCCAAAGACCCCGGTAAACAACCATAAATCATCTTTCACCTTTCGCATCTTTTCAAAAGGACCTCCTTCCTTCTTGTTCTAAGGGATCACGTTTCCGTCCAGATCCTGTCACTACCCGCCTGCTCGGAGATACGACTTTTATAGAATTGAGTTTTCTTTCTATATACGTGTAGCGCCAAAACCCCGTCAATTGACGTTCGTATTATGCCCTATCGTTCCTTGCTAACAGATGATACCATGTTACTATTATAATTCACTAAAAAAAAAAAAAAAAAGGTATATATATATATATATATATATATATATATATATATAGATATATATATATATATATATATATAGTGTGTGTGTGTGTGTGTGTGTGTGTGTGTGTGTGTGTGTGTGTGTGTGTGTGTGTGTGTGTGTGTGTGTGTGTGTGTGTGTGGGTGTGTGTTCCATTTCATCTTGATGGTCTTGTCACGAAGATAGTACATGGTGTTCTAAATAAAACATAGTTGTATCACATTTTGTTAGACCAGAAGGAGTTTCAGTGAATTCGTCATGTATTCCGCATGGTACATACGTACAGTCATTATTACTAGCTTCTAGCGATGCTAATTATCACTTGTGTCGATTGAAAATTCAGAAGCAAAAGCCCAAGTGTTTCGGAGATCGCTAATTTATAGATCATCGACAGATTTTTTTAGGCCCAGTATCCAGAAATGGAAGTAAAACTGGCCGCAGCCGCCCCGAGAGGTATAGTCGATGCAGAGGGTATTTACGAAGCGTAACTGAAACATAAGGCAGAGTTATAGATATTACTAGTTACTGGGTAACTAACATTTTACAACAGCTCCTATGAAGCCAGATAATAGATCATTTGAAATAGAGACGCATAATATGTAGTGGTGCCAGGGTGACGCTATAGTAAGTACAAAATATTTGAGTGTGGGAAACTCGCCAGTCACCTTGAGGGTTAAATGAAACCGCTCAATTGATGAAACTTTTCGCCTCAGCTCCTTATCAAATATGCCAAGGGATTTGTTGCTCAATTTTGAACGAAGCTTCGTTAGATTAAGTCAAAGTGAAAACGTCTTGAACTTAATTTACGGCCAATGTCCGTGCGTTTTAATTGGATGCCCAACCAATGGAATGCATCTTCCGAGCTGGCAGAGGCCAGTTTCGTAATCGGAACTTCAGAGGCGAAATTGGTTTGGATGTGCGAGCATGGGAGAGTTACGCAACGAACGAGAGGGCTCCCGCCGTTGACCCAAAGACCCGCATTTTCACAGGTTACCTTACACGAACTTTAATTATGCGACGGGCACATGATCTCCCCTGCCCCAACACATTACGAAATCTCTGAGGTCATGTTGGGAGCAGCTCTGGATGAATGGAAAATGACTTCTGCTTCGAAATGGCCTAATCAACCTCAAAACCAATACGCGGCGAAAAAAAAACTCATAAAGTCTTGCGGTGGCGAGAAACAGATTTACCTATCTTCAGCGTATCAGTGTTACAACACGAAAAAGCAGACAGTGGTGAGAGAAAAAAATGTTGATTACATCTTGTGCAAGTTTAATTCGACAAGAGAAACATCGGGAAATACTGCACGGGCGAGCGGTGTTATGTACGAGCCCGCGGGTTGTCATCAGGCAATTAGATGTCACATGTGGTTGTACATGACAGGATGATCGGCAAACGCTTGGCAACGAACATATTACCAATTATAAAACAATGAAATTAATAATAACCAAGATGCGATAATAATATATTACCTACAATGCGTCTTTCGACAACGTGTTTTCATTTATTGTTGTAAATTAATCACTTAAAGCCACAGTGGTGCGATGACCCAACTTTCACACCAATCCTAAACGTTTTCTATTCGGAATAACGAATCGCATACCGATACTACATTATTTATCTCGTTGATTGTGATATACTAGATATAAAAATTCAACATTGAACTTTGAAGCTGTTATATGGAGTAAATAACCATATTCATATTTAATGGGCAACTATACTTTATTTTACCTTGTATAAGGACATGTTACCTCTATCTCTTCTGGAATGAAATATTAATTGTGTTTCAGGTACATATTCTTTAAGACAATATTTTTTATTTTATGAACGCACTTAGAGCTTTATTGCAAAAATTCATTACCCACAGTTTAGGTAATAAATACAGATAATACAGAAATCACATATCTCTCAAGTTGGAGTTGAAATCTAATAATTATCTACCCGCATTTAAAATAAGATTTTCGTGGGTATAGAAGCTCTTTGAACTGTGTCTGGCGGGAGCATGATGAAGTTACTGATCCTTATCGTTCGAGGATGGGATGATAAGATTTGTGTGGCGTTTTTCTCCTCCACCTTCAGTCTGAGCGATCGGTTGAAATTGTATCGAATGTGCCAGACTCCAGCGGACTTCAGTGGTGGGAGAGTCTTTGATAAAGGCGAGTGTATGATGCTTATAGGGCTTCCTGTACTGTTGGACTTTGGAGGTCTTTTTGTATGTTTGAATTCCTGAAGTACCACAAAGCACTTGTGACCACACTCAGAACGGTTCTGAATAGTTTGAATAGGTCGTACTTGCGAATCAGACGCACCAACCCAAATTTTACCTGTATTATCCCATTTAGGCTTTTCGAGCATCAGATAGACTAAACGCTTCGTATCAAAAATAGAGGAGATTGCTTTCCAATGCTTGAGGATTTTGAAGAGAAATCAACTCTGTTTTAATGAGGTAAATATATGGGTATCGGAGGTCAGTATTTTATTCAGCATTACTCCCAGGTATCGTACGTTTTATTTAGCTGTAATATTTTACCGAAAATGTATATGTGATCACTAAGATATTGGTCTTGTAATTTATCTAAATAAATAAGGTAATTGTTGTACAATGTAAATAGAACGTCATTTTATTGTCGACTAATTCTGCTTGAGTATTTAGTAAAAATCACGAAGGTCACAAAACCCTAGATACCACCCCCCCCCCCCCCCCCCCCAACCGGTGTTTTTTTCGTCACTTGAAAGGTTCAAAACTTATAGATAATTCTATACCAGCTCATTAACAATGCTAGAAATAAAATCTAATTACTTGAAATATAGTAGCGAACCCGTATTAAGATAAATTGAACCTTGCAATTCTTCCTGAAACTGACAGTAGCAAATTCAATTGATTATTTTGAAGGATATCATTTCATCAAACTAAATGAGTACGTGGGAAACGTATTCAGTTATGTTGGGTATAGGTTTGCTCAATCTGTTATCCACGGAATCATCTAGGTAATCTCGGGTAAACCATCGTGTTTCATCATCTGAAATTAGAAAAAAGCTTGAGCTTGATGATTTCAAAACTGAACAAGAACGAAAAATTATTCTTGGAGTTCTTTCACTAATCAACGGTTTTTCTCTTTCAGGGAACGCACGAAACTGGGAAGATTTCTGCACGAACTCGCCAGTTCTTCATCATTCGGACCCCGATGTTTTGTAACCTCGGCTGCACTGGATAGTGTGATTATGCAATACGATGATGGCTTACCTTCGAGGGTAGAAGATTCCTGTAGACGTTTCCGTTGATGGAACGGGGCTCTGAATTAGTTTGGATACTTACATCAGGTTTGAATATAGCGAGACAAGCATTGTATCATAATCAAAATTACAGATATTCATAGTGATAAGCACAGACACACTAAATTTATATCAAAGTGCCTGTTAACCAAGAGAAAAGAGAAAATGTAAGCTTTGAAATGTGTTTCACATAACATGTTGAGTCTATGTGAAACACATTTCAAATCTTACATTTTTTCTTTAAAAATATAAATAGGTATCTTATAAACATGTTTATAACATACCTACCTATTTACATTTTGAAGTTATTAATGATACAGATAGTTTGAAGAAATTGAGAATATGTGATTGAATATTGTGAAATATCTTGAGAATAGAACTTGTGACTATTCGGATTATACGTTTGTGTAAGAGCACACGCTACACCTAATTCGGGAATAATGGAATTCATGGGGAACCATCAAAATTCCTACCCGCTTGTTGAAAATGCCATCTAAATGGAAACGACGGTTCGTAAAATTGGCCCGTTACATGTTTTTACTTAACACAGTTTGATGTCACTAAAGTCATGAAGACAAAATCGTTCAAACTTCTAAATCATGGAACGAATGGACCAGTGGGAATTTCGATTTTAGAGGAAGTCGTTTTAGTTCTTCCTGGAAATTATAATGGAAAATTATCAGGGTAATAAGTAGACTCGGATGCAATAATTGTTTGCAACGATGGCTGAGGAGCTGCAACGGCCTCTGTAAGTATAATCTCTTAGGACATAATTGCTGAATCACCTATCATGATTGACAGTACAGACATGTACGAAATATTTCATTATACATTAATACGATTTATGTATTTTAGTGTGCCGAATTAAAGTTTATCAGTTCAGACAATGTGTATCTCTCCCCATAAAAATTGAATATTTCTCAATTTAGGCACGAAATTGACCTTAGTAACAATACCAAACATAACTGGTCATGACTATGATGTTCAAGGAGGCATCCCCCAACTTTTACTTTAAGGACAAGGCAACAATCAATTTATCAGTTCAGACAATGTGTATCTCTCCCCATAAAAATTGAATATTTCTCAATTTAGGCACGAAATTGACCTTAGTAACAATACCAAACATAACTGGTCATGACTATGATGTTCAAGGAGGCATCCCCCAACTTTTACTTAAACATTATACAGATCATCAATCAAATAATAAGCTCTGAAGAGGCCATATATTTGGCGAAAACGCTCAGCATATAGCATCAAACCACATTATCAGAGAAGCCTGTAAATTATCTACCCTCAATCAACCCAACCTTCTAAGGACAAGGCAACAATCCATAAGCAATTCTAAATACTCTGTTACCCGTTCCGTTACAAAAAAATTTGCCACGTTTTATGATGATTTTCACTTAGAACTAACGCTTTTCGAGGGCAATATAACTCCTGTAGTTTTCAATGCAGAAGAATCTTTCTTTAATAGTTTCAAAGTTCTCGATTTACCCAACCGTATTATGTTAACTACTGTTCAGTTCGTGGCAAACGATCTGAGGCATGAGCGTGGTTGTATGAATAATATTGTTTACATACAGGTGATCGTTCTCAATTAGTTTTGAAAACATGATTGCAATCTCTATTGGGATACTAGGATACTATTGAAATTATGGGCTTTTTCTTGACCAGCTGAGTGAGCTGAATTCTTCCCTGTTCACCTTAGGGAAGTTGAAACATTGTCTTGAGACTATCTGGGTCATAACGAGGCGATTGAAATTATGTGATCTTTTCCGATCAGCTAAGCGAGCTTAATTCATCGAATATTTAGTAGGTACGAATTTTCCTCTCCTTTCGATATTGACCTATACCACAAATGTCAATGATGATAATAATAAATATCCAAAATCAAAGGACATATGTTCATATCACGATGTATATACCTACGTGAAGCGTTGACACGAGTATTGTAATTGTTTTTCAAGCAACTGTAGAGAATCTTTGTGACAGTCTAAATCGGTATTGACGTCCGAAACCATGTTTGTCAAGCGGATGAATTTACAATTAAAACAATCGTAACTTGTATGTCAAACGGTTTACCTAATTTTGAGATGTTTACTTAGATTGCCATAGTGATGCTTTACCTAGGCAACTTAGATAATCGTTGTTTTTTTTTCACGAATTTTAGTTATGGTTGGTGAAAAACTGAATCTAGCTTCCGTTCATGGAACCCATCGCTCCGTTCAAACATGCAATTTCGCTAATCGCAACGCCGGCTTTAAATTGATTCCTAAGGGGATGTGAATCACGGATCGAACCATGAGTGCATGGAAGGGAGCAAATAGATTATTCTAAAACCGTCTTTTCATTGTGGCGATGGAACGGTGAGAGAGACCTCCCAAAGCTAACAAACCATGGATGACGGGTATTAACTCTCGATAAATATTAATGCAATCCAGCTTGAGAGGTTCGCAATAGCGAAATGATAGCGCTCTACACATTTCACTTGGGCGTTACCTCTTTCGTTGAAGTAGTTGAGCCCAGTATTTGTCCCAAGCCATCTTCGTACAGTGATGATTCCTTCAATGTAATATATTCTAGATATAGAATATATAATAACTGATATTCAAATCCAATTCAACATTTTCAGTTCCGGAGAGATCATAATTCTACCTGCCCCTACGTCTGTTAATAATTATTGCATATTATATGAGTAAATATAAATAGAACACACGGTAGGTACATCTCAGCGAACAGCACCAAATAGCAGTTGAAATTATATTGAAAGGAGGATTGAATCACCATGTATCTTAATCATTCAGTTCCTTACCCAAAATAAATTATCACGTTTCTAACAATTACTTGTAACATCGAATAGGTAGTAAAATACAACATTAAATTCGGATGAAGTACTTACTGATAACATTTTCAAATCCACTTTCATCAGATGAAGTTTTCCAAGAGTTTCTTCCTGAGAAATATATTAAATGTATGAGGTTTTAAATATGACACCATAAATCCACGTTTCTCTTCGAATCACGATTAAAAATACCATAAAACGAATAACACTTTTGTTTGTTTCGTCTTTGAGAACATGAAACGGTAACACTATTTAGATGACATTGAAAAAGCTTGGTGATGGTTATATTGTTATGATGGCTGTTATATTAATACTGAAAACAATACAGTAACAATGCAACTGTATGATAGCTATAATCATGATTTTTGACATTTTATGTCTTTGCTATGGCACATAAACTAAAAAAACGTCACGGAAAATTGCTCATGAAAATATTTTGATGATATCCGCTTACAACCGAGTCGTTGCTAGGGAAATGGTACTTCGTCGTTTTTCATCCGACAAAATTCGTTGTCCATTCGTTCAAAAGCTCTCAATTTATCCAACCATATTATCTTAACTAATGCGAAGTGCGTGGCCAACAAGCTGAGTTATGAGCAAGGTTATTTGAATAATTGTGTACACTCAGGTGATCATTCTCAATAATTGATATTGTGAACATGATTGCCACCGCTTGTTAATTTCTGATGATTTCATTGAGCTGGTTTTTCGATGATTTGATTCATAGCAGGTGATCCAAATATTGCGAGAACGGTTTGATTTGTGAAGCGGTGGTTAAATCATTTTAATAGGTAATTTCTATGCTTTACACTCTAGGAAGCTGTAATTTCGTATGTAGCCTCTTTAGGACATTTACTTGACAATGCCCAGGGTCCGGATCAGATGAGTGGCTCTTAAAGCTAATTTCTATGTTTTACACTCTAGGAAGCTGTAATTTCGTATGTAGTCTCTTTAGCACATTTACGTGACGATGCCCAGGGTCCGGATCAGCTGAGTGGCTCTTAGAGCTTGCATACGAGTCTGCAACACATATTTGTCTTCAACTAAAGACATAAAATGTCCCAATGTGTTGCAGACTCGTATGCAAGCGTTTTTTTAATGTGATCAACAAGTTATTTATAGTATAAACTCAAATGGTAATTGTGCGAACCTATTTGAACGAATCTGCTTTGAAGATTATCGAAAGAGCACTTATTCATCATAATTTAATTAATTTCAGATAATTGGTTTGATGGCCTTGGCCGTGTCTTGAAGGCGCGCACTTGAATGTTGTTTCAGACTTGTGATGACAGTGCCATGTGTGATGTTAGTCTTTGTGCTAGATGCAGCAAGTAGTTTTACATGAAGGAGGTAGCCGACTAGAATAATGAACTTACAGTATGGATGGGGGACCGGCACCTAGCGTGTCCAAATGAGAAAGTTGCTTTTGGCACCCAGATTTGTTGGAAACGATCTTTTGCGCTCGGCACCCAACGTTGGGCACTCCAACTCTTCCAAAAATTTGTTTTTGCACTGGGTACCCAGCTAGCATTTGGCACCCGGCTAAGGTCAGACCCCGTGCGACAGTTGATAGATGTGTGTGGGTTTGCCTGTGTTTATTTATGTTCATAAGTTTGTACAAAATCTCAAATTTAGTTCTTTGATGTATGAAACAGAATATTAGCCGGTTTTGGCCAATTTGGACACCCTCTCGAATTATCGAACGAGCCAAATCGATGATTTCTCATCAAAAATTCGTTAAAAGTAAACAAATCTCAGATTTTGTTCTTTGATGTATGAAACGGATACTAATAGTCGGAATTCTTCTCGAATAGTTTCGTGTAATCGCGCCTTTACTGTTGAAGCGGACTAAAGATCCTGTGCGACCTGTTGCCTCCGAGCCAAAACAGCGACGAAGGAACAAATAAGAAGTAATTAAAAAAAAAAAAAAAAAAAAAAAAAACTAATAACACGGATATGATGTAATACTATACTGTACAAGAAGATTCAAAGAGTTGGTTTGACATCAACGTATAATGGCGAGAAGAAGGCTGGCAAATGGCTTCACAGGCTATTCGGTTTGGCATTCATGGTGCCTAAAATAACCAAAGTTAGGCCGGATGAATTGGCGTAAGAGGACGGAAAAATACATTGCCAGGAAATAAAACGGCAAAACATCCCCAACAAATATGTAAAAAAAATAGAAATAAATAATAATAATAATAAAGATATCTACAAAGCTGCGGGCTTACTCCGAGGAGTCTTTCAAGTAACTTTTCTGTCAATTTTATTTTTACCATGAAGACTTTCGAAATTAAATGACGTAATGACGACAAAATCCTTATTCCCACAGCATTGCACACATCCTAACAATTTTAAAACACACTTCCACAAAGTTTTTGTGGAGACAGTCTTAAGTCTATTAAAGTGGGAAGGCGAATTTTTGTATATTTTCCCGCAAGTTGGTTGCCCAGTACCAAAACTTGTTGGAAGGCAAAGAAATCCAACGCCCTGGGTTGTCCAACACAATTTCAAACAATTGCAGCTCCCTCTCTCAGTGCAAGACTTCCAAATTATACATGATTATGGAAGATGGAAAAAGGGAGAAAAGAAATAAAATTTCCTGTGACAACGTTTTAATCCGTCAACGTTTCATATGAATACCGGATTTGCTCAGAAATATCCATAGGAATTCAACAATTTGGGGAATACTGGTAAATTTCTAAGCGAATTTCGCTTGATCATTGAAAACTTTGTGCATATTTGTTATTCGTAGTTACAAGGTGTTACCCAATATTTTCGTATTTATAGGAAATATATTTCGTATTCATATGTATCTACAAAAACGTTCAGTCATAGCCGATCGTACATTTCAAATTAAAATGCAATTAAGTAGTGCCCAATGCTGTACGATTATATTTGTACAAGAAGGCGTAACATTAGACTTTGGCAAGTTTAGATCTTCACCTATCATGTTTTCGAAATGCCGCTATGGAGCGTCGATGTTTTCTCGTTACGACCGTCACGGGGGGAGCTGTAAATATGTTAAAAGCCGCAATGTTCGGAGAGAAATTCGTTAAAACAAAAATCCACCTTATAGCTTATCACGAATAACTTGGAATCTCACGTTGCATAACTAACGACAAAAACGAGTCTCCTATTCCTTTATTTCATTAACTTTCACTCCGGCTAATTTTTTATTTCTTATGAAACTTGCTTCCCCATTCAAATAAACGTACTTCGTCTCCGGTGCCCGAAATCTCTCAGTGAAAAGGTTAACGTGGCGAGACGGGATCAGGAATGTCTGGTCGGGGTCTCAGTTCGAAACTTCAACGAAAAACAGTGTTGAAAGTTGCCCGTCAACACTCGTAGTACCCGTGTATTTGTTGTTAGCACAAATCATGTTTGACATTTCCAACCCTCATGAACTCATGATCGTGACTCCCGCGTCTATGGAGAGGTCTGCCGCAAAGTTCTACCTTATAGCGAGGCTCAGTCGAGTCTTTTCGATCGGATCGTAAAATCTATTTTCCTCTCTGTAGCTTTCTCTCCGGGCGATCTTTTATGCGATTTTTTTTTCCTCCGTGGAACTCGTGTTACGTCCATCGCGGCCATCATCGGTCAAACTCGAATCAGTTTGCACGGACGTTCCGGCATGTTTGTATTGAAGAATTTATGGTAGTGCCGGTTATACCGTGAATTGCACCACCAGATTTTATCACATCCTCGATATTATGAACTAGGGGGGGGGGGGGGGGGGGGGGGGTTAGAACAGTCGACATAACGAAAAATTGCGGCGACAACTCCCATTTCGATTCTCGTCGTACCGACTTGCTTCCTGTAAATCATACAATGCTAAAACAATGTTGTAAGTGGGTCGGTATCACAGTTACAGGGAGGAGTTGAGCATCCGAACTTTTATTAGCCAATGGGTGGTTGAGGGTGAAGAATATTAGATTTGGCTTCTTCAATTTTTTCATTGTCACATTCCTATTAGTTTCGCCTCATAGAGTCATCATCAGGGAATGTTCCTGGCAATGAGGAGGAAGAATGGGGCAACGTTCCAGACCGATCGTCAAGTTATAATTGTCTCTCCCTGATATGCTTAGAGAAATTTCCTCTCATACCGTTCATCAAAATTAAAATGTGGGGTTTTATCTGAATGTGTTATACTTCTACGATATGCACTTGAAATACCTGGAGGAATTTGAACTAAAATAGAACTTCCGTTTTTTGTTTAATTTTACGAGTATTTAATATACCTACTAATATTTGTTACTGAAACTGATCCGTATATTTATATGTTTGTCTTAACTTTTAGTTGGTATCCGTGTATTTTTTTAAATTAATGTAATCTATGTATAGAAAGAATGTTTAATTTATCTCTCCTTCATTTTAAATGTGATTGGGTTCAAGTAGGAGAATTAATTGTGTAATGTTGTAGACGTAACGTAATAAATGAATATGAATCATCAAATGGTAACAACTTCCTGGACGGTTCTGTGACCTTATTGATGATGTGACCTTCACTAGTAATTTTATTTTCTAGGTCGATTACGATAGCTAACAATAATTAACCAAGAATCAACATCTCAATCTTTTCGGAATGAAAGGGTGAATTTTTGCCGCTTTTAATTGTTACAATGAAATAATTTATTGTGATTATTATAATTATTATGGTAAAATTTAACTTTTGATATTGTTAAGGAATTCTATATTTTTAACTTTTATTTGGAAAGAGTTTAATGTTTTACTCCCTGAAGAAAACACTTCTTGAGAAGAAATGTTGGAGGAGGAAAAACAAAAAAATTAATTGATTACAAAAAGGCCTACATTTTGTTAAATTATTTAAAGGCAATTCATCTTAAATTTGTCGCTTTCTCCTGAACGATAAGTTCATTGACAAAGGTAGCTAACAATTCAAACCCGTTGGATTTTGAGTTAACGAGGACAAGTTTGGATTATAAATCACTACTTTCCTGTTCACTCCAGTAATCTAAATCTCATTCTGTACTTTATAAAATCATGTTAAAAGTTGATATTCATTTAAATAATACACATAAACAATTTATTTGAAGTTTAGATGAACGAGTTATAGTGTAAATAATAACTTAACTAATGTTAAAACTCGACACGACTTCCCACTGTGGACTTTCCAATGAATATACATCTTAATATAAGCTAAATATACTTCACAATCAACTACGCCTTCCTTACTGAAATTCATGATTTAAACCTCAAGTAATAAAACCACAATCACATAACCAACACTGATAATAACTATTATCAGCATAATCACATGATTTAATTAAAATCCCATAAAAAAGAGAATAGTGGGCTTTTATAACTATTGAAATGAACAGGAGAAAGCATTACGTTGAATGATTCCTTAATTTTTATAATGAATACTTTCAGGAGAGGTAAAGAGGAATCCATTAGTAATTAAGGTGGCCAAGGTAGACCGGTTTCGGTGGAATCGCTAACCACACACACGCTTGAGCTTCAACTTTCAAATTAGACAAATCTTCTCTCCTCCAAGTTCATCTCGCCAAACTTACGTATGCGCTAATTGACTGTAATTTATACCGTGGGTTGTCTAATCTTGGGCGTAACAACAAACAATTATCATTCTAGCTGGTCTTGACTACCAACCTCTCATAGATTTATTATGGGTGAGTCAAGGGAGTAGCAGTGAGCTAAGTTTCATATTAGGGACTACAATTAACTCCTACATAGTGGCTGATGGCTAACTCTTAAATTATGAGTTAGTTTGGCAAATAGTTTGTTAGTTAAGAATATGCAGCAATAAAGTCAGCCAATCTGCTAAGAGATTCAATTATTTATTCCATTCTTCATTATTCTCGATTAGAATTATGATAGGTTCCATCGTTCGTTCACCACAGAATTAATGGTAGATTCGTAGGGACAAACTAGGAGCTTTGTTCTTAAAATTGCGAGTTTTCAAAATTGAGTCATGAAGGAACAAAAAATGACACCAGTGTGGAAGCAAGCCACATTTCGTGCAGCACACCGGGTTGCGCAATCGTAAGTTGCTTGAGAATGAGCGTTATACATGGATGCGAAGAAGGAATTTTAACTGGTCTTACATGGAAGAAGATTCCATCCTAAGAAGTTTGGCATCAACCGCGCTCTCCTACGTTGAGTGGTTTTCTTTCTACGATTTTTCAAAGTTTTGCCCACTGATGACGTCAAAGCACCCCCGGGCAGGACCCCTCTGCCTACCAATGTGACGACACCAATCTAAATTTGAAAAATCATAGAAAGAAAACTAGGTACTCAACTTTGCAGACTCCGGATGGTATCAAATTTCTCAGAATGGAACCTATTTTCATTCAAAAATATAGAATTAATACGTGGATAACGCTCATTCACATCTTAAGTTTAATCCTAAATCTTTATTTGTTTCATTTGGTGGGACTCGTGAAAAGTGTGATAATATGGCTCAGAGATATCACAATAATTCAAATGTAGTGGAGTTGATTTATTTTCCGTAATTATTATTGTTGTCTAGTTTTAAATCACAAAACACATAGTACAGGTCTGTTTAACAATGGTAGACTAACTTAATTTTAGTCTGGGTATTAGAAAATAAATGAAATTATCAACATTTAACAAGTGGGTCCGCTGACAAGAAGCCTCACGCTGAAGTTGATATGTAAAGAAAACGGATGTTCCCTATTATGGGAACTTTGGGTGTCTGTACCTTGGGAACATTTCATCCAACGAAAAATACTCATGGGACCAAAATGGTAAGAGGTGAAATATTCAACAAGTTTTGGGATGATCTAAATCCTCTAAGAACATTTAGTTTAGGACTTATCGAAAAAAAAAAATTTGCGAAGTAGGGTGACGTTGGCGGCCTTTGCAATGTTCTAGTGCTACGGCGTCATATTTAACCTACCCCAAAAACTATAGGTAGTGCTGATTCTGAGCATATACGGAGCCAACTCTATGAATGTCAAAGTCAGTAGGTCCAAAATTTTGGCCCGTTTCACGTCAGATACACACAAGCAATCAAAAAAACAAATACACAATTGATCAAGTCATGCTGCAGCCTCTTTGCGTTTTAAAATTGTATGTTACATACAGGTTTATTGTATATTATCTTATTTGAATATACTCACTGGCGATTCGCCTATTAACAAGAAGGAATATATATATATATATATATATATATATATATATATATATATATATATATATATATATGGTGTGGTATATATATTGGTGTCAAATTAAGATGAAGTGTTTAGGCGCCCAGCTTGTTGCCAGTCCCATCCTCCTAATTAGAAAGAAATTTAATGGTTATATTGGAAGATATAGTATGCTATAGGACATCCTGAGGTGTGCATACGCAAACGAAATTAAAACATTAATATCGATCAGTACTATTCTAGTAAGATAAAGAACTTTATTGAAAATTAAAGCAATCTGCCCAGCGCCTGGGTTGCCTGATAGCAAATACCTACTAGCAATCCAAGTCAGGTGGTAGGTAGTTCCTAATTGTTTAGGTTATTGGCATTATTTAGTTTTTCTTTTCATCTCAAAATGAGTTTTTTTGAACTATAGCTCAACACTATTGACATGGGACTCATGATATAATGATGCTTTAGTTGTAGGTCATATATTGGGATAAACTAATAAATAAATGCCGCTATATTTAAAAATGTTGAAATTCATGCAGAAGAGTTACCTGCCTTGATAACAAAATTCACATTTTCGGAATAGAGTTATTTTTTCAAGCGTCCTAGTTATCATGTAATTTTTGTTCTACAGTCGGTAGAAATAGTTTTGTTAAAATCGAGCGAAGCGTCGGAGATCGTCTCGTGATATGAACAGTAAATAGTTGTTTCTATGAATGAATTCGAATAAGCTTATTTTAGCTAACTCATTAAAACTTATCACTGAAACACGTGACTATCCTTTTCCTGCATTCACGCTCCGTGATCAAATAAGCAATCAATAGATAAGTAAGCTAACAGCAGAAGGGAAAGTTGTCCGACTCCCAATATCTGCTTTCCTTCTCTGTGGCGTCCTTCGGGAACCAGGTGGTTGAGGACTTGGGGAAAGAGGACGACCGCGGTTCAACTTTGTTCAACCAGCAACTTGCCGGGTACCAGAGAGTTAATAGTTACACGGGGGATTAACACTGAACGGCGTGAAGGGACCTTGTGTAGGGAATGGACTATAACTTAGGAAATCTGACCCTTTCCTGAGGTCCTACAACCGCAATACTACCATTATTGTTGTACCTTTGAAATGGCGAAGTTTTAGAACCTGGACACGATTTCCTGATGTTGGAGAGTTGCTTTTGATTCAAGGACTCTCGGGGGAATCCAAGTTCTGTAAGAATCACACCTTCTCACACTAACATCATATTGGATCAGTTTTCTTAACCGGTTAATATTGATTTTTGCTATTCTATAAACATCGGTTTAGAGATATCAGGTGAAGAGAATTCATCTCGGCAGAGTAATGAACGTATCTAAATAGTGTGAAAGGAATGAAGCTTAGTTTGATGGCAGAAATTGATATTTTTCTCTTCTTCTTCAGATCTCCATTGTATAAAGTTGTGCTAGAACAAATATCACTAATGAACTAACTCATGAAATGGACCTAATTTCGAATAAATTCTCAGGAAGGTAAATGTATTATAATGTACAATTCATGTAACACATAGCCAAAATATAAGGAATGAAAATCGAACGAGGCTATACTAATTTTTTGTTTGTTGAATACTCTTAAATGGTTGTACCTAGATTGTATCTATCAGAAGATTAAGAAGCCAACTTTTGGACACTTAAGAAAGTTGACCCTTGAAGCTTTCGAAAATTAACGGTTATTGTTCATGACTCAAAACATTTTTTTTTTTTTTTTTGCCATTTTCATAACCTGCGTATCTCTTTTCGTGAAACAGAACTCAGAAAAACCGGATAAAATCCTTTGTCATCTTTTTTTTTTTTTATATATATATCATATCCTTTATGATGTGTTGTTTTATGGCGAGTATGATATCCACATTCCTATGTAGTTTTGTGCAATTGAGGTGCTGGATTCTAAGCAACTGATGTGAAAGAGAATTATGTATTGTTATTCTTTCATTGTTTTCAATTTATTGTTTGAATAATTTAACACACTTCTCATAGGTTATTACCCAACCGTGCTATTACGTACCACGATGGTTGATTTTAGTTCAATGATATTTTTGCTTCCAGCTCAGCTGTCTTTATTTTCTGTCAGGCTTAGGAGGTGTACGATTTTATCAAAATTTAATTTTTTCAAACGAGTGGGGAACCATTTCTGTGGAATGTAAACTGACGGAGTGACATTTTTGGAGGAGATGCTCAGTTGTATGTAGAAATCAAGATGGATGCAAGTACTAACTATGTTCAGTTGAAAAGACCGTTTATTTTGATAAATGAACTGACTAACGCGTGACGTAATAGTGGAAGAGAGCTGATGGTTCTCTTCAGGCGGGTGTGGGGCCTTGACGTCATCGTGCATATGAATTTCAAGAGCCTTATTACTCATCAGATACCAATCATATAGGTAGTACATTTTTGGAAAGCTCTCGCTCTGATCTTTCTTTTATAACCATGAAAATTCCCAATTGTTTGAAATGGAAATTATTGACGACGGATCACACACACACACACACACACACACACACACACACACACACACACACACACACACACACACACACACACACACACACACACACACACACACACACACACACACATTTCCGATCACTAATTTTATCCTTTATATATATTATGATCAAAGATACCCTGAGATTTAAGAACTAACAAGAGCACGAATGTGATTTTGGATCCATGGTTTCTGTGGTGTGGAGACGAGAACCGAACTTTCATTTCCGATTTTTATAATTTCCACTTCTTGAAATTTATTCCAACAAATTTGAAAGAGGGGTGTTGAAATATGATTTTTTGGTCGGTTGTAAAAATTTGTTTTTTGGAAATATTAGAACATAAATGAATAAATAATGATCAACTCACAAATCCCTCATTCATCCAGCCATGAATTCAATTACGGTCTAAGTTGCTTCCAACAAACTTCAACTCGGTTGTAGATGCACTTTTGGAATACCAATTGGCTTGATTGGTGTACCTACTACGCATATCGTTGAAGAGGTTCTTTCTCCAAGAATCCCAATGTTTTCTTCGAGAGAACCTCGTTACGTTCATTATACCAGCCCTTTTTATAAGTTCTGAATAAAAGTTCCTTTAAACAAAGAATTGGGTTAGCGTTCGGATTAGAAATCGGAAGGGTGGATTGTTGGACTCAGGACTTGGAGGGGTTCTGATCAAAAAGAGGACAACCCCTTTGAAAGGGGATGAAGAGCAAACATATAAAGGCCTATAATTAGGTAGCTTGAAGGGGTAACGTTAATTATACACAGAACAACAATACCACTTACCCATTCCACTTCTTGGTTTCTTCCCCCTTAAATTCTGTCCAACTTCTAACCAACTATAGTCATTTAGCATGGAAGAGTGGAAGGGGCTACTGGCTCCTTCCAAGGGAGAAAGAGTTTTATGGTTAAATAGACAATGTATCTTATAGATTTATGAATGTGGAGGAAATGCTACTTAAGCTCTCACATATCTATCTGAAGATATCCTGCATTTGATTTGGTTTTTCTTATGAAATATGGTTGTTTCATTACAAACATCTATTACTCGCAGCAGGAAGCCGCACTTATTGGTTTGAAACTCTCCCACATTACGAAAGTATCGTGGCGGTTTTCATATGTTTTCCACTCGAGAACAATTATTGCTAGGAAATATAACTTCCACGGTACAGCACCATGAAAATTGCTCACCACGATTGGAAGCAAGTTTCTCAGTCAACGATGTAATGGATTTTTAGTATTTACCCTTCCAAAGGGTAGAGTCGATTAACTGATGCACCCATAGGATATCGTGAAAGCTGGAAAGCTCAGGTATTATCTCAAGATACAGCAGTTGCAAGAATCGAGGTTTTTTCAATCAACTATCTGATTCACGCATGTGAAGGGTGATGCATTTATTTCTATTATAATTCATGCCATAATATTACTATTATTTACTTTAATTTCTTCAACAACTTCTTTCAACCGTACCTACCCCAATTCTAAATAGACTACAACTCGATAAGGTTGAAATCAACGGGGTTCTTGATTGTTATTGAAAATTTATCAGCGAAGCAACAAAGAAAAGCCAAATATAGTAACGAATTGGTTTATTAAGTTTGAGAGACGGGTTTTATTCAAATCCAAAGGGAAAGAATGGTGGTTGGGGCGAAAAAGTCTGAATAAATTTCGTCTCTGATTAATTTATGAAAGAAAACGGTTGACAACCAAGTTTAGTTGGAATGAGAATGCCCTAAAAGAGTCGAACATCTTTTAACACTGCTCCTAAACCTCTTTGAAAGTTAAATATATTATCGTTCCTTGTAGGCTGAATTATTTCCACAACGGTCTTTGTTGTCTTTGTTCGTTGGGGTTAAGGTGTTCCGAGCAGCATCTCTCAAGAATCTTCCAACCTCGTTCACTCTAATTGATGGATGTGAAAGCGGAATGAGCAGCTAAGCGTCGAACGCTGGAGTCAAACAATGCAAATTCCTTTTCGGAATGCCTCAAAATGTTTAGTTTTCTCTCAAAAACCAGTTTCGTTTCTTCCGAACTTTGAAAAGCCGACATTGCCATTTTGAATTTGGAGTCTTCGAAAAATTATGAGGAATCCAATGAAGAATTCATTAGCGGGTACCTAAGACCAGGTGAATGATGAAGTTGGTTAAATACGTTCCCAGTGATTGGAAATACGAACACATCACGTGTAAAGAGTAACAACACAGCTGAATCAGTTTTAAACTCGTGTGGTAAATATTAGTACAACTTCTTGATGTGCCTGAACCCATTAGAAGACCTCTGAAAATGCCAAGATTCAGCAATGTTCCCTCATGTTCCTTGTTTGTATGGCCTATATTCGTTCTAAGAGGTTTCTGATCGATTGATCAATTGGATGCATTGAGAAATGTAATAATATTCTCAACATAAGAAAGTTTTCCCTTTTGTACACAGGGTTGTATACCAAAAATAATCTATCATCAGCCGTTGTTTGAATTTGTTTTGTACCTTCATTGTTTACTTTCACCTCGTGAAAAAAAAGGGAGGGGGAATCGTGAAATTAATACGAAGTGATTCATTGCTTGAATATTAGGTAAGCCTTGTGTTGTGGCGAATAATCTACGAGCATATCTTGGTATATTGGTCCACATTTATGACCTCCTTGTTGTCATCAATCGGATACCATTAATAGACAGTGAAATGCAGTGGAAATCACGTAAATTTGAGTAGGATTACAGATTGCTCCAACAAATTATCAAGTATCACGTTTCTTTCACCGAGGTTACTTTTGAACTTATAGAAACCTTGACAAAGCAATCGTATGACTGATGAGACAAGTTGATATAATATAGTTTATCCATGAGATATGAAGTCATAATAAACTCATACGCAAATTTTAACCATGTCCTGAACGTTGATCTGAAGTCACTTGATGCTTCCAGTATGCTCCAAACTGAAAAATTCGGTGAAGATGAGAGGCGTTGGGGTATTTAAATAACAAATTGTACCTACTGACACAACCATTTTCACAGAACACGAATATTTTTCAATATACTATCTTCTACCATGTAACTCCATTGCAGTTTGTATTTCCTGAATATGAAATCTAACTATTCGAAAACTGAATTTTGTAAAGAGTCAACCATCGCGTCACTTGGATTGAAAGTCCAAATTAAAATTGGAATTATATTAATGAGAAAAACGTCTGTATTTATTGACATTCATATAAACATTCGTTTCAAATGATCTCACCTCCCCCTTTTTGCCATTATGCGTCTAAAGAGGATACATTCGACACATTAACTGTTACTAGGGCGTCCTCTGTCGCTAAGTGTTCTCAGACGCGGTCTGAAGCGGCTCGAAAGTAGGGGATCCCGGGTTAAATTCCCGGGCTGGCAACGAAATTTACCAGGCCTGGGGTCGAGACGCAAGTGCGAGATTTAGTTTCAGGCTTATTCAAATTGAGATATTCTATGATGGGTTAACTCAAAGAAACACAATTTATTTATTTTTTTAATGAACTGTTACTTTTTTGAATTTTCAATTTAAACAAACATATACCTGAACCGAAAACCGACCTATCAATTTAAGTAACCCTTATCATCGAAGTATTGATAGTTTGTAGCATTTTACCATTAGAAATAAAATATAGTTTGAAAGAAAAAAATCTATATTCCATTAGTTTGGTGTTTATCATGAAGAATGTATTATTTGATACAATTTATATTGCTTTGTTTGACAAAATTTCGGGTGTCTAAGAATTTACTGGTTTGTATGTACATATTGTAGTTTATATGATTCAGTATAATTATTTTGATTAAAGGATAAGTTGTTACCTATCATCATCAAGTTATAACTAGCAGGATGTTTCTCTGAATTTACGAGCGACACGACGCCAGACAATGTTTATATGACCAGTGCCAATGTGGTTTATAATAATTTCTCATCACATACTGTTTCTTAAACTACGAACCGTGATTACCGAGGCAATAAACGAACCGAAAGGTTTGACTAAACTGATCGACAATGAAACTGGTCTTCTCAAAAAATCATACCAGAATACCCCGTGGGAGTGTCACTTTTTCCCGCACTTACCCCAAAAATATTCCTAATCCACATATCAAATTCACAAAAAAATTCATAGAAAAAGATTGATTAACTGTTAAAAAGGATTAAAATTACGGAGAATATAGAGACAAGTAAGTAACGAAATGATAATTAGTTCGTGAATGAGGTAACAAATATGTATAAATTCCAGCCATCATAGCCAGTTAACCGTCATACCTGCAAGTTTCAAATCGGTTATTCTGCAGATCGATGATAATGTCTCCAGGTGCTGGAGTAGACGTCCTAAGTATGAGGGGCACTTTTCCAATATATCCGTATTTCTAGTCACTATTATACACTCGAGATCACAGTGAAAAAAAATGTTTAGGTAGATAGGTCGATCTTTAGCAGAACACGGTTGCTGAACTATCAGAGAGATAAGGTGAGATGATAATGTGAAAAGAATCACAGAAGGTTTGTACGGCGAATTGTAACTAAAACACCCGAGATGCGCCAAAAGACCTCCCCCCCCCCCCCCCCCTTCCTCCTTCCAATGTCACTGTTTAGACTGTTTCCGATCCGCAAGCTTCATGTGCTTCCTACAGAGAGCATAGTGCAGCATTTGCGCTGTCCCGTACGTCTGGCCAGCAGCATCCAACCCCGCGATCTTTTGAAATATGAGCACTGTCCCAGAACTTTTTGTACTGTTTGGTTAGAAAATTAAAATAAAAAGTATGGTCTTCAGATTCTGCTTGTAATGGCTGCATACAGCGATGACTGAATGCCTCTCCACTCCCGTGGCACACGTTTCTAGCTTTTAACAGGTTGAACATTCAAATTCCATTATCCATAACTTCATCTGTTTCTGACAGTGTGAAGTAATAGTGAATAGTGAAGTGAGGATTATACTGAGAATTTCCTGAAATACCTTCATCCTAGACATAGTATCCTAGCCCTTACCTGCATCCTAGCACTTCCTCTCCGTCTTAGGTCTGTCCCCGCGATCAGCCAGTTCAAGAATGGCGTAATTAAATTGTATGCCAACACTGAATAGTGTATCTTCCCTACCTCTTCTTCTTTCTTCCATATTGATCCACGTTTATTTTATTTTACTATTTTCTTTTTTTTATCTTTTATTAGTGCCTCCCATTAAATTGTAAAACTCTTTATGGCCGCAGCACACATCATATATGTGATTTGTATTTTTTAATATTTTTATACTTTTTTATTTTTTGTATCAATTACATTTGTAATTCTGGTGTGTACAATGGGCCACCAGGCCTTTCCACAATAAATGATAATAAATAAATAAATAAAATAGATAGCGTATCGTAGTAAAAATAATTACTGACATAGTCAGGACGATTTTTATGAAACAATATACTATTGTGTGATGTTCATTTTGGCGATTTTTCGTTAAAAGTGAAGCTATTGCGATGGATCCGAAAATGATGAAGTCGAAATATTCAAAAAATTTCTTCATTAAAATTCAATGAACAGAACGAATCATGTAGTTTAATGATTTTTCATTTGTGTATATGTGTATATGGATCAAAAATCGCTAAAAATGCCTAAAAATCGTTAAAATTATATTTTCCAGCACAATTTTAGTCGTAAACAAGCTATTAGCATTGAATTAGAACATCAAAAAATTTACGCATTATGTTGAAAGCATGTATTAAATGTCATTGTTATTTGATGAAAAATCGATAAAAACTGTGAAAAGAGGCAAAATATGCTAAAATTTAAGAACAACGTAATCTGATACAATAATATAATTTACGCTAATTCACCCTTACCATGCTTGAGTGGAACTTTAGCTTCCTTTCTGGAATATCAACATTAAACAATTTTTATCCATGACACCTTGGGTTTGTGTTACACTCAGTTCAAACTAAGCAAGATAGTATCGATTGTCTCCGAGTACAGTCCTAATATACATACCACACACCTCATACATAATTATGCATGATTCAGTTTGAAATCAATGAACCGAACTATCACCTCCTTGGTCCTATTATACCTAACGAGGTAGGCTGACGTTCACATACGAGTAATGTGGAAACATGCATATGCATTTCATCCATTGCAAGAGATAGACTCGGCATTACCTAATGATTTACTGGAGCGATTAATTCAAGTTGTCATAATGGCACAAACTAGCGTCAACACCCTAAGTCAATCTGTCACTTTCGTCGTGTTGCGGAGTGGAGATACATCCATTTAATTTCCACCACGCCACTCGGGCTTTGCGTTCATTGATCACGGTGAACGGATATATGGCTGACAGAGGTGACCTACATCATTTGCTCACACACAACTTCAATAGGTTCTTATATGCAGGTAACACGACAAGGTTAGAGGTCCGAGGTGTCTCTGGTAACCAGAGGTACCAGAAGGGAGAGGGCGGGGTAAGGTTTCAGCCTCATTATTAGAACTAATCACATTCTTTGAATACAACAAATTATTTAATGTTTTTTTTTCCTGGGACGATCGTGCAATCAGTAGGTTGAACTGCTGTCTTTTGATTTTTATGTTAAAAAAAAAAAAAAAAAAAAAAAACAGGGAGGGGTCTTGGATTCAGACAGAAATCCCTCTAAAATCGTGATTCCTCTGCTAATGAGAATGATGTGTTAGCTCGGTGAGTGGGGTTAATCTACATGCCGGGGCACGAAAGGTACTTAATCGTTAAAATCTTTTTAAAAAATCTGAAAATTACTACGTAGAGGTTTATAATTTCTGCATTATACCAAATTATAACTGCACAGGCTTAGACGCCTGGCGAGAAGAAATCAAACACATTCAACTTTTGGTAAATTTCTGAAGAAACATGAGAAACCCTGTATATATGAACATGTATATTTTTACCGCTAACACGGAAAAAAATCGTAGCATGGAAAAGTCTATTTGATTTTTAATACACATTTCATATGACTGATGCAAAATGAACCATGAGACCATGACAGGTGAAAAAATACCGGCGACAGATGCGAATTGACCCCATGACAGGTGATAAATATCCACGTCAAAATGTCTCAATGCTCAGTCAGCTGATCAGAAAATGCCCAATCAATTCAATCGTCTCTTAGTGTCCCAGAGCGTGTCCATATCAAATTTCAACTTCCTAGGATGAACTGGATAGAATTTTGATTACAGATACACCCCCCCCCCCCTTCCAATCATGAAATTTTAATTTACTGAGAAAAGTTCCCCAGAGAGACCAAAAACATTTCAAATGGAATAAAGAATGAAATAAAATAAAATAAAATAAAAACCTTACTAAACCCGTTTGAGAATAACGTAAATAGTACAGTTCAATTTCCCTTCCATCACTCCTCCAAAATTCTAATCCACTGTAATTCGGACGGAACGATAAAAAGAATTACGAGAGTCGTTTAGGTATTCTAACCAAGGAATCGTAGACAAAATCTGTCATATACACACATTTAAACTTTTATTTTTTTATTTATTTTTTATTTTAATTTCAGAATATTGCTATAAAGTTGGAGGGGGGTTAAAAATGAATAAATAATTAATTAATTACAAAATTATGAAGGGCAACCAGTTCCAACTTTATGGAGGGGGATTAAAAATAAATAAATAATTAATTAATTACAAAATTAGGAATGGCAACCAGTTCACCCGACGCAAAGTGGGACCACATGGAAAAAAATGAAAAAACTAAATATCTAGAAAATGGAACGTCCTATAGACTTGGGAATGGTTTTATTCCATTCAGGGAGAAAATATTCATTAGCAAGAAATGAAGAACATATCACGAAATCTCCAGTCACTCAGCATAACCGTATGAGCATACTTTGATTAGAAAAAAGGCCCTAAAACGTCAAAATCCGTGCTAAAATAGGAAAAATCGCTAATTTCATCATGAAACCAGGACTGTACTCACAAATAATCATCCAGGACCTAAATTGGATCATTTTTTTGTTTTTTAATGTACAGGGGTGTTCATCTTAGAGGAGGGTCCGTCAATGATGGATTTCACTGTACCTACAAATTATTAACAAAATGTGCAAAATTTTGAAAACAAATTTGAATAATTTATTGTTATCTGAATTATCGTCTAAATGTTTTATTCTGCGTAACGAATAACTTTGTGAAAAAATTTCTATACCTGTCATTTTTTTCCATTTTTAGCGATTTTTTTGTGTACGCCTAACCAATAGGATACCCTTTGCGCTTCTACATGGGTGACGATAACCATTAACTCGACAGATATAGAGGCAGTAAAACGTTCATTGCAGACTTGTCATTATACTATACGACGGGGCCAACACAAATCACTAAAACGTTGGCAGTGTTGACGTTTGTTGATCGGTGATGCTGGTATAAATATATGTTACCTGGTTGAGATCGTTTTGGGATGGAGTGATTCTCATAGATGAGGTTATTTGCATTTCCAGCTCTTTGCTATAGGAGCTGTATTTTATTTCAACGTTCTTAAACAGCCAGCTCTGAAGAGGTTCTATTTGATTGTAAGTTTCTTCTGAAAAGGAAACACCTCGTATGTACCTGCCAGACGCATCCTGGAAGGTGAAGTTGAAGAACTTTCCGATGCGCCCGTTCTTGTTGTAGGACTTCATTGGGCTGCGTGTTTGAATTCTTCCGTGAAGAATTTGGAGTATACCTTCCTTGAGCGGAGATATGGACATTTTCCAATCGTAGGACTCAGGCACAAAAAGTATGTGTAGGTACCTAGTTTATCACCGATGTGACAGTTAAGAAAAAGACAGCGATCCTACCAAATTGGGCCGTCTAACACTGAAATCGGTCCGCGAAGTTCTTCACGATTTCAAAGATCGTTCATAAATAACTCTCCTAGATGTTAGTAACTACACTACGTTCCTTACTTACCGTGGCAACTGTTGTTACTGCCACAGCCTAATAAACAGAGAGTCTCCCTATTAAATTTCAACTTCCTTCAATGAACAGGAAAGAATTTAGCCCACTCAGCTGATCAGAAAAGACCCCATCACTACCTTTATTACTTACTGACACTTTTGCAACAAACTTGGGGACGTGCTGATTCGGAATTATACATACAAAGACCGTTCGGAATTATATATAAAGTCCGCTAAATTCTTCAGTTTCAATTTCTTCGTTCAGAAATAACTCTCCTAGATGTTAGTAACCACACTACGTTTCTTACTTACCGTGAATTGATGGCAACCGTTGTTACCGCCACAGCCTAATAAACAACTCTCGTTGATAAGGACCGCCTAGAACACGATCAAGGCGGGTATAGAGACGAACGGCGACACTTTTGCAACAAACTTGGGGCCGTGCTGATTCGAATGAGCCGTCTAACACTAAAATCGGACCGCGAAGTTCTTCACAATTTCAAATACCGTTCGGAATTATATATAAAGAAGAAAAGAGAAATAAAGAAAGATATAAAGAAAAGAAGAAATTATATATAAAGATATAGCAAACTAAATACCTACATTCGCAAACCAAAGCTTTGTACAGTCTTTTTCCGCTAATCCAAATATGAAAATAGAGAGTGGTATTTTTTTTTCTATTAAAATTGATAATCATAGTTTTCATTATTCACTAGGGGAGTCAAAACTGAGATAAATTTTCACCCTGAACCAGTACAATCAAAAAATTGATATTTTATTCTTATTACTATTCCTAGTAAAGTATCTAAGACAAAGATGTAGAAGAAAAGAAGAAGTATCCTTCAAGAATTAAAGAGTTATGATTTCTTCGACATTTAAATGTCTATTTAGAAAAGATAATTAGTAATAATTACAACGAATTGTTTTGTTCGCATCTCCTGTCGACAAAGAGACAAAAGAACAAACGAAGAATATTTACTTCTAGTCTACCAGACGACTTTGTTTTTCAACCCTATTGTTACGGTCTGGATGACCGGCAGATAATAATAGAGTGCGGGACGTCCTGTCACTAGCCCATCTCGAGCAGGCCATTTTTAGGTTTTAAGTCGAAAAATTGGTCGGCAAAGCAATTGGTTCGTGGGTATTGTTCGACATAGAACGCAGAAGCGAACAGCCAAGAGCAGAATATTGTCACACATCGATTAGTGGTAACACGCAAACAGAAGGGAAAAAAAAGAATTTCACTTCTCCTTTATCGGTGAATCGTTTGCGGTTTTTATAGTTTTTCCTAAGTAGGAACGGGACGAAAAGTTTCAAAAAAAAAAAAAAAAAAAAAAACGTTGCGGAGATTCTATTATAAGGTTGTTTAGTTTTCTGAAAGGGCCAAGTGGTTTCCTGCACCTAATAACGGGGTTGAAGCTCTAAAAAGTGAAGGGGGTCTGGGAGATGGCGCCACGTGAGGGGGAATGCACCTAATAGGCGTAGGTCCAGAGCGTGGTGCGACTAGGCCACAGACGAAACCTACCGACCTAACATTAAAATATTGACCTGGTGATGACCTCGAAAGATTTTGAAGATGATGTTAAAGGCAGGATTTTTGTCATATTTCTAAATGCGTCCAGCTAAATGATGACACGCCTCCAGGCTTTCTTTACAGGGGAACACATCAATCTGTGGGTAACTTGAAAAATAAGTTGGTACGTTATAATATTTGAACCGGACAATGTTTGATAATATATATTAGATACCAAAAAGTTTCAGTTATGTAGAATGACTCTATTACCGAATCTACTCTGGAAGAAGGACTGTTTGAATTCGTAATGTTATTAAATAGTGAATGATTAAGAAGTATGTTGTCATGGGTTAAACGCACATGTATGTGCTATCACAATACATCGCCAGTTATAAGATTATTTGAGTACCTACAGTTGTACCAAACCAAAGTTAGGAGACGTGGGAGAGCCAACAGAGTAGACATACGCGGTGGTAACATGGAGTCGATGACTTCTGTCCGTAAATCAATAATTTCCCGATGCTCGAGGTCCGGAAAATCAGATGGCACTGTGTCCTCACACTGCGGCGCTCCTGGTCAACGCTGTAACATAGATTAATTTGCTAAATATAAAAAAAGTTAAAGTGATTTCTTGGAATGACTAAACTCACGAATAGCGAAAATCCATAGCTACATTCAATTTTAATTGGACGCAATTATGAATGAATGGTCTAAGCGACATTTTGGCCAAAAATGAGTTTCTGATACCGCTGGAATCGTTTTGTCCAAAGCTTTCGTTTTCAGATGATTTTAGCGCGGCCTAATATTTGTATAGGAACTAAAGCCAAAAAATGATAAGCACCATTTGTTGTACCTACAATGGTCCATGTTCACTTATGATATTCAATATTTGCAACAATGACCCATGCGCCATTTATACTGGTTGTTAACCCGTTGATGCTGGTTTCATTTTTAATAAACTTGGGAGTCCCACTCGATCATTATACAACAATGGCCCAAAATGAGTCACTTGATTATCACGTAGACAGTTGCCGCGATTTTTCATACGTTACATCAGCTGGACATACCGGCTGAGTCATCTCCGAATTTCTTTATTACCTTCATTGCAAGTTCGTATTCTTGACCGCTAAGATACTTGAGGGAACGCTAATATTCAACATTGGTTTCTTGTTACGCATATTAATATTGGTGCGTTAATATTTTAATGGTAAAGTCAATTTGCAACAATGAGTCAAGTTACAATGTTTTTGCATTTTAAAAATTGCAACAATAGGCCAAACCAGTTTGGAGAAGTTTTGCCGTTTGCCTCATTGTTGCAAAATTTAATTTGCAACGTACGACAAAATGCGTAAGCGCCAAACCTCTTTATCTGCAATAAAGAGCATTTTTGGGGGCTAAAACAGTAACAACCATTGACAGCATACCACAAAATTGGCCACAGGAGAAATTTCAACATCTTGGACACGCCAAAAAGGTCACAGCAACGTGTCATAGTTCAAAATCTAAGTCTCGATTTCCCAAAAGTTCGGTTGATGTTGCTTGGGGCACTGCTGCATGACAGCGTCCCATTTCTTTGGTAACAACGGATATCATTAGGAACAACAAATAGCAGTAATTACAGTTTATTATTATTATTATTATGTTTATTCGAGCACTTTACTGTGTTCGAAAAGTGCTGTAGAACGAATAGGTACTTACATTCTTCTAGAAAGCTTGATTTTCATGCGGCAGATTCTAAATTGTACATCTAAATATTTAGAATGCTAAATGAATCTATATTTACCCTAATTATATAAAATATGTATAGTTATGAAAACAAATCCACGGTTCGGTTCTGAATGACCCCAATCGGATTTTCATGAGGAGAAGTTGAAAAATGTTTATTTTTAAAATTTTTGTGGCCAATCAACTGTGGGAGATCGATCCAGTCAAAAAGACCAATAACTTACTCCTTTGCCTGATAAGCCCCTTGTCCAATCTCCCCTGATTAGGATCCATTGCAGTAACTTCATTTTCTTCGTCAGTCCTCTAAAAGCGCTACAAAAACAGCCGATAGTTTTGTCCATGAGCCTGTAGGAGGTATTTACCATTCTAATTATTATTGCCCTTCGGAGATGGAGAATGTATGGAATTCGGGCGCATTTATCATTCATCAAATCAATTAACGCTCGTGCCGAGTATACATTGAAATTCATAACAATTTACAACGATTCAGTATAATTACAAAGCTATATTACCTCAATATATAACGAAATAAATGGTGGAGTATTAATTAATGAACCAATTTATCTACGATTACAAAACGTTGGACCATAATAGAAATTTTTTGGGCGAAGCTTCAATCAATAATTTATTCTCACCGTTAATTCAAGTTGACAGTAGTCAAGAAAAATCAACTGAGTGCTATATCATTAAAACCTAATCAGAATAATTTAATCACGCTAATATATCCAGCGTAGTATCTTCCTCTCCGAAATCGAGGTGTCAAATGGGATGGGATATTTTTTTTTTAATGGTGAAGGGCAATCGGTCTGGTCGCTCTCCGACTGCGATAAGATCGGGAACTCGCCTACATGCCGCCGCGACACCTGCAGAGAAGCCTCAAACCTCAGACCCCCGAAATTGTGTTACATCATTGGCGTTAATGGCCCGAGATGTATTTGTTGCTTGTGTTGTTTGAATGAAGAAAGCTTCCGATCAATAACTTATAATAAGAACCCTCTGTCACCCGGCTTTGAAATATAAAGTCTTCAGATCTATTTTACCCTCCCGCTAACAAATACAAGGTATGGTTTTTAGGACGTCCCTCTGAAGCTATGTATTATAGGCAAGGCTTTGTAAACGAGATGGACGCCTTTTGGAATTGATCCAGGGTGGTGAGGGACTACCGAGCCATGAGAAAAAATAACAGCATACAAATCCGTTTCAGACCATTCTAAGATCAAATCCAATAGGAGTTTGTGTGCGTGTGTGTGTTTGTCTGTGTGTATGACAAATTATTTTTGACGCTGTCCAGGCCACAATATTTGATCGATTTTCGAAATTCTTTCTTTGTCCGATCCCAATTTCAGTCTAGCTGTGCAGCAAACCCCGGAAATTTTGAATTTGACGATGAGAGAGGAGAATAAACGGGATGAACGTGGTATTTTCGACGAGTTTTCTCGACGCCACCCAGGTTATCATTTTCAACCGATATTAGTGATCCTTATTTGATTCGATTCCAATTATTTTACTATAATTATGCAACGAACCCTAGGAATTTCGGATTTACTGTGGAAGAGGGGGTTGAGAGGATAAATACCGATTCTCTCAAGCGCTGCCCAAGATAAAAATTTCAACCGATTTTTGTGATTCTTATTTTTTTCTATTCTAGAACTCGAAATTGTTTTGATACGTACCTATGAGAGGGGTCAATGGGGGGGGGGGGGGGGGGGTATACTAGTACATCGTGGTGTACAATACTTGTGGTTTTAAATATGAATTGGATCAAGTTTCGGAAGGTATATCTGTAGCTTCAAATGTTATTATGGAAGGGGGTGAATGGAGGGGGCAATAGTAATAAATCATGATGTTTCAATTAATCTCGTCAGATTTTTGTGATGATTTTAATGTTAAGTCCTGAATTTGGTCTAGTTTTGAAAAATATGTCAGGAGTTGCAAATTTCACGCCTGAAGTTTTAAGATGAAAATCAACTGTCGATAGGTATTGAAGATAATGGGGGGGGGGGGGGGGTGAGAAGTCATGGTAGTTTTTTGTTTTCCTTCAAAAACTCTCACCAAAATTATATAAAATCTATAGGGACGTCCCTGTAATGCATGCATTACTTACCAATATATTTATTCTAACTATAGGTAAGAAAAACGGATGTTTGTCTATCAAAATTGAACTTCTAGTTGCCACATGAGTATCTTACCATTGCGGACAGCTTTAGTTCTGCGTATTTATTATTGTTTAAGTTTGGAATCGACCAAATAGGAATCACGAAAATCGGATGAGAATCGTAGGGTGTCGTAGAAAATATTCGAAAAAAAAAACCTTTTTTTTACGGTTTCGTTCTTAGAAGGTCTCAAACGGATTTGTATTCGGTTATTTTTTCCTCCCATGCTTGGGTTATCACCCTACCCCCCAGGATCAATTTCAGTAGGTCATCCCTCTTTTATATAATTATATATAAAATTTCACATATGCCTTTCATGTATGGCTCAGCATTGGTGGGATGTCCCAAAAAGGTAATGTTCCCTGGATCAATCATCATTATTCACGCACTGTCTGAATAGTATTTGTTCATTTCTCACCATATAATGTTATTTGGGGAAGACAGTCTGCAAAAAGCAAACCTGATTTTGAAAGCTTTTATATAATACGTTAATTACTATTGCCACGAATGGGTCTATCACATCCGTGTTTTCTGGAACTTCAAGTGGATGCTGGTCGTATTTTAATACAATGTGCATCTAAATTGTAAACTCATCTCTCAATTACGTGCAGAATGGAGACGACAAAAGACGCTATAAAAATTGACAATTTTTTTCAAAGCAACCTTGCTTAAAAAATACACTGACATACACTATGGCCAAAAGAGGACAATATTTATAACAATAAAACACATTGTTTTCAAAAATATATTTCATAATATACAACATTCACGTATAAAATCACGACATTGAATTAATTCATGATTACGCAAGTATACTGTGTTTCCATTTTTATCAAGGATGTTCTTGGAATGGTTAGAAAATAATTCCGAATGAAACAATCCAATTGTCAACATAACAACAGTCCAATGGAAAAATTTTACGAATCATTATAAAACTTTCACTTTCATTTTGTTCCAATTCTCTTCGAGTTAGGAGGGATTTTCTCCCGTAAATTGTGTCGTAAGTCATTCTTGCACCGTTCAAAAACCCAGAAAAAACATCAACAAACTCGATCAAGGAGGAAGCAAAAATGCCCGGGGACCGAGAGAAACGTCTCGTAATTTATTTTGAAACTTTTTATTCGTTGGCTTTTTCTTCTTTCTATCCTATCCTCCGCAATAAAATTATTCGTCCCTTGTGAATTCTTCTCCCTGTGAAATCCTGAGTTTTATGAACAATAAGCTTTAACCGCTTCCGAGATCATGCCCTATACAAATTTTTGTTGTGGCGAAGCTTGTTACTGAGTACGATTGAGTACATAATGCACTATTTTAAGTTTTATTATATATTGATGTTTAATTTATTAAAACCATAATTGGTTAACATAAACAAACAATGTCAACTTGCGACACATAAAACAAAAACAAAAATTCGACGTAACTAAAACCAACAAAATGACAAATATTAAAAGAAAACAGGGTCTTTTTTTTTCTAGTCGCGGAGAAGAGGCAAAGCGCCATCCTCCATCCCGGGTCCCATTGATTCATTATCCCTTACTCTGTAACTCCTCACATTTTTTCTGGCACCTCGGAGTCGTAAGGACACTGCTCTTATTACAGAAAACTGTATTTTTGTCCGAATCCAACCAGCTATCTGTGATTTAGGCTTGTTCCACTTTTCACACAAATCGGCAATTAATCTCTTGGTGAATTGATGGAATTCTCTGTGAGGAACACCTTCACAAGAGCAAATTATATTGATGTTTTTTATAATATACACGTTATTTCACGTGTATATTGTTCTATGAAACAACAGGTGAGGTAAGTTTATTTATGTTGTCACGTTATAAAAACGTGGTTATTCAGAGTTTTGGAATTGCGAAGATTATTTGTAAGTGTAGAGAGATTTAAAAAAAAAATAGCTTCAACTTCTGTTCAACTACTGCTCGATAAATTATGGTGAGGTACAATTGGTCAAATATTCCCTATATGAATAGTTTAACCAATGTGAGACCTATTTTGATACACAACGTGTAACAGAATCGAGATATATTCACGTATCACCACAATACAATGTCACAAGTTGCACTGAGGACTAAATAACGGGTTCCCGTCACAACGAATATATTCGGACTTTCAAATTTACGTTTACTGGAGAAAAAAATATTGTGATAAAAAAAAGAAAAATAAATAAAAAAGAAAAGCTTGGATACGAGTCTGCAACACATTGGGACATTCTATGTCTTTAGTTGCAGATTCGTATGCAATCTTTAAGAGCCACTCAGCTGACCCGGACCCTGGGCATCGTCAAGTAAATGTCCTAAAGAGGCTACATACGAAATTACAGCTTCCTAGAGTGTAAAGCATAGAAATTAGCTTTAATAGCCACTCATCTGATCCGGACCCTGGGCATCGTCAAGTAAATGTCCTAAAGAGGCTACATACGAAATTACAGCTTCCTAGAGTGTAAAGTATAGAAATTACATATTAAAATGATTTAATCACCGCTTCACTAATCAAACCGTTCTCGCAATATTTGGATCACCCCCTATGAATCAAATCATCGATACACCAGCTCGATGACACCATAAGAAATTAACAAGCGGTTGCAATCATGTTCACAATATCAATTATTGGGAATGATCTCCTGAGTGTATACAACTATTCAAATAAACATGCTCATAACTAAGCTTGTTGGCCACGCACTTTGCGGTACTTTACATAATATGGTTGGATAAATCGAGAGCTTTGGAACGAATGGTCAACGGTTTTTGTGGGATGAAAAACGACGAAGTACCATTTCCCTAGCAACGACTCGGTTGTAAGTGGAAATCATTAAAAAACCAACCGTAACGCTTTTTCTTAACGCTTTTCGTTAACGCTTCTTTCATTTATGTGCCAAAGTCAAGATATAAAATGTCAAAAAATTCTTTATTTTCCAAATGAGAATACCGCTATTACTCGCGGACTTACACGGTACTCAACAACTATCAAAAGAACCACTACTATGAATACTGCACTCTGCTATTATTAACAATTAGATATTTACATCTCATAAATCGGTGCGAAGTAGCTCAGCTATGAGCGGCCAGTTTTATTTATTTTCAATTTTTATTTTTTAGGTAGGTACGTAATTCCTGTTTCAAATCCATGTTTTTTTAATCATATACCTAATAGGGGAAGCGGGATACATACGTCATCCCCCCCCCCCCACAACAGGGTATTCGGAAGTGTGGCAATGAATCCTTCATTCATTACAGTTTCAAGTGTAAGTATATTAAAACCGGAAATTACTCCGGTTTGATTAGGCCTTTGATGCCTATTCAGATTAGATTCCAAATACTGAATATAGATAGTAATTATTCCAATTTTGATTTATTAGGTGGACTGGTAAATGTAGATAAAATACATGAGGGACATTAATATTTACCAGCCTCCCTAGATCTCGATCTTGAGGATCGAGGAACAACGTAGCAATGTTATTTAAAAATATTTAAAAATCAACAATATTTACCAACTGAGCAGATATAAAGTGTACCATCTACTGAACTAAAGTGATTGTAACTATTGGATTCAACTGGTTTAATATTCAGACAGAATAAATACCACTCGATATTCACTGTATTGAGTTGATCAAATATTTTCAGCAGGAGCCTATCACGGCTGATTTGGCTTGAGTTAGTGCAATGTTTGGAGACAAGTTTCATATTTCATCGAGGCAAAAAATAGGCTAAATAAGCTTCACGACCTCAGTCACAACCGAGTAGAGCTCTTCATATCTCAATGTGATATTTTCAAGGGTTTTGCGATGTAGATAACCCGCCTGATAACTGGGAATCGTTGGGTAAAAATCTTCAATTGGCCCGATCTTCCGAGCTCCTGTTGGCAGTTTGAGTCCTCGCCAAACATATTCTGAATTTTTTAATGAAAATCACGGCAAATATAAAAATGTAATTGTGTATTGATTGATACCTACCATTAGAATTTGTAATTCTCCTCAGAAGAATCGAATTTCTCCCCATGAATATTTTGCTGTATTAATTAATTTTATCTCATATTTTATCTTTATTGTTTTATTTATTCTTTCTTTCATGTTTGTGTTATCTGTATTGGTGTTGTGTCCTTATCATACAATCAAAGTTGGTTCCGAGTTACTATACGGAAAATATTGTGAGGAGAAAATTAGAGATTTACTCCTCATACATTCAAGATATCTATAGAAATTGAATGGAGTATTTCCAAGGAGAGATCATTCAATGGACAATGCGCTCCAACCATGGGATAGCAAATTTTCAAAAATTAAGGAGTTGAGCTGTTCTAACGCAATATTTAGAATTTATGTGATCAGTTGACAACGAAGCAGCCTGCTGAGCAAAGAGTGAAAATACCGCGTGATAAATACCTACCGTCCAAGCAAAAGCCATTAATTGAGACGGGGTTAGACAGAGAGCCGCGAGAAAGTAGGAAACCGTACCTAACTGTTTTTCGGGTTTTGTCGCAGGAAAGCCATCCGTCACTGTTGTTACTGATGATACTATCATCACCATCATCGCAGAGGTGGTCCTTGCCTTAATGATACGACCCAACTTTTGCGTTCGGTTACCCCACGGTGTCAAGGGCCTTGTTAATCGTTTGAAGTCTGGGACCTCAAAAGTTACCCGAGCCGGGCGTTCGTTGTTCCTGGGATAACGTTACTTTTTGACTTCACTCATATTTCTTTCGGTTTTAAAGATTATGTTAACAAAATTTTTATTTATATGTGGAAGGTATATATTGGTTGTCAATTGGTTGTCACTTAATCTCACGATATTACTACAATTTCAATCGTAAGTGAATATTGTATGTTGGTACCACCAAGACAACAATTCGTTTTTAAAATACCTCAATTTGCTAGGTATGTTGTCATTAACCTTTTTTCTATTTTATTTAATGACGCATGCCAAAGAGGTTGCAGTACCTATAGTGATGATAGGTACAGCTGATTGATGCTAGACGTCGTCTTTTAAATAATTTAAGGAGTTTATGCAATCACTGTGTTATATATGTTCGAAAAAATTAATTAAACGGCTTGACAATAACGAATAAACTTGGTACCTTATTATTTACTGAGTTTTAATGAATCCATTGCAAGGTAAGGAGTTTTTACACCATAAATTGTTGGGTTGGTCCCATATAATCTCCGAAAAAAACACACATTTACATTATATGGAATACAATTTTTATGTAAACCTTTAGGTTCGGAGTGAGATTAAGCTGACATAATACGTCATGTTTTTTCAGGTACTTCAAAATAAGAATCTTACAGTTTTCACTTGATTCAATTCAAAATTTTTGGAATTTGTCAATGTTTAAGGGCTATACACTCTGTGACGGTTTCGCTAAAAGTCCAAACGTTGGCGTTTCAATCATCAGTCTTATGACCTAAAAATGTTAATTTTGTTATTGATGAAATAATTTATTAATTTATTCTGTACTTCAACAATAGATACAGTTTCAAGTACACCAAACATTTATTAAAAAAATAAATTAAAAATAAAAAAGCAAGGGAGAAGCTTGTAGTCAGAGCATTTGCTAATAATTGGTTTATCCTCACAATAGTCTTTATTTTCAACAAAAATAAACCCAATAATGAACCATTTATTGCTCGGAAAGCGGAGCATAAAGTCATGTCTCAATCATTAGTGAATGATAAAATTGACCACCTCCATGACGAATTTATTGTATGACCCTCGCTCACATATCAGTTTATTTATGTTTGTTAATCATCGCGCTGTTTGTCGTCAGTGTCTAATCAGCCTTCCAGTCCCCCATTTAGTTCTGCACACCTCTCCCGTTGAAAAGGCGCCGTCCCGTTGTTCAAAGACTCCTCGAATCACCTCCTGTGACGAATCAACCAATACGTCCCGAAGCCAAGCCTCATACTCGTAAAGTAGGAGGTGCCTGACCTGACCGTCTGAACAACAGGATCTACGAGGACAAACGAGGTGTCCTTGGCGACAATGGAAGAAGCTCCGCCGAGGGTACCTTTTTAATTTGTCTTTATCCTCATCTCGTTACCTCAAATAAAGTGAAATCGTGCGACCTGGCGTTCAATTAAGTCTACAGGCCCTTTCCTTTGCATACATTAGGTTCTAATTGTCTTGTCCCTGGAGCTGAGGTCCCCAATAAAAGCTCTTGGTAATGACAAACGCCCTAAGCACTTAAACCACTATTGCGTTATAAAGCTCTTCAAGTTCATCACTGAACCCATACAAGAAGGAATAGTTATATTATTCTTCCATCAGCTTTTGAATTTACATTTCACACGATAAATGAAAATTATACTTGCTAGCAACTTGAACTTGAGTTAAAGTCAGATAATCTTAATAGTAAATTTAAATAAATTCCTTCAATTGGTTGGTTCAAGATCGTTCTTGTACATTTATCTGTTTTCTCTAATGGGAATCTCTGATATGGAGTTACTGTGATAGTACTGAGATGTACATTGAATTGAAAAGTCTAAGTTTTGGAATCAGATTTAATTAATTGAGGTAGTATACATGATGTATATTGAAACTTGCCTCGGAAACAACTTATAGCTCCAGGTTAAGTTTTATTGCCAAGGGTGATGACCCGTTAATGGCACCTAAAACAACATAACTCAAAGTTCCCTAGGGGTCCGTAGTCAGAGATCCCAATTAGGAGCGGATCTCTCAACGGTCCTCATCGAAGCATGCGAGGGCGTATACGTTGTTGGTAGCTTGATGATACAGCGATATATCATAGTCCAGAAAACCCTGCTTATTAAGCGGTTTCCTCCCTTGTTAGCAGTAATCCGACGGTTTAGTATTTGGGACTTAAATGACAGATGAAAGTCGTGACGCCTCGTTTTGGGGGTTGAAAACTTTCCATAACCGCGGTTAAACATGGTTGTGATGGATCGTGGAAGCTCCGAACAAACATTTAAAAGCTCATTCAAAAGTCTTATTAAGGTTTAAAGGGCCATTACTGAGCTCTTGTGTGAGAGGTCGGAAACGATTTTACATGAGTTGGTGGAAACGTTAAATATATCGCTTCCCGAGGAATACCGCCATCCCACAGGGAAATGGACGCAGGGAATGGAAGTTCGTTATTTCAACGGGGAAGAGGAAAGTAATATAGGAACCGCTTGTCACGACATGTTTGCCATGTGAGAAGCAGATTGCCTGATAATATAGGTCATCTGGATGATGAATCATAATCCTCTCATAGCTGTTAAGGGCTTAGCTAAGTGAATAGCAAATCAGGATTAGCATGTCAACACCATATCACACAGTAATCACAATGATAATATCTAACAGCAACCGATATATCCGAACGGGCACATTATAATAACAAAGCTGAGTGTATCTAATCAGCTGGCACTCACTCACCCATCGCCCGTAGCCGTTATGATTGGTCCAAATACACCCACAGAGCAGCAATCGCAAGATTGATTATTAGCTGAACAGATAATTAACTCTGGAACTATCATGATAAATTGAATAATGTACCAATGCCTTGTTTATATGGGAATACAATGAATACCCACCAAGGTACTTTCTGAATCCCAGTAAGTTTAAATAGATCATCCGAGTATCACCCAGCGCTGTGGATTCCATATCAGTTTTACCTGTTAATCCGAAGATGTTATTGTTTTGTATTACTGAATATAAATCGACGTCGGTTTTTCCCAGGAGTGCTACGGTGGCTAAAGTTCACATTTCACCGTTGTAGGTAGAATCAGAGTCTTGGTAATTTAGTAGGCTAGGTAAGACCCGCTAATCCATCAACTTTGATGGCTATAGAACCCTACCAGAGCATCAAAAACTTTTAAATCACCATGGAAACTCCCCGATGAATATTTCAGAATATTTTGCACAATCAAGATATAGGTATAATAGCCAGCGGAAAACGTGACTGCTTTCCTCTTCCGTATCTGACCAGAAACAGAAATAAATGATAAGGACAAATAAGATAACCGATTAGTTAGATCGATTCGGTGTTTGGTTTAGTGTTCTGGTTTCAGATGTCCCAGTAAAGAAGATGACTAGGATACAATATGCTTTTGTCCGCCAATCACCTTGCGCTATTTTCTATGTTCACTTTCTAATCATCTATTTTCCGATTGATTTTTAATTGGAATTTGTACTGCTATATACTATCACTTTTTATTGGGTGTTAGTTCTTGATTCCTTATTTATGTATAGGTTTGTGTTTTTGAACCACGGAAGGTCAAAATGTGTGATATTGCGTCAAAATGTGTGTGATTGCGTGTTGTTAAGGAAATCTTTAGGTTTTCCACTTGCGTGGTACGTTTCAGAACCTTCTGAATATTTGGTTCCCACTCTGTCGCCTCAAAACTAATTTCCTTTGCATATCCTGAGAGGAAATCCTGTCCTGAGTAACGCAATACACAATTTGTAATGGTAAGATGATCCTATACTAGGGGATCATCTGATCAGAGCCCCACATCGTGTTGACTGAGCTGAGGAAGGCTGAAGATACAGGAGGAATAGGTTCTTACAAAATACGACTAGGATCCTCTCTTTAAACGTATAAATGTTAAACTACTACTCTGCGGAACCCTACCAAAAACTATACGGCAAATGTAGAGACCTTATGACTGTAGAGTACATTAGTGGAAGAAGAAGGTCGAAATATAAATTTCAGCTGTAGTTATAAAGGTACAAATAAACACACACACCCTCCCTCGCCTTCAACGTTACAGATATCAATCGACTCAAGGCTTCCATAACGCTCGGCAATAATCTAAAACGAAGCGTTAAATGAATTTTTAGGACTTATTTTGTTTTGTACCAAATTTTCTTAAAAATTGAGCCACCCAGTTTTTCATTTTCAGCAAATTTTTTTGAAATTCAAGCCAGTGTTTTTATTTAGGTATTTAAATTTGTTAAAAGTGCTCCAAAATTCAATTGTTGTCAGCGCCAAGCTGATATTAATTTAACAGCTATAGTATCTGCAGTATCAGGCGTTCCAGCAAGATAGTTTTCCTAAGCCTCAAATTTCTCGCACTTCTTGCATTTCTCCTCTTCAACTGGTGTCGTTAATTGAGAGGATTCAGAAATTGTGGACAATATGACAAGTTGGAGACGAAGGAGCGTAAGTTGTCAGCGTCTGGAATGTGGCAGCAGATAAGCTGAGTGGATGTAAAAGTCTATCTCATCGGAGCCCTTCTCGCAAGCCCTTAACGCGTAATTGTTTGGAGAAAGGGAAAAAAACCCAATTTTTCAATGTAAATTTGACCTGTTCATTACGCGCGTTTTGGTTAGCGTATATCAATAAAAATTGTATCTAGTGTACCGACGTATTTTATATGATTTGAGACCTCAAAACTCATTTCAATTTTGGGGGGTCTATGCTGTTTAGGTCCCTTTTGGTTGTCTCATACGGAGTTCATCAAGGTTGAATCAGCGGTAGACTCTGTGCATGCGCTGTAATGTGGACTTAGTGTGACTTGGTCTTGATGGTCTTTTATGAATTTAATCTTGATCATGCAACGGAAAGACCTTGATTAGATTTGCTGAATAGTTGGGAATCTACGCAAGGAAGATTCGGTGCCTCTTCCTTGGTACTGTATGTTTCCTTCTATTCGTATTTTATTCAATTGTGAGAAAACAGCTGGACCGTTTTTGATCATACCATGACAGGTTTCATGAATGCAGTCCAATGATTTTAAAAAATCTCCGAAAATACTCCAGGCGTTTGTAAATAGATGATAATCTTAGCCTCCCACTCATTTTTAACAATGAATTAGGTTTATTATTTTCAATAATGACAGAAGATAATTTTCACCCCCCCCCCCCCTCCTCCCAACCCTTCAAAATTCCTTGGTTTATTTTGTGCCAGACCTGTATCAGTTGTGGTGCTCTCAAAACAGATTCATCAGATGAGCCTTAGGAGCTGAACCAATCGTTAGAGTTCGGGGTTTTAACACCAGAGTGAAGGGGAACCTGCCAAGAGGGAGAAGTATCATATATTAGCTGATACCTGCTCCTAGTACCATCTTATGTAGTTCAAACTTAACGAACAACCAGCCTTCGCTCATACCCAACCCAACTGTTCAGTTTTCAAGATTATTTATTTTATCTTCATCGGTGAAATATATCCAATCATTCCAATCTTAGTTAGACAGGTTATTGTTCTTATCTTTCCCTTCTTTAAGAAAATATACGATGCCATCTTGGCCCAAGGTTAGTTAGAGCTACTGGCGCTCAAGCGGTCCTGCTATTAGATAGTTAGCGCTACAGTAATTATGCCGGCAATTAGGAGCTTCTATGACCATCTATACGGGAACATGGTCCAACTGGGCCCATGGTCAAAACACCGCTAGGTGGATTAAAGTCAACCCTTGAAGGGTCGAGGTTGAATTGGGTCACTGGTCAGCAGGGCAAAATTAATGTTAGTTATGCGATAAGGCAACATTAGTTATGTTAAGTTATCAGACATTCGTTTTAGCGAATTTTCGAAGAAAATATGAGCAATTTAGATGGTATCAACATTTCAAAAATGGGTAGGAAGGGTCGGGAACCTCCTAAAAATCCGTGTTATACATCAAAGAACTCAATCCTAGATTTTAACGCTGTACGTATAGATATATTTTTTGTATTTTTATGTACGATAGAATTAAAAACTAGAACATAATGTAAGCTAATAAAAACAGCAAAACTTCACTAAGACATAGAAGAAAAAAGCAACTCAATTCGACAAACAAAGACTCGATTATTGGACAAACGGAAGACGACGTCTTTCGACTAACAATAAAGGTGAACAAGTTGGAAATACAGGTCAGAATGATGTGTATAGTTTGGTGGTCTATATGCTAGTAAGCTCGCATCTCAGAAATACAAAACATCAAGTAGTCAATCCCTTTGTAAAAATTCAGATTAGTTGGACATATAGGTCAGATTGTAACGTAAAGATATTTGAATGCATTCAAAACTAAGGTGGATGCGAGCATTTCATTTCGTAGGTCGTGATTAAAGAGGTATGGGCCCAATTACACTGACCATAGGCTCAATTCGACCGTCGTTTTTACGATCCTAGCAGACCATGGACCCAATTCTACATCACCCCTAAGGAGGATAGGAGGCTACGGTACATAGTGATCCGGCCACGTAGAGTATGAAACATGCATTTTGGGTTTATTGGTTCACAGATAAGCACACTCTGTCACAGTCGTATATAATTATAGTAATAATTATATATTAGAGTTCTGCATCGAAGGGTTATCCAATACAGTTATAATAAACTTTTATATTTGTTTGCGAAAAAATTTGCAGCGTTTCAATAATATACGTTCTAACCCTAGTAACACTACTTGGATTTCAATTAGCTTGAAATGATAAAATAGAAAATAGTCGTTAGGTCTTTTCATACGTGCTTCCGTTGCTCATTTTCGAGTGGTGTATATTATGAGAGATAACAGATAACGAAGATCTCAACATGAAAGCAAAACTACATACCTATAACACTGATATTCTATATATATTTGCTTCATCTTGTCCACATCTGCGTCTACAACAGCTGGCACCTTCCATTACCTACTTAAATCGCTCATATGTCGCATAACGACATAGTGGTAAACCGTTTCTTTTGTTCATTTGACAAATGGGACAGTTAAATTATCTAAATGCCTGGGGAAAAAAACTAAATGATAGAAGTTGCGATCCTCACTTTTGAAGAGGACGCGTTTTATCTTAAAACTCGTGTCAAACTACCTACCACTTTGCTTGTTTCTGAGGAAGCGAAAAAAAGAAGTTTTTCTTCAACCTTGTTTCGAACTACCTACCGTCAAAACCGATGTGTCTGTTAAGGGTTCACTTTGTTTCTTTTGTTCTGTTTTTCCTATCTCATTGTCTATTTCGTTTCATCCCCTCACGTGCGAGTTGGAAGCTGTTATCCCAGGCGGCGATGTTTGCGTGCCTGTTGGGAATGTGTCACTTCGGCTGTGACACTGACGTGGATCAAGGGCTGCAGGTATAGGTCTTTGCGCAACCCCCACCTTTTGCCCATGACCTAACTCAAGAACGTCAAACCCCGTCAAACGCCGCATATCTTTTTATTGGTTTTTTTAAGGAACAGTTTTAATTTTCAATAGTTCACCTAAAAATGATGTAACAGGATTATGGACTTCAAGGTAGATCTGCTGTCAGTACGGAGAGGTAGAGAGTTTCTTCAAATTTTCGAATAAAGTAGCACTCTGCTCAAGCTGAACTATATATCAGATTATTAAACCTACGGAAAAGAAACTAGGGAGGTACTTCATAAATTTAACATTGCACGCTCTACGGGTTAGGCGTTGCAATGGAACGCTTCTTTTGCGATTAGCAAAAGCATTTACTTCCGACCGGGACCTATTCATAAGCTTTGAAATTTCATCCTTGATGGACATGTGTTCCCTTAAAATCTTATTTTTCCAGTTACTTATGAGAGAAATTAGTAGGCACCTACTTCATTTTGCTTCGAATACCTTGTAAAATAAATCACAGTCCGAGGATAGAGTTATGAGAAAATACACCTTTCAATCCTATTGACGTCTCTTCATAATTTAAAACATATGATTGCTGTAAACACGCTAAATTTATCACAGGTTTTAGGTAATAGGAATTAAAGGGAGGATGAAATTGAGAGCAATGTTTACAGGTACATTGAGAACTTTCCCAGCAAATGATAAACGATTTTCGTCGGTCGAAAACTAACGAAGTTACTCTTGCCTTGCAATGGAGTTGTACGTGAAGACTTGGTGTGTTGAACTTTTTGGCATGAGAAAAAAGGGACACAACTTTTTGATTGACACCCATCCGCAGAAGACATATCTCAGAAGATGTACAAAAATAAAGGCACTCAATACCTAATACAAATAATTTGTCTCTTCACTCGTGTCCACTGTCCAGAATCCCACGCTAGAAACGGATTTGTACGTGGTGCAGGAGGGGTTGTACGTGAAGACTCGGGGTGTTACACTTTTCGCGTTGAGAAGAATAGGACACAATTTTTTGGTTGACTTCCCTTCTGTAAGAGACATTTCCATGTCAAAAAATTTATAAAAATAAGTGTTATCAATTTTAAAAACGGTATTTTAAAAATACCTATGAAAATGTATAAATTTCGAATACTTTTGTTTCTGTTCAATTGTCTCTACAGTCATCAACATTTATTATTAACATTATAGCTAGTCAATTATGGTAATGACGTCGTGATTATGTAGGACAGTGTAGATCGTGCTATATAGCCCGTAAAATAATGCAAGCAGATCATCTAGCTTCAGTATTAATTCGGATAGATGTGAGCTAAAACATGAACGGCCCACGTTTCATAACTATCTATCATGACTCATATACCAGTTCAGGTTAGAAAATGAAAGCTCACCTTCCTAATGAACGATTTCGCTGAAATCAAATTAAAACCGTTAATTCATTTTCGACTTATGAATTCCTCTGCATCCTTCACTACACGACCGCCGCCCACGACCGATTAAAAAAACAAAAATGAAGGGAAAAAACTACTCACCATCGTCCGGCCTCTCCAAGGTCTTTTGGGGCTCCCAGAGCCCAAATTGAATGAAACTCCAGGCCGATATTATTAAATCATTTAAACGTAATGGGTGATCTTTTTTCCACTGATATTAATTAAAAACGTTTGCATATCCCTCTTGAGAGGCACTCCTCCGGAGACCGTTCGAATCTGCATATCAAACCCATCAGCTTTTATGGTGTCGACATCGTGATTATTTACTTTTGACATAAATAAGAGTTATGAATGTCTGTAATAAATGCATGGTGGCTTGACTTGAAATTACAGGCTACGAGAAATGCAAAGGCGTTGATGTGAGATCCACTTCCTAGACGTACGTACGCTCGATCGGCATTGGCAATCATTTCATTCATGCTGAAAAAAATACGAATCTGAAACGAATCTGAGAGCAGTGAATACTATTTCGAATAGGTCAGTACCTAAATGGAAATTCAAGCCCAATAATTTATATTGTTCTCGTATAGAGTGTTTTTAAAACATAATTGTCAATAGTACTAACATTTTGTCAATAGTAGGGAGGTACCTACGTAATTTTTCCACGTGTTTACCTAGAGATCTTACCATAGATTTCGTGTTAGAATTGTTCTTATTGATGTAGTCTTGATTGATTCCCAAGTGTTAGTTCCTAAAATGAATGGCGATTGTGGAATGATGACGCAGTTGCAATATAATTTAATAGGATATATTAAGCGTAAGAATAAGCTAGTGATGATAACGATTATTGGATTAACCTTACTCTTTAGTACGGAATACTAACCAATAACAAATGTTTCTGATTGTCACTTTAAGAGGATAGTTTTCCTGTATTTGTATAAAAGTAGATATCTTCACGGACATGGATACATTTTTTTTTTCTCCATCGAGCTCAGCACTATATCATATAATGGTTGAAGGAGGTAAGGGGGTTGGTGGGAGGATCAAAAATGTATTTATACCTCTACTAACTACCACTTCACTGTTATAGTCTCTGAAAAGTACACAGATGAATGCTCTGGTAGTGTTCTGAACTGCGACATAAACCGCTGTGCTGACTGTATAGTGCCGAAGATGATGTTCATTGTTCTTCATAAATTCTCTATTTGGTGATCAACACTCCAGAAACCTATCTGGTGCCAGAATGAGCTTAGGTGCTAGAGATGATGGCGTTCGCCTCCATGATATTACAGGTAAAACTACGTAGCGGATTCTTCGAGTTGGACAAAAATGTGGTAGTTTTGGACGTATATCAGGAAATGCATCTTGGTTCTTCATCAGGTGTGTTGCGGCAGTGTGTTTGGATGAATTTAAAGATTCAAAAGACGTTGAGTTGTGAGTTTATAACCTGAGGATGCCTATGAAATAGACAAAAGCCCTACTTGGCTGGGACTAAATCATAACCTCTTACCTCTCAGCCTAATAGCCTGCTATTCGCCAGATATTCTGCCAGCCGCCTTAATTGCAGGACGATACGCCTGTAGCACTAATGCCTGCGACTAAGCACATAGCATTGACTACCAATAAGCCAATCCTTATACTAATGTGGTTCGGATGAAATATTACTAAATCACATACTGAAAGAATAAAATGAATGCGTAAATCACCGATTCAAAGATACTGTAATGCAAACGTTTGAAAAGCAAACTTTTAAATGAGATCAGAGGAAGGAAATTATGGCAGTTGATTTGGTAGTTGATAGGACGATCAGAATGTGGATCTGGTCGGTCCGCAGAAGTATCTAAATGCGTTTACCCTCATTGGGGTTTCTCCCTTCCGATGCAAATGTCGCCCCTCTCCATGTTCTGCTCGCGGGTCAGGCTCTAGACCTTGTTGATTGGAGAAGTAAAATATAATAGGTAAATAACCGTGATCGTCACGGTGTAAGATCTGATTCTAATGTGAATGACTGAATTTGAGACATCAGAGCTGGAAATATTCTTATCGCAATAAGAAATCCATTTTATTAGGCCTATATCATGGATTTCGATTGCAATATTGTTATCAGCTTCCTACCCGAATATAACATTTCCGCCCAACCTATTACGCTTCGTGACATCTTTCAAAGAGACTGGTGATTGGGGATGGGCCGTTCCACCGGTTTCATCGATCGGAACTAACCGTATTAACACTTCCTTACTTTCCATAGAAGAAGGAAAAATTACATTGGTAGAAGATCGCTGGGTTAATAAAATAGAAAATTCAAAACCTTCATGAAGTAAGTAATTCAATAAAATGTATGTGTAACTTAATATCTTTTCCTTAGATATTGTCTTTCCAGTAGACAAATCTCCTTAGGATTGAAATGAAAATTCCATGCTTGCGCCAAAACAGTCAAAAATAGGAGAAAAAATTCATAGTAAAGAAATTTCTTCACCAGGCTCTTCCTTCACACCTAGTAAATCATATCTCAAAAGTGGATGAGCTCGAGGAGGGGGGGGGGGGTGTTTTTTTCCTTTTTTTCGAGTTTTTTTCTCGGTTTTTTTCCTATAACTCGAAAAGTAAGCGTTCTAGCGACTAGTTTACTATTACCAGAATTAAAGTGCATAAAACTGCCTACAATTTTTACTCCTGACTTCATTCTCTACGATTAGGCGTTCCGCCGCTAGAGCGCGTTGAAAAGTAGGTATCATTTCAAAAAATCAGCAAAAAGGCCTTTATGCTGTTTTTACGCAGAAATCATTCGTATGTAGCTTCTGGGTGACTTAAAATACATCATGACTTGTTTAAGAACATCAGTGATGCTCGGACAGTGGTTTGAGCAGGTTTCATGTATGTCTTTTTTTTCTGTTCTTCGCTTACATCCTGGAAATTGTGATAACCATAACATATTTTCAGCACCCTTACCAACTCCCTGTGAATTATCAGTGAATACATATGTATATAAAACACAGTGGCTCTAAAAAAGAAAAGAAAAAAAGGAACTAAAGAAAATGAGCTGCGTTTCACCAAAAAATGTTTAATGTGCAGGTACAGTATAACCCATGTTAAAGTAATATTCACAAAAGGAGTGGGAGGGGGAATTGGTCATCAATCTTCACAGGTATCTGCTCTTCATCCATTGAGAATCACCATCAACCTGAAAATCTGTCAAACTGAAAATTCAAAATCGGATTACAGTGAGGTGCATATAATCTTATATTGATAGATAGATAAGTTCATGCAGATGATTAGGATGAAACTTACAGGGCGATGACATATGTGTTGAGTGGGTAGTCTAATGGTTCTTCTAATATATTCTGCAGAATTTCAGATGTTGCTGGTGGATCCAAAGTTGGAATTGGTTTGAGGAAGCCATCGTCTCCCTACTCCAGCCCCAATTCTGAAGAATATATTTTGCAGCTGTACCAAAAGCTGCGGTTGTGGTCGATGTGGATGCTGCAGAGCTGGCATCCACTGCTCAACACTCTGCTCCAACTGTTCAGGTTCCTGCAAAAAACAACCCACCACATGCTGACGACGGTTCATCCACAGAAGATGATGAAACAGACATGGAACCATAAGACTACCCACTCAACACATATGTCATCGCCCTTTAAGTTTCATCCTAATCATCTGTATGAACTTCATCTATCTATCAATATAAGATTATAAATATGCACCTCACTGTAATCCGATTTTGAATTTTAAGTTTGACTATGGATGGTGATTCTCAATGGATGAAGAGCAGATACCTGTGAAGATTGATGACCAATTCCCCCTCCCACACCTTTTGTGAATATTACTTGAACATGGGTTATACCTACTGTACCTGCACATTAAACATTTTTTGGGTGAAACACAGCTCATTTTTTTTAGTTCCTTTTTTTCTTTTTTTTTTAGAGCCACTGTTTTTTATATACATATATTCACTGATAATTCACAGTGAGTTGGTAAGGGTGCTGAAAATATGTTATGGTTATCACAATTTCCAGGATGTAAGCGAAGAACAGAAAAAAAAAAGACATACATGAAACCTGCTCAAACCACTGTCCGAGCATCACTGATGTTCTTAAAACAAGTCATGATGTATTTTAAGTCACCCAGAAGCTACATACGAATGATTTCTGCGTAAAAACAGCATGAAGGCCTTTTTGCTGATTTTTTGAAATGATACCTACTTTTCAACGCGCTCTAGCGGCGGAACGCTTAATCGTAGAGAATGAAAGGATAAGTTTGTTGGCCGGCACTTTTTGAGCACATTTTATTGGTCAAATTTCAATAAATATACCGATAAAAAAATCACTGAAAACGGCTAAAAGTCGTTACATTAATACTAGTTGATAAATTTGTATTCAGACAAAGTTTATAAACAATGAACTAGATCATTGGGTAAAAAGTTTATGCACAAAATTATGCTGAATAATGTACATAAATTATATAAATATATGCTAAAAGATCTATAAAACTGCAAAAAAGGTAAAAACCTAAAATTTATTTTCAAATCACAGAATATTGAACAAATTCTTTTCACAAATTGCTCGAATTTCAACGGTAACATCATATAATAAAATTCAGGCTCATCCGTTCATGCTGCAGGACTTGAACTTTTTTCAGTGATAGCCTCGACGAAATGAGGAAGATTCCAGAACCATTAACTCTTACTTTACTCTGTGAGCAGATCCAAATCATAAGTGCGATCACCGTGATTTTGTTCCAATCCGTGTGGATCGGTAAAAATGGGAGCGGGTACCGATCCGTTCCGATCCCACTGCGGATCCGATCATTGTATCGTTACTCCTGGAACGGTACACCCAAACTGGTGATGTAGGAGTCAGCAATCAGAGCGGATCACAATATTAGGTCAGTCGCAATCAAATGGTTAGTTCCCTTTAAAAAATAATATTTTATGATAAATGTAAACCTTATTGTCCACGATGAAACTTCCTTACAATCTGTCTTATTATGAAGGCTGTATGTATTCTTGCTTTCAATAGAACACTACAATGTAAGTTTAATCGGTTTCACGATCATACACGCCTGTGGAGCATCTTAAGTAAATAAAGTACCTAAATTAATGGTTTCTGTTCATTAAAAATGTAAATTGTTTGAGATCTCGTTCTATATAAATGTGCTACTAGGAAAAATACCAATACTAACTTTAACGATATTTTTTATACTCCCATTTTCGCTGACGTGGGAGACGTATCCCCTAATTTACAAATGGATTTGAATGAAATCCAGTGTGATTCAACTCTGAAACACAAATTTCTTGAAATATACAGGCCCGGATTTTATAGAATTTTCAAGGATATTAGGCATAGAAATATTAGGCATGCAGAAAACATTGTTCCCAACTTGGAAAATTCGGTTTAACGAAAGAGATAATAACTGCCAGTTAATTAATAATAGGTAAGCTCCTATTTTCTCAATGTATTTCTCTTTTTTGTACTCCTTGTAAATTTGTTATAATTATTCCTATTTCTATATTGCAGCCTACGTCATTTGCCTCTTGGGGAACTTTGAGTTACACTTGCCTGGCTTACAATATGTATTGTCAATTCGATCATTGAGCTTGACGATTGATTTCATAGGCGGAGTATTGTGAATAATGTTAATGCTAATATACGCCACTAGGATCCCTGTTGCTTACAATTACTTTCATCATTCATTTCAATGGCTTTCAAAAGTGGTCATCTGTACCAAACATATTAAGATAGTACACAATTTGAACACCATGTTACGATACAGGCGTCAGCCTTATGTGTGCTCTGTGTAGCAAACCGAACGGTAAGCCGCAATCAGTATGTCAACCTCTCCCTCGGTTAGCCACAATGTGATATCACAAAGGCGATAAAGGGTTACCCTCGTACTCTGTTATCAGCAGGAGAGCGATTGATGACAAAGCGGTTGTAAGCACCCATTGGGTCACGGGCCGCCAGCGGGATCGGGGATCCGATTGGCTGAACACGACAGATAAGCCAATCCTCACCTTAACAGGATTCCCCGAATTCTGATTGAGGGGCTCCGATAAAAACCTATAAACCTTACTGAGCTCCAACTTCTCCTCTCCAGGAAAATCTCATCTGCGTTTGCGCAGTAATTATTTAGGAGAAGGAGCCCAGCTTCGTTCGGTTCACCGGACCATCAATCATTCAAGGTAGTGGATTTACAGCTTCTACCCTTACTTTTATGAGGAGGAAACCGATAAATAATGAGGAGGGACGCCCGAACAGTAACCTCACTTGTTACTTCGCCGCATCTACGAAAAACATTCCCTGAGGGCCCGGTCTGTGAAGCTCACAATAATTCAAAAAATTCAACGAACTACGTTAGGAACAAACAATCCGAGGGTGGTTGTACGATTGCAGGATTTATCTTTTTTTGCCCAAACTTTCGGGCATTTATTCCGCTCGTTCATCCCAAGAGCTGGAACACAGGAACTGATTAAAATTCCGCGAAAAAGTTTTATATATTCCTACGTTTAAGCCTCACATTGTAGTTTCACTGACATTGCTCTTGTGCCTATTAAAGTAGACTCTCTCTTATTAAGCCACGTCAGGACTGGAGACTGGGGGGTTGACGTTTTGGTAGGTTAATCCGATGTGCAGGCATTTTCGTAAGAAAAGAAGGTTTTTCGAGCTTTAAACTTCATAAATCATGAAAATTCGCATTTCGCTCTTCAGTACCAATGTCACAACGAAAAATCATTCACAAAATAGAATTTTCGTAGACTTATTTTCCTCGATTAACATCTGACTCCTGACTCCTTGGTACCACTTGTAATTTTCTAGATTTTACCATCAGATCGACCGTGAAACCAACAACACAACCCGCTCATTAACTGCTCATTTTTTAAAAAAGTAAATTTGTCGCGAAAAAAATTGTCTATACCTAAGAGAATCAGCAAACTGATGTTGTGTATCCACACTACATGCAGATACATCGGTACATGGATATGTCTTATTTTTCCCCCAGTGAAATAAGTATTTAGTGTCTCACGTTAAAAATGTCTCAATCAAAATACCTCAGTCAGCTGATCAGAAAAGAACCAATAAATTCGATCGTCTCTTAGTGTCCCAGAGAGTCTCCGAATGTAAATCAACTTCCTAGGATGAACAGAACAGAATTTAGCTTAATCAGCTGATTAGGAATGAGCTAATCATTTCAATCGTCTCCTAAAGGCCAAGGAAATCTCCCTATCAAATCTCAACATCCTAGGATGAGCATGAGAGATTTTAGCTCGCTCAGCTGATTAGGAAAGAACCAATAATTGCAGTCGTCTCTTAGTGCTTGCAGTCTCTGCAGTGTCCTTATCAAATATCAACTTCCTAGGCGTAACAGGAGAGAACTTTGCTCACTCAGCTGACTAGGAATGAGCCATTTCAATCGTCTCTTAATTTCAGCTTAAGAGATTAAACATGATAGAAATCATCAGATTTAGGAGCCCATCAGCTGATCAGAGGTCTATGCATTGTCTAGTACCTGCTGCTTAGAAGTACCTACTACTCAATAGTATACCTACACTGTAGTGCCTTAGCAACATTAGTTTATAACATAGCGTGATAAATCAGCTTTCCTTGACACTACAATGGCTTAGGGAACATGAAATGTTGTGATAAAATAAAAGCATTCCAAAAAGTTGCGAACAATTTTTTTGCTATGAAAACTAGGGCAGTTACACTTAGCTAGAAACGCATTGGTTGTACGTAAAAATCAATAGAAATTTAAAAAAATACCGTTGCATTTTATAATACTAATTTTCGCACTCACGTAGGCGAAATAGACTCATTCATGTCGAATGATACAGATTGAAATGCCAACAGAATCAAAACCAAAACACAGCGATAAAAACATTGTAACACATGGAGGTTAGGTTCAACTCTCTCTGGACTTGATCCGCTGTAGAGTGTGTCTCACGTTTTTGTTATTTTTTTTCATTGAGTGCCTTCAATAAATGAAAACTTCTTGAATATTTTACCTTGGAAGAAGAGAAGATCCACTTCTTCCGTGGTAAAGCATTGCCAACACACTTCGTTTACTGGTGGCAAGTGGTTTCCTGTTTTGTAATAAATAGTATCCATGCTGTTTCGTAGTATGAGTGAATATTATTTCAATGTAAGAATTATTTTTCATGGTTATTTATTTTCTGCAAGATTTTTCAATCGTGAATGTAGTTAAGATTTATGCATTCTGCTGCCTTTAGTACTAATTAAGCTTACGCCAGACCCCACCGCTGGTGCTACGATCAATATGCACGAAGCCTATAACATTTTTCCCATTAAGTAATATTCATGAAGAACTGTTACATCCAATGACACTTTCCATGGAATCCTTCTTTTTGAAAAGCTGTTTTAACCAGTAACTTACCACTAAAACAGTATATATGTACCCATGAGCACAACCACTTTGTACATAGTGTTTTGTACACATGAGTTGGGGGAACGAAAAACATGATTAGTAATATTAAAAACACAAATACCGATTAGAAATACACACATTGTCTAAAAATTGGCTGATTTCCGACTATGCGTTGATAAGATGGATCTGTGAGACAGATTCAAGTTTAATTTAGATACACGCTCAACAGTTCAGCACTACGAGTGTTCGGCATTTTATTTTGTACCCCACGTAATTAATCTTTTTCACACATTGATCCATCAACGAGAGCCCCTCGCTGATGTTCCCCCAGTTTTGGGTGTTCGGGCTATAAATTTCACGTTACCAGAGGCACAGCTCTGTCGTTTCAACTTGTTCTCGCGGCTGTGGTTTCGAGTCAGATTTCAGATGAGGGGTTAGAGCTGCTCGCTGAATTTGATTCAAGTCATTGCCTTCGTTGAGCACATTTTCATTTGTGAAGATATGATGGCTACTAGGATTTTACTTTTAGGTGCTTATTTTGTAACGGTGAAGCATCACGATCCATTCACACAATATATGTTGTTGAGATTAAGCCTGGTATTCTACTGACACTGTATAACGTAGAATGATCCAGAGGAGTAGCAGAGGCTCACATTGGCACATTTGACGTGCTTGAATCTACTAGTTGACCACAATAACATGGTCAATTCCAGTGGCTTCAATCGACGCACAAATTAGCGAACGGTTTTGGTTTATTATTTTGACTAATGAACCTTCGCAATCGACTGAAGTATTGAGTTACACAAATCGCTTACGAACGTGCGTAACGATAAGGACTCATGAAGTTGCTTTCATTCTTAATCAACATACGAAGCTGGAATTTGATATGGAGCTGTTTTCTGATATCTAGAATACGATTTCAGGGCACGTAGCACTGATTAGCAAAGGAACCTCTGAGCCTAATTTTTTCGACTGGAAATGGAACTATTTTTGGACATCTAAGTAGAATAAAATTACAAAGTATGGAAGGGCCCTGATCAGATATGGGGTCTTTGAGGATGATTTTTTCCTTATTGACTTACGGTGCTGATATTTAAATGGATCTCCTTTGGGACAACTTGAAAACAATTGTGAGTTATGTAGGCGCACTGATCAGCTGAGACAAAACCCCTCCTGATGGGGCCTCTGAGTCAAATCTCGTTACTATTCGACCTACCGTTTTTTCATCGGATTTTCCGAGATTTACTGAAAAGAGTGAAACTATGGGGTCCTGGAACTGTGAACGTGTGAACCATTTTGAAAGTCGCGAAGCGCCAAGTTTTGATATATACTACTACATACAGAGTTTATAAATAATTAAAATCAAATAATCTGCGTAGATGTGCAATCTAATGCAGGAATAATAAAATGTTTTAGATTTCTTAAGGGTTTGTCGAATGAAAAAGTATCTCGCTGGCCGACATTTCAAAATTTTTATATTTCTTCTTCAGGGATTGGAAACATGTATTTTGGTATTTATTTCCTTTTGACCTGCAACATATGTCCCTCTAGCACAGTGGTTCCTATTCCTTCCAGAGCTCCTTAAATTCCTTGAATTCCTTAAACAATATCCTGGACTCTGGCGTACACTTGAAAACCAAACATTACATTAGCTATGTACACAGTTACTGAATGCCATCAAAATTGAAGTTAATAAGAGGTGTTTGACTAACAGCAATGCTCATCACATTTTACAAACATTTCACATTGAACTCAGTTATCGAGAAAACCCATCATCCGAAATAATAAACATTTGTATAATAATTTGCATAGTTTTATTTTTAGTATTATCTCATGCTGCTCTTAACCCCCACATGTTTTACGTCATATGGGAACTTAGGTGTACTCAAGATATTTGTTGATGCCTACAACGTGAGATGTAAATTTTACTTTTTACAAATTTCGTTAGAAGCCTGGCCAGCGGGCCCTCTAGTCAAAAATGAAATGACTAAAAACGCAATCAGCAAACCATGTTTTTAAACCAACAGAAACCCGGGTGATAATTTCTGACCAAAGTTACCTCTTCAGATAAGGTCAGACATGCGGATGTGTTTATTTTTTCCCAACCCTCGTTGTGACCGATGTCCGGAAATGGGGGTAGCACGTGTCGTCCATCGGAGCCCCTGTCAATGACACCCGCCCCCCAGCAAGTCCGTCATAAAACCGCTCGCGGTCCCCACATCTGATAAGACGTGGAACCTTTCGGTTAAAGTTAATGGGCAGCTGATTACTGTTGGCGGCTCCCCCATCTGTTAATGAGATCTACATGGACGGGCTTCCTCGGCCGCTCGGCCCTTCAAGGGAGGATCATGTTTGCGCTCCGGTATTGCGCCCCCCCGCGTCAAGGGTCATTAGTGTGAGAGGGCAGTGCCGGTGTGGCCACGTCGTAGGGCTGGCTCAGTGCCTTACCTACTTCCCGCGAACACTTTTCAAAGCTATCTCCCTTCACATCTGTGTTGAGTACCTACAAAGGATCTTCCATTGACCACCATCGTCACCGGTGTTATCACAATATCTATGAAGCGCTTATGCACGTTAACGGTTATCTGTGAGGTGAAGGAAAGCTTGATTGCATTATATCTTAGAAATTTCCTGTCATGCATCACGGTACATAGCATGAGCGATCATTTTCCTAGCTGATCGTATTATACCAATCACGTTACATTGTTTTGAAAGGACCCTGTACTTTTCTTATGCAATTTGGGTTTCATAGAACTCCTGTGAAACTATGCTCACAAGATAGCTTTCGATGCCCCAATCAAGAGCCTCTACCTAAGGGCAAAAAAAATATAAAAAAAAAAAAAAAAAAAATCAAGCTTTCCAAACGAAAGGATGAGTGCGTTGGTCAACACTTTTTGAGCACATAAAATTGATCAAATCTCAAAAAATGTGCCTAAAAAATTCATTAAATGACTAAAAACGGCTAGAAGCAGTTATATTCATATTTTAGTAGAGTTTTAGTCAAAAGTTTTTATCATGTATCATGTTTTAGCCCTGGGGTCCTAGCAAATTTTGCGAGTCAATTTTTTTCCGCGCACGAAACATATAGTGTTACAGTGATTTCCGCCTACAACCGAGTCGTTGCTAGGGAAATGGTACTTCGTCGTTTTTCATCCCACAAAATTCGTTGACCATTCGTTCGAAAGCTCTCGATTTATCCAACAACATTATGTTAACTACGGCGAAGTGCGTGTCCAACAAACTGAGTTATGAGCATGGTTATATAAATAATTGTTTACACACAGGTGATCATTCTCAATAATTGATATTGTGAACATGATTGCAACCGCTTGTTAATTTCTGATGTTTTCATAGAATTTCGAATCGATATCGAGGAGAAAACATGATACATGGTTGAAATTTTTGGTTCTAGAACAGAAATAATTTATAAAACCGTGTCCTAAGCTTCCCCGAGAATTTCTTTTTAGTCAACAATGAATCAAAAGATTAGAAATTTTATTCATGAAATTATAGTGAAAAATGTACTTAAATTCCATTAATATTAGCTGAAAAATCTATTCAAAATACCGAAACTTGTAAACGAGTTCCACTATCTGCTTTACAAGCAGATACCATGTTACATGGATATGTCCTCGATTCGGGATTTCATAACGGTCGTCCTCGAGAGTTGTAAACAAATCCATTAACTTTGGACCGTAGGCGACGAAATGTAGGATAAAGAATTTATTTTGTCATTCTTGGAGGCACAAAAAGCATACTATAAATTAAAGTTATTTCTCCAATACAGACGCAATGAGTTGTTGTTAACAGTCGACTGTTGTCAGGGGATGAAAATGTTTCCTATGGAGTGGAGTAAATGATGCTATTGCTTTACGTTAAGAATATTGTAAGCGGCTTATTAAAATTGTTTATAGTCCAATCAACTTAGTTTAGGAATGTAGCCAGGTACGTAAGGAGGGGGAAATTGGTAGCTTGAGATGTGAACATTTATCACATAAATCAAGCGCTTTCCAACGAGTGGCGAACGATTTTTGTGCGATGAAAACTGCGAAAGTTCCATTCCCCTAGCAACGGCTGGGTTGTACGTGAAAAACACTGAAATTGTGACATCAATTTTGCGTGACGGAAATTTTTGGTTGACCCCCCAGAGCAAAGATATGTTCATGTCAAAAATAAATTTTAGCCTAGGTTCGTACCTACCTACTACTAGAGTCGGGAATAATTATTATTAAATTAAGGACGCTACTTAGATAACGTTTTTAGAGTCTTTTTTTATACAAACTTCAAAAAAAGATAAAAATCCAAAATCTCTTGAATAGCTGATTATAATTTATAGAATAGGTAAGTTTTTTGCCTTAAAATTAATAGGATGTTAACAATTTCTTTGCACTAAAAAATCTCAAATTAAACAACAACAAAATTACATTATATTACGATAATTTAGAAAATTTCACTCTTACAGCGAACCTCCATGAATGCAACTTTTTTTTCTATGGATTTTATTCTTGAAAATCTTTTGGGGGGAGTAGAAATTTCTTTCTTTTAGTCATTTACAAAGGTTGGTTACCACAGATAATAAAACAAAACCTAACTCTTTTTAGTTGCAGATCAGTTAGTTAGGAAGAGAAAGAGGGAGATTCGGAATTAATTCGTGAATAAACTCTTGCCAGAATGTGATCCGTCAGCCAGATCGTAAAAAACACTCGAAGGGGTCCAAGGAGGTTCACATTGTTAAGTCATAAAACCATAAACCTGCGGGTAGTGAAAGACGGGGCGTTAAAACTCATACATAATAAATTGGAAGATTGGTTTCTACCTACACTGGTTTTCAGAATATTAACGCCAACAAAATATTTGTGTGCTTTGCTCTCCGCCAAACATTTACTGCTTGAAGATAATTCACACATGTGAGTGGCACGTTTTAATTGGTCGCGTTCAAATTTTACGGTTCGTTGGAGATGGAAATAGGGCGGTGGTCATAACTTTTGGAAACGTTTGTTAAGGCATTCAATTCCTGGAATATTGTTTCTGTGGTCCTTTGAAAAGAGACTTAGCTACGAGCCTTGATTGAAGGAAACCAATTAACTCCTCATTTGTTAAGAGATACGCCTGTATGATTTTAAAATACGATTATCTGCTGCTTCGTAATAATACAACGAATTTGATTTTGAATTAGCTAATAACCGAAAGAGTAATGTGGAAGTTATTATGATTAATAAATTGTTGAATAAATCTAGAAAAAAGTTCCAGTCATGTAGCATGATTGCATGAGTGAATTTTCTTAAATTGTCCAATAACTATTATATTTTGATAAATTGTTTTAAAAATTTAGTACTTTAAGAAAGAAGAAATTGTTAATCACCAATTTTATGGGAAAGAAAATCGTTCTAAATAATATTAGTAAATTCAAAAAATATTTTAGATTCTTAGCTTTTTTGCAGTTTTTCCTTTTTTCGCCAAATATTAATGCAATATTTAAGTAAATTTTTCAGCATAAATTTTTGCATACAATTTCGAATGTTCTAGTTCATTGTTAGCAAACTTTTTGTGATTAAAACTTTGCTTTTAAATATAAATTTAACGATTTTAGCCGTTTTTAGCCACTTTTAGTGATTTTTTCATCACATTTTTAGACATTTGACCAATTTATGTGCTGTCTATTGCTGGCCAACGGATGCAACCTTTCGTTTGAAAAGCTTGATTTTTCGTCGCAAGAACGGAATTTTCATCTCGATCCTAAGGACAGTTATCGTCCAGCAGAACATATATATAAATTCAGCTGAAAACACTTTTATACTCTGAATTCGTCTCAGAATGTTTCAAAACGAATTTAAATGAAGAAAATTTTTGAAAATTTTCCGAGCAGTTGCAATAGCTTCATTTCTTACGAAAATTTGCAAAAAGCTGCCACCAGGAGGGCTGCCCAGACGTTCTGGGCCACAGAGTCCAGCAAAGGCCCCCTCAATGGGTTGACGTTCTATCCGAACCAGACTAGGTCCATACCCTGTTGTCCGTGAGAAGCTCTGGGCTCTACTACCACTGTGATATATTTATGGGCATCTAGTGGTAATTTTATTTCACTTTGCTTATTATATGTAGTGAAATGTAGTTGTCTATAAGCTTACTCATCATCTATTTTTAGTCGTTATCATTTCAATTAAGGGGGATTTACTCACTAAAGTGGTCATCGATGTACCCTTCGTTCTTGGTCCCTCCGATCAGCCAGTAGAGTTCATGATGCCACCCTGTATGCAACATGACTCACTTAGAATCGTTCCCCTTTGAGTGAACCTACAGACGCCTTGTTCAATGCCTCTAATCTTCTGGTTGAGGTTCGGCTTGAAATATTTGAAAATGTAATAAGAAAATGATAATATTAATAAGTAAGCAAATGAATAAAAATAAAATAGCAATTCTAATCATCTGAAGTTCAAAGTAATAATTGATAACTCACCAACAGCAGTTACTTCATCGTGCCAATTAAATTACTAACTTCTGTTATGCCCACGGCATGTATTCTTGTACTTGAATAAATCAACACAATAATAATAATTTTTATTATACTTGATTGGCATTAGGTATGTAGGTATTCAGCATAAGTGAAGTGGACTATTTCGCGGCTGCAGGATTTACATGAACGACACTGCCCAGAAAAAAAGTCGTGCCTTCATGAACCCAAATCCGAATCCAAATGAATGAATCCAAATCCGAAGCCCGTTTTTCACGTGGACGTCTAATTTTTGAGGTGAAGCACCTGCATTTTGGAAAAAAATCAATTAAATTCCAGGATAATTTAGGTTCAATTAAAAGGTAATATTTTTCTTGAAAATTTCAAGGTGAATACGTCTATACCACATAATTATGGGTCGAAAATGCCGTGTCTTTTGAATAAAACCAGTTTTTTCAGCGATTTTTGACAATTTTTAGACAGTTTTTTTTAATGGTTTTTGTACAAATTACTCGTCACCGGCGACCGTAAAAACAAATTGTGCTATTACATGTACTATTTTGGCGTCGAATGAGACCACCACCAGCTCTGGAGGCGTGATATTTGATTTTATGCGATTTTTCAATTTCCGAACAACGTGGTTTTTGGGAATATACTGAGAAAAAATTAGTAAAGTTGTCAAAAACTGACGAGAAACACCTTTTTCAGTAGTTGGAAAATATCCATGAGAATCGTAAATCGGAAACAGAAGAAATAACTATTGCAAATCCGTATAATGCTAACTGATTCTTTGACTTTTAGATTTAGGTTTAGGTTCGTTGTTTGCATTATGCTGCTTTGGTTCATCTGGAAAGAAGATCTACACACTAAAGTTATTTCAGACACATAACTAATAGTATATTAAAATGTTTGAACATTTACTGAAGTGATAATTGTGCGCTCGTCTTTGATTTTGGTAATTTCCAATCAGATTTTTTGTGTACCTAGTGTTGCCGCTACCTACGTATAAGTTACAAATAATTATGTTTCAAGATTGCACGCGTTGATTATTAATTCAGTTCTTGATACATGTGTTTTATCCATGTGATTTCATAGGAAAATATATAGTCTAATTTCTGTTCTCATGAACTACACGTCTTTTTCATTTCTAAAGAATAATATTGTATAGAAAGTACTTAGGTACGAATTAAGAATTGCCTAGGCCTACAGGTTCACTTAAACTTGCTTCTCGAGCCAGCTCCAAAAGATGGCGACCGTGACAGGACACGAACCTGCAATCTTCGGATGAAGCAAGAATTCCCCCAACCAAAGGGTCGAATTTGACGAGGAGGGATTGCCGGGCGAGAGATGATGGGCGGACATGCTTGTCACCTGCCTTTTCTAGAAACTCGAAATCGAATGTAGGAGTAGCTTCCTGGAAAACTGAAGTGGAGCATGTCGGCACATCCATAGCAGAGAGCCGAAGGTGGGGCTGAAGTGATGTGCAAGCAGAAGAGTAAGAAGCGTCTAGCTCTTCCTTGATTGTCACTCCTGGATCTGAAGTGAGGCTTTTTGGCTGATCCTTGTTGGCTGATGAATCAGAAGCGTCTAGCTCTTCCTTGATGGTCACTCCTGGATCTTTTGAGTGTTCGTCGGCAAAAAGGGGATCAGTCTCAATCTCCTCGTCGGTGTGAACTAGCTCTATCTTCATCTCCCAATCTGGATCGAGATCTGAAGTGGAGCATGTCGGCACATCCATAGTAGGGAGCCGAAGGTGGGGCTGAAGTGATGTGCAAGCAGAAGAGTAAGAAGCGTCTAGCCCTTCCTTGATTGTCACTCCTGGATATTCTTCTTTGTTGAAATCCTCGTCTGCTGTTACAGGGCCCGCTTCGCTGTTGTTAGCTTCAGCGGAGATAGAAGATTGCATCATTGACTTAGTATTCCGAATTGATTACAGTCTTCATATAACGAAACTTCTTAAGTGAATAAATCTCGAGAGTGATAAAATCTAATGGTTGTTTGATCTGCCTTAGGAAAGGGCACACTGCAAAAAACTGTAGGGCATTCGTGAAATGTATAGTGTGCCAGATAAAACATCAGAATAATGGAAATGTCAAAGTAGTAAGAGCATTGTTTGACACAGGTTCTCAAAAATCATATATTTCTAAACAATGTGCACTTGAGTTAGGATTGAAGAAATATGGAGAAGAAATTATAGCGCACAGCTTGTTTGGAGGAATTCAAACTGAGCGAAAGACTCACAACACATACCGTTTGAAAGTTCATAACATAGAAAGCTCATTCAATATAAATATATCAGTTTTAGAACAAGAAAAAATTTGCAATTTTGTACCACGTTTAGATTCGATAAGATGCATTTCGGAGTTACAAAAGAAAAACATTGTTCTTTCAGACTTAGGAGATGATGATTCCGAAATCAGTTTGTTGCTAGGAGCAGATATTGTCGGTAAATTGATGACTGGTGAAATGCAGTGTCTACCAAATGGTCTCACAGCCCTTAGAATAAAACTAGGGTGGACTGTGATAGGCAATTGTAGATATCCGGAAAATAGTGCAGCATCCACTAATTTTTCATCATGTTTCGTTTCGGTAGATATTTCAAATCTGTGGCAATTGGACGTTCTGGGGATTACCGATCCATGTGAGCGGAAGACAGCAGAAAAGCTTGCAGAAGACACCCTGGAGCAATTTCAGAAGACCATTTCCAGAAATGAATCTAATCGCTATGAAATTCGTTTGCCGTGGAAGGATGGACGACCACGACTCTCGGATAACTATTCAGTGTCAGTAAAACGTCTCATGTCCACTACTAAAAAGCTGAAGGCCATCAGTAAGTTTAAAGATTACCATAAAGTATTCGCTGAATGGCTAAAATTAGAAATAATAGAACCTGTTCCTAGTACTGAAGAAGCAAAGAGAGAGGGATGTCATTATATCCCCCATCAGGCAATAATTAAAGAAAGTAGGATAACCACCAAAATACGACCCGTGTTTGATGCGAGTGCTAAGGATGTCAATGGGAATTCGCTCAACACTTGTTTAGCCAATGGATCGAATTTCTTAGAAAAAATCCCTAATTTATTTATAAATTTTCGTTTGAAAGCGATTGGGGTAATTTCGGATATCACAAAAGCATTTCTACAAATAAGTGTTGCTCCAAATGATCGTGATAATTTAAGGTTCCTTTGGTGGGAGGATGAAAAAGCTGAAAAAATGGTAACCTATCGTCATTGTAGGTTCGTATTTGGTCTCACGCCAAGTCCATTCCTTTTAGCGGCAACAATTGCTCACCACTTAGATAATGCGCCAATAGAGTTTCAAGAAACTGTAAATAGGCTCAGAAGTACGTTTTATGTGGATAATAGCATTACCAGTGTAGACACTAAAGAAGAGCTAGACAAGTTTATGCGAGAGTCAAAGCAAGTGATGGAACTTGGATGCTTTGATCTCCGTGGATGGGTTAGCAGTCTGAGTGAACAAGGAACCTGTGAGTTTACGGAAAAAGATACAGTTTCCGTGTTAGGGCTTGTCTGGAATCATAAGACAGACAATATTTATTGCGACATTAGTTCAGTGTCCTTGGTAGAAAAACCACTCACCAGGAGAAAATTATTATCAGTTGCTCAGAGGATTTTCGATCCCTATCCTAGCTAAGAGGATTTTCTATCCTTTTCGGTTTACCTGCCCTGTAACATTAATTCCAAAGCTGCTTCTGCAGCAATCATGGGAGCTAAAATGTGGTTGGGATGACGAACTTCCTCAATATTTGGTCGAGAAATTTGAAAAGTGGCTTGCTGAAATACACTGGCTGAACCATTGTCAAATTCCTAGATGTTTCATGTCAGGGAGTCAGGGCTGTAATGTAAGTGTACACACGTATTCACTGATGGAAGTAAAGAAGCATTTTCTGCGTGCATTTTCCTGATAGCAGAGCACGCGAGTGGTGTTACAGTACAGTTGATTTCATCGAAATCAAGAATAGCACCACTAAAGAAACTTACCATACCCCGAATGGAGCTAATGGGTGCAGTGATAGGAGCTAGGTTGTACAGTGAGTTGAAAAAGTCACAACAATTGCAGTTCACTTCGTATTTCTGAACTGATTCATCAGCCAACAAGGATCAGCCAACCAGCCTCACTTCAGATCCAGGAGTGACAATCAAGGAAGAGCTAGACGCTTCTTACTCTTCTGCTTGCACATCACTTCAGCCCCACCTTCGGCTCTCTGCTATGGATTTGCCGACATGCTCCACTTCAGTTTTCCAGGAAGCTACTCCTACCGTGTTGCTGCTTGGGTTAGGAGAAGATTAAGAAAATTCAGAGAGCTCAAGAAATTTAGAGCAGCAGCAAAAGTTAGAACCCCACCCGAAAATCGCGAAGAGCTTTCCTACAACGAAATTGAGGAGGCAGAGAGGCGCGTTTTACACTGTGTGCAGGAGGAGGGATTTGCTGCTTGTCATGAAAAACTATTGAAGAAATTACAAAGCTACCAAGACGAACATGGGGTACGCAGGATTAGGTCTAGACTTCTTCCAGACGAAGAGGAACATTTTACTCGCCCTATCCTACTTCCCGCAGGTCACCCTATCGTCAGTAAACTCATTATGAGCGAGCACCTACATGCAAATCATGCAGGTCCGCAAATATTGATGTGTATTTTGAGAAAACGATTCTGGATCACGAAAGCGAGAAAGTCAATTCGATCCGTACTCATTAAGTGTTCTGTATGTCACAGATTCAGAGCTAAAGCGGCAGTTCCTCCAGTTGCCCCATTGCCGAAAGACAAAGTTACTTTGGGCGGGGTATTTGAAGTAAGTGGAGTAGATCTTGCGGGACCGCTGATGCTCAAAGACAAATCCAAGGTGTGGATAGTGCTTTTTACTTGCGCAGTCTATCGTGCAGTCCATCTAGAACTTACCACATCCCTATCTACTGAGGTATTTCTCCAAACATTTCGTCGATTCATTGCGAAAAGAGGACGGATCAGGGTGATTTATTCTGATAACGCCACGAATTTTGTGGGGGCTTATAACGCTTTCCAATCCCTAGATTGGGACAAAATCGTTGCTCATGCCGCTATTAACCGAATTCAGTGGAAATTTAATCCACCAGCTGCTCCTTGGTGGGGAGGATGGTGGGAGAGGCTAGTAGGGTTGATGAAGGATCTCTTACGTAGAAATTTAGGAAAATCATCTTTAAGTTATGAGGAATTAGCAACCGTGTTGTGTGACTGCGAAGCAACACTCAATTCTCGGCCTCTAACTTACATCTATCAGGAAACAGGAGATCTAGAACCGTTAACTCCAGCTCACTTCATTCATAATAATCAGTCAGGAAGCGAAATACCGGATTTTGATGCGGTAGAAGCCGGCGGTCTACGAAAACGTTCAAAGTATTTACAAAAAATTAGAGATGGAGTTCGACAGCGATTTCGAAACGAATATTTAGCAATGTTAGTTCAACTTGCTGATCGAAAGATACGGACGCTCAAAGTGGGAGATGTGGTACTTGTTGGTACGGAAAACCCGAAGCGTATCAACTGGCCATTGGGTATTGTCACTGAGTTGTATCCCGGTAAAGACGGACAACACCGTGTGGCGAAAGTTCGTACAGCTACGACAGAATTAGTCAGAGCTTTCCAGCGACTTTATCCACTAGAAATAGATAACAGCACGAGCGAAGAATTGCGAGAAGGCCAGAAGAAAATTAACATACAGAAAATGAAGACCACGAAAGAAGATCAAGGGAAAACTACATACAGGGATGATTCCAAGCCACAAACCATCACCACATGAATAGGAAGGTTGGTAAAGAAGCCTCCTCGACTCTTCGACTAGGAATGAACTCATTGCTATCATTATGGCGATAGCAAGGTGGGAGTATGTTGCCACTACCTACGTATAAGTTACAAATAATTATGTTTCAAGATTGCAAGCGTTGATTATTAATTCAGTTCTTGATACATGTGTTTTATCCATGTGATTTCATAGGAAAATATATAGTCTAATTTCTGTTCTCATGAACTACACGTCTTTTTCATTTCTAAAGAATAATATTGTACAGAAAGTACTTAGGTACGAATTAAGAATTGCCCAGGCCTACAGGTTCACTTAAACTTGCTTCTCGAGCCAGCTCCAAAACCTAGTTACTTTGGACCGTTTGAGGCAATGGCGGAAAAATCTCCATTAGTTTTGGACCTCTGAGCACCCTGAAATGTATTCCAACAAAATTTGAACTGTTGAGAAAATATCAGATCGTGTTTTTACAATAATGACATGATTTATTACCTACCTGTTGAACAGGTTTAATCATCACCGAAAACAAGGAAAAAAAAAAAAAAAAATCGACACCAGTGTCTGAAGAGAAATCTGAATTATAGTTTTCTTCCATAGCCTCATACTCACTCTCCGTCTCAGGCTCACTTATATTTTCCCGGTCGAGTTCGCTGCCAGTCATCTTCTGATCAATAGGGATCTCTCGGTTTTGTCTCTCCAACTCTTTCAAGATGTCTTGGTCGGTAAAACGCATTTCATCGCTCATTATTGTAAATAGCGTTCAACACACAAAAAAAAAAAGAAAACTTGGGCACTCTACAAAGGTCAGAAAAACGCACCTGAGTTTGGTCGCGTCGGGTCATTTTCAGAAAGAAAATACAAACGTGAATGGTCGCGACGGGTCATTTTCAGAAAGAAAATACAAACGTGAATGGTCGCGTCGGGTCAAAATGCGGAAAAAATACTCACAGACACCACGCACCAGGTCAAAAATCATACTGACGGGTAGCCGCCTACACCCTAGAAGATTAGTACGAATAGAAACGTTATTTATGTACGAAGAGAAAGCCACCGTGGTTATCGAAGATTTGATGAACTGTGTATCACGGTGTATAAATGTTACCATACAGAACTCCGATGCTTTAACATCTCAACTCCGATTGCTACTATACATACTTGACAGTGAAATATCGGTTCATATCAGATCTGGATAAACACAGTAAAAATAACACACAATTTGAGAACGAACACAATAGACGCGCCAGTACTCTGATGAACGAGCTAAAAAAAAGGTCAGTATAATCAATTTTAATTTATTGCCACGTTGTATCGTACGCGATGCCACTGCGGAGACCCAGCCAATAATCCCACATATAAATTTCAAGATTTGAGTCATGTAAAGCGGTCTTTAAACGAGCGTTGGGACTGTTAATTAAAAATTCCGGTGCCATAAATTCAATCCCTAATTGAATTTTCGGAAGAGGGGAAGGGAAAGGGTGGGACATCCAATAATCGGTTTGGCCGGAGAGTTTGATTTTCGAGACGATGATAAGATTGGTGCCGATGGCTCTACTGCTTGTCCAGATAACGAACTGCATCCAGTTTTTTTTCCCTTTCTTTTCGTTTAGATCCACACGAAAATATATATCGACGAATTATCGTGGTGAAGAATGAGAGATAGAGGTTGGAAATCAAAAATGTAGCCGGTTCCGCGGTCGGGAGCATAAATTATTTCTGTCTGATCCGTCGCTCTTCTCAACGTTTCGGGGGTACCCGAGGGCCTCGGATGATTTATGCGGGGAACGTCGGGCGGAATTATGTTGTCTTTGGTCTTGTCGGGTCTTCGAATAGCGCGTTTATTCCAGTTTGTGATGGGACTTCGCGATCGGAGCGAGCAGAAACGAGGATGGCATAAATGAAACGGCTGTAACTCATTTTAGGCATGTTTTCTCATATACGAGAAATTAGGTGAGAGGGCATGGTGGAGAAAACCCGGTGTTCGGGGCAGAAAATTAAACAGGCTCCTACCTATCTGCATCTCCTGGGGTTCAGAGTCGGTACATGGCATCACCACACCTGTGATTCGTCTCATCACATTTTATCGGGTTTCTCTTCTTTCGGAGCGATTCTCTTCACGATTTTATGGCATACCTCCATTCTAGAATAATTCGTTTTTATCGTGTTTACTACGACATGATGTACTTACTTTCAAACCGATCGTCTCTTTTATATGAGTGATAAGGTGTACTATAACATAGGAGAAAATACCTACCTATTTACACCACTGAGTGACAGTGACTTATTGTCAAATCCGTGATAAGCCTAGATAAAAAAAGATTAGAATAGGTTTATTCTAGAGCTTACTGAGGCGAAAATAAATTATGAATAGTGAAGAGTGAGGTAGTTTCCGGACTACTTGGTAGGGTAGCCATGCGCGGTTGCCATAGAATAAGACTTTACAAAAAACCAGTCCTGTCTGTCCTTGAATCTTGTGATAATTCAAATTTATAAAGAAATGTTGCCATATAATAGCAGGGAAGTGTTTCCTATCCCTACAGTTGACGGCTCTTGTAATCGTGGCAAGAGTAGAGTCTGAATTTTTTCGTAACTTCCTATTCTTGATTTAAGCGATGCATATGGAAAAGCGTTAAACTCTATTATTCGTTTCAGAATGTCTCAAAACGGATTTTAATGGATACGCTTTTCGGAAATTTTGATTTTAAGATTTTTAGAGCCATTGCAATAGTTTAATTTTCTACGAAAATTCGATCAGAATTTTCTTTCATTCATCTTCTTTTGCTTGTTTTGTTTGTAGTCTGCAGACTACGATAAGCGAGGTTAAAATTATAAAGGTGACACAACAGTTGAGTTACAAATTTAGTTAGGTTTTACTGTACATAAATATGAGGTGTAAAAATGCAATTTGTACTTTGTAATGATGAAGTTTCGATTTGTCTGTCAACTTTCCACGTCTCTCGCGAAGGGCGAGAGCTCTTTGGATTTTTATTTTATTTTTTCTTTACCTACTATAGTTGTCTGTGTGAAGGGGTACCTATAGATCGAAAAAAAAAAAACAATTGCTTGTCTCACAAAAATAAAAAAGAACTGCATATACCTACCTCTCCATAAGGTACCTTTGTACGTTAGTCGATAAGTTTACCAATCAAAACTGTACATATACTTATCATATTTCTAGGTTGTAACAATATGGTTTTAGATCATTTAGACGAAAGAAGAAGAAAGTCATAAGCGAAAATGTGAAAAATGGACAAATTCATGATTTTGTCAAACTCGGAAAAATAGTCGTTGGCTTACACGTATCAGGTACCGCTGTTGTATTTAAAACAGCATTTACCTACCAATGGTTGGGAAGTTACCTAGGTAAATATGTTTTCTGTCAGTATGTTTATCCTCCATAACCTTACCACCCCTACATTCTACACAACTGCTACAAAGAAGTACTCCTTCGACACTCTTTGAAAAATCGCATTCACGAGTCGTACAATCTATTGCTTGGTTAGCATCTCTGGAGAGGCGTGTGGCCCAGTGCCTTCTCCTTCGAGCCTGTCCAGACTGCGAATCCGGGAATGAGAATTGCATATTCCAGAAAGTCATTCCAAGGTTGATGGGCGTCCCCGACTGGACTTCACAACTAGTAGCCAGGTAATCAAACCGTCGGAATGTTCTCACGCTGCTTGATAACAATGGACGATTCTGAGCGATGTTGGTGTAAGAATTAGCAAAGCTACGACCCCCTCCTCTCAACTGTTTTCTGTGGATCTTTCCTAGATGTTCCCTGCTGATTCTACGGGAATATCGTAGGCTGTGTTTGTACTCAAAACATGCTGGCCAACAAACTCATCTTTTTTTTTTTTTTGACAAGGTTTTTTAAATTTTGATCCTAAGGAGAGTTATCGTATATATTGACAAATGTACATACTTATATTTTGTGTATATATATCTATTGCAATAGTTTCATTTCTTTGAAATAAAAGAAAAACACTACTTCAGTTAACAAAATAGACCACGAATTATCAACATATTTTATGAGAATAACTTATAATATAGAATAATACATATTGTCGCGTATGGTTACTGATACTCACCTTTCTATTCGATATATTAATCTGCGAACATTTACACGAAGCTTCATTTACTAAACCTCCTCGGTAGCTCACTAATTTGCACATATAATAAATTAAAACATAGTCCGGCTTTATTCTAATTTTTTTGGTCGAATCCAACAGTTCAATATGGGAAATAATGAACCGAAGGTAATTATCATTAAAATGAGATAATACCATTTATAACCATGCTTTCCTTTGAGTTTACGTGTCATGCATGGACTGCTTTAGCAAGAAAATCAAATAGGACTGACACTAATGCGTTAAATTTAGTTCAAATCGTGCTGCCAAAAGTTGCTTAGCGATTCAGAGTTGTGCTGATGTATTTTTTGTCTTCCAACGCATAAGTTCGCGTGGAGTACTGAGTGATCTCAGTGGTCTTATTAAATTCAATAAAGTGGAACATTCCCAAATCAATCAATGAAATACTGAGAAGTACTAAGAAATAATGAGTTTATTCCCAAAGTGACTGTAGTACATAATGATTTTTGAAATTTGGAATCCCTAAGCTCTCTCCCTGGGCGTTGATTGGAAGTGATACCGAAATTTCGGTCACATCGGAGAACATGAAATGTGATAATTCGTCCAATTTCCTTGATAAACGCTTCGGACGAAAAACGTATTTTCATTAGTTAATTAATTTTTTTATTCGATTTTCAGAATCTACTCATTTCTTAACGTAAACCAATAAATCGTTATAAGGTGGATTAATTTGGTTTTCCCGCATGATTATGAATATAATTTATTGAGAAAATTCAATGGGCTTACTCTCATATTTATTGGTATTATTTGTAGTGCTTATAGAGCATTTCATCCCTCTTCAATGTTATTGGGATGTGAAAGGATTTGATATTATGATCTCCGACTGTGTAATTTAAAACGAAGTGTTCATCTTCTCGTCTCGTCTATTTCATCTCAATAGGGTATATAATGATGAAATTAGTGGTATACATGGTACATAAATACTGGTTGGATAATTTATTTAGATTTTGTTAATTGCTTAATTTACTAATTAATCAGAAACCAACAACTTCCACTTCCGAACTATCAATCTCTTGAAAGTATCAATTGAGCATTCTTCTGAGTTTTGTCGTCGCTTGTACATGAACTTTTTTCCAACTTTATTGAACCAGAGGTATCCTTTGTCACCTACTCATAGTTTTGTTTCGATTCTCAAGAAAGTTCAGGAAACACGGTCTTGGCGGGTACTATCGCTTAATGTGATTATTCGAGCCTCCTTGTGGCCAACTGCCTGTGAACAGCAATCACAGCTAATTGACCGTACCCTCCTCGAGACCAATTGGTTTATCCGAAATAACTTGAGAGGGATCACAGAAGGTGGTCAGGTCAACTGAGTGGGTGCACCCTTTTTTGGTGTTTCTAGCTTCTATTGTTCATTTGAGGTCGATTCATTCTGCCCACTGCTAGCAACTTTTGAACCCCTCCTAGTATGTGTACATTTTTCTTATTTTGTCAGAATAACTGAACTAATAAACAAAATAACATTGACATCAACAACATTCTTGATATCATATTCACACATATTAGTATGACGTTTACTACAACAATGTTTTCGTTCACCTCCAATATGCTAAAAACAATAACTCAAAGTTAGAAATTAATTACTACGGTATTATCAGTGAGGTAGCTTGGATTCTCATCCTAGGTATTTGAAGAAGCTATCGGGCAATGAGGGATAGCGCATTTTTTATAGTTTTGTATGGAATCAGATGAAATTCCAAAACTATAGACACCAACCGCACTCTTATTTAAGATGTTTTCTGTATATAATTTATCGAAGTTTTTTCAAGAAGCTACGTCATTGTTGAACTCCTCCGCCCCCCTTCCTAATAAAATTTAATCAATTTCGTGTGCTCAAAAATTTCTGGCCAAAAAACTCATTCTTTTGTTTGGAAAGCATGATTTTTTAGCGCAGGAGCGGAATTTTTATTATAATTCCTAGGAAAGTTATTGTCTGAAATGGTACATACGAGTATACATACAAAAACTCGGAAACTTCAGGAATCGTTTCAGAATGCCTCAAGAGGGATTCCCTTGAATACCAATTGCAATAGCTTCATTTTAAACAGGAATTTGCTAAATACGGTAGGATGAAAATGAAAGTTCATATCAAGCTGAATCAATTGTGCATTATTGAAATAAAACTGAACTTTATCAACTAGGTACCGGAAAATAGATGAATATATGAATAAACCAAAAATTACATAAATATAAAATAAATACTAATATACAGCTGGAATTGTGAAATAGTTTTTCTAAATAATGTTAATAAAAAGAATTTTTCAAAAGAAAAACACCACCTTTCGGGTCAAGCACAAATAATAAAGAAGTAAGAAGTGTTTTATTTTTTGATTCACATAAGTTTTTCAATAAAGAAAAGACGATAGATTTTCAGGGAAACGCAGAATTTGCAAAAGTAAATAATGATGTGGTTACTTATGACAATGAGCGTAGAATGTTGGAGGATTCATTAATTAGTTTATATATATAAATATAAACTAGAACTACTGTGAAGCAACAAAAAATTATTCGACTCCACCGTAATTCGAACTCCAGCCGTCAGGATAAAAGTTCGATGTTCCGCCATGGAGCCACAGTTGAATATTGAGATGAAAAATGGAATACTCGATTGAGATACAAAATTTGTTCTCACGCCAACAAATCAAGCATTTCAGTGGAAAGGATAAGCTCGTTGGACAGCACTTCATCCAACTTTTTTCCAATTTCCAAAAATGAACCTACACAAAAAATCTCTAAAACTTTAGAAAATATTAAATACATATTTTTTGACAGAACGTTACTCAAGAGAAGTTCATCAACTGTGAACTAAAAGATGAAAAAATTCTGCTAAAATTGTGGCAACTTATATTTCACATACTGCATTTGTACATACTAAAAAATCGATAGAAATTTCAAAAAATTTAGCAAACAAAAAATTCACCAACAATAAGTTAATTAAATATGTTTTCTTGAAATTCAATATATCAGCTTGACCAGCCAATTTCATAATTAGATTTTAAGATAATTTTTTTAAATCAATATTTAGCTATTTGTTAGTCTTTGAAGTGCTCAAATTTCAAAACAATTTAACATTAATACAATATGATAATTTACAAAAATCCTCTCATACGAACATGAGCTTGTTGCTTGCCTAGAATTTTTGGGACGCATGTCATTCAATTTCAAAATTACAGTTGAATGCACAATGGGCAACCCCCCTCTTTGTTGGGGTTTGGGGTTGTGCTGGGCGATATCTGCTAGCCATACGTTGGTAGTAAATACAATAGCTTTTTGGCAGCCAGAGTTACCAGTCTAATCAGTAAATACCAGGTATGGTCATCAGTTTATATACCATTTTCTGATTTTCTGACAACTGTAAGTATCTGGGAGTGTGGTTTGATAATAATTTAAAGTTTAAACACCATGTTAGTCCCCTGATTACTCGTTTGAGAAAGCTGCTTTACGTATTAAAAGTTGTTCGTGATTTTTCACCCAAGTATTTGCTACGATCGATTTACATGGCTTTGGATGGTTCCATTATTAATTATGGTATCGTGGTGTGGGGTGGGACTTGAACAACTCACTTGAAACCTCTGCAAACTGTCCAGAATGCTTTGATTAAAGTGATACTATGTAAAACTATGCGGTATCCTACTGTGCTTCTTTATAAAAACTTTAATGTATTGAAGATTAAGCAGTGTTTTCTACTATCCGCTTGTTTGAGAGTATTTGAATCTGGTTTATGTAACTCACTTTTTTCTAACTTACCACAATCTAGAACTGCTAGCCACAGCAGCATAAGGTTACCCTTGATTGGAACTGAATTTTATAGTCGGTGCTCTTTTTGTGCAGGCCATTAAATTGTTTTACTATAATAATATTAACCCTATGGATTATACTAGTATGAAACATCTTAAGAAGTTTTTACTATCAAAATGTATTTGTTTTTCTTAATAGCTGTTCTGTAAATTTTAATATTCTTCTTTTTTGAATTGATGGCATTGTTCGGTATTCTACCGGCTGGATGATTTTAGGCTCTGCCACTTTACACGAGTTCCTTTGAACTTTTTAACTGGCTGGTGTATGTTTGCTCACAACATGTATTTGTATTTCTTATCTTATATATTTTTCCAAAAGGCCAATAAATGATTCTATTCTGTTCTATTCTAAATATTAACATGTGGAATGCATCTATATATTTTAAATAACACCAGTTATGTTCAGTCATACTACATTTACATGCATACATTAAATTTTAGGAAATAGGGATTTTCTCAAATTTCAGGGCATAACTTCATCAGGCTCCCTTTGTTCTATGTTGAAAAGTTGACTCAACAACTTGCCGGAGAGTTCTCTTCAAAGGAGACCGTGGCAATGGAATCACCGTCCTTGTACCTAGTCAGGCTTGACGACTTAAAAACCGTCTGGTTTTCACGGTTCCTCTGCTTCTGCCTTCTTCGGTGCTGGACTTTTCCCTCTTCTCAACCGACTTCATTCTTCCGAAGGTATTTCCGATAACCGCCGAACTCTGGAGACTTCTCGAGCCGGTGAGACGAATCCAATTTTCATTTTCTGAAGGGGGCGTACCTCACTTCAGCTACATAACCTTCATCGAGAATCAATTAAAACGCGTTTTTTTTTCTGGTCCGTGTCTTGCTAAAACCTTAATCAACTTCTTTGTGGGTTAGGAACACGGGATCGTTATAATAAATAGGTTATCTTAAGACGATGAAATGAGACGAGCTCATCAACGTAGGATACGACTGTCTTCTTTATTGAACAGGATGTTTTTATTTTTATTTCAATTTTAGTAACCTATTCATTATAGCTGATGGTTTAGAGGCTCCAGCTAAATACTACCTGTGGCGACAGTATTTAATTGGGTCTCTGAAGATTCGAGATGGGCTCTTTCATCTAACGACCAGACCACACAACAGACAAGATTTCAAGTTGATGGTCAACGTAGAAAAAATGCTATCAAGTTAACGAACATGAATCCTTCTTAACATATTTATATACATGCTATATCAAATGTAAATAAAATTGCATGGATCAGAGGGTATATCAATCAGAATCATAAAATTTGGTGCTTCTCTTCATTGTATGCTGTTTAAATGAAGACCATTGGACTAGACAACTCATGCATAATTTTCTCATGATTCAAAACATAGGTCTCAAACGGTAAACATTTATTCGCAAATCGGAGAAATTCGTGTATCTGGTTTTGGATTTAATTAGGATTTAAAAAAAATAATAACTGTTTTAGTTCATTGCAATTTCAAATTCGTACGTAGCTATAATAATGTATCTCGGAGAACCACAAAATTGTGCGCACTCTCTTTACCATGCTGATGTAGACCATTATAGTAAGCTGCTATTAGATCATGAGTACCAATTTGAGTCAATCTGTAGACTGGTATTACGGAAATGTTGAAAATGACTAGGGATTAATTAACTAGGAATATAATTACCTGAACCTACTTATACGAAATTTTGTATTTTCTACTTAGCAACATGATAATTTTGCCTTCGAGTTCTTGCCGTCCTAGAGATTTTTGGGATGCAACGCCACTGGCCTATATACACGGGAGTAAGCCACACTAATATGTAAGCCTATGCTTACCCAACTATTAAGCTTACATTCTGCTAGTGATCCTGAAAGCATTTCTCTGAAGATGGTTTGAGCCTTCGATGCAGAAGTCTGGGATGGCACTATTTTATGAATACATTTATATTCCTGGCAGAGAAGTTCCACAAGTGGTTCGGTGCAGAGTAGGTTGTTCTTGGTCGGCTTTAGACTTACTTCTGGGCTGAGCATCTGCCCACAACTTGGTTGGGACATCGTGTACACATTCGATCTTGATGCAGAAGAAAGGAAAAACAGGGAACCTTAGCTGATATATCTTCCAGTAGAAAAAGATGTAAAGAATGATCATAATCATGGAGTTTGGGCTAGCTTACAAAGTTACTCAGCAACTCGTTCAAAACTATAACGACAACGCTTTCACATTACAGACTGCTTGATTGCTGGTGAAGGGTGGCAGTGAGGAGATAGGTGATGTGATGCAGGGATGAAGGAGATTTGACTTGATTTTGTCTACTCCCTGCTGCTGTGTTCGATCTTGCATGTATCCCTGGATAGCGAGCGCCTGTTTTTAATTCATTCTCACTAAAGTTACCAGTGTCGGATCCCAGTCTGGCTCTGAATCATTGCTTGGTTTGCCCTCACTAATTTATTAATCTACAATGGTTAGCTCGAAATTTCCTCATGATTACCAACAAAATGCTTACTGGGTTGTGATAGGTACTAGATTTTGTTCCAACCTGGCTTTATAACTATTCATTCCTCCCTTCATCCCTGCCATTATTAAAGTGTTTTTCGGTCACCCGAACGAAATCCCCATCACATTCTTCATTCTTAACGAAAAAATGACTATATATTATAATATTTATATTTCAAAATATTTTCATACAAAATCTTATCATTTATAAAATAAACTTCCTATATGTTGATAAATGAATGATTTCTACTTTGCGGTACACAGTTCATGATCAACTACGATTAATATATACAGATAGGCAAACTACCATTGATACATAGTTTAAAATATGCAGTTTAAGATTAGGTCATCATAGATATTTACGTTTTATATGTTGCCAAACGGTGAGGAAAAAGTAGGAACATTTTTCCTTTCTTTCCCAGCTGATTACGGGATTTCTCAAGGAAATCTTATGCCAGTGTTATGGATGTAAACTTTTCTCTATCTAATTGGCATTTCGTTCGTGAATTTCGGAATACACTTCTCTTCAAACATCGAAACTCCGTCAATTACCTTAAGGATGAAACCTTGACTCGTTCCTCCATAAATTTGTTTAAGAACCCTTCGTATAATTGGGTCGAAGTGCATGGAGACTGCAGAGCCCCGCACGCTCCACCGTATAAATTAAAAGAGTTGTTACGAGTCCAGACAGGTAGTTTATTATAAAAGACAAATCGGAACAGGGCTCCGGGCTAATAGGCAAGTTTCCCAATGTTTCTTTCGACCAAAAGGTTTATTGGGTTCTCAACCAGTACGTGTTGCCGTCAGTTAACAAAGCACAAGCGTTTTATGTGCAACGGACACCCCGACTTCTCGCTCACGGAAATGCACCTTTCAGATAGAATGTGAAAAAACAGTAAAAAATAAGAAGTGCCAATAAAACTAACGTCCACAATAATTTTATCTCAACGCCCAAACTCGTTATACCGGAGACTTTTATGGGTCGGCGAACATGGAGAATCGCACACATTGCGAAAATTCCTGGGGTCACGCATCTGATCGCACGGTTTACGAGGTTCCAGCGTTAGTGCACTTTTTGATTTAAGATACGCCGTTTCCGTCAGATGCGGATAGGGCTCGCCGAAAGTGATGTGTACATACGGCGGCGCGATGTCCCTCATTTACAATGTGTGCATAAAATAAAATATATCCTATGGTATATTTATATCTTCATGAAATATAATTATGATATTAGCTACCATTCATCTGTTTAATAAAATTGTTTGCCTCCTCTCCTATTAATGTTACAATATTTTCTATAGGAAGAAGTGCTACGGTAGCTGTCGTATTCTACTCACTCATGATAATTTCAATGCAATACCTACATTGTACATAGTAAGTTGTTACCCTAATACGTTAACCACTCATTAGAGAGCTTTCATTTTTGCGAATACTAAAAATTACTTGATCTACCCCAGACTGAATTTCTTCTCCCTAAGTTATCTACCTAAAAAAATCATTTGACTTTTTAGAGTCTATTCCACATTGATAGTAACTACGTCTGAGGCTAAGTTGCTTTTTATTCAACCTACTATGGCTTGGTTCGAAATTAACCATCCCTCAGGTTAGTGGGTAAAAATTAAAACTTGCAAACATGGTACCACCCTTTTAAATGAGATAGCCATGAAGATCGATTTTTAAACATTTAAGCAGTCACATTTCAGTTGGACAGTAATTGAAAGAACTTGGTGCAGAGCCCTTTTAACACAGAATGTGTTTTAGCCATGGACTAACTAGCCGAAAATGGAACGCGGGATGGGAACGAAATGTGTGACGGGAAGCGAGAGGTCGTGGGTTCGAATCCCGGCCAGGCCTGAAAAAAATTTTTTTTTTTTTTTCTCGTGAGACGAAGGTCGTGGGTTCGCATCCCGGCCAGGCCTGAAACTCGTGAGACGAAGGTCGTGGGTTCGAATCCCGGCCAGGCCTGAATTTTTTTTTTTTTTTTTTTTTTTTTTTTCGTGAGACGAAGGTTGTGGGTTTGAATCCCAGCCAGGCTTGATTTTTTAACAACGCAATTTTCGTAGTTTCATACTATAACTATATAAATTGATGTTATAAATGAATAGTAAACAATGACGCTTGTTTGGTTGTCACTTGGTTGTGCGACAACGCAAACACATTCTGTGTTTCAATAATTTCGTCCGAAGTTATGTGACAACTATTTTTGAAGGGCGTCTCGTTCCTAGATTCCTTAATAAAATTTTGAGGGGATCCAATCATTCGGAAGCCGTCGACGAGCAAGTGTGCTAATTTCTATGCATTTCACTAAAATCCGTTTTACCTTCGTAAAAGTAAGTGCGTTTTCAGTTGTGAGTTGCTACTCATCTCTAGATCGGATGATGCTGTCTTTTAAATGTCGATGATTGGGAAATCACTTCTATCAATGATAATGAAGATTTAGTCCAGCTCCAGTTTCAGGAGGATTTTGACTCCATTCCAAGAGCCATGTATGACCTTGGACTTATCTATATTGATAAAAACGTAAGTATGTCTGTCTGTACATTGATTAGAATCAGAAATCAGGATCTTTTCCGTTTCATGCTATTTGTAGACGATTGGTACCATTTTCTCAATTTTTATCTTTCTGTCTGTCTGTCCGTTAGTTTGACCGTTTTTCACGGTTACAGTGGTCAATGGAAAACTGATATGAGAGTGTAGAAATGTCTGTGTAAGTCCAACTTAAATTATTGGCTATTTGAAGTTTTTAAAATTTAAGCCAGAGGGGGTGTTTCGGGGGAGGGGGAGGGGTTGAAATGGGTTATCTTGGACATCATTGAACGAACTGGAGATCTGATTAGATGAATATGTTTGGATCATTCTAACTTAAATTACAGGCTACTTGAAATTTTTCAAATCGCCCCATAGGAGGTGTTTTAGGTGAGAAGGGGTGAAGGGGTATCTTTGTCATCACTGAACAAACTGGGGATGTGAGTGGAGGAATATGTTTGGATCACTCTAATTCCAACTCTATTATATTTGAAGTTTAAAAAATTTGAGCCAGAGGGGGTGTTTTAGGGGAGGAGGAGGGAGTGAAATGGGGTATCTTGAACACCATTCAACGAACTGGGGATCTGATTATGAGAATATTTTTGGATTATTCTAACTTAAATCACAGGCTACTCGAAATTTTTCAAATCTGCCCCATTAGGCGGGTTTCCGGTTAGGAGTGGGTTAGGGTGGGGGCGGGGTGTATCTTCGTCATCACTGAACAAACTGGAGATTTGATTGTCGAATATGTTTGGATTACACTAATTCAAGTCAAAGACTACTTTTTTCAAAATTTTCAAATCTGACCCACAGTAAAGGAGGAGGAGTGGGGGAGTTGAAGCGTTTCGAACGTCACTGAACCAACTGGGGACCTAAGTTGTCGCATATGTTGCGAGTATCCCAACTTAATTCAGAGGCTACTTGAAATTTTTCAAATCTGACCCAAAGGGGGTGTTTTCTTAGAGGAGGGTGGTACGGGGAGGGGAAGGGGGTAAATTAGGTATCTTGGCATAACTGAATAAACTGAGAACCTGACTGATTAAATATGCTTGGAATACTCTAACTTGAATCACAAACTACATGAAATGTTCTAATCAGAACCATAACGAGTATTATGAGGGATGGGTGGGGGTGAAATGGAGGTATCTTAAACATCATAACGATAATTTCTTGGTGAAAGTTAGTAAAGACGTAACCAAGCACAACGAACAAATTACATTGAAATCACAACATAATCTTGCAAAATTGGTACTCATTACTATGGTCACCAAAAACATGTGCACGCGCCAACCTAACTGGATTTCCAAATAACGGGCGATGACGAGTCTGCTCCCATCTTCGCAAAATTACACAAGTCTGCTCCCACAACTTTCACCACACTGTACAACTCCGCTCCCCAGATAGTACGTAAATTTATGGAGAATATACGAAATAAAGCGTAATGAAAAACGTAAGGCCGACTGAAAAACTTTACTACTGTCCCCCAATTTTTTAAATTCATAATTAATTAATGGTAAGCATAAGTGGGATTTTTCAAATGATACCAGTAAATTAAGGGAGCTTTGAATAGTCCAAATACTATTTATAAATGAAATGTGTTATCGTTATCTTCCATAAGGCCCCCCACTGTTTTCGTTCCGCCACCCTGGTACTAATCTATTGGTCCAAATAATCTGAATCTTTACTAAGGGATTGACTACTTGATGTTATGTATTTTCGAGACCACTGACCTAGTCGCACTGACGCACGTCAGTCGCACACTGACCTGAGTCGCAGCAGGAATAATATTTGTCCTAGTTCATATTCGGATAGAATAAAGATATGAATTATCTGGTATTTTATGCAGAAAATGCCGATTTTTATAATGATTAAGCCGGTCTTCTGACCGCATGGTAACCAAAAAACTTATGAGATGCAGAGTATTATAAGTTAGGTACCATTACAGTCCCCTTTGGGTTAGTACGCGTATATCTTGTCAGACCACACCTTCAGGGGAGACCCACCCAGTTTCATCGGTCTCCAATCGGAAGGCTGTTCATTAGGAAAACTTCACCTAACGTCTGCCACCCATAAGTTATCCGGCATCGAGAAGAAAAGGGGTGAGTTGTCAATTAGACTCCGAGAACAACAATGACACCCGTTTTCATTTGACTGACTTCGAAAAACGATATCATTGTCCATCCTGAGCTATTAACGAAGGTCGCCCCTTCAAGCGGGTATAGTATTGTTGTAAGAGGCTTCAAGCCCTGTCGAGGTCCCTCGCCTATTAGTACATTTTAGACCCACGAGAGGCAAGACTGCGGTGGAGGAGGGGGCTTGTATAAATCTTTTAGTTCCAGCTCCGTAGAAGAGACCGTTCAAAGGGAAGCACGGACCGAGGCAGATAAGATGCCGGAGCTTGCCACTGTCTGTGAGGTATTTAGCAGTCTACAGCTCAGGACATGAGCCTCAAGGGTCCGCCTTTCAAAGACCGCCCTCTCTGTCTTTTCTCCCTTTTCGCGGCCTCCAGACTCAACTAACGCCGTCCCTTTATAAAAAAAGAAAAGTAAACACTTGAGAAGTGTTCCATGCCCCCCTCTTCCCGTGCGTCTTGTGGCTATTATTGTTTGCTGCGTGTTGGATCAAAAGCAAGAGTGAAGTTTTGAATGAAAATTCTCTATGACTATTCATTCGAAATCTACGTAACATCTAACAATATAGATAGAATCAAACTCGGCTGTTCAGGCCTCGCAAAGGTTTCTGCCTCTGGACACGTCGTCTGAGTCCTCCCTTCCCTTCCTGCTTTGAGCCAATTATAAAAAAACGACCGGTAGACCTACGGTTCTACAGTCACATAATTTATTAATGATTAATTTTACACAGTATTAGTTCATTATGGTTACTTAGCAATATTAGTTTATAACTAAGCGTTATAAATCAGCTTTCCTTGACACTACAGAGACTTAGGGATTATGAGATGCTGTGATAAAATGAGAGCATTCCAAAAAGTGGCTAACGATTTTCCTGCTATGAAAACTAAGGGAGTTACACTTCCCTAGTAACGCATTGGTTGTACGTGAAAATCAATAGAAAACCCCACCGTGACGTGACGCTCGTGACGTGACGAAAACAAATAGAAACGTCCTGTTAATCATTATCTATTAAATGATAAAATTTAAAAAAAACATGGAACATGGTTTCTCCACCGACTGGATTTCAATTTTCAGATAGCATCACTCCATTTTCTTTATATTTGTTGTTCCACTTCTATTTAATAGCATATGGGAACTCTAAAATAAACAAACAACCATTCCCCAGAAAAAAAGCTGTTGTGGGGATCATTTCAGTTCCAGGAAAGACAGAATGTAATTAAAACCCTCTCCTATTCGCATGACGTATAAAGAATAAAAGAACAAAACGAATTGACGGATTCCAAATAATTTTATGCACGCGCAGACTATCGTCGAACTTAATTATTCTTATCGAATGAAATCAATTCACTCCATCAAATTTCATTGTACTTTTGTGGTGTATCAAGTTTGATCCCTAGCATTCTTCAAACAAAGTAATACTTCATAAAGTCCCAACAGAGTAATACTTCAAGAGCCATCGCATCATACAAGAAACTGAACAAATTCTGTGTCATAGAAATTGGCTGTAAACGTAGGAATCACAAGGAAAACTAATATATATGAATCCAATAAATTTTCACCTTTTTGATCAACGCATCGGATCGATGAATAATGTACATAATACGATCCCTTAAGTTGTTTTAATGTGTACTATTGCCTTTTGTACATTCCAAGTCAATTGTGGAATGATTTACGCTTACAACGATATTCCTCATAAGATAAACTTACGAGCTACATCTTTCTGGGTTATGAGGTGCTTTCGATTTACCGTAGACAGCAAGGGATCCTATTGAGGTCGGCCTCGAAAGAATTCAGAGCATTGTATGGCGTTGTATGTGTGTTTCTTTTGCGTAATCTGCTGGCAGTTCGTCCATTTGTACTTCTCAGTTCTTTTGAAAAATCAACAGAATGATACTGACTACTGTACTTCTTTGAGGATTCATTTTGTATGAATATCAGTGTTCAATGTACAAAAACTTGTTTCTTAACTTCAGATAGAGTCATTATGAAGTTTTCTTTCAGTAGTGCGTTGGTTCATTTCGCTCCAATGTTAAAGGGAGTAAACTTGGCTTTCATCTCTTTAGCAATAACTTTTCTGATGAATAGAAAACATTCTTTCTATGGTCAAAGGGTTCGGAAAAGAAAGAACGAAGGGATTATTGGCGAAGCTAGGGCTGACCTCAGGGCTGTGCGCTTACTTTATCCTTCTTTCTTGATCTTTTCTCTTGGTTTTCTTCAACGGCCTTCCATACGCCCTCTGAGGACGTGAAAACTTTATCCCGAGAGTAAGTTGGTAGGTACCTACTTATATACCTTAAGGCTAAGTATCACAGGTTATCATGCAACTAGGTATTCAATTGTAATTTTTGGGTCAAGTATGGAAGAAAAAATATAGATACTGTAAGATGATCGTGTGACCAGATGTCTTGTAATTGAAGGAAATTTTCCAAAACATGATGATCGATAGTAGAAAATTGATATCCAGAAATAATTGAGCATAATAGTTGTTGAGCTGAATACCGATGTTAAGATAAACGACCTAATTTTCCTCTCATTTTACATTGTGTGTTTTTATTAACGAGATTCAACGGCACTTGTATGATTCAATATTGATTTTAAAAATTAGGAGGTTGGTGAGAACTCTTATAGCGACTCCAAGTTCCCGGAAATGCTTGAGAAAAAGTGTGAGGATTGTCATACCAACCTAATATTCTCACTATTTTTGGCAGTTATGACATCATCTGTTTATTACGATTTGCACGTTTTACTATATGCTATTTCGCGTCGTGCCGTTCATTAGGTATGATTGCAGTGCATAAATCGTCCTATGTAGCTACGATTCGGTGTATAGTCGTCGGACGATGGTTTAATTATTCCATATCAATTTCAACATGATTGTATCCTTTGCAGTTGCTGCGCATGCTCCGATGTGTAATCCCATATATGGGGGGGGGGGGGGGGGGGTGGTGTGGAAAGGGATTGAGGGTTGATCTCAGTAGTTTGGTCCTAATAGGTAATTTATAAGTAAGTACTTTTAGAAAGTCCTTTTAAGTAAGGACTTTTTTGAATCAGATCCATAGGGGGTGTCGCAAAATTTTCAGCATAGTTTTTTGCTTTTATTTATGTGCTAGTTCATCATCATGGACAAACTTCATCAGACTAAAATACTGCTAAAAAATATTAGTTTAACAATTTTTTGGCTCGAGAACAGTAGGTATATTTATCTCAATCCTATTAATGCTAAGGACTGTAATCGTACGGAATCTCACACACACATACACACACACACATTTTTTTTTTTTTTTTTTTTTTTTTTTTTTTTTTTTTTTTTTGAGAAACTTCCCCTCAAAGACGCCATTAAACTGAAAAATAAACAAATAAAATAAAAAAGTGGGGAGGACGCCCAGGTTTACCCGACGCCGGCTCTAGGGATAAGGGAAGTTGCAGGACGAGGAGGAAGAATGGGATGAAAGGAAGTGCCCCTATAAAATGACCACCAGTTCAAGTAAGAACCCCTCAGGACGCGGGTGGTGATACCACGGAGTACTCCTGCCGAGATGACCAACTCGAGTAACTCCGTGGCGCTTTTCCCGCACCACACCCCGCGCCATGACACGGTCGCGGCAATGACCTTGATGTTATTAGGTGCCACTCCTTTTAGCTCAGATATCGCTTGGCGCAGATCATTTCTATCATATTTACTTTTCTTAGCCCGCCAGGTCTGCTCCATGTCCAAGCTACCACTGACAACCTGGACATCCAGGATTATGGCAGACCCATCGGGCTTGATCGCAACGATATCTGGCTTCTTGCCCCGGTCACTCGGCATGTGGTATAGTCTCTCTCTTTCGACATCCCAACCGCTAGATGACAAAGCACCTGCTATCTGCTTGGCAACCGCATCGTGACGTAAGATGCGGCCACCGTGAGTACGAGGACACTGCTGCACCACATGATAAAGAATCTCATTTTTACCCCGACAGGCACGGCAAAGGGTGTCTACTGTCCCGCGACTACTCCTCAAACACCTCACCGAGGTGGCTAATGTAGCCACCCGGACAGTGTGAAAATGGCGATAGTCGGGGGCCCCAATGCCCTCTGAAGCCCATTCCACCCACAGAGTAGAAATGGGGGATTCAGAGCACTGCCGGAGTTCTTTACCATCTACTGACTCATGCAGTGCAGCAGCGAACTCAGCAGATGAGCTGGGTTTTGGAGCAGTTGGTGTTGCTCGATCGCACCACAACAACTGCTGCTGGACAAAGTCCAGGTCAGCAGCAGTGCGGGCGACCTCCCAGCTCGAGCCCCTAAGGGCAAGCAGGCGCTGGCGGCGTAAAGATGGGATGCTGGCAGAAAGAGAGACAATACCGAGTCCACCGGCCTTGACCGGTGCGTGGATGTAAGCACTTGGGACACCAGGTGGAAAGCCTAGCCAAGAGCGCACAGCAGAGCGAACTTCACGATCTAACTCAAGCAGCCTCCCCGCAGTAAGCCTGCCAAAGACTAACCCATAGGTTAGCTTTGGCAGTAAGTACGTGCGAAGGAGGCGCAGCTTCTGCTGTGGCTTCAATGGAGCCTTGGTGACACGAGCTAATGCTCCACCAAGGTCCACACGGCTTGTGGCTATAGTGGCCACACCCATGAAGTCGACCCCAAGGTACCGCCAGACCTCCAACACGGATCGGGCGGGGATGGGTGTCTGTCCTAAGACAAAGCACTCCTCATCCACCACCTTCACCTTATGTTGGCGGCCTGACGGGACCAAGGAGACCGACCCACACTTAGAAGGGTTGACCACTAGACCACACCTGGCCAGCTGCTCAGCAAAGGCATTGAGGGCGACCTGCAAGCCCTCGCAGGGTTTCTGCGAGTAGGATGACATCATCGGCAAAAGCCAATGCACCTACTCGCACCCCAGGGGCGAGATCAAATCCTATTTCATCCGGCAGCTTACCCAAGGCTGTATCCACGGCCAGGTTAAAGAGGAGTGGCGACAGAGGATCCCCCTGGCGTACCCCGCGCCCAATGACAACATCCCCTGACATCTCACCTTGTGCCTCGAGGACCGTCACGCCTTCGTGGTACAGACAGGCAACATACTCAATTAAACGAGCAGGGGCCCCGACACCACGAAGACAATCGGTCAGGGCAAAGTGGCTGCGCACACACACACACACACACACACACACACACACACACACACACACACACACACACACACACACACACACACACACACACACACACACAAACACACACACACACATAACACACACACACACACACATATACACACATATATACACATATATATATATATATATATATATATATATATATATATATATATATATATATATATATATATATATACATATATATATATATATAACGAAATAACCCGTTCCTAGTTGGTTATACCCCCAACTCATTCTCGATGTTTGTTCTTAGACCGTCAGCAACGATTCATGGAAATAATCGGTTATCTACATAAATATATCAAAATGGCATTGAATTTAATTTAATTTTGCAGTGTAGTAAAATTAACTCGGCTCTATCTTCTTGGGAATGGTTAACAATATCATTGTTAGTATTTCGATATCAATACAGGTATTTGAATGAGTCAAGATCTAGTTTCCTGATAATTGTGACTGATTAAACCGATAACTGAGTGATGCGACTGATTTTACGAATGTAGATAATATGTATTTCTATGTGCATTTTTCATAACTAATAACATGAATCATGAGAGTAGGCGCCGCATTACTTGAAGAATATCGTTCTCACGATGAACCACTATGTCGATGGAAATAACACCTACCTACCTGAGTATTCTGAGAAGTCGAAGATGAAGAGAAGGGGAATGTAATCGGTTGCATTCAACAAGCCGAACCGCATAATTAAGTTTACTGACGTATTTATAACTCCTACTATTAAAAGCAGTTTTTTACAAAGGTTAAAACTGCCGCAATTAAATAATGAAATATATGGGTACCTATTAGAGGAAAGAAATATTTTTAAAAAATACAGAGAAGAAGAAACTATGTTAGATCGATGAACGTTTCAAGTTAGCAGGTTGTGACGTACCGTCATTACTCAAATCGATAAGCAGTCCAATAGTACTAACGAGAGAACCGAAATATCACTCAATTATCAGGGTGAATTTGACTTTCAAGTGTGTATCTTAAGCTAGGAGTTCATTTCACACCTCGAGGCTAATCCAATTTCATATAGGCAGACACCTGTTGAAGGGGTGCAGGAAGACACCTACCTATCTACCTACCTGAACAATCAACCCTGCCTGCGGTCAAAACAGTCAACCTATAAGAATGCACTCGTTGATTTATGTATTTCTCATCTGAATATTTTCGGACGAGGTCAGGGCTCCGGATACTTGTGGTAGTTTTGTGATGAGCTGGAATTATTGGAACAAAAATGAATTTTGATATTCAACTTGATTAACAACAATATTAGTTTGATAACGACGGATAAAATAGTAAAAACGGAATTAGCTTACCTATCAGTTCACTGATTTGCTCTAGAATAGGATTTCACCAGCAATTTATAAGAAGGAAAAATCGCGATCGACTCTTATTCATTATACAGATCAGGAATTTCACAATAAGCTTTATTATTTAAAATTTATTTAACGGATAAAATCTAAATAATAATTTAACAGTAACAATGCTTACCTGGAATCCTGAACGTGTTATATAAATATATATTTTGTGCGAATATTTTAAAATGGTCGAAGGTAATGCAATTCTCATTATACCCCTCACTGAATTATAGATAAGGACATCATCCAAAAACAGCAGAAAACGACTAATTAAACATTTACCTATGTGACAAACTTATGGGGAACGCTGCAAAGCCTCCTTCAGCAAGTAGCGAGTTGGAAAAAAATATATAAAACATCTTTGTGGGGTAAAAATAATATGAATGTATGCTTATATATTTAAATATGTGGCACATGTTTTGGTTTGTCGTTTAATTAGTTTGTAGATAGTCGAATAAAGAACGTGAACGGCCATCATCTGATCAGGTATGTACTGACATGAGACATATACAGGAATATTCTTGATAGAAGTCTTGACCTATTGCGTCCACCACCCAGGCATAAGGCAGGATCTCTAGATCCGTAGTACACCACCGGTTCTTGAGGTGGTTATCATCCTAGTGACAATTCTATGTCAAAACACATCCGCTGCAATCCTTGATTTTGAGACGAAGCAGTGGAACAATATATTTTACACTCTACCTACTTGAGCTGTATGGCTAGGCATTTTGTGGTGGCTAAACGATAGATTCATAGACTTGGACAGGAAGGTGCAAAGAGCGACATGTAAAAATGAGGTGTCACATCTGCTTTCACCTAGGTAGTACGCTCCAGGAATCTCAAAGTATTGAATATCTTACTAATATTCACCCGTTTATAGTCATTGAAGGGTAAACTGTCACAGAGCAGGACACCAGGATTTAATCAAGGGAAAGTCGATGTCTTACATTTTTGTAATATTGAAGTCAGGAACAATAGATCATGTCATTTGTATGTAAATCACTTGTCCATAATATTATTTATTTACAGTAGGATGCCAACTGTTTATGCGTATTCGCAATTCGACGAGCGCAGCGGAAAGCTTCAGGAGTTGCAGGGTAGTGATTTCGCCCTGCGGCGCGTTGACCACCCATCAAGCATCTGGGAACAGCAACTTGGTAGCTAACCTGAGAACCGCAATCAGTGCCCGCTCCATCCTAATTACGGGACCGCCTTCTGAATTTTAAACAGATATTGTCGGAGTGAATGATTAAACCTACCTGTTAATGGAGGATAATGATGCACGTTGTTCCACTCTGGTCTGATCACCAACACGCGTTCTACAAGGACGTAAACGTATGCCTACGCCAAGAATAAAATAATAATATATCGAATAAAAAAGTTGTTACTCCAATAATAAATCAATCAATATCAACATTACATCTTTGACAGCAGTACGGTTTGATATTAATTTTTTCTTCGCATTTCTATTGAGCGTGGTTGAAATTTTTAAGTACATTTATTAACTAATAACGAGAGACGGTCACTCTCTTACTATGTATATTGTACACTAAGTATGCTCGCAACTTACACTTACCAATGATCAACATAGTGCAACTTGTTTTTTAGTTCACCTAAACGCTGTTATATATTAGGTAGTCATTACTTATAACTAAATCTGATAACCTAATTATTTGGTGTTATTAACATTGTAATTGATAACTGCGATTTAAATTCATCATTTATGACTAAATTTACCGAAATCAGTTCATAGTTACAGCCCTTCAACTAATTGATCATTTCGGGAAACTTATGTGAACTGATAGATAACTGATATGGTGTTTAGTTATTAGTTACTTATAGCCGGTGTTGGCGTACGGAATTTAGTTGCAGTCAGTAACTCATAACTGATTAGCTAGATAAATTTTAAATATCAAAATCAAAACCAGTGAAAGTTTGGTGAAAAATGCCCTTCGCGCACCACGATTTGTTGATCTAGTTTTTATATAAATCAGCCATGTATTATTTAGTTTATGTGTTATTACTGTTGGCCACTGTTTTAACCCTAAAAATCTCAATCTATTAACTATTTTGGCGCAATAATATTCGCTACATGCAAATTTTATAAATTTATCGAGAAGGATAATTATTAGGATTTTTTCGAATTTGAAGAAAATAATTTAAATTTAGACAAATAATTTTCTGTAATTTTTGGATACTTCCCCAATCAAATATGAACAATTTTCCGTGTACTAAAATATTTATTGTTCAAACTCATTTTCCTACCGTAAGGATGCATTTTCAGGCCTTTTTCGATATTTGTTTGGGCTGTTTGGTAATTTTTGGGCTCTTTTTCCAAAATTCAAGCGTTTTATTGGACACTATGCTAAGCAAGAAAATGTAGTTTGTAAAATTTGGTTTACTTAAAAAATAATGAAGAAATAAATTAATGACATTCCTCAGAATACTGTAAGTAGGTATAGGTACGGTTTATTTCAGTCAGTTTCATCAGCTGGCACTTTTATACGTTAGTGTAGCAATGATAATTGAGGTAACGAAATCATGGATTTGATATTTTGTCGTAGTAAATGAAGCACGTTGTTGTTACACCAAGAAACGAAACTACTTAGGCCGGTAGGTACCTACTTACCTACCAGACTCGCTGGTTTGTCATAAGTAAACGAAGAAGATAGGTTGTTGCTCTGCCAACGAATGTAACTGCAGATCAGCCTTGCCTCGATGTAAGGATGCGCTAGTGTCCAATCTTGAGAATATCACCAATAGAGTTGTTCACATATTCTTGACACCATATATTTTTCTTCCACTGCGTTAGATGGGACCCTCAAATAAGATAAATACTCGTAAGTAAGTGAATTACGATAAAAACTAAGGAATATCTATCGACTCTACGATAGTTAAAAGCGCCATCAGTCTCCTATCATATCCACGACCTAGATCTTGGCATAAGGAGGGCACTCTCTGAAGCATCACCTCAAAAGAAACGAGCCCCCCTCCCACCCTTCATCTCAATCACCACTTAAGGCAGACGGTGGCTTGGAGATAAATATGAAAAATGTTCTGATAAGCCAGACTCTTGATTCATTGCTGATAAACTTGGAAGCGTAAGTTGAAAGCTGCGAAAGAACGAAGCTTTTCGTGATCACCCAGATTTATTATTCTCGTTAATTCAAAGTGCCCAAAAAGAATCAAGCATTTACAAATGGATCGTAAACGGTGGATAACTATGCTTCTGGTATTTTACGATATTTAAAAACAAAACAAAAACTGCGCTGTAACTTATTACACAAAGGTTTATTATTTATGTAATTGATAGCCCTTTAACAAAACTAAGTATTATTCATTATGTGAATATATCCGCAGTGGCATTGACGCCTACCGAGAAGATATTAAATTAAAAACACCTACATTTTACTCGTACGACTATTTTGAATTTAACACAAGCTGACTCACCAACTGAAATCAGTGATATAAACTAAATCACATACCTACGCTTCGTAGCTCCACTTATAGGTGGCAAAAGTTGTAATAATCTGAATTTCTTTGGAATTATATCAGCTGATACGATCGTCATAGTCTATTAGGTAATTTTTACTATGTTTTCCCTGTTGCGATACGTTCCATGTTGATTTTTTTCCTTGTTAAATTTCTGGCCATTAGGGAGGAGAGCAAACCTATGAAGTTACAGCTACATGGGTGGTTTCTTTCGATTCATTGGGAGGACAAAAACTACCTACCAAACTGAGTCTAAGGTGCATTATCGAAATTGAACTGGACGATGTCACCTACCAGAAGAAACAAAAGAAAAATCTACACTACATGCAGATGCATCGGTACATGGATATGCCTTATTTTTCTCCCTGTGAAATAAGTGTTTTGTGTCTCAAGTTAAAAACGTCTCAATTAAATTAGCTAAGTCAGCTGATAATAAAAGACCCAATTAATTCAATCGTCTCATAGTGTTCCAGAGAGTCACCATATCTAATTTCGGCTTCTTAGGATGAAAAGGAAACAATGTAGCTTACTCAGCTGATTATAAATGAACCAGACATTTTAGTCTTCTCTTAATCTCCAGGGAGTCTCCCTATCAAATCTTAACTTCCTAAGATGAACAGAAGAGATTTTAGCTCAATCAGCTGATTAGGAAAGAGCCAATACCTGCAATCGTCTCTTAGTGTCCCAGAAAGTATCCCTATCAAATTTCAACTTCCTAGGGATAACAGAATATAATTTTTTCTCTCTCAGTTGATTGGGAGAGAGCCAATAATTGCAATAGTCCCTTAGTGTTCGAAAGAGTCTCCCTACCAAATCTCAACTTCTTAGATTAAACAGGAGACAATTCAGCTCACTCAGCTGATTAGAAAAGACCCAATAATTGCAATAGTCTAGTACCTACTGCTTACAAGTACTTAGTACTCAATAGTATACCTACCATGTACCTAGTGACTTCTTTTCATATTATCAGTTCATTATGGTTACTTAGAATATTAGTTTATAACTTTAATAAATCAGATCAACGACAACAAAAACTAATTAATAGTTAAGTATAAATGTTATCCATTTGTTGAATAACAATGGTTGGGTTCCTCCTCAACCTAAAGTAAACATTGTTGAATGTATTTCGGATATTTAATCAATCAAATGACCATTACCACATAGGTACAATTCATATCAAGAGAATGATATTTTCAGTTCTATTCCCTAAAGAGAGAGCACCATCCTGAATATTAACTACTATGATTATTTATACCATTAATAATCAATGGTTTTCAAAGTAAGGAGTATGTAATTTAAAACCCAGGGGCAAAGCGCCCTGCCAAGTCTGAAGGCATCGAACATTTAAAAATAACATGGAGCAGGATTACTGTTATGTAAAAATGCGTGTTGTAAAAGTCCGCAGTATGAAATCATATCATGATTTGGTATGATAACGTGGGTAATATAAGGGACGTCCTTCAAAATCTTACACATAGCAAAAGCCCGTAAAGTAACATTTTACACTAAAACTGTTTACAAATTACGTTAAAAATTGTTAAACATTACGTAACCGTTCACGGAATTTTCATTATGCCCTTTTTGATGTAGATCGTGACATTCCATTTGTATAAGTACCCCGCTGATGTATGTAGTAAAATATAGTAAACAACGTTTGACTAGTCAGCAAAGGTTCATTTAAGGGTAGGATAAACCCATGATTTTGAGGATTGATTTTCCATTGACTGGAGAGGGTAAGTTGAGTGATCACATATTGGACGCCTGGAGCCATAGACTGATTAATATGGAACTATGTCAGGTTACTCCCCAAAGCTCAATTACCCTAAGAAAAGGGGTACGCGCAGGGTGGATAGGGTGAGAAAGCATGTTATTATCAGATCTTTGAGTCTCCCTGCAGAGACTTGAGCAAAGGGCAAAGGAAGTCGAGGTGAGGGGGAGCCGATATGACGCCCTCAGGACCAACGGGGACCCTTCCATCAATCCAAGCTGAATCTCGATGCTTTGGTTCGATCGAGCGGGAAAGGCCAACTTGTGTGTTTACCGAGTGTTCCGCGTCAAACTCGGCAGCCAACTTACTAATCAACCGGGGGTCTTGTAGCTAATAATTCAGAGTGAATAAATCAAAGTTTATGCCAACTACCGTAAGCTTGAGGAAGACTAATCCCGACGTCAATCCCCTTTCCGCCAAGCTTGAAACTACCTTAGACCCATTTCCTTTACCTCCTGTGAAGTTTACCAGACCGTTAACAGTAACGTTCACCCATTTACGGAGCTAGGATTCAAATTCGGATGCATTTGCATAATCAGACCCGCACAGTTTCAAACCCGTTTCATTGCACGTAAGAGAGTAGGTTAATAAAATTAATGTTTATGGAGCCTGGAAGAATGTGCTGCTACTTAGTAAAATCCAATTGTGTGCTTATGAGATATCTTTGGTTGATAAGTAGTGGATTTAGAAATTTGTTCATTGACATTTTATGTCTTTATTTAGGCACATTAACGAAATAAGCGTTAAATTATTGCGTAAAAAAAAAAAAAAGCGTTTGAAAAAAAGCGTTACGGTCGGTTTTCTGATGATTTCCGCTTACAACCGAGTCGTTGCTAGGGAAATGGTACTTCGTCGTTTTTCTTCCCACAAAATTCGTTGACCATTCGTTCGAAAGCTCTCGATTTATCCAACCATATTATGTTAACTACTGCGAAGTGCGTGGCCAACAAGCTGTGTTATGAGCATGGTTATTTGAATAATTGTTTACACACAGGTGATCATTCTCAATACTTACTACAAATATCAAGCGGTTCCGTAAGCCGGGAATATTAGACGTGTGCTGCTGAAAATGCTTCCCGTGGTTATACACTATAACATACGTGCATTCATATAAACTTAGTAGTACCTAATAAATCGTTGGCGATTTTTGGCGAAAATTACTCTATTGCAATTGCTCCGAAAATTTTATTTAAATTTTTTACAAAATTTTCTTCATTGAAATTCTTTTTATGGCATTCAGAAACTAATCCTGTAGAGTTTTTCATATATATTTTTCATTTTTTATTATTCATATATATATATACCTACATTAACATCTTAGACGATAACACTCCTTAGAATTAAGATAAAAAGTTTGTTCTAGCGTCACAAAATCAAGCTTCCCATATGGAATGAAGAGTTTGTTGGCCACCACTATTTTATTACATTAAATTGCTCAAATTTCAAAGAATCTGCTTTAAAAATTAGTAAAATACATTTATATTTGTATTTTTTTAGCCAAAATTAAGTCTAAAGATGCTTATCGATAATGAACTAGAAAAATGATGTATGATTGAAAATTATGGTGAAAAATGAACTTTAGTTTTAGAATTACGAGTATTTGCTGAATATTCCATAAATACTTAAAGAAAAAAATCTGAAAATCCAAAATTTTTTTTGAATTGCAAAACACTTACCTAGAACGAGTATTTCCCACACAATTAATCAGTAAACAATGTTAATTTGCATTCAAAGTGCCGAAATTCCAAGATACTGTGACTTAATATACCTACTTATAATAATAAAATAAGTAATTTACGAAAATTCGTTCTTTTCTGCGACTTGGCGAGACATTTTATTTACAACTATAGATTCGTACTGGATGAATCACTACTGTCACAAGAACATAAATATAAGTTGCCCATATTTGTCCCAATTATAGTCCCATTACAGTTGCCCAAATACGACTACCACTTCTTTTTTTTAGATCCATAGGGTAGACGAAATGTACTAGGTACATAATTCTGTCTATTTAATTTAAGTAGGTAATTTAGTAGGTACCTACATTTCTGTCAACTCTGAATAAGTGGTCCTATAAACCGAAAAAAAAAAAAAAAATTCTTTCTGTTCAATTCTCATAGAGTACACCTACTTGTTTTACCACTCATTGACACTAAATTATCCTTATTCCCTCCCAGCAATGGGTAAAGCGGCTCAAAAGAGCTTGTGCCGCTACCTCTCGGGTTGAAGGTGGAACTAACCTCGAGTTCGGAGTATGCGGTCCTACCTGTTCCCTCCCTCGCAGCGGCCGCTGGTCTACGACCCGGACCCATCAATCTCAATCCCCGTCTCCGCCGGTTTGCGGCTACGCCGACAGACAATTTTTTCCCATTTCCCCCTCACTAGGTCTGTAGGTACCCAAAGTTCCCGATAATTGGGGAAGAGCCATCGCTTTCACGTCAGACGGTGAGGTTCGACTCTTGAAACAGACACATTAGGTACGTACCATAAAATATTGCGGGGTGAATCTAGCAAGTTTTTGTTGGCGGAGCTACTTCACTATTGATGGCTAATAATGCTGCTGAATTTTGCTTCTTGAAGTTTACTACGTAATTACTCAAATCCCCCGCTCGCTTATTCCTTCAATTCCACGTTGAAATAACACAAAAATAACAATTCACACAAACTCAAGCAATGAATAGGTAATGCAATAAACCACTTCGTTACAGCAGGGAAATATTTCATTTACAAGATATTTTTACAGCCATGTAAATACTTACCGTCTATATTAACAGGACTAAAACAATAAAGCCAAGTTCGGGAATGGGCCCTTGCGACCCGTCCAGAAGCTAGTGGTCAAAGGACTATTGTAGGGTATTTGTTCATAGATTCTCATAATACGTAGCTTGCTTTTATACTTACCTACTCAGAAACATTGAAACATCAAATTTAAATATCATGTACCTAGCTGGAACACAAACATTTATAAACTCATTAATTGTAAAAAGTGGAAACAAGTAGAATAATATTTTATGAAGAATACTACTAGATACTCGTAATACTAAAATACTATATTGGGCGTTATTTATTAAGAGTCAATACAATATTACAGGTTTTTTACAGGATATGAATTTTCAAGAAGTCATTGTGCCAACCAGATGTGAGCAATTGCATGGGGTATGCACCATGCTCCCTTGTTGTGGATATTAATTGAATAAAAAGGCTGTAAATTAGTCGTAAGTGAGGCATATATTTTAAATGAGAGCCATGGATATTGCCTAGTGAAAATGGTTGTTCCCACAGGTTGCCCGAATGATTCATCGAACAGCACGATATGGTAGATGTTCCTTAATCTTGTGGTTTCTAATCAATGAATGATAGATAAAAACCATGTGAGGTGGCTGAATACCAAATTTGTCAAAGAAAACATTGATTCGGTTCGAGGGTGCGTCAGAGTGAGATGTGCAGCATTTTTGAAATCGGTTCATTTGGTTATACTTCAAAAATACTGACCTAAGAACCCATCCTTTCTTGGAATCCTAGAGTTTTTGTCGCCAAAACCAAATTTGTATTTCAGTCCGAATGAGGGTCATCTGGAATGACACATATTTATATAATACCCACATCGAAAGAATTATGGGATCAGTTTCCTCGTAGAAGCCAGACCTCAGATCAATCGGACTAAGTTCACATAATAACTCATTTTTAGGAACCTAGTGGAGATGGGATTCACCCTGCTTTTATTGTTTTTTCTCAAACACTGAGAACGGTTAGCGATATCAAGCTCCGACTTGAGCCACAAAAGAATGAATCGCGCTTCATGAGGGTCGTCCTCCACTGGAAGCGACTAAGCGTATTCGTCCGTATATAAGCGACTAATCCCATAAGCTTGAAACGTATTAGAGGTCCTCCACTGCAAGCTACATGAGCGACGCGACTTCGCGTATTTTGAGGCGACGAGCGACTGATCCCATCCGGATGGGATCAGTCGCTTGTCTTCGAGCGACCTGGCTTCCCCCTCCCATGTTTTCTCGACGCACCCTTCGACTGTGATTCACATTTTCCTGTTCCTGTTGCTGAAATTGTTTTCTAATTACTCAATAACCCCTCACCCTCTTGGGTAGTCCAAAAAAAAAAAAAAAAAAAAAAAAAAAAAAAAAAAAAAAAAAAAAAAAAAAATTGATTTTATTTCCCCTGATTTTTATTTGCTTAAAACTTTTTATCAGGCACCTCATAAATGCTCAAGTTCCATTTCGAAATCTCAAGAATTGTGGAAAAAAATATTTGGAGGGGGGGGGGGGCGGTAACTACTTTTGAAGAAAATGCTCGGATTCCATTATGTTTTGGCTCGTTGTCCTTGATATCGCTGGTCTTTCACAGTGTTTGAGGCATATAAGGAATTTAGGGGCCCCCCCCCCCCCCCCCAGAGGTGCAATGGGGGCCTAAATCCTCATAAAAAGATAGAGGAGAGTAAAGAGAGACCACTCCTACTAACAGCTTTTAATGAGCCATGTTCGGAGAAGATTGGTTTCCAGTCACTTGGAAAGCCCATCCAACGCCGAACCCAGCTGCTAAGACATTCGAGCACAGGCCGTGACGCCCGTTGTTTCATCTATCTCTGAAGCCCTGACGGGACCTCGATGGAGGTAACTCTGTTACAGGCAACACAAAAATAATAGGGTGCATCCCGTCTCCATTAGGTATCTAATCATGAGATATAATGTGAACTTTGTACGAATGATCTGGGGTCTTTGGCGTCTACAAGGAAAAGTGATCTCTTAATTCTTTTGAGGTGTGTATAACATATAAAAAAGCGTTAAACTCCCGGAATCGTTTCAAAATGCCTAAAAAAATATTTCCAAGAAGAAATTAAAAAAAAAGGTTTATATATTATATTGACAGTGCTCTTATTTCAAAACAATGTAACATTATAATAGGTACTACTATTTACGAAAATTCACTCATACAATCATGCTGCATGGCTGGAACTTTTTAATGTATATAAAATCATATATCCTAAAAATTCGTGAATGAATGTGCCAAAGGGAAGTATATCAATCATCAGTATCAATGCCCGTATCAATAATGAGGTGCTAATGAGACTATAATAGTACCCAGTCTGTTACCTCAGTGTTTGAGTTGGTTATTAGCATAGCGCATATCGACTGCACGGTCGATTGGTTCAGGTCATAACATATTATATCTATTATGCTCATCTGAATTAATATTACAATGCCATTAATTGGATGCTAATACTATCCATTAGATGTGATGCGTATCGCAGACTAGAGAGATTGACTACCTCCCTTTCTCGTCAATGAGGAGTTGTAGGCGAGGCGCCATGGATATGATTGCAAAGAGGAAGGGGGAGGGGGTATTGAGATTAAGACTGTTTCGGTATTCGATTGCACTGGGTTCATTCAGCTATACCTGCTCAATTTCATTCATAACTACGAGAGCTGAATGCTTAATTACAGTTACGTACGTAGAATGTTGACCATAAATTTACAGAATTCACCTCCACCAGACACCATAATCATTGACAAATCATTGGCCTAGTTCATTTATAAGGCATGTTTATATGTGTCACACATCCAAACATGAACTATTATTTTCCCCTTGATTCCATCAGTTGAATGATTTTGAAAAAAATGGGCTTTCCAAAAATGTGCAATATGAAGGGTATTGGATGATTGAAATTGGCCAAAAGAGGGGTGAATAGCTGGATGACTGTGTAGGGGTAAATATACCCCTCGCCCACCCCTAGGGCAGCCGTCCATCTATGACGCCAATGCATTTCTTTTTATTGTGTTTATAGTTATTTTTATGCGCATTTTATTGCGCGGGTTAGCCTCGACAACCTGCGCTTTATCAAATATGAATTATAGCTCTATTTTCCATTTTAGCATCTTTGCTTATGTTGTAGAAACTTTTCTATTTGTATTCAAACATAACGACTCTTAGTTGTTTTATTAACCCTATATATCCATGTTACAATATGTGAGGAAGCTATATTGCCCACACCCAACTTGGCAGTCGTTTCTCAGTCATGGTCAGGTCCCACACCCCTCTGGATCAATTCTAATAGGCCGTCCTTTTTTATACGAAGCCTAGGCTGTATGATCTTGCTTCAGGTGGTCGTGAATAAATGGAATCATGGAATCACTCCATACTCCAGGAAGATATTCGTAACGAGAGAGAATATATTCTATCCGTTCAAGAGGGAGAACATAACAGTCCGCAAGTATTAGATCCACCTGCGTTTACATTGAGGGCTAAGCAACTTGTATTAGAATGAAAGTGGTAGTAAAAATAAAATATAATAATCTTAGCTCATGGTGCCGGTGGAGGGATTTGTGAAACAAACATGGGCGAAGGGGAAAATACCTTTTCGGCCGAATCACAAAACCGCACGTAGGCCCAGGAGAACGCCCAATGATTAGTGGTGTCGTCTTCGGAAGAACCCAATTACCTTCAAAGTAAACAGTAGGAAAATTGTTAATTGGAGTCCAGAGAAGGGCCAGGCGCAGGTGGACCAGACCAGCAGGTGGGTCCTGATGTTTGTTTTTGTAATCTCTTGAAACTCCTTTACGCAGGGTCATTTCTTTACTGATAGGGAGGCGTGTTTTGGGTAAAAAGTGCCATCCACCTTGCTGTTAACCATCCATTTTTTGTTGGAAACCTCTGCTTGGGGAATTCTTATCGAATCCTTACCAAAATGATACATTCCTATACGACAAAGAACAGTCATAACATTATTTATTAAGTTGATTTAGATAGAGATCACTTCAAAACACCACTCTCAATACAGCTTATGTAAATTGATTGCATCTCTACAATGATCATCTTATAAACAAATTGCCTATGATGGTATATACCATTAGATTTCGCAAATGTAATTCAAAAGGAAAATCTTATGCTTGTATGTAAGGAATATTAACCTATAATTTGACAACTATCGTTGAATACCTATTGCCATTCTTGCTGGCACTTCTCAAGGGTAAATTGAAGTAACTGTAAAACTTCTTTGAATATAATTTGGAAACCAATTAACTGAAATAATGTATGAAAACTGGGACCAAGGTACGAATTAAAATTACATCCTCCTGTACAGTACTCTGGGCTTATACCAAAACTTCAGGTTGGCATCCGGATGCGGAAGTATAAAAGAAACTCATTGTATAGAGGTTTTAAATATTCATATATTTACTTAACCAATTCTCAACCCGAATCATCAATTTACTACTAAATTACCTCTTTACTTTACCCACCTTATAATTTTCACTTTTTTTTTTACATATTACCAATGAGTGTTACCCACGTATTCGATTTATATTTTTTCAATATATTTCATTCTAAGAGATTTGACATCATTCGCAAGCTTCTACATGAGATGATTTCTTTCTATGTTTTTCTAAGTTTCCTCACAGGTGGTGCCATACTGGGTGTCCCTCACAGTAGAGGGGATGCTTTGACGTCACCAGCACAGGAACTTTGAAAAATCATAGAAAGAAAAGACACGTAGCGCCTAAAGGCTAATGAGTGATGAAAGTAAAATACGTGTTTCATCTTCATTTCAAATTTTAGTTTCTTAGGTTGCATAACAAAGAATTTAGGCCCCGGAGATCACAGTAACACAAGCCTTCGTGTGTTTGTGTGTTTATTACGTGTCTCTGTTTTGTGTCGCTGTTACGAGTCGCTGTTAGATGAAAATTTTCGACTACTAATTCCCCGTAAAACGTATTCTTTGTTAAAACCGACTCATTCTAGGAAACTGCGGTTGATATCAAACTTCTTAGTGTGAAATTTCATTCCATTTTATAGTCTGTATACCTTTTGGTATTTTCACCAACCGGTGATTCTCTTCGTTAAACCAAATAACGACTGATTCGGCCCACATGCATATGACCCTTTGTAGAAATGACCGTACCCAAGGGTAAGAACTGGACATTGACGTGGGTACCTATTTAGTCAATTTTCAGGTTCGCAGAGACGATTTCCAATCTCCTTTGTGATAAAATTACTTTTGTTCCAGCATCCATTATAGGTTGTTGGCAGTCTTATGAATTGCAAAGAGTCTAAAGGCAGCAAGGTCCTTTACCTTGACTGAAAACTTGGTACAAAGGATAAACAGTTCATCGGTTGTTTTGGCTACTCGAAAATTGGAAGTTACCAAATATGGTCGCTACACTCATGAGAGGATCGATGCTGGAATGGGCCTCTGACCCATCCCATAATATGTGGTAAAACTATTGTGCTGCAATCACTGGATGTTACTGCCTGTTTGATGCCCGCTCGGATCCTTGGCTACCCGCAGAAAGGGCTCCTCTTTTTGTGAAGTTGCGATAGAACAAATAACCGACTTGAAAGGATATGAGAAAGATATCGGCTCTTGTGGGAACGTCGGGGCGAATATGCCTTGGAGAACTGAGGAAACTTGATTTACGGACCTCGCTTTTGTCTTATCGAACGGTTCCCGGCCTTCAAAGGACGATTATCGGATGGCGAACGGAGTTGTATATGTTCGAACGCCCTAAAGGTATATGCAGGGATACCCTACACGCCCCCCACGTCCACATAAGACTTGACTAAAGGTAAGAGTGCCTATCGCAATAAGGCCTAAATACTCAAGTTTATGCTCAGCTGTTTTATTTCGTTCATTTTTCGTTCCTCATTGGATAAAAGTAGAAGAAAATCGAAATTGAATGCAATATTTGATTAAATTTATAAAATATCTTCTTTAATACATATTGACATGGATATATCTTTGCTCTGGGGGGGTCAACCAAAAATTTCCGTGAAGCAAAATTTGTGTCACAATTTCAGTGTTTTTCACGTGCAACCCAGCCGTTGCTAGGGGAATGGAACTTCCGCAGTTTTCATCGCACAGAAATCGTTCGCCACTCGTTGGAAAGCGCTTGATTTATGTGATAAATGTTTACAAACATCTCAAGCTACCAATTTCCCCCTCCTTACGTACCTGGCTACATTTCTAAACTAAGTTGATTGGACTATAAACAATTTTAATAAGCCGGTTACAATATTCTTAACGTAAAGCAATATCATAATTTACTCCACTCCATAGGAAACATTTTCATCCTCTTGACAACAGTCGACTGTTAACAACAACTCATTGTAGTGGCTTCTCTCCACAGTTATTTTCAACATTTCTATAAGTAAACCGTTGTTTTGTTGGAATTAGTCGGGATGCGGCCCAGGGATTTGTTTAAAGTTAAAGGGTTTGTTTACAACTCTCGAGGACAACCGTTATGAAATCCCCAATCAAAGACATATCCATGTGACAAGGTATCTGCTTGTAAAGCAGATAGTGGAACTCGTTTACGATTTTCTGAAACATTAGTTTCAATTAAAATGTTATAATTTTTCAAGCTATTTTGACACCTTCAGCGGTGAATGAATGGATCGGTAATTTATTAACTTGTGAAGGTAACAAAGCCAATACAAGAGTAGGTGCCTGCTAATTTTTATTCGCAACGACACAAACAGGTATAATTATTTATGTATTTTATTTTAATAAATTCAGAATTAAACAAAAATAAATAAACAAATGAAAATTAATTTATTATCCGATCGATATTATGTTTTTGTAAGTGATCTCAATCGTCCATAATTACAAGCATCAGCTTACCGTCCTCCAAACCCAAACAACGAACACTTCTACAGCATCTCTAGAGACTCATTCACAACAGCAACACGATTTCGAACAACAACACAACGCATTGGACAATCAAATATTTCCAGCAGGTCATTTGATAGAGGATTCGTACATTTTTCAGAACACACTTCAACCGTCCTCGGAGAAGTTGTCAGAATCCCTATGGAAGGTACAATTGCATGCAACTACTAGTGGAGAGAATGAGCCAATGATGTGCTCAGTATCAGTATCATATTATTCATGTTCCTCAAAGTTTGTAGGTATCTGACGAATACTGCGGCAGTCGAAGAAGCTGTAGATTTATTTCATCAACGGGACATTATCCAGCCCAATCGGCCGCCGCACCGTGCTTTCCATTTTGTTAAATGAACTCCGACCTGATCAAGCTGGTGTTTGACCATGCGGTTCTTCTACTCAAGTCCGTGGTTAAGATCCCTTTGGTCTCCAATGGTGAGGAAGTATCTCCGTATCTCAAGGCGAGTGGATCGGAAAATTTAGATTACGTGTTGTCGAAGTCGTATTTTTCAAATGGTTTTAATGTCATCTATGCAATCGTTCTAATATAGGAATGATATTGAAGTATGGAAATAATATGCGATCTCCCTAAATTAGAGGTACCTATTGAACGGAATAATTGTTTTAACATTAATCGCCTCGATCTTTTATACCGTCAAACTCTACACTCCGGACGCTCCAAACTAAACCGAACTAGATGCCTAAACTCATTGCTGTCTGTTCAACATGTGAAAAATTATCATATATATAATATAATCCCAATATACCTATGTAGGTATATTATAAAAGAGAAAATGAGTTTTTTTGTCCTCTATAAATGTCCAAAGGTTGTACCGATTTCCATGCGGGTGGGCGCAAATTAACGAGCAAGTTCCGGAATAGCACTTAGACTACATTACGGTGCTCTAGGCTTACCCCTTCATCGGGAACTCGGATTTTCCCCACATCACACAGTGTTTCAATCCAGCGGGTTATAGTGGAAAAAAAAATCGAAACCACGAATATCGATGGTAATGAATATTGCGGTTCTATTACTCTATCTAATAGCGGAAACTAATAGAAATAGGATATAGAAGAAAAAAATCATTTTGAAGTCTAATCGTTTCATTAGCAAAAAATAATAATAAGGTGATTGATGGTGACTAATGGATCGTAATTTTACATCAATTTTATTAAACCCATGGAATCATTAATTTCCATGTTATATTTAGAAACTAGGAATGTTCACGGCTACGTTTCTCGGCCATTTTAAAATGAAAACTCACTGTTTCAAATTTATGCAAATTGCTAGCAAAACTTGAAGAAAATCAATATTTGCAGAGGTTTTTGGAATAAACGGGTCAACATTTTAATTCTGCATTGAATTCTGTAGAGAAAGCTTTTAGTTTTGATACTTGACGAACCGGTACTCATATTTTATTTTAATTAACAACTTTATACCACTGGTTTTCAATATTCATTTTCTAATAAGAAGAGATAGAAATAAAAAAATTAATATTCGAAATTGGTGGATATTATTCATTAAACCTTCAGGAGGATCATTTCAGTCCAAACCAAGGTGATCAGAAGAAGGGGAAAAATTAAATATTCGATGTTAGAGGAATAAGGTCATTAGGGGTTCCGCACAGTTTTTTGTCTATTTGGTGCGTTCAAGTATGGGCACAGATTTTCCCAGAAAGGGTTATTCCAAGTAAATATAATAGATTTGAGACCTTTACCATTCACCCTTAATGTTGAAGATTTTTTTTAAAACTTTTATTTTGTATTTTTTCTATCTGGAAACATTAGTTGAAAAAATGTGCGTCGTCGCCCCGGTAAACTATTTGTAAGGAATAAATCAACATACTTACGTCGAGCTTTTCACATCAAATGCATATGGGATGGGTTCACGCATAATTAACTTGTGATAACAAATTCAACGATTCCAAAACGATTTTGGTGGGTTGAGCCGAGTGCTGTGAAATGTCATACTATATCTAATAATTCTGAACTGTTTATTTTTCTGGAAGTATTGAAAAACAACAAAAAAACTTGAAAAAAAAAAAGGTTTTTTTTAAACATATAATAATGATGGTGGGTGTGTAAGAGAACTTGCAAGAAAAACGAGCGAGTACCGCTTCATCTATACCTATATAATGGGAACTTTCCCCCCCCCCCCCCCCCTTTCTGGGTGCGTTGTAAACTCTGAAGTTAATTTGGTTCTTATTCAACTTGAGATGCTGAACTTTGGAACGGGATCTTTCTGGGTGTGGTAGAGTAGGTAACTACAATTATAATTTGAAGAATCACCCTAATCAGTAGAGTGAACTCCGTATCAGATTTTGTTCCTAATTACAGTTGCTAACAATTAAAACATGACGTCTTTGAGTGTGATAGAGTATTATTACAACTTGGGAAACCATTCTAATCAGCTGAACGCGTTAGATAGTATTCCCTATACTATGGATGATATTTCCCCAGCAGTAATGACACAATATGAAATTTAAGTGATGGTGGGTATACTGAGATATGCATTCATGTCTTGGATGAGCGAGCGAAGCAAGCAAAAATATCATTGTAACCCATTTTGTTGATGAGTGGTTGAAATTTACCGTTCTAAATAACAAATTACTCTGCTGTAAATTTCTACTTCTTAGCCATACATGGTCGTGTCGGCAAATACGTATGAGAAAAATGGAAAATCCAAAAATTTTTGGAGCATGTATTAGTAGATATTGACCAAAAACAAATTCAATATGACATAATATTGAACAAAAAAGTATGGTTGAATGAACAACGAATGTATGATCAAATAAATCACAAATAATTAAAAGATTAAGTCAAACTGACGTTGCACGTTCTGAAGTTGTTTCTTTGGGCAAAGTATTCGTGTGATAAATAAATTAATCAGACAAATTAATTCTCAATGACTCATTTTTTCTCCGAAACTTCTATCAAGAAGTTGTGCATTCTGTATTGAGGTTTTATAATCAACTACAGGATGTTTCGTGAACAATCCAACCCCACTGCTGGTTCCGCTGTCGACGTAGACGGTATTTTGGACACCTAATTAGATAAATATACTTGATTGTAGAACTGAACTGGCTGGTTGTCCATAATCATCTGGTGGTCTAGACTTCTACTGGTTACTTCTCTCAATTTGTCGTTGGACGGAGAGCAAAGAAAAAACGTGGAGGATCGTTAAGGGCTTATAGGTGTTCACTGAGACAACGGCCAATGGCTAATTGTCCTCGAACACGCAGTGACGTCTTAAGCCCTAAACATATGGCAAGTGGTTCCCATTACTTGTTATTAAGCCGTTTATTTTAAAAATGTATAGGGGCGTTAGTTATCATTTCATTTTCAACGCCAACTGATCAGTATACCAGCTTGAACAAAGTTCCGTTAATATTAAGGCCTCCAACATTGAGATCAAGTAGGTACATATTCAAACGTGCTGGATTGTAATATAAAATACGTAAAGTATTGTAAAGTGTACATACTGAGGTCAGTTGATTCAAGGATGCCATATTCATGATAAAACATTAATTCTTACAAATGTAACATTAATTCTCTTTACAATCACTTCATTATCATAATTTAAAATAACATTAATCTGATTTTTATTCCATTATACCTAGGGATGCAATTTCGTATGTGCCCCACTTTCAAACCAATGTTAGTCTGTCATTACCCTATAAAAATATGAATTTGACGACTGTTTCGAAAACCTCGGAATCTCGTCTTTTTCTTTTTCGTGATAGATTAACTTTATCCTTTGCGTACATGTGAAATATGGAATTGAAAAAAAGTGGGGCACAGACGGAACTATTTACCTGGTCAAAGAGGTACGTGTTCCCACGATATATTCAATACCTACTTGCATGTAAATACATTAGACGGATGTATATAGTTAAGTGGTCGGATGCTCGTAAGCTCGCATCTCAAAAATACATAACATCAAGTAGTCAATCCTGGAGAAAAAATCCAGATTAGTTGGACATAGTCAGAACGATGTGTATACAGTTTGAAGGTCTGGATGCTCACAAGCTCGCATATCAAAAATACATATCATCAAGTCGTCAATCCCTAAGTAAAAATTCTGGAGCACACTCTGCCTACCTAAGATTTGGAAAATACTCCGTTCAGGTGGTTTAGTTGCCGCTGGTGTCCAGCCGTCAGGGTTTCCTAGTCCGTTGGTTGGTATAAGATGCATGTTTATTAAAAATTCTGTATCATCCTACACAACATAAACATCAACTTTGCTTACTTAGAGATCAACAACACAAGGGTTTTAGGGTTCATTGCTCAGCTAACTGACTCACGAATAGCGTGTTCACACTTTTTTCAATTCCCTATTTTTCACGTAGACAAAAGAGAAAGTTGATTTGCCATGAATTCATGGGAAAGAAGAGATTCGGAGGTTTCCGAAACAGTCGTCAAATTCATTTTTTAAAAGGTTGATGATAGATTTACATTGGTTTGAAAATAGAGACACATACCGAACTACATTCATACAAATTCGAATGAAAACATTTCATGATGTAATAGAAAGCCATGCCTATGGGTTTTAGATATAGAATAAATAATTTCACGCCCCTGGTCGACGCCTTCAATATCAAATGCGTCTATAGACAAATGCCATTCACCACTTTCTGTTCTCGAATGGACCAAAGGAAGATGTGATGTAGTGTGACGTGGCCCGATTCCAAGTCTTTTGATGTCGTGTTTGGCTTCCCTTATTCGAGATTTGGAGATAACATTAACTTTGAGCTGAAGAAAGTGATCGCACCCTCTGGAATACTAGCTTCATCGAAGATTCTCAAAGTAACAATATCTATAGCCTCTATTTGTCTGTCTCTGAAATATTGACTTGGATTTCAGCTCGACTTGAAATCTAATATTAGTAACTGAAAGAGGAACGTGTACAAATAGCTGTACCTTCAGTTCCACGGCCTTATACATAATTTTCATTCCAGCATTGTCCTTCTGAATACGGTAAGTAGGTTTTAAGAGACTACTTCGTTGGTTTTAGAATGCTCCCAACATACACTTATTTCAGGCTTTCCTTAGTTTTTGTGAGCAATGTGATATTATCTAGGTGTTTCTCTGATCAATTACCACAGTGGCCACTCAAGGACCAGTTGAGAAGAATGATGACCTCAATGGGCAATTAGTGATTGACTTTCTTATTACAGTGGCATCTATTAGTTCAATTATTACGCTCCTATGTATTTCCCAAAAGTAAATAATCAGCAAAACCTTCATAATAATGGTTTTATCATACAACCGCATTGACATAGGTGCACACAACTGATTCTAAGTCTCTGTACCCATATTTGGACCCGTGGAGTGGTCCGTACAACGTAATTTCCGTATAACGAACTACTATTCTTGGCTGCCCCTCGCAGGGGGCACAGATCCACCGAATGTTGAATCACCCCAACGTGAAGGAAAGTTGTTAGTATTCTTAGTAATTATCTGTACATCTTTAAAGTTAACCTCAATTTCATCACAGCTGCAAATTTTGATTTCACCTCAACCATTTTTCATTTTTTTGGTTTCTGCACTGGTTTTCATGGCTATAATGAATTTGACATTTTTGAAATATTTAGTTACTAAACATTTTAAACAACGATTCAAGTCTCTAAAAGTCCAACTCCGTAGAACTCACAAACTGTAAATAATACGCTGTAGTTTATAATAACATTTTAGATTTATAATTGTTGGTGTGCATAATAATATTGTAAATTTATAATACGGGGGACTGCGTTTGACAGATCATACAAGTTGTATGCATGTTTGGTAGGTATAATTGCTTTGGTCATGCTAATCACCGCGACTGTGAAGTCTACATAACAGCAGACAGAAATAATATGGGATATTACTGAAAAATATCATCAAATAGATAGGTAGCATTTGAAGGAAAATGCTCAATTTGAAGGCAGCATCGCACCGTTTTCGGTCCTGGAAATAATAATGTTAAATGTTTTACACCGGTATATACTCGTTATATATGCGTGGTATTGCGCGCATGTGCGAGTGGGTGTGCGTGTAGAAATATATTTAACAAATACCTTCAATACCTTCGAATTCGTTTATTCCCTAATTCACGTTGACATATGATCAAAATGTTAACAGTTACGCGAGGTACCTTCTACTAGGTTTTCATAACAAGTTACATGGGTACATTGTCTCCGCCCACTACTTTATAATGTAATGGAGTTCCGATGACCGAACCAAGTTTTGGACGCGACTTCGATAATATTCGATTAAGGGTCCCCGCGTGCCTCATAAATCAACTCCGACCGGGAATTGACGCTTAGGGGCACAGGGTAAGGAATCCGCCTCAAGGCACCCATTTTTGAATAAAGATAACAATGAAACAAAACCTTCACTTATTTGGCAGATGTTCAATTCGTCGAGAGAAAAAGAGGCCGACTTGTAATCATAAAGAGATTAGTTCATATTACCGTCGGCTGAAGGGCAGACGGAATGCTGTGTAAACAGCCTCGAGCACTCGCTTGGCTTCTGAAGCACCTGAACTTCAATTCATAACTGCAGGGCCGCGTTCCGTTATGAGGCCTTTGTTGTTATTGAAATTTTGAATTCAGATGTTATTCAAATGGAATCATAATATGGGTTGGGAGGTTGAAAACCTCTGGTGGAGGCATAAGCCCGCAGATAAAATAAACGAGAGTAACACGATCCTCTGATAGCACTGTCTTGGTGGTTAAATAGCAATTAGCATGTTTTAAGGATGAATAATGCATTGTATAACATTGGAAGTCTCAACAAACATAGAACGGTGCTATTCGTTTAAATTATATGCTGGAAAACAAATTATGGGGTAGCCAGATCAATTTAATCTTGAAAGCAACAGGTGAGTAGAATAACTCATCGAACTATTCACTGATATTATTGTATTGCTCTGCCTATTCAAGCAGTAGTACAGAAATTATATAGAAGCTGTTAGGTTTTGGAATCGCAGGAAGATTGATTTCACGTTCCTCATGTTTAGATTAAAGAGGTACTTTAACTACAATTTGGTGCTGAAGAAGAGATTTCCAAATCATGTGCCATAAATCCAAACTTAATCTCTATAATTTGTATGTATTGGAACTAGATGATGCGAATACGAATATAATCTGAAAGTAGTAGACAATGTGAAACAATAGAAGATCTGATATTAACTAGCCTCAAAGAACCATTAGGTGTATAACTCAAATTATAATGAAACTTAATTTTGTGACTATTCACGTTCATATTAAATCAACGTTTACATCGTCGTGATTAAAAATTAATTTTGCACTGCTTCCCTGTATAACTCATGTTTTCATTCACATTAAACTTTTATGTTATTTTGTCCAATTGAATTCGGATAGCATTGGGTTCTAAAATAATAATGGTCGTAGACCGCTACCCCTTTCCTTTCTATGGTGAAAGTACGTCCTCTTTATTTTAATTAAAAATTCTTCTCTCATTATGAAAGTTTCTGGATTTTTGAAGATTCCAAACTTTGAAGTAGATGAAGAATGATGCTATACATTTCTATAATATTCTATAATGACATACAGGCAAGGGGAGATAATGCTTTACTAACCACATTCTTTAATTGAAGGTATTAGGTACTGAAGTTGGAAGCGTAAAATTATTATTTTGATTGTATCCATACAACAAAATTCTGCATCGTCTATAATTTATGGAGGGGCTCTGCCCACCCTGCCCCTCCTCAAACTACGCCACTGGTAACTACTGTAATCCTAATTACTTAAACTAATGCCTAACTACAAAAATTAAAGTTGAAACTTATAATGAAAAACTCGAATAATGGATAAGAAATGGACCAAGAATGAATTTGAAAAATTTAGTAAAATAATAATACATAACAAAGTAGGTACAGGAGCAGGAAAAAATTTAAGTCCTCATTGTACAGTTGACTTAAACATTAATACAACCATTGCTATACAAATGGCAAAGTAGCACACTATTAATATACTTATTAACTGAAGAAAATGTTTACGTTGATAATATAAACTCGATAATTACGGAGACATTTTATTAAGAAAATTTCTATTGCATAGCAAAAATCAATGGATGCCACTTGAACTTGTTTGTTTGATTACATTGATTACTGAAAAAATTTAATCAGTAGCGCCCTTAATTTTTTGCGAGAAATTCATCCATCACACTCCTTGCAAGAGCGCAAATGCGCTAAACCCGCACTAACTTCGTTATTTAAGAATAGAACCCCCTTTTTTTATGCATATTCGGATTTCACGCAAATTTTTATGAAGAAATGATCCAACAATTGATTTTTTAGTGTGCACAAACAGGCGCAATTCCGCTTCAAAAGTGCACACTTCAAGTGCAAAAAGGGAAATATTAATTTTTTAATATATTCAATTGCCACATGTAATACATGATTTTGGGGCATTTGTTTCGTATTGAACCTCGTGATGATGTTAATTTACTGATATTTGCAACTCCAACTTAGAAAAACACCGAAAAAACTACATTTTAGTAAGCTAAGTGCTGTGTGGAACTGTGTAAGAAAAGTGCAATTCTGGTCAATTTTTTAAGGCGACGTTTATAAGGAAATTGTTACTGTTTACTCGTGATGACTTCCACATTTATGTTGATGCTTTACTTACCCCAATGGTCTAGCATCTAGCGCATAAGAAGAGTAAACCGATGAATTAGGGTGGTCGCGTTCGATCTATAGGAACACAAGTCTTCTTTAGAATGTTCCGACCCATGAGCCTATGTGTCACTAGGCCTATGTTCCTACTCAATACTAAATATTACAAAAGCAAAAGGATGAATGTACAGCGATCCCCGTGGCGATCCAGATTTTCAAAAAAGCCCTCTCATCCTGAAAGTGACAGAGAAACAAATTTCTAAATATTTTTATATTAAAACCCTTCAATTTCATCCATTAGGGAAAAATTGAGGATCTATTAGAGGAAATCCGTTGGTTATTTACTAGTAATCGTGCGTGATATCGTTGTAGCGAGCCGGTGTCGTTTTTGTTTTTGTTTGATCTAACTCACCCGTTATCAGTAGGACTCATCTCACAATCAATGGAGACTGACAAGGAAGGTGACCCCTCGAACAAGAAAAAACGTAAGCTTGACAACACACAACTTTTCATAACAACAAATAGATTCCAGCCGCTTGCAGAACCTGAAAACGATTCAGATAAGAATGAAATGCAGATCGATCAGCCAGCCAAAGAAAAACCAATTCTCCCGCCACCTATTTTCATCAGTAATGTGAATAACATTAATGGAATTCTTAAAAATTTTCGCGACCTGGGCATTGAACAGTTCAAACATATAACCAACCAAGACAAAGTCAAAGTTTCAGTTGAGTCTGTGGATGATTATAGAAAAATACAGAACTATTTAAAATCAACAAACGCAGAGTTTCATTCGTTCCAATTGCGGTCAGAAAGAAATTTCAGGGTAGTAATACGTGGATTGCATCCTTCCAGTGACCCAATATTGATGATGGACGAGCTCAAAACGCAAGGATATGAACCAGTTCAGATGATACCTGTATACCATCCGCACACTAAAAAACCACTGCCCCTATTCTTCTTAGATTTGAAGCCCAATCCAAAAAATGCCACCATATTTGAACTAACTTCTTTGTACTATGCGAAAATCAAGGTTGAGCCTCCCAAACCAAAAAAGGAAATCGTGCAATGTTTGAAATGCCAACGATTTGGGCATACCAAAAACTATTGTAACCAGAATCCGAGGTGCGTTAAATGTGACGGTCTACATTCAACTGAAAAGTGCACGAAATCAGCGGAAACATCGGCAGTATGTGTGAACTGTAAAGGGAATCATTCTGCTAACTACAGGGGCTGTCCAGTTCACAAAAGTCTACAGAATTCTCGCCATAAAATTGTACAGTCGATTAGTGGCAATGTTAAGCACTTCGACCCACCTGCTACACTAAACATCAAAAGCAATGACAATTTTCCACCATTACCTAAACAAAGCGTATTATCGCCGCCTCAGATCGAAAGAAAAACATATGCAAGCGCTCTGGAACAACACTCAACAAGTATTCTTGACTCACTTGTATCGAAAATCGACCAACTCATCTCGTTACTCATACCCCTAGTTGAAACGTTCGCACAAGTCATCCCCGCTCTACTAAAAAAATAAAAATGAATAGTTCGAACCACACACCCATCACAGTTTGTATATGGAACTGTAGAGGCATTAGCAATAAATACCACGAGCTTGAGTTGTTTTTGAAAATGTACGATATTGACATCATGATGCTAACAGAAACAAAACTTGTACCTTCTCATCATATTAATTACGCAGGATATGAGGTGATTCGATCAGATCACCCTAGTGGGACCAGGCAGGGAGGTGCTGCGATCATAATAAAAAGAAGGTTGAATTATGACCTGATGCCAACTATACAAGAACCTGAGTTTCAAGTGAGTAGAATTCAACTCAGATTAACGCATGGCATCCTTCAAGTGGGATCATTCTATTCAGCACCGAGCAATAGACTATGTCATGCAGATTTTCTGGGCATAATACATGAGATGCGGACTTTCTTCTTGTTGGGCGGAGATTTTAATAGCAAGCACCCACGATGGGGCTCTCAAACGACCAACCCTAGGGGTAGAATCCTGAGTGACATTGTGAATCAATACAATCTTGATGTACGTTTTCCTTTGGAACCTACATATTATCCGGATAGTGGAACCACTCCAGACATGTTGGACTTTTTCATAGGCAAGCAGATCAGTCAAAAGCTCAGCAACGTCCGTGTTATCCATGAGCTTAGCTCTGACCATTTTCCAGTGATAGTGTCATTGAACTCCACAGATCAGATTATGTCAGCAGAAAGTAGTCTCATAAAACACCCGTTTGACTGGGATAGATACAAACAAGTTATGGAAGACCTGACTGATTTAAAACTCCCGCTTAAAACACCCCATGATATTGATGTAGCGGTTGCTACGTTGACGCGGCACATTCAAATAGCTGCTGGAGAGGCTCATAGGCCTCGTCCGAAACGGACTCGTCAAAATTACCATCCCAGTGCACATATTCTACAACTTCTTAATGTAAAAAAATCATCCAGAAGACTGTGGGAATCTACTAAATACCCAGCTCACAAAACTTTGTACAATAGGGCAACTAGAGAACTTAAAATAGCTTTAGCAGCAGAAAACGATCTAGCAACCCAACAAAAGCTGAGCAATTTGAATCCCGACGACGGATCACTTTGGAAACACACAAAACTGCTGACCAAAGACTTCACGGATATTCCTCCCCTGAAAGTTGGGTCAGTTTGGTACTCAACTCCACAAGAGAAATGTAACATCTTCAAGGACATGTTAAAAGCCCAGTTTCAACCAAGCGATGATCTTGATCCCACCTTCTCTCAAGAAATCATAGATACTCTAGAAGAACCCCTCCTCTTAAGCCCTTTCAAAGATTTTGTGACTCCAGCCCAAGTCCGAAATGTGATTGGAAGGTCTCCAACCAAAAAAGCTCCAGGGCATGATGGCATCACTCAACCGCTGTTGAAAGCTCTCCCAAGAAAAAGCCTGGTCTTCCTCACTCAAATATTCAATGGAATATTAAGAACCACCCATATTCCTCACTCTTGGAAACATGCCCGGATAGTGATGATTAAGAAGCCTAATAAGCCCCAGAAGGACCCCAAGAGCTACCGTCCGATCAGCTTGCTCCCTCTGCTGGCAAAAGTCATGGAACGTCTTCTCCTCCCAAAATTTATGAGATACCTTTCGGAGCTCATCCCTGACACTCAATTTGGATTTCGTAAAGCACACTCCTGTCCGCAGCAACTCCATAGAGTAATCGAACGAATCCTGGAAGCTTATGAAGAACGCAAGGTATGCCTTGGAACGTTTTTAGATACGGAAATGGCTTTTGATAAAGTTTGGCATCCGGGATTGCTATCAAAAGTAAAACCCTATCTTCCCGACACTTATTTCCGTTTACTCCAATCATATTTAGCAGGACGAACTTTCTCGGTGTGCTGTAAGGGTACTATCTCAAACTCTGCCAGCATAAAGTCATCCGTTCCTCAAGGTAGTATCTGGGGTCCTTTATTGTACATACTGTACACCAGTGACTTCCCCACTTCTGAACATTTGACCCTTGCGCAATATGCTGACGATGTAGCTGCATTATGTAAAAGCAATGACCCCATAGAAGCCGAACACTACACTCAAATATTCATAGAGCGAGTAGAAGATTGGTGCCGTAAATGGAGGGTTACTATGAACCCCAATAAGTCCGTCGCAGTCAACTTCACTCTCCGAACCAGACCAAGCCGCACTTCTGTGCTTCTGAACGGTCGTCCGATACCAACTGAAGAATCAGTACGATATCTGGGACTTACCTTAGATAAAAAGCTGCTGTGGAAAGAGCACGTTAACACGCTGGTTGGTAAGTTAAGAAACAGAATCCGTCAACTTAAAAGTCTTCTACATGTGAACTCCCCTCTAAGCCTAGCAACGAAACGCCTCATATACCTCACTTTAATACGCCCCATTTGGATGTATTCATGCGGAATATGGGGTTCTACGGCTAACACCCACATAAAACGCATCGAAACTCTTCAGAACAGAGTCCTTAGAATAATCACGGGCGCACCATGGTTTGTCCGTAATTCAACACTGCAGTCGGACCTAGATATCCCGGAGGTACGCGACACACTGCGCGAGGCGTACGTGAAACTGGACTCTACAATGAGAAACCACGCTAATAGTATGCTGGAGGATCTCACCAACAATGCTCCACCTCCCCGAAATCAGCGACGTCTGAAAAGAAAAAGACCGCAGGACTTCCTTTCCGAGGGTTGAATTGTTACCTGTGAATAGTTGTTGAATATTTTTCGTGTTTCGTTATATTTATATTTCATTTAAATGTAGGACAATCGATGGATTGGAACCTGCAATCAAGTTACATGTTAAATAGGCACTTTGGCCTACTATATTATATATTTATTTATTATCAAAACTGTAATGTTATGAATTAACAATAAAGTTTCCATTATTTGAAAAAAAAAAAAAAAAAAAAAAAAAAGGGAAAGTGATTTTATCAAAAGTGATGCCGATTCCAGCCGATGTACAATTTTTGAGCTGAAATTCGTAAAATTTGATCGTGTAGTTTTAGTAAAAAGATAATTATTAACTTTTTTAATTGACTTTTGTAAAATAGGTGCCAAATTTATGGAAATTATGATCTCATTTTAGTTTAGAAGTGGATATTACTGAAATAACCTAGCGTACACATTTATGAGATGTGAGATTGTATTCTAGGGTTGAACGCCTCGTTCACTACTGCTTATAAATGTCGATGGAAAATTATAAAGGTAACAGGGTGAGAGGGAATTAACTTACGCCCGAGCTGCTGACTGAGAAGTAGACAGCTTCCGCCGTTCAAACTGAGTCGTTGAGCTTGACAAACACTCATTTGAAAAGGTGCCAAATGATTGCTTTCTTCTTTAACAACCTGGTGATATATTGAATTTCTTATAGTTGTTTTATGGGGTTCACCCCGGTTTAGTAAAGTGACAAGTCACTTCCGTTTTGATCTTAAAATAGCGCCGGAGAGGTGGGTCAAATGGAACGGGCGATAACGCTCCAGTATAATCTCTGAGCTGGAAAAAAGTACAAGTAACAACCAAATTAGATGTTTAACTTAGATACTCTAGCGGATGAATGCTCTGCCAATATTGAACAATGTAATATCTCTATTATAGAGATATAATAGGTGGTATAGTTTCACTGATATGTTTAATGTTTCACTAGGTAAACAAATATGTACATGTTTTCCTCCACAACTTATCAAATAAGCAGACTATAACAGAATTGAATAGAATTCATTTATATTATATTATCCGGATAGTTAAGACACAAAATTTAAGGTGAGCACAATACAGTGCTTTTAGCGAATTTTAGTAGAATATGAAACTATTGCAACGGCTCGAAAAATTTTAAAATCTAAATTTTTGAAAAATTTCTTCACTTAAATCCGCTTTGCGGCATTCTGAAACAAACCCTAAAGTTTAACAATTTTTCATATATACAGGGTGTCTCAACTTAAGTAGGCAAGAGTTCAGGGATCAATTCTACAAGTAGTTTGCAACTAAAGTGTCTCTTAAAGTGTTATTTTTTAGAGGCTTCGTTTTCGAGTTATTGACGATCTAAGATTTTTTTCCGTGTTTTCGACCTTCTCCTAAAAATGGCTGTGACCCCATCATTCTTTGAGTATTCTCAAACCTGAGGATACCGTTGGAAAGAACGTTAAATTTCCTATCTTTTTGACGCCAAATCATAATTATTCAAGAGAGTTAAGATACCAAAAAAAAGAGGTCAAAGTACAAACTTTGTAGAATTCTAAAAATTTGGGTTTTTTCAATCTGATTCCTTCCTTCATAAAAAAATGAACAGTCGTTTGCAAGTACAGTAAAAACTTCAAAATCTTATCAGCTTTCTAACGGTATAGCCAAAAAATTGATGAAAGTAACAACAAGAAGAAAAAACGGCTTTTGAATGCGAAAAAATGTGGTATTTTTTACGAAAATCGATGGATTTCAGGAAAAAACGATCTCCCACAACTTTAGGATTTAAATATCGAATTCTACGTAATTTTACACGCTGAATCGAATGGTGACACTTGCAGATCTCTACGACTAACGAATAAGGGCGAAAGTGCCCTTCTCTGAGTTTCGAGGGTCAAAGGGCACTTTCGCCCTTCTACGTTAGTCGTAGAGATCTGCAAGTGTCACCATTCGATCCAGCGTAAAAAATTACGTAGAATTCGACATTTAAATCCTAAAGTTGTGGGAGATCGTTTTTTCCTGAAATCCATCGATTTTCGTTAAAAATACCACGTTTTTTCGCATTCAAAAGCCGTTTTTTCTCCTTGTTGTTACTTTTATCAATTTTTTGGCTATACTGTTAGAAAGCTGATAAGATTTTGAAGTTTTTACTGTACTTGCAAACGACTGTTCATTTTTTTTATGGAGGAAGGAATCAGATTGAAAAAACCCAAATTTTTAGAATTTTACAAAGTTTGTACTTTGACCTCTTTTTTCGGTATCTTAACTCTCTTGAATAATTATGATTTGGCGTCAAAAAGATAGGAAATTTAACGTTCTTTCCAACGGTATCCTCAGGTTTGAGAATACTCAAAGAATGATGGGGTCACAGCCATTTTTAGGAGATAAGGTCAAAAACACTTAAAAGTTTTTTCAGGAAAACCGTGTTTTTTTCCTTTTAAACTCAAATTTCTCCACTTTACTTCATTCAATTTTAACTTTTGATCACGTTTTTGGAATCAGCATTAAATTTACTATAAGAATAGTGTACTTGGGTTCTTAAAAAGTACCATCCAAAGCCCTCACATCAGCTCAAACATTGACGATTTTGAAAAAATAATATTTCTGAAAATCTTTAAAACTTTACCACTCTTTCAAAACGAATCCTGGAAACTGGCAAATCTCATGAAAACTGCTTCGTCTAATACCCTTTCCAACGGTATAATCAAGTTTACTTTTATTTTGTTATTTAGTTGATAAAATTATGCTTTAATGTTTAAAAATGTGGGTTTTTCAATGAAATTTTTGGTTTTTTCGAAAGATGTCCCTCCATGAAACTACGAGTATGGGGTCGGTTTCTATGTATTTTTTCACGCTGTATCGAATGGTAACATTTGTAGATCTCTCAAACTCCGTTATAACCGAGTTTTACACTTAAAATCGCAAAGGTTTAGTTTGTTTGTTACTATTAAATGTATACGTGTGTTATGGGGTATAACTAGTTAATTAAAGTGTAAAACTCGATTATAACGTAGTTGAGAGATCTGCAAAAGTTTCCATTTGATCAAGCCAGAAAAACCACATAGAAACCGACCCCATACTCGTTGGTTCATTGAGGGTCATCTTTTGAGAAAACCAATAATTTCATTGAAAAACCCACATTTTCCAACATTAAAACATTATTTTCTCCCCTAAATAACAAAATAAAAGTAAAATTGATAATACCGTTGGAAAGTATATCAAATGAAGCAGTTTTCATGAGATTTGCCAGTTTCCAGGATTCTTTTTAAAAGAGTAGTAAAGTTTTAAAGATTTTTATCTCTCAATATATGAGAGAATATCTCTGGAATCCTATATATAGATATATATATATCTGGATATATATATATATATATATATATATATATATATATATATGAAACCTCCTTAGGATTGAGATAAAAATTCTGTTCTTGCGCCAAAAAATAAACTTTTCATACGAAAGTAAGAGTTAGTTGGCCAGCACATTTTGAGCACATTAAATTGGTCTAATTTCAAAAAATGTACTAAAAAAATCACTAAAATTGGCTAAAAACGGATAAAAATCGTTAAATGGAGTTTTTTTTATGTGGGAAGAATAAGTACTTCCCAAAGCTAAAATGTCATACTTTACCTAATACCTACTGAGTGTAACAAGCTGTGTACACATTGCACACTAATTTTGTTTTGTCCTTTAGAAGTACTTTTCTTGTAATAAAGAAGATATATACACACTTTTGTTTTTGCTTATCATTCGTTATACCTTATCGATTTCCTTGTAAATTCATCATTCAAGATGAGACCAAGGTATATTTGGTGGTTACTCAATAAATTTCTTCGCAAAGACAGGTAGATCTCAAACATAAGAATGCAGTTTCATCTTCTAATTTAGTTTTATTCCCACCACATGAAGTAGGTTTTAGGTTTTTTTTTTTTTTCCTTTTCTTTTTCGAGTATAGTGTCAGATAATTCCAATAGAATCACTCACAAACGAACTGTACTGATCGATTTTCACTAGTTAAATCAACTTTCTGCGATGTTCCTTCAATTAATACCGCAGTGTTTTCCGCTAACTTGATAAAGTTTTGTGTTTGGTTAGTCCATGAGGTCTAGGATATATATTCATAGACATAGACTTAGTACCCAGCGTTATGATGAATCTAATACGAATCTGGTAACTTGCTCTGGAGGCTTGGGAAAGAATATGCACTTACTAGGGACTTTGAGTAATAGGTTCGGAGAATTCGTGCTATAGTTTGCCGTCTGTGCGGATCCCTAATACTATATCTAACTCAAAGTTTGTTTACTTAGATTTAATACTGTATCTAACTCAAAGTTTGAGTGTTCCTGAATTTCCAATACATTAATTTATGAAAGGCAAATTATTGGGTCATAATAAGATCTTTGCCATTTTTTGTTATTATTTTCTAATTCTGAATATTTTGGTATATTGCTCTCAATTATTGTATTGACGCAAGATAGTCAATGGCTACAAAAGTGCACATCCGTCCGTAAAAGTGCCCTCAGCTACTTGATCTCAACTCAGTCGTTACTTTGATAGAAAAGTAGAAAATTTCAGGAAGCCTAAGCATTACCTTTTCTTTAGACAACACAATGTTGTAATAGAACACACGCTAAAATAATTAAAAACAAAACACGAACCCGTGAAACCCGCTAAGAATGACTTAGATTTTGAGGTGTATCATTACCTACTATGTAAAGTTGTTCTATTTATTTATCACCAGTGCAACGACTTACCATCAGCTCAACGTAATCATAATAAATTAACAAACGGTTGCAATCATGTTCACAATGTCAATTATTGAGAATGATCACCAGTGAGTAAACAGTTATTCAAATAACCATGTTCATAACTCAGCTTGTTGGCCGCGCACTTCGCAATAGTTAACATGGTATGGTTGGATAAATTGAGAGCTTTCGAACGAATGGTCAACGAATTTTGGGGGATGAAAAATGACGAGGAACCATTTCTCTAGCAACGAATCGGTTGGAAGCGGAAATCATCAGAAATTGCCGCAGGACATTTTCGTTACACACAAACGTTTCGTTTTCGGTTGGAGATGTCAAGACTAAAACACATTCTGTGTTTGTTCCAGAGTCTTGAAGGCTTAATCCGAGACACAGATGTCATGTAACTTCCAAATGTATAGATAAACAGAAACGCGTTTATCTCGAAACAGCGTTTTCGACCTTTAGTTACTCCTTACTCAAAAACCTTTACAGCAATTTAAGTTCTGTTTTTTCTTTGTTTGGGATATTAAGGTATTTCTGTGGGATCTCGAATATGTGCATAACTTTCTAGTTCCTAAATTCACCGATGCCTAAAAGGCAAGTTTCAAAATGTGGCTATCAGCCGCTGGAACAACTATGGTTCCCGATTAGTTTGAACTTATTTTTTATTCCTCGAAGAAGGATTCGACGAACGAAATATAATAAAATTTGCGTGATCGGTCAAATAGGGGCTGAGAAAAATGTACCGGAAAAACCCCAAATTACTGGGAAGTACTGATGAAATCTCTCAATAAAAGTGAAATTTAGGAACTGTTTTGGATGTTCCCGATACGGACCATGATAAATACAAGATGATTCCTGGTCTGAAAATGCATATCCAATGCGAAAGTTCAGTTTTCTTTGACAATGAAATTCAATTTGTCGTAAATTAATTCTCATTTTGCTGATCGAAATAATTTTAGGAAGGTATACAAAAATTTCTCCCTTCCAGCAGCGAGACTTTATTTATTCATTTTTTTCTACAACAATACAGCTTAGTAAGTACTGCTAAACCATATGTCAGAGGGTGATTCCAGAACAATTTCAGAGGTTCTTGTACCTTGCACTAAGTGCCATGAGACTAGCTCAAATATTTCGGGCGTGGTGGAAATGGGGAGGTGGCAAAAGGACTCAGGTTTCGAGTAATATCACCTGGGCGAGAGCCAAATTAGCCCCAACTTGCTGATTTATTACTTCTATATCTCCGACTCTAGGTTTCCGACGAGGAAGTCCACAGTAATCTCAGCATTACATTCATTCCTCTACCGAGTAAATGGGATTGTTCTCACGTGTCAAGAGAATATTGTGCTTGAATAAATCATATGATTCTGTATAAACTAAGCATCGAATAGTAGATAGGGTAGGTGTTACGTATAATGAGGTAGCACGATAAATAGAAGTTTACCGGTAGGCTTGCAGGGTCTTTTGGTTTATTGTTTTCCGTAATGAACCGTTGTAATCCACCAAAACAACGTTTTATCCCGTTATAGTTTAAGGGGGCGCCGTAAGGTTTCCGAAAGCAGACCGAATGGCGCCTTTCCAACCGATTAAGAAACTGGTCAAAGCTCCTTCCAAATTAAAATTAGACCAAATGGTTTATTTCATTTTTCTCAGCCAGTAACTGATCGATTTCAATGATCCTTGCAGCGTTCGATCATTTTCGAATCCTCTAGGTCCACAAACTTTGAAATTTAAAAAAAAAATTTTAAATGTCCTATCTAAATTTAAAATTTGGTATTTGAAAATTCCAGAGGAACGATCCTATGGGGAATTAAAAACAAGTAGATTGCCGCAAGAATCATCAAAATCGGTCCACTATGTACCGAGAAAAGTTGAAAATACTGCGTATACACCATCCGCTGCCTCCTTGACTTGTTCCTTCTCAAAGTTTGACTATCGGAATTAGAGTTTAATTTTCTAAAAGAATAGAGTCCCTTGATTCGCGAAAAATTTCATCGAAAGTCGGCTAGACGGCAAAAGCGCGCGCTTTCACACCTAAACAGTGAAATATAAAAACGTCTGGTAAGTTGGGTATGGCACATTGCTTCCTCGCTTACGTAACATGAATTTATAGATCATTTGAAAGTTTTAAATGATCGTGATAAATTCCATAGTGGAAAAGAGAAAATCAAAATGTAGCGTGAAACGTCGTAATTGGTAAATTGAGAAACACGAAAAAAAAACCTACTCAATGTAATTTACGTTTGCGCTAGCGCAGAATGAAGTGATGATTTAAGAACAATGAAATCAGTACGAAACCATCTACAACCTAACCCGCGCATTCCTTGACAACATAACCAAAATCGGATGAACACTGGAAATTATGGTCGTTACAAGGATTTGCGAACACACGACGACAGGAAGACAAACACACACACTCGGAAGCAACGTTGATCAAAATGATCTAAAACGTAAAATGGGAGTCGACATTTTTATTTTGGAGACCAACATTTTTTTCTCCCGATTGTGAAAACAATGCTTCCGTTACCTACATCCTTCCTACTCGGAAAAAAATAAAATAATTTTAAAAAAACTAAAAATAAATTGAAAAAAAAGCTTCCGAAAATCATCGAGGAAACTTCTCTTCATTACTTTTTAATTAGCCTAGCTGTTTGAAAATCTCACACAATTCCCAATAGGTAAGCTTTTGTACGGTATGGTCAACTATGGCGGTGGTGATTTGATTTAGTAGACAAATTCAAGAAATCGGATTGTGTTAACGATTACTTCTTTCACACCCTTCCTGTAACCAGTAGGTTTTTGCTCACCCCAGCCTTCTTTTCTCTAGCAAATTAGAATGAAATTACGTAAGGCATTATACCGTTTGGAAGCCTATAAATCGGAAAAGATTTGAGAAACTCCAGAAGCGTCCAGAGTAGGAAATGTTTTACGATTTTCACAAGTTATTGTTTTTCAATATATTTTATATTTCAGATAGTGGTACGATCGTTTTCTTACGACGATAATTTTTGCGAATCAAAAGACAATAGGTATTGCGTTTAAGGAAATTTAACGATTACTTTGAAACTGTTGTCAAATATCAAAATTGATTGATTTAAATGGATTATTTAAAGCTGATTAGTGTTTTCACGAGTAAATATTTAAACGATTTTCTATGGACGAAAATCAAAATTAATTTATGTAAAGTAGGAAAATTTAAGTTTATATGGCCAATAACACAGTTGTCGTGGGGAAGTCTAACAAAAATTATATCTCGAAGAAGGTATGAAATTTAAAGTTACGCGACGGTGTTTTATTCCATTTTCGATATAGTTTCTCAAAAATAATTTTCACACTCATCCGAACCCATTTTGTTGTAACATACACCAATATCGTTCCGCATTAAATCATTTTGTCTCGTAATTTGTTCTTCAACTTCCTCCATGTTACTATAGGAGAGGACTTTAGTGCTCACCTACCTTGGCAGACGTTTTTTCAACATTTTGATCCTTGGTATCTTTTATATTTCCTAACTGAACGACAGGAACTGGTCTTCATGAACCGTAACTGAAATCGTACATATATTTATTGACTCAGAGATCCATTGATGCTCTGCATTTTCTAACCAAATCAATAAACTTCCATACCGAAATGAGAATTGAATACGAGGCCACCATCTTGGTTCATTTCTTTCGGAAATTCTTTCGATTACACGGAATTCAGATTATGCGTTCCACGAACATAATCGTTTCAGATACTTTGCGGACGGTGCAAAGCCATTCACATGGTATAGATAAGACATCAGAAACTACATTGATTCCAAGCAATTATATTCGTGCTAAAATCTACTTTGCCTGTACACCGGCATAATCGCATTCGGTTCCGTCTGCCCTTCTCTGTCAGTTGTCGGCACCAAACGCAAACTCAACTCCCCGTTACTTAATGCATAACTAAGGACGCCGGGAATCATCGCCCAACAGGACTCAACCGTTGAATCTTAACACTCCGGTAATGGACTCAGTCGTTTCGATGCATTTACAACGATGCATTTACGACCCATCCCGTTAATGGTCGTTACTATCAATTTACTTTCCATTTTATTCCATTTGCGAACCGCGCCTGCAACTTAAGGAAAACAACGGTTCCACTTTTCTTGTAGTTAGTAATCCAATTGTGAAAGCAAATGTGATGCGCTCGTCGCTATTGTGAGAAGTCTTGAGCGAGAGTGAAAGGAAATTAAATTTCGAAGTCCCGATCCGACTCGGGGCTTCTCGAATAATATTGTTTCCTCAGTATAGCTAACTATTGCAAGCTCCGGCAAGATGCTATTTCGAACTCGCACGTGAGATCTTAAATAATACATTGAGAAGAGAAGTAGTTGCGCAGGGAAGTAATTTCGGGCATGAAGTTCTTGAGTGACGTTACCTTGAATTTCTCCAAGGTAATGACGTAATGTTGATGATATTCGATTTAAACTTTAGAATTTAGAAATTTAAGAACCAGGTTAAGTCTTCTGCTGTAAATAATGGGTAACCAAATAGAGAAGGGTTTTATACGAAATAGGTCGAAATTATTATATTTAGATCAATAGTGCATTTTCGTTATAATTTTTGTTGAGAAACAGGCATCATTTATTATATTCAACGTTCATTAAGTTGGTAGATGATTTGGGTTTATTTTAGTAAGATCAATAGGTGGGAATTCAGTACTTTAGACTCCTGTGCAACATCCTCCAATCCCATCGAGGGAATTATCTACGAGGTTCCTCTTAGATGAAGGAAGCAACCATGATATTGGGTATTTGAGTTCGCACCCTCAAACACCCTAAAACTTGAAAGTACGGCTTGCCCCATTCGTCCGAAAGAGTGCTTGCCAATTGCTTGGGAAATGCAGAATATTCTCTGTGGTGAGCTTCGCTACAGGAACGTAGGCACGAGAGCTGTAAATGACCACCGATGGTGTTCAGTTGCTTTGTCGTACTTGTCATGTTTTCTTCTGGCAGCTGATTCTGCGTTGGTGTCCCGTATTTGGGTAGAGTACAAGGTGGCGTCGGCATTTATGATCCATGCAGTCAGCTGTAGTGGGTAGATCTGTTAGACAGTGAAAATATTCCTGTACGCATTGTAAAATTCTTTGCTGCCTTGACTGGAGTATTTTAAATAATTCTGCGCTTCTCTGGGCATGATACCTACTCGTTCAACCGCTTCCTATTGTCTTTGAGGACTTGAGCAACCTATTCCATATGGTTCACTGGTTGAACGTTGTCCCCACATTGATTGAGATAACTAGCTCTTCTGTTGAACTTCTGGAAGCTCAACCTTGACTGTTTATGAGCAAAGGGTTTTTGGTGCTACACAATCCGCTCGCGCTGGGAGCTTAAGAAGATCACATTCGTCATCAGACAACTCGTGCACCTCGATAGCTGGCATTAGCGGTTGATGGATGGCGTCCCAATCATAAGTACATATAAAATATAAACATACAAAATATTCTTTGTATTTAACTCCTTTATGATTGTTATTTCATATGTTAATATTTAATACCTTCTTGTCTTAGATGTATCCAACAGCACTCACAGTGTTAAAAACGGGGTAGGTTTACAAATTCGTCAGCCCATAGCTTAGTTACTAAGTATCTACTTATCGAACTAAGTTATTCTATATAATCTAACTAAATTACTATTTATCAAGTCTTGATCTCTAGATGTTGGAACGGAAATTACCGAAAGTGAAGTGAGTTTTGTACCTTTGGTTTAACTGAAGCACCATTCTACACTATTATGATTATTAGAAGTATTACTATTATTAAAATGTATATGTTTTTGGGGTGGTGGTCTTGGGAAAATTACCGTCACCGTTTTGCAAAGATACAACCAATCAAAACCTTTCTCTAGTTACGTTGAATGTATAATGATTTTATTTGTAATATCTTCTAATTCCCACTAAAACCATTCAATTTCTTATGGTTATACACTTGTCTTAACTGGCTCTTTCAGGTCACAAAGTACAGACAGGTTTTGCTTGCAGGGAAACGTCAGGTTCATTAATAGTCCAAAAACAAATAAATGCTTGAATGTTTTTTCGTGGTCTAGGAGAAATTAATAACCGAAAAGTCGTTCGGTTATAATGTCAAGTACAGTTAAATAGAGCTAATTTAGGTAGAGATTATCATCTGTATTTGCTTTTTTTATTATTAATAATATTGAAATGTATGCGATATAAATAGTTGATGCCTTCTTGTCTCAATCGCGTAGAGCATTGAGTCCACTAATTATGGTACCCTGTAGATAACTACTTACATTATTCACCTTTTTAAAATTTCATAAAAAGTCTCCTTTTTCACCTTCTGGTGGGCGCATTTACTCACGCAAATAAGCGTATATCATTACGGTTGTTGCCTCTACAAACTGCTCTCTTTATCGAACTGTATTATATTTATGCTATTTACTCCTTGAATATATTACTGTCCATTTTATAGAATGTAACTAAAATGGCAAACAAGAAATTACTTCTCACTAAACTGAGACTATATTGTTATAAAATGTTTACATTTCCCTATAAAAAAAATTTTATAAAAAAAAAAAAAAACTATCGTTAGAGACAGACTTTGTAAACGTCCTTTTTAAATGAAAAAATCACAATATTTCAAGTCAGCCTTGATTGGCGGATTCACTTGATTCAGCGTTGAGGATACCTATTAGTGGTTCACCTTCCTACCTACGCAATCTGTATTTTGTTTACGCAAATAACTGGTTCCATCCCAAGCAATAAAACCAGATAACGATACTAACCCCTACGGGCCAAATCATAAGTTTTGGGCTGACATTGTTTTGCATAATAATATACCTAAATGATCATTTAATTTGGGTTGTAAATTATTAATGAGCTTACTATCTTATCTAAACGAGCCGAAGTAGCAGTTGGCTTCCTTATAAATATCTGTTAACTGATAATTATGTTAATATCAATGTTATTGTTGAATCGGGGAGGAATGTCAGCTAATTAGGTATCAGCTGAGGAGACGCCTGGTAATTAATTCAAGGAAAATTTGCCTTAAGAGTGAACGTATGGTGTCATTCACGTTGACTATAGAGTATATATATATATATATATATAGTATTTATACAATGATTCTACACCTATATGGGTTTGATCTTTCTTTATATATATATATATATTTATATATATATATATATATATAATATTGAAGTAACTACACAGTTTATTGTTACAGTACTAGGTATTTGTTTTTCTTCTCCCTCTTGGCAACAAATATGTTTCATGAAAAATCGCTGCTTGTCCACTCACGAATATATATAGAAAAACATGCGAAATCGGTCCTCCTGTCCCAGATTTTGTTCCCTTGTTTACTCTTTACTCGTCAGTCCTGAAGGATAATCGGCTTCAAACAAGCGGGATCTGATTGGAGTGCGATACTTTTTTGAGCGATATACGACTCAATAAAGGAGAAAGGTTCTCGTTAGATGGTAAGGATCGTGCCGCCGAGTAACTCACTCGCATTGAGAAAAAGGGTCGGTTGTTAGTGTTGTATTGACGGCATAACATAAATGTTAATCGTGTGCTGAAGTACCTATTGTGCTCAGGAAGAGAGACTCAAAGGTAACGCGAAATATAACCTGTAATAACATATTTTGATGTTTATTCTAATGAACCGCTGATTTGTTCAATATACTGCAATAAAAATATTATTTTGGTCTCAAATCTAGTACGTCAATAAACTTATTTATAAAAACCTCAGACTGTACAGAAATTATGAAGCTTTATAGAAACCTTCATCCTGTAGTAGTCTCTATCTTACGTTTGGAAACTTAAAAATAAATCAACATTTCTCCAAATGTCATTTCCTCCGATTCGTTAGACTCTTATAAGTTATGCCCAATGGCAGTTACGAGTACATCACGCATACTTTGTGTATGCAGAAACAGTAGTCAGATTGTCAGTAGTCACCTGTTGATGTCTTTACCAACATGAAATTATCTAATCATCCAAAATTATTATTCAAAATTAATAACCTTGTCTTCAGTGATGGTCTCAACGCCGAAACCACTAATGAGACGTACTACCCTGAACGGCAACAACGAGGAGTAACCGAATGTTTTTTTTTTTAATCAAGGTGAATTGAATTTTAAGAATACATACATAAACCGCCCTATCCTACGATAAGTAGAAGAATTTTAGTGATTTTTACAATTTTTGGAAAATATATGTCATCGTTTCCTTTCTGTCTGGATTGGACCTCCTTTCCTAGTTTGACGTCACTGTTAGCAAACGGAATTGAAAAACCAATAAAAAAAAAAGAAACCACTCGTAGGAGGAATGTTCTAAAGATGTTAAGATTCTCAAGATGAAACTACTCCCATTTGAAAACATCAAACGATACTGTTTCAAACCAATGGACGATCCTCAACAAGTATATATTTCGGTTTATTGATAATCAAATTATAAACTTGTCTGATTGACCATGAAAATAAATAGGTAAATAATAACTAGAGATGAATCGATACGAAAATTTATCGATTCCCGATACCGATACCTAAAAAATTGATTCCCGATTCTCGATACCGATACCATCGGCACATAATACCTAACTTACCTGTAGGTGAAAAACAAAAATACCTCTTGAACTAGTAATATATTCAAATTTTTTTGTACAACATATAACTTATACTTACAAAAAATTGATCCCAATACATTTGCAAATGAGGTACTTTTTAAATAATAACAAAACATAGATAATAAAACCTTTATTCTCCATCTGTTCTACTTAAGGTTTTTGTTTAAACCTGGGTCTATTTAATTAATGCTTTAGTTACTTATTAAAATTAAATAAATTTTAAAGATTAATTCTTATTACAAATTATAAATTTCAGATTTATATTTTCATTCAAGGCTTTAGTTAATTTGATTTGTGCAAATACAAAATTTGATATTTTTTTGTTATCTATCAAGTATCAATTAATAGGCAACTTTTATTGCCTAGGATTGATTTCTTTCTGAATAAAACAAGTTGAGCAGACTGACTTGGTTTTTTAGTTTTTCGTCGGTAACTGTAAGGTATTTCCAAATAAGACTGGCTCTAGGCTTTTATACTTGGAAAACATAGCTTTGTCTAATGCTTCTGTTGTCACAAACAAAATAACACAAGCCTACTTGTAAACAAAGTTATAATTGTAAGTTGTGTTTTGGACAGTTCATGTTTCGCAACTGCTAACGTACCATCTTCGTTGTTAGATGGTTGCAATAGTACCGTAGTGTAATAAAACGCCCATCACCGGGCGGTATCGGTATCGGTTTTAGGCGATCGATTCTCGATACCGATACCAATGCCTAAGAATCGGTGGTATCGAGAATCGGTATCGAGAATCGACTCATCCCTAATTTATACCAATATTACAATAACGAAAAATCTTCCACTCGATAGTCGGTACATGCGGGGAACTTAATATTGCCGGTACTTATGAAACCTAGGAACAAAAATCAGGGAGATAAGGCAAATCTAAGGATTCTCGAAAATCTGGTGTCAAATAAAAAATGCTTGTAATGAAGCGTTTGGTATCGTGACGCTCACCGATTCAGCCAAATGACCAGAGTTGAGCTAAAAGTCAAATAACGTATTATTGAATGATGAAAAAATAAGTCCGTCACCACTTTAAAAAAATTGTGGAGTGAGTTGCATGGATAGGCTCATAAACTATATATTGAGATGCCTAGTATCTCGGCATCACTCTATCAAAAGCCTGAGGTAAAATTCAGAAAAGTGTTTAAACCACCTAAAACTTGCGAGGGCTTGGGGGGAAGGAAGCAACCTACTTCAGGTGTCTACGTAATTTCAAATAAGTGCATATAAAATCCTCCTTTCAAGGTCCTGCCCTTATTTATTTTTTCCCCATTTTTCAGTGCCTCGTACCTATAGATTTTTTAGAGGTTTATATACCATTTCCGTAGATCGATTTTGGGAATTGTTGCACTTATCAAAGCACGATAAAGATACCCTACAGTAATGTCGTCAATGATGCGTTAGTTAAACTATTCAAGCCAACAGTTATTTTATATAAAATAAATCGCACCCTGGGAGTGATACTGGTATAAGTCCAAAAATGGCAGTTTTGAGTTACATTACTACTGTGTACATTTTGACGAGCTCTACATGCGGCTAGTATCGGTTTAATCATAGGACAAAAAGTGACCGGTAGAGAGCAGGATAAACCAGTATGATTCTGGTCAAAGTCTTCATCTAGCGTCGGGGAAAGGTCGGTCTATGTCATTCATGTTCCAGCTGTCAACGAACGAAGATGGAAAATTCGGTGTTAATAGTGGTTCATCCCGACATAAATCACTATCGTTGCGACATACCATTTATTTATCCTTTATTTTTACAGCAATACTGGTCTATTTCAAGAAGTACCGCTATTGAACCAAGGAATATCAAGTTTCATCGTGTTTTTCACTGTTGTACCGTTACATATTTTGCAATGCACCACTATTCGCCCAAAACATTAGTCGTCGTACTGAGGCAACCTGGTGATTAACTCGCGATGCACCAATATTGTTTGAAGGAAAAAATCAAGGTTTGTTGTGTTATACCGTGTTAGTGGTACATCATACGATTTTTATAATTATAATTATGTTAATCAAAAACAGAAAGGTGGAGAAGCTAATTAGAAGTAGGGCAGTATAGGTAGATGGTATATGCATGACACAGACCAAAAAGAACCGAGAAAATATGAATGGTGTGTCTGTAGTACGCCAACAAAGTCATAAAAAATCTTTAAATGCGATTTCCCAGAATTTATGTTTTTGGACTTATACCAGTATCACTCCCAAGTTGCGAAATGTCCTTATTTCTTTATGGTTATCTAATATAAAGATATTGAAGCTTCGTGAATAAGTTGCAAAGGCCGTGTTTGTTAATTTTGCTTGCTTTTGCAATTACATGAATGTAATTTAATTTGAATTATCCTCTACACGTATTTTACCCTCCTTGATGTAGGTAAAAATGTGGCATGATCTCGTAATGGGAGTCTACATTATAATTGAACGCTCATCAAAAGTGGCCTCCCTGAAAGGTATTATCACGTGTTATAGTTAGGTAACGAGGGGTAGTATTAAGACGTCGAGTTACTTGTTCACGTGAGCGGCTCAAATAGTATAACTACGCCACCCACGGCGCCCGGGGTAACTACACAGAGGAGGGGTGGGTGACTAAAGAAGAGACCAGGGCCAAATTACGTCTCCTTCCCGCTATTGGGGGACCCACGTACGTGATCTCTAATCATCACTAGAGCTCTAATTGCTTCGAAATAGCTAAATTAAAACTTCGAAAGAGATCAACTTTTTTTTTCTTCCCTCAAAAACGACAACTCCAATTACTACCGGATATTCCTTCCCTTTCGCGATTAATTGGAGTGACTCCAAACGAGGTCCACTTGAGATTCTAAAATAACAAACTGGCCCACCTCCGTGATTGGGCATATTTATGACTGTGAAGATTTATTGTAGACGAAGAAATCAATTTCCATGTATTACTGACCAGGGGGTACTTTGTTTATTTTTGCCTACATCTTAACTCGCCCAACTTTGATAGTTTTGCAGACTCAAGAATAATGCAATTTATATGAATATTCATTTATCTACATAATTTATTTTATGAAAGAATAATACCACAATATATTAGAATATATTATAAGAGAACATAACAAGATAAATTTATTGCAATGTTTTCTTCTCATAGGTATGAATACATTTAAAACATACTTAATGATGAAAACGGTTAGTGAAGAACGTTGTCTATTTCCACGGAAAAATATAAATAATAAACATAAAAAATACTGTTGATGACCTAACTGTTCATCACTAACTTCCGGATTCTTCATTGATATGGGTTTCCACAACATTGAGGTAATTGATTTAGTTCTCTCAAAACACAAACATTTTCAACATTTACGAGTACAGTAATGACAAATTTAGCACCTAAACCTCTCAGAGCGTATACAGTTATGCAGCTTGTTCTTCCACCACGCCACGTCCAATATAGATGTGAACAAATTCATGTTTTTGGAAGAGCATATACTTTGGGTATACACTTCCTTCTTTAATACATTCAAGTTGAAAAAACCTTAAAGAATGAAAATCACTTGAATAGATGGTTTTTATCATCTAGTTAGGTAAAAATACTGTGGCGGGGGGGGGGGGGGGGGGGGTCATATGAATTTTGGCGTAGCAATCCACGTGGTAACAAGTAAACTAGATTACTCTTACTCTATATTAAATTTCTCACTCTGATTCTTTGTACACTCTTACCAAACTAAAAATGAAGACACGGAAATATTATTTAGATAGGTATAGAATATGCCATCCTTTGTGATATACAATGCCACCTTTTGACACTCGTTGAACGATTCCAATTCGTGTTGATACATGCCCCTTAACATCATTGGATCCTGTATTCAGTCTCAATACATCCTGGAAAGAGACTTCCTACCCTTTGTAGCTTCGTATTTATTCAATCACGCGCCGAAGTTCCGGAGTCCTGGAACGAGACCGCACAAATGTAATCAAAGAGCGCAATGCCAATCCGTCTGAACTCGTCCGTTGGGTTTTGTTCCAAAGTTGTAGCAAACGGATTTGAACTTTTTGTTTTTTGGGCTTGTCGTTGGGTTTCAGATGAGTCGAAAACAGAACTTTTTCCATTATGGTGGAACATGATCATCGCAGTATTCGTGAGGGTACTATTAATGAAGTATTCCAGGAGAGTTTATACGAACTCACAGTAGTAGGTAAGTACCCATCTCCGTACATGAATATTAAGAGGAGAAAAAGGGAAGGAAACGGAATAGATAGGGTGCTATGAACATTTATAGGAAAACTGCAGTGAAACCTCCATAAATTACATCACCATTATTCCACAAAAAACAATAAGTACTGCAGTCATCTCCGGTTTCCTAATGATTATATTTCTTATTCAAATATTTCAGAGTCAATTTAACTACAAAAGAAACTAGCTAGTAGTTTATTTCGATGGAAGGTGGGAGACGGATCTAACTTATACCGACTGCTGTTCTAAAATTGCACTTCAATAAGCCCTTAGATTATAGGGATAGTTAATGTGGATAACTAAAATGAATGAGAGTCCCAAATATTGCTCATCACTCAGACATCTCATTACATCTTTTCATACGCACATTATATCTTTCACTTCCAAACAAAACCAATAATTACTTGAATAAATAATGAATAAAATAGGGATATGCATTTAGAACTAAAATCATTAGGGGTAGTATATATTCATTCTCAGGTTTCAGGACCAACCCACTTTTGAGTGGTTTTTTCAAACCAAGCAGACCAGAAATGAAGTTGAATACTTTCATTAAACTTATTGGGAGATTGGGAAGCTAAACCACTTTAACCCTGAAAAAGGCGTTTGAATCTGTTGAAAAATGTAATCGTTGTAGTTATGACTGTGATGGATATGAGTAGTTCCTCCTTTTCGATTCTTGAATACAATGCAGCTATAGATATTCCTGAGGTTTATTCAACCTTCAGAATATCATCTGGGTGTAGCAGGTTAATCGCCTCTCCCCTGCGAAGGTGGAACCACTGCTTTTCCATCACTTCTAACTGTCACAAGGCTAAAGGTAATTTGTTAGAGAGGCCTTCAACGTAGAATACGAATGAAAATTTTAATTTTGATGGTAATAGAATCAGTTCGCTTAAAAATTTTCAGTAATTTACAAAATGAAGCTTTTCTGAGTACCTACAAAGGTTTCGGGGAAACTGAGGTTCGGTTCTGTGGCTCTCTGAATTTCGTTCTAAAAAACTATACATAAATATTTGTCTCCCTTTCTTCATAAGCAAGGAAGAAAAAGTCCATTTCTTGCTTTTAACTAATAAGGTTTTTGTTACTGACAGTAAGCAGTGATACCAAAAATCTGAGATTATGTTGAACAAAATTAAAGCATTTAAAAAGTGATAGTGGGAAGCGCCACGATATTGGAAACCCTCACGCTACGATGCATCCTTCCCCATTACGTCGTTCAGCTTTCGTTGCGCCACAGTTTTGGTCACTTCCAATCATCCGACATCTGTCATGTAGAACCTTTATGAAATGTTCTTTTCAAGATCATTCTGCTGATGAACTAAAATAAAATAGGTGAAATGGCCTATTATCTAAATAAACAGTTTTTTTTCAAAGAGCTAGAAGTTCGATGAAGTCGTTTGAAATGATCAGTTATGATATGATAGATTATTTCTTCTGGTAATAAGACTAAAAGGTTATGTTTTTCAAAGAAAATATGGAATTTTCTTCTATTTTACCAATTCATCAGGTAGTCATGATCGGATGAATTAACTGGAAACTTCCTCATTGCAATCCACTCTTCGTTTTCTGCTTGAAGTCATTTCACGTCGTAATAAAGCTTTTGAGCCTTCAAGAGTCAAAGAGCCCGATGAAGTGGTCTGAAGTTATCAGGCGTAGTCATCGCCAGAAATCGGTCGCGTCACCTCCTTTCGTATCGAGGAGAAGACCAGGAGCAGAAGTGTCACATTCTGTGAGCTCACGAGAACGGATCGAGCAATCGAACTGATGCTATCTGATACTCTGCTCCACCGTTCAGGAGAGGTGAAGAGGCGCATTCTACCACCTGACAAATTAGCGGTCAGTCGGGAGAAATTCCGTCGGGTCTGTTTCTTGAGAGGAAATGAATTTCAAGCCCACTTCGGGAGCCGTTAAAATCCTCTTAGAGTGGCATCTCGGAGTTCATGACTTTATACTTACCTACACGTTATTTAATTTGTACTGTAAGTAGATCTTGCCTTATCCAGATGCGTCGTATTATGGGCTACAAAATGTCGTTAAAAATTAGGAATCTATATGACTAGCCTAGTTTTCTCACTCGCTTCGCTCGCTCGGTATGGCTTTATAGATCCGATGGTCTTTACATTTGAGTGGGGCACGTAGAATGATTGGAAAAGGTGGATCACTATGGGTGATTTGAAATGTGTAGGGGATGTTGCTCGCTTCGCTCGCTGGTGATGGGTTTCCTCGCTTCCTCGGTGTGGGATGTATAGATGTGACTGGATATAGACCCCATACCATCGAGACCTACAGCCTGTGGTTCGGTTGGGGGTGGAAAATTTTAAAATTGCTTAGAATAGACAATCCCTTTCTATAGACAATCCCAACGAAAGGGCAATAAATAAATAAATAAATCTCACTAAAAGGGCAAAACGAAATAACAAATTTCTGTGTAATAATTTGCTGCATTTTCTATGTGAGACCACGAAAAGTTAAGTTTTAAGGACATTCTTCAACTAATTCTATACATCCATGTTACAATATGTGATGAAGTTATACTGCCAACCAACTTGGCAGGCGTTTTTTTCTGTTGGGAATCACAAAAAAATTACATCTTATAAAACTATTTGGAACCACAAAAAGTGTATTAGATTTAATAAAGATAGGACATTATTATATCTGCGTAGAAGGGCAAACGAGAGACCTCCCCGGGATCAAGAGAATTTTTGTTCTTCTACTAATTCTATACATCCATGTTACAATATGTGAGGAATTTATACTGCCCACCCTACGTCGCAAACTTTATTTTTCAGATGGCATTAGTAGTTCCAGTTTTATCAAGGATTCGTATATTTACAGTTCCCATTTTCACATGAAATCAAGGAAATCCATATTCATAGGTATTTATTAGAATTTCATATATTTATTTCAATTCGGATGGGCCATTCATCTGCGATGAAGGGCTACTAAATAAAGAGTATGTGGAACCAATATAACTTCAACTAATTCTATACGCCCATGTTAAAATATGTAAGGAAGCTGTACTTCCCAGCCAACATTTCAGTACTAACAAAACTGTTGGTTGTCAAATTTTTGTTCTTCTACTAATTCTATACTCCATGTCACAATATTTGAGGAACTTATGCTCCCCACCCTGCTTGACAGACGTTTTTCTCTGTTGAAAATTGCTTACAAACAAATTAAATCTTATAAAACTATGTGGAACCAAGAAAAGCTTATCAGGTTTAGTAAATATAAGTCATTATTTTATGTCCGTAGAAGGGCAAACGGGAGACCTCGTTTCGGGTTCGAAGGCCAAGAGCAGATAACTATGTTGCGAATTAGTAAGAGCGACCACATTTTCGTTCACTACAATTATGAAAAAGAATTTCATGTCTCGAAACTCGCGTGGGATAAAATTGGAACAATCATTTTAAGACCAAACCAAGCAAAAACCGTCGAAATTTACTCGATTAAGGCGGAAAAAACAATAGCGGGGAACGCATTTTTCCAAGAAGACAGCATTTTTTGCCAATTTTAACGGCAATAGTGTTCGACGGGTCTAGGAACGTGACTTTGTCGCTGACATACGAAGTGCTCTCGATCAAATTTTTATGTGGTAGTGGATAGAAGATCGGGCGCTTGGGGAAAAAAACGTGCATTAAAACGGGCTCCCACCCCCCTCCCGCCATACGGCCCATAGTTCGGGTGGGATTAGAAAATTTCAAAATCACACACACACACTATTCACGAAAAGATTTCAAGAAGATCCTCCCACTCGAAGACTCCCACCACTCTGCCTTTTGACAGTGCATAGAGACAACCTTCAAATGAGGTTTCATTCTTATGATATAATCAAGATAGAGATATAAATAATAGAATTAGATAGAGAAGAGATAAAGATGGAGGAGAGATTCTGAATCTTTGTTGAGAATGATTGATTGATAGATTAATCATGTAGCACTACTTAGTATCGTACTTAAATCTAGATGATCTAGTTGGGCGTCACGGGCTCTGCGAGCCATTGCCCAGCAATAGGTAATGGTTTTTACCATAAGGATACGATTGTATCTACACACGCAATTTTCGTGTGATATGCACAACATGTAAATAAATAAATAATAAATAGTAGCTTAATAATTTTTTCGGGGGTTCAACAATCTTTAAAATGATTGAACATTCTAGGTTTCAGGTTTATCCTTTTGAATGAATTGACTGGGTGAAAAGAAAAAAGTATCTCTTTCATGTTTCATGGTTTTTGGTTTTCAAAGACGATGTTGTCAACTCACTCAAACTACCCAAGTGCTGCATGAAACTGTGCACCCGTCCTAGAATAAGGGTACAGTCGCAAATCATATACAGCTGCAGTTTATCCTGAATCTTCGGTGTCACTTTTAATCAACCCTAAAGAGTAAAATTCGAAGTTTGAAATACCAGAATCTCAAAAAATTTAACTCAAAAGTGTTTTTGTTATTGGTTGATTCCATTTCATCGGATCAAATGACACCCCGACTTCCATTCGATTGCTCTGGTAAAGGCACTTCACCTAGAAAAACGAATACGCTTGAGTGTGAATTAATACAATTGTGAACCGTGCACAAAAAACATTTTAATAAACTACGATGATAGCCCAGCCATTATGTATTATTTCGATGAAATTCCCATTTCATGAAATCAACTTTATTTTGAATTTTGTCAGAAATCAACCCACAAGTGGAGCTTATGTTGGTTTTTAAATATTAATTTCCAATCAGTGGATATCTACTTTTATATGGTTTTACATAGATAATGTGTAAACCTATCTACGTAGTTTGATGATATGCAGACCCGCGATCTGCCCAGAAATGGAAAAAATGGTATTACAGAAAAGGAGCCTTTGTGGAATAATTATACAACAATTGTTATTTTGTTAATGTTGAACGTTGAACATAAGGGAAATGTTTGTTTACCTTCTTTTCACATGTTCTCCGAAGTTTTAAAAGGCATATTAGGTGGGTTTCTGACTCTTTAGTGATTAAAAATGTATTATAATACTTCTCTTATGATAGTTGGAGTCTGGATATTAACTTTTATTAGGGGTAATTCCACCACACAGTTCCAGAATTCATGAACCCAGAAATGATACATTTTATGAAAAAGTTTAATAATTGTTACACATGGATAAAATCCAAACACTTTATCCATAACCACAGACCTAGATGTGTACGTGTGTTTATATTCAATAAAAATACAAGCTTGCTGGTATATTGGGTTCCAGTACCTACGTCTATCATGACGCAACTAACGACGGCCTAACGGTGTTGGTAAAATATCAATAGCTGAATTCGACTAATGTGCGAAAAAAAAGAATAGGCGCCTGTAAGCATTACTTCACGAGGTCGGCCTGCTTGACCCAAACTTTCCCAAGACCTGAAACGATCAGTTTCTCTTCATCTGGTAAGATCGAGGACCATTAGCGCTCCACAGTCATATCCTTCGCTCATCGCAGTTGCTTCAGAAATACGGATGGGTGGTAAACACGCGAGTCTGTGTTGAAACTATGCACATTCTTACTTTCTGCGAGCCAAGTTGCATAATCTAGTCAGTAAGAGTCCCTTGATAATGCCCTAGGCAATGTATTGCACTTTGAACTTCTCTTCGCTGTAAACTATCAAATATTGCACGGCCGCCGGAAGTTCGTGCAAAGCGTTGCAAAGAAATGAGTACCTACAGAAATTTATGAAATCCGAGACGTAGTGTAGGACATATTTCAATCTTTCCATTGCAGTCAGTTTTTTCATATAGCAGTCGTGGAATCAAATTGTGGAGTTGTTGACAATGTTGTACTTCGTTCATGTATTCAGGATATCTAAATGTTCCTTATCATTTTTGTAGGCATTACTACATTTCTAACCAATTGTGAGTTGATGAAAAAGAAATAACGGCGCAAATCCAACGGTTATAAAACGATAATAAATAATAAATTATGTAAGCTTGATTTTAATGATAAATCATAAATTGTATTAGTCCTTTATTGTTATGTTAGCAGCTGATTTGAACTTGTGTATGTCAATCTGTATTGATTTATCATTTTTGGTATTATGTAGAATCAAATCCTCATTATTCATGATTCAATACTTTGAAAATATAATGGCCATGATGTAGTAGATAAGTTGTTTTAAAGATAATTTTATTCAACGTAAGCTGTCTTCCACTATTTTTTCCACCATAGAATCTGCAATCGCTTCACAAACTCCCCGCTTAACAAGATTTTAGGCGCTTGCGGACTATCAAATATTCATGTGCTCATAGGCTGCTTGGGTTTTAAGGCGTTTCATGTAAAAAGTTGAACAGAGGCCGTACATCACTCGAGACAGGGAACACTCCGCCACATACGGACATTGTGCTATTCATCTTGAGGCTCTTTGTGTCGCTGTTCACACTTCTCTATTTAACATAAGCTACATCGCAAACTAGTGGAATTCTTCGTACAAGGATGATCATTATTAAAATGCCACGCAACATGCGGTCTCAATCGAAAATGCTAATATTGTACACAGTGCATGTAACCGCAGTTTGTTACATTAAATGCATAATGACCATGATGCTCAGATAAGATGCAACATTGAATGTCTAGTAAAATGTAGGATAATTGATCGTTGGAAGTTCCTACTTGACGATCTTTAGGTACTTTCTATATACCTGAATTTATATCCTAGTCCAGAAATGATGATGATTTAACCAAATCCATTGATAAAAAATCACATTTAGGATTCTGATCGAGTTATGCTTTCGCATAACAATATTTAGGATAGCACAAGTCTTGATTATGTTTTCAACATTGCACACAGAACATTTATTCTATTCTCCACCAGCAGACCACCTTTATCTCAGACATAATAAACAAATAAAGTAGGTATTCAGAGGAACACCTGTCTCCAAGACAAGAATTTCACTGAATGATTCAGAAAATAGGTATATAACTTATTTATACGACAGTATAACAATAATGATTCTAGAATAGATTAGGTTGTTTTGAGTCATTCCAGAGATACATGGTTAATCATTGGCAGAACTTCTAATTTATAGTCAGAATTCACAAGCAGCACAATTATTTACCAGTCCTTTCGGAGTACATTTGCACTCATAAAAGTGTACCCCTTCAATTAAACTTGCAACTCGTAGGTACCTCTCTTATCAGAATACATGTATGATAAACAAGAAATCCATTCACAGTAAGCCAAACGTTTGTTTGAAAGAGTGGGTGGGAGTTTTACGTTTCGTCCCTGGGCTGACAAAATCATTACATTTCGCCCCCGCAGAAATTCGTACCATTCATCCCCACTACTACGATTCTTCAGCATACAAAGGTTTACTTTTTATACAAGCTATTATGGTTCGCCCCATGGAATAATACATTTTAAATTCATATTCCTTTTCAAGTATGTTTTATGTTCATATTAATATATTTATATTACTTGTGTCATATTAGTGAATTCCTGTAGATATTGAGATTGATATTATCCAAGTCATATTGTCATATACAGGTGTCATATTGTCACAGTATGCTCAAATAAGTCGTGATTTTTTAACTTTAATGAATTCAATTTTAACAATTTAATGAGGGGATAAAGACAGTAGTCAACTTCCAACATTTTTAGTTGAATAAGAAAAATCTGAAAATTAGTTTCTAAGCACTATTATAAGCTTGAACCTTCTACACTGTAGTAATTAGGAAAAATGGAGGACAGGGATAAGAGGACATTCATGGTCCCTGGATGCAACTATGCCGGACTCAACAATCCCCTACCAAATGGGATACCTACATGCCACACAGACAAGATTGCTGAGGAACATGACTACGGATACAAGTACGCCAGGACACCAAGGGATATAAGAAAGGCTGATGAACAAGCTATCTGTGGGTTCCTTTCGGATGTTGCAGCAAATGGAAGTTGCAGAGGGGCTATAGGAGCTGCCGGAATATTGGGTAAATACTTGGTTGAGAGAGCCACTGGGCAGACCTTTTATCCAACAAGGTTTGCCCCCAACCCTTTCAGGAGAACACATAGGGAAGGACAGTCATGCGATCAAATCTGGGAGAGGTTACAACAGTGGGAACATCAGCGTGAAAATCAGCAGGACCAAGAGTCCAATCTCAGGGAAAATGTGGCCAACTCAGAGAGATTGAGACAAAATCATAACGATCAGTACTACAAACAAAAGGCTGACAGAGCTAAAATTCGTAGTGAAGTATATAAAAAAAATACTAATAACAAAGAAAAATTGAATTGGGGCGCAAGTTTTAACGCAGTACTAAACAGTGGTCATGGGAATAAACAGAGCGAAAAAGCTAGGAAATATTCTCCATACAACAAGCCAAATGGTTATAAAGAGAAACCAACATGGCCAGAAGGACCCTGCTTCTCAGGGGCTGAGCTATGGTTTCACTCCAGCAAACGGAGAAGTAATAAGCCTGGCCATAAAAAGATGGGGGTGGAAAGTACGAATGTGAATTCCCCGAACCCCAAGCAAGAAAATACTCAGCCAAGGGAGTATGACGCAGATGGAGAACTCCACCCTTCCAAATCAGAGACAAAGAAATGTACACCAGACTCATCGCAAGGAGAAATACCGATCGTAGATGCAGTGGAAGATCCTACAACCATGAATGACACATCTCAGGTCTTGGTTAGGAATTATGAAGACTTAGCTGTATTACTGGCCGAGTTGGTCTACAGAGAACACCACAATGCTCTGTGGAAAGTTGTGTATCATTTATACAGGAGAATTGAAAACCCTAAATACGATGTTCCCAACACGCCTGCATTGTTGAATCACATAGTACAAACTGTGCATTCAGGACGATGGGGTGAGCTGGTAAAAGTAGCCAAGTGGTTACGAGGAGATGAGTCCGACAGTAACAGCAATAATTTTGAGATACAAAGCAATTCTAGAAGAGAGGAGCTCTGTCTCAGTTCGATGCATAGTGAGTCGGACTGGACTGAGTATGACCTGGACGACCATGGTAAAAAGAAAGTCACGAGATCTCCCGATTACGACCTCATGCAATACCTGACCCGACCTCAAAGCGATGAAGGTGTGAGGTGCATGGCCAAGCAGCATGGAAAGCAGTGGGTCTACATGGCAGGAGGAATCAACAGTGGGGGAGATGATGATGATATTGAACAGGATGGAGCATATGGTGGAGTGTCTAAGAGTTCCCACTCAGCAGATATGCAAGAAAGCAATCTGCAAGAGCAGCGGCCATCTAGCTCAAAGAGACCTCGAGAGGGAATAGAAAAAGATAAAGCCGAAATAAAGCGGCAGAAGAACTCTCTACAGAAGCAGGCAAGGCTAAAACGCCTGGAAATGGAGGCAGTAAATACACAGCTCCTGGATATAGAGGGTTTCGAAAAAAAGGTGGAGAAATGGGAGGATGACTGGCATGCATGGGGAAGCACGAAGGAACATATTGGCCAGAGGCCAATGCAGCAGGCAACCTCTAGGGTGATGAACCTGAAGGATGAGTTGATAACTCCGCTATTGAGGGCTTACAAGGACCTGGCAAACGAGACAGTCTTTCTCCGGAGGAAGACCAGAGATTTTTCTCGAATTACCGATTCTGTAGAATCCATCGAGAGACTCGTTATTGAAGAACAAAGACCGAGAAGAAACTCTGAGTCATCCGTGTATTCTGAAGCAGGAACAAGTGACATGGTGGTATCAATGCTATTGGAACTGCAGAAGTCTACAGTAGCAAATACCACTCGAATTGAGGCGAAAATAATGGAAATTGGAAAAATAACCCAAAATGTGATCAGTAGGATTGACAAACTGGAACGTGAAGGCCTCAAAGCTCTGTCAAACAAAGTCGAGGTCGTCAGGAGACGAGTAGGAGGAGAAGAAAATCAACAGAGAGAGCAACAACCGTTCAGACCTCCACAACAAAGAGACCAGCAACAGAGAGTGCAGCCTCAAAAAGATCAGGCCAACATAATGCCAAGAAAATCTGCAAAACATCAGACAGTAAGATCTACCCACAGAGAGACGGAGTCCGATCTAAATCCAACCACACCTGCAGCCACTGATGACGAAAATGATGGCTGGGAAACTGTTGAAAAAAGGAGAAAGAGGAAAACAAAACTCTCTAGGAAGGCCCGTACTCAGAAAAAAGAAGGTATCTTATCTAAGAGAGTAGAGATTGCCATAGATAGATCCAAAAAACAACTAAGTGCTCCAAGGCGTACCATCATAGTTAAAAAACAGAAAGATGCCGACTCTCTGAACATGGAGCTAGAAGCTGCAAGCAGTGGAGATGAAGTGAGAGCAAGGAACACTTACGCTCAGGCTTTGTGCTCCCCAAAAACAGTTAGGAAGAACATTAAATCTTCAATAAATGCAAGGGAGGAAGGTCTGCAGATTGATGAAATAAGACCTGTAGGCAAGTCTGTGGTGAAATTGGTTGCAGCAACACCTGATCAGGCAGTCAAACTGTCAAACAAACTTGTTGACGCTGGATTCATTGTTGAAAAAGAGAGACTACCGGATAGACCGTTGATGGTAAAAGTACGCCGAGTAGATCGTAACATCAAGAAAGAGGAACTTGCTTCCTATATTTACGATCAAAACCCCTGGGTAAGGACTATGTTCCCCCAATGTACAGATCTTGAAAAAGAATTCGCCCCTGCTTTTCAAATGGGTAGGCGAAATGATGCAAATGGAGTGCCTATTGATGACTGTATCTGGGTTGTAAGAGTTACAGAAGCACTTAGAAAGGAGCTTCTGAAACAGGGAAAGTTGTACATTAACCTGGACATTTGCCCCATCTCTGACTTTGCAGAGGTGACAAGGTGTTTCAAGTGCCAGGGATACGGCCACATCGCAGCCAAATGTCAAAGCCAAGAGGGCTGTGCTAGCTGTGCAGGTAATCATAACACTAGGGTTTGTCCCATTGTCAATTTACCCTCAAATGTAGTCCCAGAACCCAAGAAGTGTGTCAATTGCAAAAGGATCAATCTGGAATACATTCATGCGGTGGAGAACCCTAATTGCCCTGTATATAGGCGAGCACTCAAAAGGTACATCAGGAGAGTCAACCCACTCATGGATGTTCAAAAAGCTTCGGAGGCAGCTGGCAATAGATCCATACAATGATACGAATCCTACAGGGAAACCTCCATAGGAGCTCAACAGCCCAAAACCTACTTCATCAATTGGTGCAAGAAAAAAGAACAGACATTGTGATAGTAAGCGAGCAGCACCACAATCACACTAACCATAAATGGTACGCGGACGACCTTGGAACTGCTGCCATCTGGTCAGTGACACAAGGGCACATAGAAGACCAGGGAAGTGGTGAAGGATATGTATGGTTAAGAACTGGGGGAGTTACCTATTTCAGCTGCTACTTCACACCAAATGAGTCCATTCGTAACTTTGAAAGAAAGTTGTGGGGCCTTGAAGATGCTATTCAAATAGTGAGCGGGGACAAAATAGTGGCAGGGGATTTCAATGCAAGGGCTATAGAATGGGGCATGCCTGACCCTGACCGTAGAGGGAGGCTCATTCTGGAAATGGCAGCAAGAACAGGATTAATACTACTCAATGAAGGCAACACGCCCACTTTCCATCGTCTGGGACAAAGGGGGACAATACCAGATATCTCCTTTGCATCAGAAACCACTGCCAGGAAAATTCGCAATTGGCAAGTTATCGAAGATTATACAGGGAGTGATCACCAGTACATATCCTTTGAATTTCTACCAGTGAACCAGCAGATAAACAACCAAATAAATAATAGCAGGAAAGATGTAGGATGGAGCTTGGCTAAATTAGACCGTGATGCAATGGTAGTTGTTTTACTGGAAGGAGATCGACTACTAGCTGACAAAGAACAGAATAATGAACATACTGCAGATGCTGAGGAAGTAGTAAGCCAAACAATGCAGATCCTCACAAAAGCCTGCGATGCATCGATGCCAAAAAAAATCCTGACATCTGCTAAGCCTCCAGTCTACTGGTGGAATGATGATATTGCAAAACTCAGAAGGACATGTAATCAGCAGAGGCGTAGAGCCCAGAGAAGCAGAAGAAGAGCCAATTGGCCGCAGATTCAATCAGAATATACTGAGGCCAGAAAACGACTTCGCCATGCAATAAATAGAAGTAAAGCAGACTGCTGGCAGACAATCATTGAGGGAGTAAATACTAATACATGGGGTCGAGAGTATAAGATCGTGACCGGAAAACTCCAGGTATCATGTGGACGGGTACCATGAGTGAAGAAACAATGGATCTCATTGTTGATGGGCTCTTCCCAACACACCCTCCCAGGAACACTAATTATGCACCAGAGGATGTAATAGATTCCCTCTTATTCTCTGAAAGCGAATTAAAGAAAGCGATTGGAGCTTTAAAAAACAAGAAAACACCAGGACCAGATCGCATACCCTCAGAGGTGTTAAAAATAGCAACAGAAGTCTGTCCAAGGCTACTATTACGAATGTACAATTCATGCCTTAGAGAAGGGATCTTTAGCAATAGATGGAAAAAAGCTCGCCTGGTACTTTTAGACAAAGGAAAGGGTGATCCAAACTCTCCATCCTCTTGGAGGCCTCTTTGTATGTTGGATACTGCTGGAAAAGGTTATGAGAAGCTTCTCCTGCTTCGCTTGATGCCTGCAATAGCGGCGTCAGGAGACTTATCCCCCAGACAGTATGGATTTCGAAAGGGTCGGTCCACTGCTCATGCATTGGCAGATGTAGTGAACACTTTGAAAAAAACACAGGAAGGTAGTAGATATACTAGGAATCTGGCAATGCTAGTGACCCTGGATGTGAAAAATGCCTTCAATTCTGCAAGATGGACTGATATGTTAGAGTCTTTGGATACCACCTTTAAAATTCCAAGATACTTACTAGCAGTTATGGACAGCTATCTTAAAAACCGAACATTGGTTTATGAGACGGCTCAAGGGGAAAGGGAGAAAGAAATCACCGCAGGAGCAGCCCAGGGTTCAGTTCTGGGCCCACAACTATGGAACGCGTCATACGATAGTGTTCTACGACTGGAAATGCCAGAAGACTGCTATCTTGTCGGATATGCGGATGATGTTGCGGCAGTTATCCTGGCTAGAACCACGGAATTGGCACAGAATAAACTGAATCAAGTAATGGTAAAGATCACTAGATGGATGGAAGACCATATGTTGACATTAGCAGCAGCTAAAACCGAAGTAGTTGTGTTCACTCGAAAACGGATCCCTACCATAATCCCAATACAAATAGGGAGTACAGAAGTCACCAGCAAACCAACAGTAAACTACCTGGGAATCACATTAGATACTAAAATTACATTCTGGGAGCAAATAAAGAAATCAGCAGACAAGGCATCAAAGAAAACAACTGCTCTTAGTCATCTCATGAGAAATGTCAATGGGCCAAGACCATGTAAGCGTCGTCTCATGATGACCGTTGTACAATCAATACTCTTGTACGGTGCGGAGGTATGGGCGGATGCTCTAAACATTGCCTACTATCGCAAGAGAATTATTGCAGTTCAACGAAGAGGAGCGCTGAGGATTGCATGTGCCTACAGATCAGTGTCAGAGCCAGCCATACTCGTACTTACAAGCAGCATCCCAGTCTATCTATTGGCTGCAGAACGCAAGCGAATCTTTAATAGAAGAGGAGATGGGGAAAGAGCTCGTTTAGTTAGCCGCTGAAGAGAGAGAATATACATGATGGCAAGATGGCAGGAAATGTGGACTGTAGAGCAGAGAGGGAGATGGACAGCACGCTTGATACCTCAGATTAAGGTATGGCTAGATAGAAAACATGGAGAAGCAAACTTTTTCCTGACTCAGCTCCTTTCTGGTCATGGGTTGTTTTACGCATATCTCTATAAAATGGGAAAAGTAGACTCCCCAATATGTACATACTGCCAGGAAATGGACGATGATGTGCTCCATACTTTCTTTGTATGCAAGCGATGGGCTACAGAAAGAATAAGGCTGCAGGATGCTCTGGAATTACCACCTCAATTACCGGAGGTGGTAGTAGCCAAAATGATTGACAGAGAGCAAAAATGGAATTTTGTAGCTGCCTACGTTGAAGACATCCTCCAGAAAAAGATCATCTTGGAACGGGAGAGACAGAGGAGGAGGGAGCACATGGACCGAGAGGACTAAAGAAATTTCTCAAGGACTCGGCCTGAAGTAATGTGTTAAACAGTTCCAGGCTGAGTTCCAACGTGGGAAAAGGAAGGTGAGGTTTTAGTGTGTTTGAATCATACATAACCCGGAGTGCGGTCCCTCGCGGGTATCTTACGAGATCCGATTACCACCTTAGGATCTTAAAGATTTCCTCACCTGCCCACGAAAAAAAAAAAAAAAAAAAAAAAAGTCACATTATTTATACGTTTCAATAAGTCAGTTTTTGTTCTGCCGTAATTTACAAGATAAAATTTTAATAATGTTATAAACTCATATGTCTCCTTGCACACGGAGTTGATCCCATTTGTGCACCCATAGCTGAGCATATCGAGACAATTTTGGTGGATCGTGTATCTCGCCCAGCGAATTCAATTTGGGATAAATGACAGCTTGTAACTGGCAAGTATTTGGTTGGAATCAGGAATTAATCGTTTCTTCGCATTTAAAACAATAGCACTCAACACAGCTCGTCCAATGCAGTTCCCTTGCTAGAAAGAACACAGAACTTAAGAGGAATGTACATCGCTATGGGGTAGCCGTGTGAACATCCCGCTAAAATGTTTCGGGCAGTAAGTGAATATTCCATTCATGCATTGTTTCACAACGAACAAAGCCCTTGGTGATGGAAACACAGGAAAATGTGAGAATTTCGGAATCAACAAACTTGTGAAGCGAATATTCCTTATCATGGGATTGTTAGCCGCTACCAATGTTGTCGTCGACGGGGCGAAAGGTGACAGTCGGGAAGACACCATGTTGATTTCTCAAAGACGAAACGTAGAAATGTGGAGTGATCGTTCAAATTTTTCCTTCTTTTCGGGGGCAAATCGTTCGACGCCCGACAGGGTTACTTCTAATAAAAAGGTGCATTTTTGGAATTTGGAGGCCCCGGGAACAAGTGTGGCAAGTCCACCAGCACTGCTGAGAGTCAACAGTCAACAACAACAACAACAACAGTCAACAACATGGATCAAGGGGGAATTCGGAGATTAAAAAGTGAGAGTGAGAGAGAGACTGGTGTTCCGTCTGCAATCCTCCCCATTAATTAATACCAATGATTTGTTTAATTTATTTATATTGAGAAACTATAGACCACAGCGAACTTTGCACATCGCTGTGCATTACATGCAAAAAGATTCATAATATCTGGGAATTCAGCTTATATTGGCATTAAGGAGTCGGAATTCCCTTCGCTACCTTCAGATATAAATATACTCGCACATAGAGTGACACATGGTACACATGCAATTATTTCTTGCATTCAATTTAATATACATTGTTCAAAAGCTATTTTAACTGATGGCTCAACGTTTTATTGATTGTGAATATGGGCAGACATTTTCTCTTGTTCTTTATGAAATCGGATTGATCAATTGTTGTGTGAAAACTTGCCTTGCTACCCATTCATTTTTGGTGCTTCGCCTGATTCAATCTTCTCTCCCTGTATTGAGTCCCCTACCTTTTTTAACGACATGGGTGCGAAGTGATTTTTTCGCTATCCCCCCTAAACCGATATGCAGATAATGATGTTTATGGAATACTACATGATGAAAAGACTTGGGTTATCAGTGGGGAGGTTTTTCTCCATCTATACAAGGTTAGAGCGTAAAAAGAAGAAGAAGAAAAAAAAAAGATGAAGGGAAAAGGGGAAGACGGACGTGATATGTTTGAGGAAAGGGGTTTGTTGTGAGGGAATCCCATCCGTCAGATCCCAAGGAGGTTTCATTCAGGTTTCATCCAACTACTCTTCCGAATTGGCTCCTCCTGGTTACTTTATTAGATTACCAAGTGCGACTCGTCCCTTCTCCTTTTTAGTAGCGTTGGACGAAGTGTAGGAGCGAGTATGTGGGACAGGGCTCCTGAAAAAATGAAGATTTATTTACCTCTAGGATTCGAAGATTTTCAGCAATCCGTTGGGAAGGTGAAGAAAATAAAATCGGGTTATCGCTTGGTCAAACTTAATTTTGAAGCAGCCGATACCACCAGACTTTTACGATTGGCTGGCACCAAGCGCAAAGACCAGCTTATTTTATATATTATGATAAATGGATCTGTGTAATGAACATTACACACATAAGTCATCACTACATTGCCTCGAGTAAAATTTGGAAGAATGTTGTGATTATAGCTCATAAATATCTCTACTCCAATTATCAATCCATTAACCAACATTCTGTTCAATGTCCAGATCAACAACACTTAATGATTAAACTAACGATTATCTTCCGTATGAATTATTTGTTCTAGAAATTGGGTCTAATCTCGTCCTTAAATGAAGAGTAATTGTACTGTTCATCCCATTTTGTGCCACGAACCAGTAAGAATGTTATGATGTGATAATTGTGATTTGGTTCCAATCATATCTGTAAAACCGCAAAAAGTAACGACTAGGTCCACAGCAATCATGCTTGATGTCATAGCTGAACCTTCCCACTCGGGAAAGCAATCAGCACTAATGGCTGAGGACCGTGATCGTGGTTCCTCACCCGATTAAGGAAGGGAGCGGCTGGGAACGTCAGAATGTTTGCTTTATACCTTGAAAGAATCGCTTGTTTCGCATCAAGTGCATTTTTTTGGGATAATAACATAATATTATGCGGTTTATTCGGTACCCTGGTATGCCAGAGATTAGATGAATTACAGGTTGTGACGAACAGGGGTCCTCACTAAGGCCTTGTAGGCGTTTCACGGCATTTCCTCTAGTTGACTGGGTGATTGCAGTGTCAGACCCATCAATCTCGAACACATCGGTTTCAATATAAACATAGATTAATATTGAAACCTGAAATATTCTAAACATGACGTAGAATTATACTCAACTTGATGCCTATATATATATATATATATATATATATATGTATATATCTTACACATGACGTAGAAGTATACTCGACTTGATGCCTATATATATATGCCTTTGTGAATATTCGGCATCCTTAAATACATTAGGAGTCATCAATTGAAGTTGATGCTAACAGGGACCTACTATCACCTGGCCATTATAAATTTATTCTACATATTATCTTGAACTGTGATGAAAAATATATTCCTAACATTCCAGAAATTTAACATATTTCATCATTATTACCCTATCCTCATAATCCTATCATGTAAAATTAAATTAGGACATAAATATTCATTTATTATTGAATACATTGCACTTTGCCCCTGCACCACACAATTTAGTTGTTTCGTATTTATCATTCTACACAGCCATTCTCCAGAGCTTACCCTGAGCAGTGTGTAGCCAGTACCAAATATTTACTACAGCAATGTCGTGCAAAATGTGATATAAAACCTTAATGGTAAAAATATCTCATGCTTCTTCCTAAACGATAACATAGCTGATCAAGTTAGTTTCGTGTTTTGAAATTTACTTTACGAGGGTTCAGTACCGAAAATCTTGGATTAAACAAAATGTATTTCAGTGATAGATATTCGTTGCACTAAAATTACCTAGTTATTCAAATTAGGTGGTAGGTACCGTACTTATTGGAAACGATACGATTTCTGAAAGGAATGTTCTGTTTTGAAATTGTCAGGAAAACTGGGAAAACGCTTGTAGGCTGAGCATTAGCTTCTTTCTTGACAACTTATAGTAATAACATAATGCAGAAAACGGAAGTAAGACATAGCCGTAGTAGTAGTAGAAGGCACACTAATGATCCGCGAGCCGTTCCTATAGTCTAAAAACTACGAGCCAAGAAACAAATGTAATGGAAACGACGAAAAAATGGAAACAACAAAAAAGTACGGAAAAATATAACGTGTTTTCGTGGAAACAACGTTTTTCGACCCGAGTTTTGTCCAAAACTATCAGAGCTGGTATTCAAGTTCTACTTTATTCAATGTGTTTGGGATATAAAGTCCTATGAATGGTATATCGAACATGTATGTAAATTCAATTTCATGGACTCGGAAATGCTGAAAACCCCAAGTCCACCCCAAGCAACGCACGGGTTTCCGCGTTGTTTTAACTCGTTTTTTTACTTCGCAGAGTATGATGAAAATGAATAGATTAACAAAATAGGACAATATGAAGAAAACGTTCCATGAAGAAAAAGATGTATCAAAAATCCCTGATTGCTGGGGAGTACACTGAACCCCGAGTGATTGACCTGAACTACTATCTATTCTGATGGGTACAGCCATGCTACACTACTGTTACATGAATAATGAATAGAGTGAATTTTTTGGAAAAGGCGGGGAATGGAGAAAATAAATAAATCTTCGGCGATGTGAGTCTAGAAAAAATAATATTAAAGATTGTTATTGCCAGACCCTGATGATGATGAATATACTGGTCCTTTCCTGGAGACAGATAGGTCATGAACCTTGGAAGAAAAATATAACCGGCTCGTATAACTTCGTGAGTGGAAAAATGGTTGAAATAAAAAATAAAAACTGTAAGAAGCATCAAATTAATGTTCGTTCCCCGCTGCGCGGGACAAATGCACCGGCTGACAGTAGTTTTCAAAAAAGGGATCGTCACATTCCATTTCCGTCATGGCAAGTGGTAGCCGCGTCGGGTTCCTTTGCTCACTGATCGCACCGGCTGAAATGGCTTTTGAAGCACTTCCCCCTGTCCCAGCGGGGTCCAGAGTTGTACGCTCCAGCTGTTTTTATTTTTATGCTGAGGAAAGATTGTCCTTCTTCAAAAAGACGTCGACGAGCGTATAGAACTTCATTCTTCTTGAGTTGAAAGATTGGTCTTTGATGTAGCATTTCTATCTAGGAAACCTTGCAAAGCTTAGCAGAAAGTTTATGTCTGGGGAAGTTGGAAAGTTTGGGGGAAGTGGAAAAGTTTATAGTTCATAAGGTATTGCTGCGTGTCTGGAACTTTCTCATAACCAGTTATTAAATTTCATATCTAATTATTAGAGTGGAAATAAGAATAGTAAGAATTTTCTTTTATCGTTGGATGTATACTTTTCACCAGCTTCAGTTCAATATGAATAGCACCCACCTTGATCCTATTACATTTTGGTTTCACTGTCAAGTAGATAATAATTTTTGGTGCTCATTTATTAACTTGGGCATCCTATGGAAGTCGCAAATTTAGGTATAACCAAATTCTATGCGCCCGTTCATTTGTTTACTATTCTTGTTTTTTACTGATCTATCAAATTCAGACGGCAACTATGTATTATATATAAAAGTTCCAGTCATGATCGTATGAGCGAATTCTCAAAGTACCTATTACCTCGTATTATAACATTTTAAATTGTATTGAAATTGAAGCAATTTCAGTTGAATGCAATTTTTCAAAACCAATTTTAAGGCCAAAAATCCATACTCAAATTAAATTCGGTGATTGAAAATCGATTATGGATTTTTAGGTTTTTTTGCAGTTTCATGGATTTTCCAGCTACCTATTATTGAAATTCACAGTACTTTTTCATTATGATTTTGTGCAAACATTTTATAATGTCCTATTTGAGCGTTGATATTGTAGGTTTGATTGAATCTCTGCTAGAGAAAATTTAAATTTTACGGTTTTTGAAGGTTTTTGTGAGTTAGAGTGTTAGTGTGAGTGTGTGTGTGTGTGTGTGTGTGTGTGTGTGTGTGTGTGTGTGTGTGTGTGTGTGTGTGTGTGTGTGTGTGTGTGTGTGTGTGTGTGTACGTGTGTACTTCGTCAAGTTCATGTTCGCAACCGTGCCATGTCACGGGGTGTGGTACGGAAAAAGTGTCACAGAGTTACTAGAGGTGGGGATCTCGGTACTAGTGCTCCGTGATATCACCACCCGTGTCTTTAGGGGCTCTTACCTTAGATAGTGGACATTTTATGAGAACACTTCTTTCCATCCCACTCATTTTCTCCTCCTCCAGCAACTGTCCTCACCACTAGAGCTGGCATTGGGTAAACCTGGGCGATCTCCCAATAAGGATTTTACCAACCTCACAAAAAATAAACAATGAATAAAAAATGAAGTACTAAATGAAAAAGGTAAATAAAAATAATAAATATAATAATTTGACTTTTTGATTTTTTGATATTTGCTCAATAGAAATGTGTCCTTAAATTGTTATAAATTATTGGTAATATTCCAATAGTTTTTACTGAAAATTCAATGGAATGTACATATCAAACACTTGTCTCCATATCAAATAATTCCGGAAGTTCGAAAGACCTGCAATATATAGAATTGTACGATGATGTCAATACACTAAAGTATTTGCTACGTACTTTGTTTGTTTATCAAGAACATCTGTTAGGTACCTAAATTGACCAGCTATCTACATTGATGTTTTATATTCGAGGATTCTGAAGAGTAAAGACAGAGGAGAGAGAGAGAGAGAGAGAGAGAGAGAGAGAGAGAGAGAGAGAGAGAGAGAGTGAGAGAGAGAGAGATAATGTGTGTGTGACATAATCATTGACGTTAGTATCCTCCCTATCTTATCTACTATGTTGATCTGGCTTCTTCGCGTTATCACCTCCTTTCCCAGTTGATTCAGAAGAATGGTCTTGCGGCGCGTAGTGTGTTACAACACGTGGGGTGCTGAGGTCAGCAGTTGGGAGATACTGAGGTAGCAAGAAGGTGGAATGAAGTTGGAAGAAAGAAATGAATGCGAATAACTATATATTACAAAAAACGGTCAAATGCTCATAGCGATGTCAGGTAACAGTTGAAATGTTTCCGATTAAAAATAAATATACATTTTTTAACAAGCTCGTGCATTTTTTTTGGAATATTCATGCTTATCGATTTAACAAAAAGCTCGCAAAACCAATACAAAGCATACTATCCCATTCAATTTTCGTTTGGTTCTGGTGTGATTAATGTGAATGCTACGGCCTGTAAAGATCGAATTTCCCTCACGCGGCCCGCGGCTGCGGCTGCCGCTGCGACTGATACCGCAAACGCAGGGAAGACCCTTTCCCCACTGCGGCTACGGCTGGTGCATTGTACCTTTGTGTAGCTTTTTCACCAGTAGTGCATTTCGTGATGTTGTCGAGGAACACAGCTTTATGTTTGATTTTGGAAGTGGAATGAAAAGTTTATAATGGTGTTATGGAGGGAAAGGATCGTGGTCCCCTGTACCGAATGTGAGAGGAGGAAGGGTTTTAAGAGCCGTTCATCGGTGGACATTTCAAAAAAAGCAAGGTGTAGTTCAGAGGTTTTTTCGACTCGATGCACAGCAGTTCGAGTTTCACAACAGGAACTTTTTGAGCATGATGAATTTGCCAAATTAAAAAAAAAAAAAAAAAAAAAAAAAAAAGCTGCTGGATTTTCAGCAGAATATTACCCAAAAAAGGATAGGTATCAACTATGAACTAGAACATTTAAGATGTATACACAAAATTGTACCGAAAAATATACAAAAATTCCATTATTATAGGATGAAAAAATCGATTAAAACCGCAAAAAAAAGTTCCATTTATTCAGTAAAATTTCCTTAATTATCATATTGTATTTATGGTCATTTATGTTCTGAAAATTGAGCAATTCTTGTGAAATGAAATTATAACGAAAATTTTCATTGGGTAAAATACCTGTTCACATAAATATTCTGCTATTCAAACAAAAATTTTGGATTTTTAGATTTTTTATAGTTTTGTCGATATTTTTAAAACTTAATAATTAAATGTTTAATTTTGTTCGTACATTGTTAAATGTTGCTCCTAATTGATAAAAATGTTGCTCCTAATTGATAGACTTTGGCTGAGTAATATTCTGCCAGAAAATATAAATTTAATACTTTTTAGCAGTTCATTGACATTTTTAGATATTTCTTGAAATTTAACCAATTAATTGTTTAAATCTGGGTTCTCGCAGCAGTGTTGTGCGTATTTTGCTTACTTTCGACCGCAAAGGCGTGCTGTCCGATTCCTCACCCTAAAAGTTGGGCCGCAGCCGCAGCAATGGACGCGTAAGGGAAACTTTACCTTAAGAGTATCACGTATTACGTTTACGAAACTGAAGCATCAGAGTGTGAAACATTTAAACAACTACACTATGGTTCATTTTTTCAATTTTATTTTCCATATTTAAATTTTCGTTGACAGAGTCCCATGACGTCTCTGAACGCAAATCTTGACGTCCTGAAAAAGTATGAATTTTGAAATGTTAAATTTCCCACACACACATTTCCCACATCTTCAACAGTTTTAGGTAATCAATCTTAGTAAAAGTGAATCTTCCACAACTTTTATACGACAATGTTTTTTAACCCTTTTTATAAGCATGAATGGGATAAATACGTTAAAATTTGTTTTTTCATTATTTTTTGTAAGATAGGAGTTATTTTTTGTATGATAAGTCCCTGTACTGCATTAATTCCTATAGGTATTGTGCGTCAAGAAATTTTGATCAATCAGAATTGTATTTGTGCCACGCAGAATGGTTGCGTGAGAGGAGGTTGGATGGGTGGGGGGGGGGGGGGGGGGGAAGGATTTTGCGGACGATTACACAGGCCCATTATTTGAATAATAATAAACCAAGAACAAACAGGGAGAGTAGGTAAAGAGGAAAGAGTAGGAGACATAAATTAATTCCAATTAACGTTTGGGCATTCGAAAGCCTTGAGGGAGGTCAAACTGCTTGGTGACTGTAAAACCATAGTGAAGGAACAGACCAAATAAACCAACTGCGTGTTGAATTCCCATAAAGCTCTGCCAGCACCAAGAGCTGCTGCATATATCACACACTGGGCTTCGTATTTGCATATTCGATCCCGTCCATACTGGACTCCGATAGTTATAAATTCTCCTCTTTCGGTATTATTACCATTCAATTTAAATGCCAGTATTTTCACCGTTCACGTCAAAACCCCAAGAATACTCACACAAATGTCTGACAAATGGCATCGTAACTCATTGGTAAACACCATAGGCAATCGAGTAGTGGCCTGAGTTCGCGATCGGAATATTCAAGAAACGTTAAGTTTTCCACATCCAGTTTTTGTACATCTGCTGAATATATTTGGGCCAACAAGATTGAGGCCAAACAGTACAACATTCCGTGCTAATATGGCAGGTACCTTTGGAACATTCATTTACCACGATATAATGAGCTGAGATTTTTGAATTGGGAAGAAGTTGGCTCAGTACTTCTGACTACTAAAGGTGAGCAGTGAAATAATTTTCACTTTGAAAATTAGGCCTATTTGGCGAATCATGATGATGGCTATTTCACCATATCAGTTGAATGATCTCAAAGAGAGTTTTTCAAAAAGGTGCAGTTTCAAGGGTATTGGATGATTGGGAATGGAAAAACAGCTGTTCAAAGAAAAATAAATTACGTCATTGGGAAACAACCTCACCCCCGCGTCAGCCTTGGGTGGGGGGGACCTCAACGCCATCCCCCCATGACGTCAATACGTTTTTTTCTATCAGTTTGTTGACCGAACCATTCAGCGTTTCGGACTGTAAAAATGCTGTCCGACGGATTACACCGAAATAATGGAGATTTGCTGTATCATCTCATCCCTAAGTGTATTATCATTACCATAACCCGCATCAAATGTAACGCACTCGGGTCAAAATATGATTGTGTTACACACAGTGCCTAGCCCAGCCAAGCCCATATATATATATAAAGCTGCTTATTATATTTCTGTATTAGATAGCCCTTCTACGCAGAACACTGATCCATAAAAAATTACCTATCAAACTGAGTCTGTGGACGATGTAACCTACCAAAAGAAAAATTGAATTACTCGAAAAGAAATAATGAAAAAAAAGGTGGGAAGGGGAGAGGGCGGAATCTTGAAAGTGCCTAGTAAGGAAGAATTAAAAAAAAGTATTGGTCTCCGTTGGTATGCGAACTGCTACTGATTAGTTACACAGCAGGCATGCCGCCCAATAGTCGGACACTGTCCACTGAGCTAAGATCACCTGTATAAAAATTTAAACAATGAAAGCCGATGCGTCAACGTACAGTATTTAGGATGGTTTCAATCTATTCTTTTGGATTATTTTTTCTCATTGACAAACAAAAAACCGTTCCTAATATTACCTTGAAAATTTAGGTATCAGATTTTGAGTTTTGAAAATGTTAGCCCTTAATTACTTCCTTTTTGGGTTGATCAAGATTGATACCTATGTTACTGGCTCAACCCTGGCCGATGTATGATTTTTGCGCACAATTTCACAGACTTTGGTCCAGACGTTCCAGTTTTTCCGTTCACAAGGTATACAGGAGCAGCGACCCTATGATTTTGCGCGTGACCTTCTAAGTTTCATCAATGACCGGTAGATAGTGTTTTTTAGGCTTGTGGCAGACGAGCGGTATTACACTCCGCCACACATCATCACGTGTTTACTACCTACCTCTATTATGGGTCAGATTTGATAATTTTGAAAAAAGTAGTCTTTGACTTGAATTAGAGTAATCCAAACATATTCGACAATCAAATCCCCAGTTTGTTCAGTGATGAAAAAGATACCCCCCTCCCCTAAGACACTCCCTCTGGCTCAAATAGACTGATAATAAATTTCTCCCCACTTACATCAGCTTCCCAATGACGCCTGTAACCGTGAAAACCGGATAAACATACGGACAGACAGACATAATAAAATTGAGAAAATGGTACCAATCGTCTACAAATAGCATGATACTGAATAGAAACGCAAAATTTCAAGATTCTGATCAGTGTACAGACAGAAATACTTACGGTTTTATTAGTATAGATACACCTAATGGTTCGTTTTGTAGTAATAGACAGGTGTTCTTCGTGGGAGAGCTATACAATACAGAAATAATAAATATTTGTGTAATAATTTGCAGCGTTTTACTATCTTTTTTTCTTCGAAATGTTACGGTTCAGATGTGCTAATATTCTAGGATTTTATTTTATGACGGATTTGGATGGGAAGGCGAGATACAAAGAAGTAAAACCTACTCGTATTGGTTTTCTCAACCGATTTTGATGATTTTTTCCGGCTATTTTACTGTTGCTCAATTTGGTCTCCTAGTCGAACCACACTCAGTGAATTAAAATTACATAATAGCGGGGTGGGGATGGGGGAATACCCATATATCGTGATACATTCAACTAATTTGTAAAAACAGACCATCTTTATCATGGTTTGAGTGTGTTAGGGGAGAGGGTGGTTCCTCGTAGCACACTCATGGAATATTATGAGGGCATGTCCTGTAAAAGCAAGATCGATTCGCAATCTCTCCAAAATCATAATATACAACCCACATGTGGGGACTTCTCTGTAATGCAAACATTACCTACTTAGCAATATGTTTCCTTTATTGTTCTGTCAACAGATCAGGTTGTTTCCGGAATAGATGCCAGTTAGCCAGCGTAGATAAGTAGATAGATTTGTAGCGGTGATACCAAGTTACTCAACCATCCTCACTGGCCCCTCCATATTGGATTTAACAATTTTTAACAGATCATAGCAAGTAACAATGATCTAGTTGAAAACGCGCTCATCCGTGTGCTATTTTTTCTATCCCCTGCATTAAATACAAAGGGGTCTCTAAGATGCGGCATGAGATTTCTTTAACATCGTGGTCGAATAAATTAATGATAGTCATAGAAAGATTAGATGCGATCAGGGAGAAATATTCGGAGAGGTGTTGGGGGCAAGGGACAAGAGAGAGATTACAAATTTGAATATATATTATTTGCCTAAGCCTTGATCTGACAGTGGATAGGTTCCCGCCCACACATCAGTGTTCTTAGCCCATGCTCATCCCAATAAAAATATTTTCTGATTCACTTAACAACGAAAAGTCGTGACATTTATATTCCTCAATCATGTTTTCGGTGTCTCTGCCAAACGCCTCAACTGTTTTTGTACGATTCATCGAGAATTTTTGTTTGTTTCTCCTTCAACCCGGTGTTGTTGCTTGCATATGAACGGCTATTCACACATAAGAGCTGTCATCATAAAAATGTTAGAGAGTCCTAAATTTTTCAGTTTTACTGACTCTTCTTCAATCCCTGTACTCCTGTAACTACATGATACACTTAGCCGAACTGTCCTGCTCATTATGCTGAACATCATCAACAATGTTATGGCATTCTGAAAAGCAACATTAAAGGCCTCCAAGAGCTTTATAAACTGCTCTCAGCGTTCTCGTTTTTCTATAATCAGATTCAAATAATAGTTTTTCTCAAATCAATGAGCGTTACCCGTGGGTGCGAAAAATGTATTTTAAATATTTTCACTTCGTAAAAAATTCCAATCTAGGAAGTTTGGAATCATTCGAATTCTCATACGCTGAGTATTTTTTTCTATGTTTTTTCAAAGTTTTTGCAAACTGGTGACGTCAAAGCACTCCTCCCGCATGGACGGGACCCTCGTGCCATTGAGTGTGACGTAAACAGTGCAAAATTTAAAAAATCATGGGAAAAAAACTACTCAACGTAGGAGTGTACAGAGGGTCTCATATTTCTTACAATGGAATCTTTTTTCATTTAAAAATATAAAATGAAAACGTGGGTTACGCTCATTATCATAGGTTCGTCCGTCAACTTCGCTTCAACCAAATTTTTAATGTTACCCTTGATGATCAGTTACCCTTTGTTTTATGAACCCTAAATGTGCTTAACCCTCAGCTCTACGAGTGATCGTTTCATCAAACATAAACTGGTACAAGACTATTAAGCGCTGCGTCGTTAATGTTATTTATATGGTAAGTAATAAGGATTATAGTTTATTATTCGGCTTGGATGGTTCACTCCCTACAGTTGGAAATGCTGACAACACAGTATACATGCACCATATTTCATTTTCAGAAGTGTAGCAGACTCTAGTCAAAGTCAACACTTGATTTTTGATGTTCTGAAGTTAGGTGTATAAAATGTTGCAAATTCTTTCTGATTTCAAAATATTTGTTTGAAAAATAAAGATACCAATAATAAATACTTATCTTAAAGCGAGTTTATTTCAGGAACTTATAATTGGAAGATGTTCACTACTTACCGTTCATATCAATTTGTATAAGGAGACTGTAAAGTGTTCAAGACTCGAAAATGTATTTTCAGTTTTTTCATGCGAGTCGTTCTCAATGATTCCATCCCACTCAAGTCGGAAACAGGGCTTCTTCATGAGCAGAAGCAGTGTTATTCTAGAGCCTGAAAAGTAATGAAAATCAAAACTTGCTTCCTCATTGCGTGAATTGCAGTCAATAAATGTCAAATTTATTCATATTTTATATCTTTTTAAAACTCTATTTCATATTTGATACTCGTAGCTCATACCTAATTCGGACTAGTATTTTTGGTGATCTATGTGTCGTACGAAACGTATATTTGTCGGACAACATAAATTTCGAGTTATTATGGCCAAATTAAGATTTAGATGGCAAAATATGTTATATATAATAGAAATATTCGAATTCGTTAGATCATAATATTCAAGTATATGAATTTGCTCTGATTACGATTTTTCTTCCTGGGACTCAAACTAAGTGTTTTACTGCATTAAACTATGTGTGCACTGCGTTACAATGTGTGATGTGTGCATAATGACTACTTCAACTGAGAGCCAATACAAATTTAATGACGTCTTGGCTAAAATGCAATGATGTTGCGCTCTGGAGAGCGAGTTGTAAGCCGATAGTGTATAGAGTTGTGATAGGCTTAGCTTGAAAACCCTCTATACTTTACGGACGTGAGTGTTTCCGCTGAAGCTTGTTTTCATTAAGCATTGATCGGATCCTGTCGGGACAACCAGAACAGTTGTAATTCCCATTAGGACGGAGCGTTGCATCAAGGGTGGCCGGGATCAGGGGATGATCCGGAGATCGTTAGCAGCTTTGCCGCATATCGGAAGGGGCACGCGCCTAACTCCTAGCACCCAGCTTCGGCGCTTCCCGTCTCCATTCTCCACCACTCAGCCATGCAAATCCTCCAAATTATGCTAACAACGCTGAGCGCTATCTATACGTCCAATTATATGTGTGTTGGGTTCTTCGTACTCAACCCTCCGGTACTTGTAGGGGACTTCGCATTAGTCCAGAGCACTTCCAGTCTGGCCAGTCGGCAGGGCCTTGTTTCTCATTAATTCGAAGAGAAACTGATACGACCATGATGCCTCCCATAACAAGATAAACACATCTGATACCCCCTAGAGTTGCTAAAAACGTTCTACAACGGATTGGTAGATGCTGATGATTCAAATATTCGCATACGATTCGTATAAAATTAGCGTAACTGTCTTCAGAATCTCTCTTAATAAGAAAAAATAAATAAAAAACAGGCATACAGCATGATCGTATGAGCGAATTTTCGTGAATTATCAAACTACAATTTGTTACATTATTTTGAAAATTAAGGACTTTGAAGGAAAATAGATTGAACTGTTAAGTACCAATTTTATGGCAAAAAACTCGTTCTAATAACATTTTGCGATTCAAAAAGGGATTTCGGACTTTTTAACTTTTTTACAGTTTATATTGCTTTTTTAGCACATTTTAATGAAATTGGTGTACATTTCCCCGCATAATTTAGCACATAAATGTTTTAATGTTCTATTTTATAGTTAATGAACGTTATTTTATCAATAAATATTCTGCTAAAAAATATAAATTTAACAATTTTAACCGTTCTTTACTATTTTTAGTGACTTTTTCAGCACTTCTTCTGAAATTTGACCATTTTAATTTGCTCACATAGATCAGAGGGACTTGTAAAGTAAAGATGGGTTTGTTTTATTGATTGTTTAAATTTTCATTCGATAGATGACAACATCAATTTAGCCATACTCATTGATGGCAAAGTAATCATTTCGCCTTACCACACGATTGCGTCACACAAATCGGTTAAGAAAAGCGAACCAGTGGTTCAAATTCATTTTTTAATCATCTTAAGGTGCTAAACTTTGAAATTAAAATTCTTTGGGGTAGTAGAATACAATTTATTACAATGTATGGATGGCCTCTTTTCGGCTGAGGGATCTATTCGGCTAATTTTTTTCGTTTTTTTTTTTTTTATCGGCCTTCGGTGCTTACATATAAGATGGAGCTTCGTTGCGACACCAAGGAAGCAATTACGAAGTATGGCGTCGCACTGATCAGCTGACAAGCCTAGTGAGACTAATTTCTACCTTAATCGACTTGTGGTAATGAAGTTTGGAATACAAATTATACAATTCCATGGTATGGGAGTTAACTGATTAGGTGAGGGGTCTCGGAAGATAACTTCTGTCCTAATCGACCTACGATGTTGACATGTGAATTGAAGCGTCCATGGAATAGTACCTTGGTTACAATGATACGAGTTGCGGAGGTGCACTCATCAGCTGAATCTGTGGCTTATTTATTTTTCACGGATCTACAACAATTTATTATATCAGAAAATCAATTTCAAAGAAACAAAAATAATTTCAAATTAATACAGTCCATGGGCCCATTTTTTCTACTAAGAAAATGACTCTATCACAAAGGTTTTTATTGCATAGAAGTTACTGAACTACAACAACCTTTGGTTCCTCCCTGTAACAAACAATCATGTAATAACTTGTAACTGTTTTTGTGTCACCAATCGTTGTAATTATTTATTTAATTATATTTTGATCTTCCTTGAGGTAGGTTACATAGCCCAGTTATATTTCCATAATGCACATTACAATGCATGCGTAGAAGGACAGTACAATACAAAAATAAAATAATAATTTGCAGTGTTATATTTTTTAGCAAAATTCTGTGTATGTATTTTCTTAATGATTGAGACCATAGTTGATACACTTCTTTAGAACAATATCCTTCAAAAATTATAGATGTAATGAATTTGAGAATTTTCTAGCAGTTTTTGTGCATTGGTCTGCACAGTTTTGTGATTTGACAATTTTGTTTGTGACATGTACGAACATATCTTTATTCATACTTATAAATAATCCTCAAACTTCAGGAATAGTTTCAGATCATCACCAAACAGAATTCCACTAAGAAAAATATATTTAATAAAAATTTGAATCGTTGAAATAGTATCTTATTCTACGAAAATTCTTTAAAATTATAAGTCAACCAGTGGGGAATAATTTGAACGTTTCCAATTCATTAGCTAGAGTGCTGAATACATTTTTGAGGGCAGGAGAGAAAATATGTCACATCCCTAACGCGACGTATGTTTTGTTTTTATGTAACTTAGTTTATTCTACTGCATGCCGTGTTCCTGAAAGCTATTATTGCTCGGCTCGATTTCTTTCGGCACTAAACTTTGTAAATATCGTTCTTGGGCTCCTCGAGGGGACAGCGGCTAATTGCCGAATCCTGTTGGACGACTGGTCCGGTCATTTTTCTTTGTGGCCTTCGGAGCTCACGACACTCCTTTCGTGACAGTAACTAAAAACAAATGAATTACTGGGTTTACCGAACCAGCGCACAAGGTCTGACAATCGGTCATTTCATTGATCACTATACCCTTGGGCCCCTGCGATTTTCTATCGTTAAGTAGGTAGGGTCCGTGGTGATTTCGATCCCAATCGTACCACACATGTCTAATCACTTCTACTCCTAGCAAATAAACAGGGGAAAAAGGTGGGGAAAATTCAGATATGATATTCACCTTATTAGGCCAACAGCTATGTGTGACCAGGGTTGATTTAAACATAATTGTGGTTTGCAATATACATGTGATTCTGAAATAGACTCATAACATGGATATTTGAGCGAACAAAAAGTGTGCAAATTTTGAAATCTAAAGTTTTGGGCTTATTTACTTACATATTGTTGCGCGTGATTTCAGAGTATGTTTTCACGCCGAATCACATAGTAATGTTCTTTCAGTGATATTGATGATATGAATACCACCATAAGACCAACAAATCGACAAGAATATCATATTTTCTCAATCGTTTCTTTACACCTTCAAGCAATCAAAGATTTCGATTTTTTGGTGTTTTTCCAAGTTGGTATTACGAATATCAACCGGTGAACCACGTGATTCAAAGTGCAAACCATCCCATCATCATGTATGATCGTGTAGCAGTTAAAATTTCCGAAAACAAATTTCGTGATTTGCTCACATTTTTAGCGAAAATTGCGCCCGTTTTCGAGAATTCAAAAATTCGAGTTACGGGTGATTTTCACATGGAATTCTATATGCATTTCGTACCAGAAAAAAGAAGTGCCAGCCATGCATTTAGATCGTACGAGCGAATTTTCGTAAATTATTGTACTGTATAATGTTACATTGTTTTAAAAAGAAATTGTTGACTTCCAATTATATGGTAAGAAAACTCGTTCTGAATAATGTTGTGATTCAAAAAATGTTTTTTTGGTTTTTCAACTATTTAGCAGTTTTACCGATTTTTTAGCTCATTGTTATGAAATTTATGTACCTACATTTTGACATGGATATGTCTTTGCTCTGGGGGGTCAACCAAAAATTTCCGTAACGCAAAGTTTATGTCACAATTTCAGTGTTTTTCACGTACAACCCATCCGTTGTTAGGGGAATGGAACTTCCGCAGTTCTCATCGCACAGAAATCGTTCGCCACTCGTTGGAAAGCGCTTGATTTATGAGATAAATGTTCACATCTCCAGCTACCAATTTCCCCCTCCTTACGTACCTGGCTACATTCCTAAACTAAGTTGATTGGTCTATAAACAATTTTAGTTTGGCGGAGCGACTGTATTGAAGAAATAACTTTAACAGTATTTGTATATGCTTTTTGTGCCTCCAAGAATAACAAAATGAATTCGTTATCGTACATTTCGTCGCCTACAGTCCAAAGTTAAAGGATTAATTTGTTTACAACTCTCGAGGACAACCGTTATGAAATCCCCAATCGAAGACATATCCATGTAACAAGGTATCTGCTTGTGAAGCAGATAGTGGAACTCGTTTACGAGTTTAAGACATTCTGATTTCACCATAATTTTGTACATAAATTTATGTATTATTTTGTAGTTGATAAACGTTATTTGAGCTGCTAAAAAATGTGAATATACTAATGATTTTTAGCCGTTTTTTGCTATTTTTTTTGTGATTTTTCCAGATTTTTTTTTTTGAAATTTGAACGATTTGATGTGCTCAAAAAATACTGGCCAACGAATTTATCCTTTTGTTTGGAAATCTTGTTTTTGGCGCAAGAACGGAATTTTTATCTTAACTCTTAGGAGAGTTATCATCTGGAAGTACATAAATATATATACATATGAAAAATGTTAAATTTTAGGATTAAATTCAGAAAGCTTCAAAACAAATTTCAATTAAGAAATTTTTCGAAAAGTTTCATTTTAAAAATTTTGGAGCCATTGCAATGGCTTCATTTTCCACGAAAATTCGCTAATAGACGTTCTTATTACTAAAACGTAATCCCTAGTAGTTGTAGAGCATATATGGAACGTGATAATCAAAATCAGGTATTCTGTTGCTCAAAAAATTAAAGGGGGTCAGCATTTAGGTTTTATGATATTATAAGGGGGAGTTTAACCGGGACCCGCTATATTTATATACTTATAAGTCCGAGTAAGTAAATTTTGCTATAAGAATTACCACGTTACGAAAATGCATATATCCTACAATGATATATACACACACACACAAATCCATCTGTGAAACTGATATATGTTCCAAGAATTGTTTTGGAAAGAAGAATTTTCGTAGAGTATATACCTGTATTTTATAATTTTTAAACGTAAACTAACGAATTAACTTATTCTCAAATAAAGATTGACTTTTTGTTTGACCGAGTACAAAGGAGTATTGATTCTAATAATCCAATACGAGTTTTATATGTATGTAGGATTAAAGTCGCCTCCCGTATACAAATGTATTCACTCTTTTTCTTCATGAGAAAACTCGTGAACTTTGACCAGCACTCCTTTTATGTGAACCGACTATGTTTTGAAAACCTGGTACTGCATCCACACCACTCAAGACTGAAATTTGAAGGTCCATATTTTCAAAACTCCACTTGTCCAAAATTTCACAAATTATGTTGCGTAGGTAGTTTGATATTTGTTTATTATATAAATCCACTACATTCATCTTATTAGTTGTCTATTATAATTCAATAATTGTTGATACCACGTTTCGCCAAATTTTCTGAATGTCTCAACATGCTTTTGGATCGATAATTTTTTTTTTTTTTTTTTTTTTTTTGTGGACGGATAAATTATTAGTGCTCAGATAGATCATCGTCAGAGTCATGCTCTGACTCATGCTAGCCGCCGTTTTTTTTTTTTTTTTTTTTTTTTTTTTTCTCCAAACATAGAACATTTCCATCATGTTCTAGCGTAAATTTAGACACAAGTAAGCAAGTGCAGGAAAACATGGATCTGCTTCCAGCTCCTCAAAACCTGTAATCATGACGAAAGTTAGTGAAAAACGTTGTCTATTTCCACGAAAATAAGGAGTTACAGTGTTAAATCGGTTTCAACGGTTAGGACATCATAAGTAACAAATAATAACTGATAATGGCCTATTCGTCGAAATGGATTTAACTTTGTAACTCTTTATTTTTCGTGGAAATAGACAACGTTTTTCACTAACTTCCGTTCTGAAATGGGTTTCCACAACTTCGTCGCGAGTGATTTAGTTCCTGTAATCATGGATCCTATTTGGTAAAATTATGCAACTCAGAACACAAGTACCATCAAAGTTCACCCACCCGATACAGGCGATTTCATGCTATGCCATTTCCTTAGTTGCCAGATCAGTAGGTTTATCATCTTGCTCTCGTCTAGCCCTTGTACGAGTTCTCTAAGCTGTATTCATCCTTTGATCCTACTACTCCGATTGTGTAGAGCTGTATGTAATATACACGGAACCTATGATAGGCACCTGCTTGCTAACAAAGTAAAGTCGGTGATATAGATGAAGCGATCATTGGCATTGACTGCCAACGATTGATTTATCACATCACAGAATAACGGAGCGAGTAATTGCCCGATGCGTGCTATCGCTGAACCTCGCTGAAACCTTCAGAAGCAAACGCGGCCCCGAAACCGCACTATCAGACTAATAGGCCTCTTTGTTGCGCCAAACATCAAGGCACATTTGAGGGACAATGATCGCCAATCACCGGGATGGGTGGTGACCAATCAATTCCTGTATTCAATGCACGTCGCTCATTTTCCAAAATGAGCTTCCATTTACCGTACTAACGACAGAGTATCAATAAAGATATAGCGATCTTGTTATAAAACACAACTCACTTCACCTCCTATCAAATTTAACCCAGCAATATTCATAATAATAGGGTACTATATTGTGCTTGCAAATTTTTGATGTTCCAGTAATTTTATCGGCATTCAATACTGAATTGTCACTCACGAATGTACCTGACAATTCACTAGAAACTATATAAGTGGTTACTCATCATTTTATTAGCTATCATTTACAAATTGGATACTTTTTATTAATATTTTGCATCACATGTACCGAGCAGTGAGCTCAACGGTTTTCCGGATGATTCATACAGACCTATTCCATACGTTCTTAGGAGTAGCCCAATATAGCTGAGAATATTCTTTCCATTGACAGACTGCTATTGATCTGAATGATGGTCAAAAATAATGACAATTTTCAATAATATCAGCGAAAATGCTCACCTAGTAAGTTTTCGGTCTTTTTTCAATTGGCTTCCACCTTTCTCTGTGAGATTAAAACTCTTCACCAAAAAGTTTTTATTTCAGGTGAAGTTGAATATGTGTGCTCAGTGTTCATCCCTTTGGAAATACAAGCTTACTAAGAAAACTACCAGGATAAAGCCTCGTACCACATTTATATTGCCTCCATTTTGTGTATCTTTCAAGAACTTCACGTGCACATACCGGAAGGTATAAAAACGATTTGTTCACACCCAGGGATCCCGAAGAAACTACGTAGGTATTCTCTCACCCGACGGTTTCTGATATTACGTGTTCAAGTACCGAGGTAGCAAGGATTTCGATCGCAGAAGCGCAAATTTTGAAACCCTGAAGCCACCACTAGATAATATTTTTCTGGATTTATTTAGTTTTCGGTTTCTTAACCCAAGATAAAAATCAAACATCCGTAAAAATTTGAGGCTGGGTTTAAATTTATCGGAGTTGATTCCGTCATGGCACGACTTCATTATTTGAATTGCAGGTTAATTTGAAAGGGCGGGGAAACGGGGAGTGTTCTTCAGTTACCAGTTAAAAAGAATCACATTATAAATATTTTTTTCACCTTCCCGAGGCATCTTTTCAATATGAACTTATAACACTTATTCTATTTATATTGAGCTTAGTTTCGCATTAATCACACTCCGAGAGGGTAATACGCTTGATAAATTTGCATAATAGCATTGTACATAACCAAGCTAAAGGGACTGGGCACGAGGTTGCGGTAGGAGGGTTTTAGTACGGTTGGTGGGTTGCCCAGAACGTGCTACATCCACTCTAGAGTTGTTACTCCTTCGTATATAAACATATAAATGGTCCGGACATCTCAGGACATAACCGCCAACCGCATTGTTCTGTTGGTTAGCAGAAATATCTTGTCGTAATAAATTGAGTCCTTCTTGCTGGAATTAGGTTAATCATAGGATATATCCTACGCGCAACGTAATTTACATTAAATTAATTACATTACAATTTTGTGGGAATAGTTGGAAATACTGATTTGAAAGCTGTGATGATTCTCCGAAATGAGAATGAATTTCGGAATTCAATACCTCAAATCTTTCAAACATAATTATAACAGATTTCATCCAATCCCGTTGAAACTGTCACGAATTGTGCTGATTGAGGTCAAGATGATTCTCAATCTCTACAGTTCCATCACGGAGGACCACGAAACAATTAAGAGTTAATCCAGTTCTGCTGTTTTTGAGGGTTGAATCGACTCTAGATTAACCCAATTATAACCTCTACTGTGGAATGGGCCCTATGAGTTTTATCTTCCTCGGATTTGAACATATTTGAACATTGAAATCCTGTAAGTAGATATACACGTTAATACTACTTACTGGATCTAACTTCACTAATTAAACAAAATTTGAGCTGTAGATATTGGAAACTTGACGCTCTTTCTTGTGGAGTTCTTAAATTTTGGTATAATAGATAAATTGAGGCAGTAATGGTAAGTTAAGTGTCGAAATTCAAGTCAGAAATACGAAAGAAATTTAAAATTGCTAGGTATAGTAACTCCCTTAGAAAGTTAAAAAAACTCGGCGTTTTGAAATTAGACCTGAAGTTAAAACTTCCTGAATAATCATACGATGGTGACAATATTTTGGTACATTTATATCAGATAATATACCTACCATTTGGTGTATTAAAATGCACTTACGTTGGATGTTTCTTCTTTACAGTTGAATTATTTTCCGAATAGTAGCGTGACCACAAGTTTTTGCGTGTTGCCTTTCAAGACGGTGCGCTCTTTGTTTTCGACGAGTGAAGCATTTTACTGGGATGCGGTTTCACTGGAGGCGGTTGAGGGGGTTTGCTGACTGTAAACAATTTCTGCGCAAATTGGTCTCGAGATAAGAGATCTGTACGCGCTCTGAATGCCGAATGTATCGGGTTCTCAGCGCTTCTGTATCAGATAGACCGACAGGCGTCGAGTGGGTACCTAATGGATTAGATTTATTCAGCTCGTATTCGTTTATTTTTTTGCAACAAAACTCGGTTGCATGTTTTGGTTTTATATAAGTTCAATTACTGACGCGCTTGACAAAGAAGGACTGCCCGGGCTTGTTTTTTTTTAAAGCTCATAGTGTGAACGTGATTTAACTAACGAAGCATTGTAACAATATACACCTCACTTACTAGGAACACAATAATTTGTTCTGTGATTACTAATAATTGAACAGCATGGGTTTTATTTGTCAAACTTAAATTGTTAGAACATTACAGTTTGTCGTGGTTTTTCGTTTTCGCTTGTCGTTGTCGTTGACGTTTTTAAGTAAAAACTCATCATGCAAAATGAAAATGGGATTCCGGTGAGAACCACCCTTATATTCCAAAAATACTGGACGTCGAGAAACGGGTGGTCGTCCTATTTTCATCATTATAGTGTGAGCCGAATTTGTAAGTAAATCAGTAGATGAATTAATATCACCAAGTACAATTTTGAATGTATAGTACCTTGAATACTTGCACTGAACGATTCGAAAGGGCACTTGTAGGTAAAGGAATTTCAGAAACATATAGAGCATTTGCACTTTGAATTCAATATTTCGGGGAGTAAATTAAACTTTTCACAAAATAAATTAAAAGTTACGAATTTTGAATTAATCTACACACAATTGAATTGAACCTTCATAGGTGAAAAGATAAAACAAATAATTTCCGATTCTTGGTATGGAAATCCTTATCTGTATAATTTATCTATCCTTAAATAGTGAGCTCAGTTTCAAATGAAAAGTTCTGTTTCATTTCTATCAATTTATATAAATGTATTTTTCTTGATTTCGTTCCATGTTCCTGATTGTATTCGCTTCATGTCTTGTATTGTGTTCATTCCGTGGCCTGTAAGTTTTTCTATTTCTCGAAGTCGCAGAAAATATATTTAGTTGGAGTTGAGCATTCTGTGAAAAGAATACAGCAATGTTACACAAGGTTATTCAAATTTAGTATGGAATGATTCAAAGTTATTGCTATACCGAATCCTTGATAATGAAGTCACTGAGAACCCCATTTCATAATCGGTAGTTACAGTGGAGTTCCAAAAGTTATAAACCTACTAAAACTCAAAACTGCAGCCTCGCTTCTAGAACAGCATTTTAAAGTATTTAGTATTCACAAGAATAGGACTGCTTTGGCGTACTGCAAAAGCTGTGCTAAAGATGTTCCTCAGCACAAACTAGGATGGTGAGTACCTACATGAAAAGTCAGATTTGTCCCAAATACGAGTAAAAAGAGAAATAAAGGGTCACGTGAAATAATAGTGTTCAACCAAAAGTCCCTAGTTTGCAAATGCACATTTTTTTAGTGGAACACGAAATAAAGACCACTAAACTCGTGACAATGGATACACGGAGAAGAAATGAACATGAACAAAATAAGCTGAAGGAACATCATATCAACAACCTACCGAAATTGGACCAACAGATGATAACTCGACGTTAAGAGAAATTCACGTGTGTTCATGAGTAGAGGCTACTGTTGATCCGACGGGATTGAAAATTATAGGGGACCGTCCAGAAGCTAATCCCCACAATTTCATCGAAATTTTATTGAAACTTGATACAGGTTTGGGCGTGACAAGGATTTACCACAGACAGACAGACAGACATACAGGCATCAGAAACACTCGCAGACGGACACGAAATCACCAAGCTCTGAAACGCAAAAAGTATGTGGAAATTTTAATTTTGGAGGACAAACATTTTTTTGACTTCTTTCAGAACACAAGGCTTCCCTACCTTCGGTAGTGAGGAAGCAAAATGCCCTTTCTTCCATAGGTTGGTGAAAAACAATTTAAAATAAAGAAAAAATAATATTACGCATAACAGCTCGGGTAGTATATCAAGAAAATTCTCTCAACATTTCAATAAGAGAGGTTGAAAACTAAGTTCAGGGTAGGTACTAGAACGTGTCCTGACATCACGATAGAACCTTTACGGTGGCGGACCTGCAAGCACCGGCCCCAAGTTTGGCATGCATCGTTTGCATTTATTATGCCGGCTGACGTTGAAATCTGTTTGTTATGAACTATTTGCAAAATAAAAATATAGATTCTTTATGATACCAAACTTCAATCTGATGTACATATATATATATATATATATATATATATATATATATATATATATATATATATATATATATATATATATATATAACTCGGCCCTTCGGGCCTCGCAAGGGGCTCCGCCCCCCTGGACCCCCCTAATCTATACTCGGCGCTTCGCGCCTCGCCGGATCTTTTCTCTTTTCTACTGCGTAGAAAACGAGGATAATTTGCTATGCAATTCGTCTCACGAGAAAAAAAAATTTTTTCAAGCCAGGCTGGGATTTGAACCCACAACCTTCGTCTCACGAGAAAAAAAAAAAAAAAAAATTTCAGGCCTGGCCGGGATTTGAACCCACGACCTCTCGCTTCCCATCTCGGGACAAAAAACGTTACACAAAAAAAGTGGACATTTAAAAAAAATTATTGGGGGTCGGTCTAAGAATTGCATAGCAATTAATATATATATATATATATATATATATATATATATATATATATATATATATATATATATATATATATATATATATATATGTGTTGTTTTAATGAACTTAGTGATCTTTGTCACGTGATACTCTCTTTTCAGATTTTACCATCGAAAAGCTGGCTTGCTCCGAAATCTAATTATTATAAACTATTTGAATAAACAAAATAAAAGAACAGATTCTGCTTGAAACTAAACTTGGTTCTGATCTATATGTTGACATGGATATGTCTTTTGACTGGGGGGCAAGGAATTTTTTGCGACACTTTTTTGTTTTCTCCACAAATATGCAACGCTCCGGCACTTTAGATTATTATTAGCTCGAGAAGTGAAGGCTAGGTAGAGATCGATGAGGTACTTCTGCAATGTGCTTCTTTCCCAACATCCCAACAGAGTAGAAAGTAATGTCCATTTTCACTTTCCCAACATCCCAACAGAGTGGAAAGTAATGTCCATTTTTACGTTCTCAACATCCCAACAGAGTGGAAAGTAATGTCCACTTTTACTTTCCCAACATCCCAACAGAGTGGAAAGTAATGTCCATTTTCACTTTCCCAACATCCCAAAAGAGGGGATGTCTACAACTTTCACATATCCATGATCTATTGTTTTTCCTCTCAAGAGAGAAATGTATTATGGGTCATTCTCACCGAAAAGGACAGTTCTGAGTTTGAGTTTATGTATAGAGTTTATGCATAGATTTTCTTTTGATTTTTTTTTTTTTTTTTTTTTTTGGAAGATGTTTTAATGAATTTTTGAAGTGGTCTTATGTCTATCTAATTTGAAAATAACAAGATATTCTCTCGATTTTCCCAACACTGGGTATAATACACCTAGGTCGTTATTTGTAATATAGGTACCCTCAACAGTACGTTCCGTTTATAATTAATCCTTTGTACAGAATGTAATTTCGTTTAACGGGTATTAACTTCTACTGGAAAGGCGCTGGGAAATAGACGGTCATTAATCTAAACCAAATAAAGCCCTTGAGTAATCCTTTAGCAATGGGTCATATCAGTAAACTAGCTCGGGGCCCTCTTCGGAAATAGGCCGTGAAGCCGAACGACTTGTCCACTTGGATCATTATCTGATTATTTCGTAATAATGAAGCTATGACCCACCTCCGATACCAATGCAATCGGCGTTACCGGTAAGCAACGGTGGTTACTACGTGGAAGATTTATGAGGGTACGATATACACTACGCCGGTGCCTTGAAGATCAGATTAAGATCATCCCGTTCAATTACCTACGCAGAAAAGAGCATTACGAAATCCATGAGCCCGAATAGAGAAGCACAACGAGAACCCCACCGTATAACAATATCATTATTTATGATGCCTCCGAGTCCCCTACGAGGCCCATTGAGTGAAGAATACAAATACAAATGTTCACAGCAAGAGGTAGCGAGTTGGACTCTCGCCACGAGATAACGAAATCGTTAATGGAATTCCAGTTGCCTGATACCAAATCGGCGTCGCTATGCCGAGCCGGTTTACCATACCACCTGGAGTGGAGGGTAATGAAACGGCTAAAAACATTCATATTGTTCGCTGGCTGTCTTTTTTTCCGAATGATCTTCATGATAAATTTGTCTTTGAAATGAGGACTCTCTGATTGTGTTTCTTATCTCAAAACTGGTTAACAAAAAGTTCCAGGTTCTAAAACTACAATTAAATAATGGAAGATAGCTATGGGTTAACATATAAATTTATTCAGGTATTGCTTTGTAACCCCATATCTGTATGACGTAGTATTTACAGTCCATATTGAACAAAATATTAAGCTAGAAGAGGACTCGTCATTCAAATTTATTTTAGGCATTGTACTCAATAATTATTCAATATCTTAGCATTTGGGATCCTATAATCTGACAGTATCCACTCAACTCTCCTCAAAATTGTCTAGTTCACGTTAATACAAACTAAATTTTGATAAACAAGTAATATAAATCAGAAGTTCTAGATCATACAGTTTCATTGGCGCCAAGAGTGTTTATTTTTTCGGTCGAAACCATAGACTTGATGAAGAAATAATGGTAACATAAATGGGTACTGAGGATTTTCAATGTGATGTGGATTAATACAGTTTATCAACTTTCAGAAGTGGGGATACGGTGGCCAGTATCTTCAAAAGCAGGCCCAACATATTCACAAAAGTAATTTAAGTTTAATGGAAATATCTCTCCTCGAGAACGAACGTGCATTTGACTCCTCCTGTATCTAAAATGAATTGGACATTCCCAAAAGAATTATTGAGCTAATCATGTTTTTAAATGTTGAGCAAAGGAATTAGTATGGTCTTCCGTGAGCTGTGAAGGTGTGCATTGGTTTGTAATAAAGGCGAGTTATTGAGCAATCAGTAACATTTCTCAGTGCTTACCAACATTTCTAGTTATCAAAACACATCATACGCATCAACACACATGTGTGAGGTTAGGAGGAAATCCTATTTCCAGTTTTTTTTATCCAGAAGTGTGCAGGTACTCCATTACTGGGTACCCTCAATATTCATGCTCAGTTAATCAGTTTTGGGTTTAACTATCTGCACCGTAAAAATATATGTTCATGGATTTGGCCTTTACGCTCTTAGTTGATCGATTGAAAGGTAGGATTATGTTCATACATACCAGAGCTCTCCTCTTCCCCTTGAACTGGAAAACATGCCAAAATTAGTGAACATCCGTTGAGTCGTTAAATAGATATACATCTATTGAAGTGTTAGATGGCACAATTATTCACATGATTTCTCAGATAGAGATAGAATAATTTCACTCCTCAACATGCAGGTTCCGTCATTTCACGGACCACACATTATTAGGTAACCATTGCATAAACACGAATAAAAGTCAAGTTTCTAGTTAGAACAATCGGTTGACAATATACTTCGTAACCTGTAATTAACGATAGTGAAACTCCGCCTTGCTTCAAAGGGCAGGGAGATCCTTATCGTCTTTTCCACCTCTGATAATTCACATATCCGGGCTGATCCGTCAATTTTACGTAACCCTATCCAATCAATATCCGTTTAAGAAATTTCTGTTATTCATTGCCTAACTTCTATGTCAAAAATAGACACAATTTGAAGTATATTTCCGGGCGACAAAGATTTTCCGACTAAAAGAAATATGTTTCAGTTCCACGATGATAATATTTGGAAGACAATGAAATTAGGGAAAATAATTAGATCGTACTGCAGGTAAGGTGCTTCAGAATTCAGAAACTTGAGTGAACAAGGAGGCATAGCAACTTGAGAAACGGACTAGAAGCAAAGCTCCATCTTAATAATATTTTTTACACCCTGATATGAGAATAGGCAGTATCATGTTCAGATTTGTAACTTCTACTAGAATGATATTATAAACACTTGAGTTACATCATATATAGCTTACATATTCGTAGTTATAATAATAGCTGTAACCACTCACTTCGCTCACTTGTTCTTGGCATAAACGTAAATCACAGCATACCTGCTATGATATTTATATTTCTAATCAATTGTGTCAGTACTGCTAGGAAATAGCTACAAAAATAGACTCTACTACACCTAAAAAAGCCCTGTTTTGAACTTCAACAATTCAAGTTGAATATAAATGAAATTAGCTTCTGAGCTCACTCGGCTAACCTGAGTAAATACCATAAAGTAGCGTACCATAATATTTTGCTTTTTTCTGATTAATTGTGCTGGTTTTTACCCTTGCAGTTCAATGTTGCATTCCCGAACAGATGGGTATGTAAACATGACAAGTACCTAAATGCGAATGGATTAAGGATTTAATTTTTTTAATTTACGGATATTGCAAAAAATATAAATAATTAAAAATTGTATTACCTTAATGTAATCCGAAGGCTTCGTGAGGAGCTAATCGTTTTTGTGTCTTTGGATTCGTGGAGTGAAATGTATCTGAGCAAACGACAGTGTGCAGTCAAGAATTAGTTGTACTACTGTTGGACGGTGTTGCTTCAGGCTTATGATTTAGGATGTTCCTGAGGTTTGAAGTATTAGAATATAGCATAAAATCTGGCCATGAACTTGCTGACCATTTTGAAAAAAACACATGAGTGTATGCAATTGATTTATTTATATAGATTGATTATGATAACATGATACTGAGCTTCAACGATGACTATTGCTTTGAAAGTGGTCATGGGAGGAGATTCATCATTTCAGATTATTGCTAGAATCTGAATTTTCCTCAAGAGAACACAGAAATAGTCAAGTTGACCGAACAGATTACTATTAATTAGCCATGATACAGTAAGTACCATGGACTTACAAACGAAATATGAACAAACTAAATGTATGCGAACCAAAAGAAGCTTCCAGTTGTGCATATGTCCAACTTGTTTATTTGCTGATATGACACTATCTAGTTGTATTGCATTTTCGAAATTATGCGCTGGTGAGGCTCAGGGGTCCTATTAGTCACCAAGTGCTCGAGCGGATGAGTGTCTTTGACCCAGAAGTCGAGGGTACTTCAGGGTCTTCCGACCTTTCCCCTTTAATTGGAGAATCCGCGCATCCTACTACCTCTCTATGACGAAATAGAACAATTACCTCCCTAGCATGTCACTACTTTATAATTCAATGCCAGTTATTTGCATTTCCCCACTAGAGGTTCCTTGTTGTGTTATACCGCTGTCTTTGGGCAAGACAAACTTTTCATATAGATATTCCATTGCACAAGTTGCTTTGGATTCCATAGCTATACTGAATAAATCCTCAATAGTAAATTGATCCTGCAGGTACAATACAGACGAGTTTTCAATACGGTTCTCGATAGACACGCCAATATATGTATGGTATTATGTTAGCTGTCGTTTTATTATATTAGTATAACAATAAAGGAGAGCGTTAACGAGACTTGTTAAAAACCTGGTTCATGTGATGGGTTCCTACACAATTTCTCTGGACGTAATGAACTGGTACCTACATGGATAATTTTTACGTAAAAACATGCATAGGTCTTTGAAAATATCCAGTGGATTGGACAAGGGGAAAAAAAATCTTTCGACATAAACTAATTTATTTTGTATTTAGTTTATTTGACTCATATCCAAATCCAATAATGATTAAATTTCATTGATTGGAAGTATATATAAATAATTTGCAGTTATCCATACGTACGGGTTAGCCGATGTTTAGACTGCTGAAATAACATGTTCAAAGTGTTGGAAGAACAGGGGAGAAGTTAACTTCAACGCCGACCAAGTTGATCTGACTCCCATCAATACGAATTGTATTATTGTGTTCGTAAGTACGCCGTCCAGAGCTGTTCTCCATAACAACAAGACCAAAGTTTAAGAAATTTGGCTCGAAAATCAAACATTGGCCGGGGAAGTGCCACTAACAGCGGCATCACTTTTGATCAACCCTAAAGGGTAGAAATCATTGGCCCAGCATATTCAAAAATCGAGATTTCGAAAACTCTCAAGGTAACAGTGATGATTTTTTGCTTGTCAATGATAAGTGTAATCCCAAAGAATCGATTAAAACTATCTGCAACGCTGTGGGTAGAACCGTTTGTTTTCTATGAGCTAGAGTCAAGAACATAGTCGAAAAAACCTTTTGATTATTTAAAAAATATTGATTTCACCATGTTTTGCTTGTCAATGATAAACATAATCCGAAAGAATTGATTAAAACCACCCGCAACGCTGTACGCTGAACGACTATTTTCTTTAATCAACCTACTGAAATACATTAATTGTAAATAATGTACAAGAAAGATTCATAGTTTCAAAACAATATGCAGTGTATGCAACCCTTCTACTTGATGGGACGATGACTTAATCATATATCATTTTGTTCATCAACTTTAATATAAAGCCTAATATTATGGGGACCTGGTGCTGTAATGCAGTGAACCCAATATTGGAAGAGCAAAGCTCCGAGTTTCGATAGTAAATATACGATAAGCGGGGCTTAATAATTACAGCCAGTGTTCTGCGGAGAAGGTACATATGTCTAAAACAGAAATAATAAATTTTTTTGTAATAATTTGCTGCGTTTTGACTTCGAAAAATGCCATCAACGTCATTCGAATTGACAATATTCTAATTGAAATATCTAACTTGGAAATATGCAGTCCGATTCGTACTTTCAATGATTGAGGTATCTATCGAAATCACTCCAATATTACCAGATCATGCTGTAGTAATCCATGATCCGACAACTGAAAAATGATATACTTCTCCATCTGATACAATCTCTTTCAACCGATCTTATCCCTGAACTAATGGCCTGGGAAAAAATGCCCAACTCCCTCCGAAGAAATTCAATAGCTGAAGTGCTTGCGTGTGAATAGACCGGAAAACTCTATTCCAAGATAAAAATTGCCTCCATTTACCTTCGCTAGGAGAACTTCAAAGGGAAATTGAGACATCTTTATTTTCGGAGAGATTGACACGGAGAATGAATGAGGAGAAGATCCACGATTTTTTGAATTCAATTACGTGAGAAAGAAGAAGTGAATTAGGGAAAACAGGATTTCAATTAACGCCCCCAAAGGAACAATGGACGGTGGGTAGATTGTGTATCAAAAAAATTGAAACGGCGCCATTGTTTTCTGTTAGGCGTTGATGGGAGGGAAGTTGAGGAGACGAACTATCCGTGTCCGCCAGTCCGTATAAACATTCTTCCGTAGCCATTAGAGAAAAATGAATTGTTCAGTTTGATAACGGCAATCAGTGGTGGATGTATTAATTATTATTTTTAATAATGCATAGGAGAAATAATGATGTCAACTGAAAGAAAATGTAAATGGAAGTAACGTTATACCTATTTATAAGTAAACAAGAAAATGTTTTCTTAATGTTGATGTAACAGGTCATTTACCTCGAATACAACAATAAGTATAGTACGATCCGTAAATAGATATTTAGTAGTAATGCAAAAACGCTGCAAATTATTACACAAAGGTTTATTATTTCCGTATTAGATAGCCCATCTTCGCAGATCATTGGCCTATAATTATTATTAAGGCCTATATATATATATATATATATATATATATATATATATATATATATATATATATATATATATATAGTAAATAATTAAAACATGGCGCATCATGCCTCCCAAAAGGTTTCACACCTTTGCAGCTCAGGACCCCACAATTTTACGGTTTATAGTAGGTGAATTTTGAAAATTTTTTAGAAACAAAAAAAAAAAAAAAAAACTTGGTAAAACGGCTGGTTGAAAAGTAAAGAAATTAGCTTCAGAGGCTAATCAGTAATCCTCCGAACCTCGTAATTTTTTTTGAGATGTCCCGAACTAGCTCCAATAAATTTCAGCAACGTGAGTCGATTAGGAAAGAAATTTGCCTCGAATGTTCTGAAGGTGATCAGAATATCACGAGAACTGAGAATAGTACAGCAATATAAAATAAGTAGGAAACTCAGAAAGAGTAACGCGGAGACCGCCACGAAGTTTCAACTACCCTCTGTTGGCGCGCAAATTGAAAAGAACCAGAACTTCTTGATTAAACTCTACATACACATATAGGAATTACTAGGAACTCCAAAACAAATTTCCATGAAGGAAATTTGGGATTCATTGCAATTGCTTAATTTTCTTAGAAAATTGGCTAGGACGTAGACTCGGAAGCGATTAACCTTCTGTTGTTGGAACAGATATAATAATTTAATTAAGAGTGATTCCGAAGTATTTACTCATCAATTATTTAAAAAATAATATTATTAAAGTAGGTGATTACCTACCAACGCTTCACAAGCCCAATAGGATACAAAAGTTATAATAAACTCGATTTCGGGAAGTGAAAATTCCACTGGAATTTTATTATCAGCTGATACATTAAGCGTTACCTATGTATTCATTTTATATTTTTAAATGATAGTAGATTCCATTCTAAGAAATTTGAAACCATCCGCACTCCTTGACGTCGAGTAGTTTTCTTTCTATGATTTTTCAAAGTTTGCACTGGTGACGTCACACTGACTGACAGGGGGGTCCCGCACAGGTGGGAGGGGCGCTTTGACATCACCAATGTGCAAAACTTTGAAAAATCACAAAAAGAGAAAAACTCATCGTAGAAGAGTCCTGGCGATGCCAAACTTCTAAGGATGGAATCTTCTTCCATTTAAAAATATTTAGAATACCTTTTTCGCACCCATGGGTAACGCTATGGCGCTGGGTCATAGTTTTCAAGGCAATATTTGATATGTTTTACTAGTCACGATTCACTCCCGTGTCTATTTTTCTTGTTGTTGGAAAAGTAAAAGAATAAACGCGTAGCAACCGGGGTGGTTTCGTTCAATTCTTTGGGTGGATACCTATAAATGGAACTCAAAAAATCATTACTGTTACATAGAAAGATTTCAAGATCTAGATTTTTAATATTTCAGTCCTTAGGTTCTACACTTTAGTATTGATCGAACGCGATGCCGATGTTACTGGCACACCCCCGGCCGATATACGACTTTTAAGCCCACTTTCTTAAAGTTTGGTCCAATACTATTTGAGAAAAGCTGCGGACTGCTTAGGATGTTCATTTACGCAATGAAATTTGACCAAAATTTTATTGTGGTAGTTTTTGGCCAAGGATCCAAGAAAGACTGAATCTCAAAAATTGGTTCGGAATAGTAGCTTGGGCAGCGCTTATTAGGAACGGACATTACCTCCACAACCTATCGCACCGATAGCGAATTTAAAAATTTCAAGGTTCGTTTTACAATATGACTGAAACGCTGCATTTTATAACAAAGAAGTTTATTATTTATGTTTTAGGTAGCCCTCCTACGCAGATCATTGGTATGTAAAAATATATTATCAGAGACCCCGCAATTTTATGCTTCGCAGTAAATGTAAAAAAATTTCAATAGGTAAAGAAAGAATGTAGGTTCAGAGGCCTCTATACCTCGTAATTGTTCTCGAGGAGTCCCAAAGGAGCTCCATCTAAATAACAGCACCGTGAATTGTTTAGGGAGGAATTAGCCTCAGAGGTTCCGAAGCTGATCCGAGTTACTCCATACTTTGAGGTTGTAATGCAGATCTCCAAAAAGGAGTTATATTTTAAGTTTCAGCATCACAAGTCGATTAAAAAAAAATTAGGCTCAAAGGCACCACACCCAATCAGTGTGCACGTCCTTGTTACGGGATCGCTACTACGGTAGCTACTAATCTCTCCGTCTCGCGCTTGGAAATCCCAAAGTGTTCCATCGAAGACAAGCAAAAAATCATTGTTGTCACCATGAAAGTTTTCGATATCTCGATTTTTGAATGTTTAGCCTTTTAATAGGTAAGTATAACTCTTTAGGGCTGATAAATTGATGCCGAGCTTGTAGGATCATAGACTCAAAATGTTGATATTAACCAATGTTTCATGTAGTTTGGTCTAATAATTTTAAAAAAAGCTCTGGACGCCTAACGAACGGAATTTTTCTTCAGATTTTTGGATTCTACACATCTTGAAACCTAAACTAACAAATTTTCAGGGGGGGGGGGGGGTCTTTTTTTGGTCGATCACAGAGGTTATTCAAAAATGAAACTAATTAACCAAAATCATGTGTGATCGATCCTTGAACGTTGACATCGCTTGCAGTCTACCCCAAATGGTTAAAATATTATAGGCTTGAGCTTTAAAAACTTTAGAAATGAAACAGTTCCATTTAATTTAAGTAGACGTAAGTTAAATGAATCGAATGATACCTCACGGAGGATAGTACGCCCGAGCGTTCACGCTTCAGAAAGGTAGTATGTGTGTTGGAACGATACGAATATTTTCAACATGTCTGTGAATCGCTAACAGACTTTGTACTCGAGGACTAGGCTGAACTTATATGAATTCGGCGCTATCTTATTAGATTTCCTATGTTAACTGTCAAAACCCGTTTGACGGCTGTATATATATATACCTTTAACAGAAATGTAATAATAGCAGAAGGGCTTTCTAATATGAAAATAATAAACCTCTGTGGGATATTTGGAGGCGTTTTATTCCCTTAAAAATTATAAACATGGACAGTTTAATATTAGTGCATACAAGTCATATCTGTTGAAGTACAGGCATTTGTCATTTAAATTTTGCTGGTTCAATTTAAATTATGTTTTTTCTTTCTTATTGTTCGTTGACAGCGCTTCAATACGATTGCTGGCCAAATAGTGGAGGTGGATTATGATTATACGTCCATGCGTATATGTCAGTCTTCGATTTTCCCGTACTATCTTGTGTGATGCTTGTTTTTCATACGCCAGCAAGCGAAGCAGGGTTGAAAAATGGAGCGTGTCACTCAGTTATGACCAACTTCATTATCGTGTGACAACGTCCTTTCACCGTTCGAGAATGGGGAGAAAAAATTGACCGCTCCTACTGGCGGTTTTATGTGACATGTTAGCGATAAGCTGCTTCCCCGATTCGGGCCATTCACGACAACCATGATGGAGAACCGAACTATTAAGAAATCGATCCACGATTCGGGCTAACGAACTCGATGCAGTGTATTCTTATCTATGTCTTTGACTCCCGAGTATATTATTCTGCTTACATCCTCTAATTTCATGAATATATTTTTAAATACGCAAGAGTTTCAAATGTCCTCGGTAAACAAGTCAAGATTGCCGTTGTAATAGCCAATCACCAAAAAGTTGTTCGCGATTATAAGTATATACCTTGGATGTGATCGAGTAGACCTCGTGGTGAAACTATAGGCGTAACTGAAGACCCTGACGGACGAATGACAGCACCTATGTCACACCCAGACGCACAGTGAGCGGTAGAACAAATTGCTCTTGTAGAATGGCAGCTATGGTACGCAAATTAGTCCTCGATAAAGGGAGTGTTCTGTTATAAAACTACGGTCTACGTGCAGGAAAAACTCAAAAATATTACTCCTGCAACTGCCCCTCAATGACTTGGTCCAGCTTGTAAGGGTTTGGTGTGGACACGGTCAGATAAACTGCTGCTGTTACCTGACCAATCTCTGCGATACAACAAAATGTGAATTCTGTGAACACACTATGGAAGAAGTCGGTCACAACTTTGTTTACTTACTACTCGCTTTTCGAAGGGGATAGATCCGTGATGAACCCATTCGAAGATAGTATTCTGCAGGGATTTTTGTGAAATGGGAGGGGCAGTAATAATAAGAAACTTTCAAATTTCATGAAAATCAGGATTAGGTTTGTAGACAATGTAAATAAATGTATTTCATATCTGACAGTAACTGGTTAATACGTTATGTAATGTTGTATAGCGTCACGTGACCTATAAAGGAAAAAATAAACAAAAAAGTGTATGGCTACCTAAATCCCTTCCATTATCATTAGAGTGTTTCAAATTAACTAAAATCATCACCGAATGAAACAAAACACCAAGTTTGCTTGTCATCTGTGATTATCTTAAAACGAACAGCCAAAACATGAATGTGCACATTACCGTTTGTGACCGCATCAACATTAAATTAGAATGGAATGCGTTTCTTCCCTGCTATTCCAGCTGTGAAGCTTTAGAGGTCTTTTAAGTGTGTACTTGGTCGTTTGTAGTCTAATCTTTTCCACATAGTTGCGCAAACAGGTTTTTCCCAATCATAAACAGTCGTGCTGGAACATAATGATAACCACCGACTAAAGGGGTAAACTCCTAGGTGAAGGTAGGGGAGAGCAGCTTTTCATCTGCAGAAAAGCTCGAGAAGGTTTGAGCAGGCAAGCAAGTAGGAAGTAATGAAGTAGGAGGGTTAAGAGCACATTAACGTGGCGGGCAAGCTGTAGCTGAGGAGATAAGGCCTCTACCCTGTTTCCTCATCATGGGATTTTCTCCTGGAGCCGAAAACTAACCCTCGATTAGAACGGCTTTCCTCAAAGAACTTTGCCATCTTTGCTCGCCATAAAATGCTACGTATTCATCCTATGCGTGTGTGGGTTCTAGTAAAATTTAAACTAAGCATTCTCAGTAATAATTGAACATCAACGTGTGCCTTCTTATCAAGTCCATGAAAAAAATTGTTCCAATTCGTCAGGTGCAATGTGTATCAAGCATAGTACAAATGCGGTGGATTCAAAGAACAGCACGGTAGCGTAATTTACGAACGAAGTGAGTCTCTACTTTGACTCGGCTAGCATTTGTAATCGTGTGTGCGCGAGCGCGTATTTGTATCAAAGTGAAATTTGTTATAGATAGACTCTTTAGACACCCGGAAATGGCTGTATAGTTTTTGGTAACGACCCGACGACCGGAACTTGTCGATGACGATCGTCGTCAAATCAACCAAAAATCGAGTTTGGCATCGTTTTCAATAGTTTTTGCCTCACAGAATCTGCAGAAACCACTAAAACCTTTAAAAATTATTCTTGACGACAATGCCACTTCATCATCGTCACTGACGTCGGTCATTAGAGAGTTTTTCTGTTCTCTTCCCGTTCCGCATTCTCATGAGTTTGAGATTGAGTAAAAGAAGATTGAATTCATTTTACTGTCTGCTTTATCAGCTTTCTGCACAGGCATGGAATTCCTAGGTTCGAGTAGGTAATTGTTATAAGAGTCTCATGACCTAGGGAAAAATTGTATTCGCCAATGCCCATATCTCGTAGAACACATCGGTTTTCGTCTGATCTCCGAAGTTAAGCAACGTCGAGATTGGTTAGTACTTGGATGGGTTATCGTCCGAAAGCGCCGCGATTACAGCAAATCATTTTATTTTTTATCTAATCATTCAATTTTCCATCGATCTACATCATGTTTACTTAAACAGGTAGAACAGTTCGTTTAAGTGAAATGAAACGAAACGTAATTATTATTGCATAAGGAGTTCTCAGAACTACACAAAATGTAAATAAAATATCGTTCTAAACTCCGCATAGTTATGGGTTATAACAAATTGAAAATTATAGTAAGTGCCACCGTTATACAAAGAAAGAAAAAATAAAATAAAACTGAAAAAAACAACCGAGACACTTGTGATGCCCGAAGGGCCAATTTTCTTATTTATTTTAATTTATTTGGTATTGATACAAATACATTTAGCCTTGAGGGTTAACCTGTAGTTAACAGGTTTACCTTAGATAAAAAAAAAAATGCTTGCATACGAGTCTGCAACACATTGGGACATTTTCATGTGTGTTTTCTCGTGTGGTATCGCGTGAGCAAGTTTTCGTGACGATTTTTCAGTTTATGTGTCAAAGAAAAGACATGAAAATGTCAAAAAACTGGATTCTAGAGCCACTCAGCTGATCTGGGATCGGTCAGTTGTGTTCAGAAGTCCCTCAAGGGGCTACATACCAAATCTCAGAATCGTGGGATCATTAGGGGAAAAACTGGATTCTAGAGCCACTCAGCTGATCTGGGATCGGTCAGTTGTGTTCAGAAGTCCCTCAAGGGGCTACATACCAAATCTCAGAATCGTGGGATCATTATGGAAAAAACTGGATTCTAGAGCCACTCAGCTGATCTGGGATCGGTCAGTTGTGTTCAGAAGTCCCTCAAAGGGCTACATACCAAATCTCAGAATCGTGGGATCATTAGGGAAAAAACTGGATTCTAGAGCCACTCAGCTGATCTGGGATCGGTCAGTTGTGTTCAGAAGTCCCTCAAGGGGCTACATACCAAATCTCAGAATCGTGGGATCATTAGGGAAAAAACTGGATTCTAGAGCCACTCAGCTGATCTGGGATCGGTCAGTTGTGTTCAGAAGTCCCTCAAGGGGCTACATAAAACTTGGGACAATTCTTAGGCTTGAAAAGTTTTTTTTTTTTTTATATAAATCGAGAGCTTTCGAACGAATGGTCAACGTCATTTCTGATGGTCATAATCATCGTTGTGGCCACTTGGGACAATTTTCGTGAGCAATTATTTTCCGTGACGTTTTTTTAGTTTATGTGCCAAAGCAAAGACATGAAAATGTCAATAGAAGGAAAGGAAATTTTACATGGAAATGATAAATTATTATAAACCAAAATCATAAAAACCATTTAACAATCGTCCCTTACTAGACCTGTGTCTTCAATTTTATTACCTAAAAGTCCAGTCATGCAGCATGACCCCATGAGCGAATTTCTGAAGAAATCTTCGACTATTTCGATTTTTGACTGATTTTTCAACTTTGAAATTTTTGAAAACTTGATACATATTCTTTTAGGAAATTTTACGTTGATTCCGAATATACCACATGTTAGTATGCTGAAAAAATTATTTCGCACAACAAATCGCAAAAAACAGGCTATTTTGAAATTTTTGACTACATTTTTGAAAATTTCAACCCGAAGATGTGATCCGATCATGCTGGCCAACGAACTTGAACTTTCGTTTTGTGTCCTTAACATTTTAAAATTTGTTTGAAGTTTCTAGCACAATTCTACGGACAGTTATCGTCTGGAATGACACATACATACATACATACATATATACATACATACATATATACATACATACATACATATATACATACATAAAAAAATGCGTTAAACTTCAGAATATGATTCAGAATAGCCTGAAACGGATTTCTGCATAAAATGTTTTCAAAAAATCACATTCTACAAATTTTGAGGCGAGAGCAATAGCTTAATTTTCTTCAAAAATTCGCTAAAAGGATCTAATTTTCATGTATGACTTTAGAAAAGCACCAAACACAGTACTTTCTCCTTCACATTACATTTTAATAAATTCACTTTAGCTAAGTGGTTTAGCTCCGAGGTACCTAAATCTCTTGCTACATAATTGCGGACATTAGCTGATTATATGGAATACAGTTTTCGGTAAAAATTTTTACACTGTCTAATACCTACTTATCACATCGTTTATTAGTTGACGTCTATTTTAGGTTTTTCTTTTTTTCTTAAATTGTTTATTTGTAGATATAACAACTAGTTACATCTGAAATACTATAATATGACTATCTAGATACTTTCTTGTCATTAATTACACATTTTTGAATAAGGGCAATTTCATTAACTTTACACCTCACTACTGCCGCACATCAGCATCCGAGGTCAAATGGTTTGATTTTTTATTTCTTTTTTTTATTTTTTATGTGAGTAGGAATAGAATTTTCAATTTACACTATATAGGTGGTCTCATTGTTTGTTTTTGCAAGCTCATTCGAAGAATAATGTCCCTCCTCCTTCAGGCTCTGTAATTTAGCGATAGAGTTTTGTTATAATGTGTAAACTTAAAAAAAAAAAAAAAAAAACCCTACCCGCAAACTTTCTCGCTTCTCACATTTCAAATCCACAAACATCAATACTACACTAACAGTAGTACCTAATTTTTAAAGTCTCACTCAGGAAGGTAAACAATAACGACTAAAACTTTATAACAATGGGTCAAATCAACAAAAAGTATTAATCAAGTAATACATGACGAAAACAAACATACAACAATCACCAAAATGCCTTGCCTTCTCACCGACCAATATATCTTCCGACTAAGAACATCCAGACAACAAATCAGTATCCTTCATCAGCTAAAACACATGAACAATTCCTTTTTCAAAACTACCCAGATATCAATCCCTCCCCTCAAACAACACCATCCTGTTGCATAATACAGTCACAATACCTGTTATCAGCGCACATCATACTACTAAGAACGCAAATAAAAACTAAGTATCAAACAAATCACAATTTTTAATTGTGATGTTACTGCATCTGCTTCAACTTCACCTTAAACCTTATTATTCATATGACGAAATTTCGTTTGCAAATAAGAAGTACCTACTTTCTATGGACGCTTGCTAAACAATGATATATATATATATATATATATATATATATATATATATATATATATATATATATACGCCTCTTGTTTGCGAAGAAGAGTCTCGTTAGGAAACGGAGACACCGGACTTGATTTGTGGTTCTGCGCCACGCGTGTTATCAGGGGAGTCGGAGAGCCGCCAAGTGAAACGCGAGTTGCGGGCATTTTCACGAGAAGAGCCCGAAAACCGCAGGCAAGTCCCCTCTTATCCGGTCCGCCATCACACCCGCCATTAGTAAGTTTATAATCAGAGTGACGAATAATTTGGGGGAAGCTTCACCGAGAGCGAAACGGGTTAAGCCTGGGCAACGGCGGGGAGACGTGGGAACCGCAAACTGCGACATGAACACGTCCATTGCGGTCCGCGCACCTTGACTCTCCTCTACGACCCTTCCAGATATATTTGTGGGGGTTGCGGTCGTGACCTAGATTGCTTGTCCTCTCGGTTACAGTTTTACCACCCCTGGTCCCTCTGGTTTCTACCCCCTTTTCCGAGATAACAAGGGAGCCGGTGCTTTTCCGCGGGCTCCTCGTCACGTCATCACCTAATGATGTATTTCACACTACAGAGTCAACCTCCTTCCTCACGGCGTCAACTATTATACCACAACATTTCACACCACACCGTTTCATCGGACACTCACTTCTGATTTAATAAGACTCTGCGGTGCGGTATCATAATGATTGCTCGAGAAAGAATGGTGTATTGCTGACAAATAGCTTAGTAGTACACCCTATTTTTTCATTCAACAAAATAGCAAAACAAAAACGCTGCAAATAATTCCACGATGGTTCATTATTTATGTTTCAGTAGCCCTTTTAGCTTGCCGACGAGAAATTAATTGAAACAACTACCTAATATGTCCACACTTTACTGATCCTCCTGTACATAACAACAACTGACATCATGTACGGCAGTACATCAAAACCCAAGTATAACAAAACTGACTTAGGCGCCCACCAACTGAAAATTATTTAGGTAAATGAATCACCTGCTTACGCTTCATGAGTCACTACCTAGTAGTAAGAAAATTATGGTAAGCTCGATTTTCAGAACTGAGCCACCTGAATGAACCTTTGGGATCATATCAGCTGATAGGATCATTGTAGTTTATTTGGAATGTTTACGATGTTTACCCAGTTTGATTTCCTTCTAGATTGACGCTCATTCTTGCCGTCAAAGTTTTAGCCCAGAAGAAAGGCGAATGGATGGACGTATAGCGAAAAGGAGCGTATTCGATTCTTGCGGTGACATAAAACTATTAGGTACCTACTTTTATTTCTATGGATTTCAAGACCTGGCCCTTTTTTTAAAATAATTGTTCTGCCCTCAAATTCTACTCTTTGGGGATGATCGAAAGAGATACCGAGAGTATTGGCAAATCGCCGGAAGATGCATCATTTTTGAAATGTATTTCATAACGCTAGGTCCAGCAGTTTTGGAGACAAAGCTTCGGAACGTATACGGCGGATGGACGGTTTTCTTTTTTTTTTTTTTAACTTTTCATTTTTGGAATTTACGCATCTTGAAACGTACCTAAATAATCGAATTTAGAGGGAGGGTTAAATTTTAATTTTTCTACGGCCGATTACAAAGGTTTATTATTGAAGTAATGAACCCAAACAGTCGTGCGAGGAGGCAAAATTAATGATTTCCCATCTCCAATGAACGCGGAGCTCACATTTGAATTTTCAGAAAGTCGAGTGTTTGTGTTGGTGAGTGGTGAAATTAGTTGGCGGTAAGTACCTACCTATAGCTGTAGTTTTCACCAATAAGGTGTTTACAGTCGTGTTGTGTTATTACTAATTCTAGAATTTCTTGAATGTTTAGACGCAGCACTTGTTGCTGCACTGCGTCCGTCCGAACCGTTGGGCCCAATTACAGCATCACAGAGATAAACAACACGCATAATCACGAGCCGATATCGCGAATTCAACTGTACCCCAAGTGCTGAATGCTTCAGACAAAAGTAAAGCAGTTGACTAGCTGTCAGAGAGACCTACAAAAGTAATACGATTCCTTAATACCTCTTAATATTAGTATCATTATTTTTATTATTAATTCGACGTTATCTAGTCATTTCTGATGGTTTTTTATAATGTTTTTGTATTCTGCCGTACAGCGTACCTACAGCATGTAATAAAGTATTAGCAATCGTAATGTAGCTATGTGGATTGTGATCTTCGACGGCCATGTGATAAAAGATGCAACAAAATAAATATGGAAAATAACGTACTTCTTCCGTGTGTGCCCAGTTTTCTATTCGTCCATACACAAACAGAACCAAATTTAAGCAATTTTTGGTGATTTATTTTGTGAAATGTGGAATTTTTTTCGAACGAAAACTTTGGGCTTTCCATTCTTTATGCTTGTTTTGGCGAACGGACAGATTTGTAAGAGCAGGATTAAGCTGATCTTGGCGGTTTTTTTACAAGTTAAAACTGATATTGATGATGTACCCGACTAGGTTAAGTCAATTTTCGAGTTTTTAACTATGTTCGTGTTCTAAACCAATAATTTTGAACAATAGCAATATCGCTTGGAATCCACGAATTTCATTCGACTCAGTCGATGAATGTGATAATCTGAGTAGTTGTAGGGTACTCGTATTGATGATTGGGGAAACGATCTAGAAGATAAATGTAACAGTTGAAATCAAGTTCAGCGTTTTATTACATAACCTTGTATTATGTCTGTATTAGACAGCTCTTCTACTAAACTGCTATCTCATTTCGAAAGTTTTCGAGATTCCCGTTTTCGACCCTAAAATTGAATTTCCGTTTGATTGAGTATTTTGATTTGATCAAAAGTAATTATAAGTCCTACTATTATAAAATATCATAAATATACGTGATTTTTGGCCCTAATTTCATAAAATTTGCTTAATTACTTTCTGAGAAAATAGCAAGATGACTTACCAACAAGAGAAATTATTATTTTTAATCCGTTTTTATTTTCTTTTGATTACAAAGGTTCATTGATGAAAACCATATACCAATGATTGGTACTTATTTATAAAAGGTAACAGCGGAACTCGCTTTTACCCGAGATAATTAAAAAAAGGAGGAATTTATGTTTCACCAGGATTGATCTTTTTACAGGCCATCTTGATATAATGGATAGATAGCAGACCTACACATTGTCCACATTATATCGGTTGGTAATTCCCCAGTAAGAGATATGCGATGTAAATCAAATGGCCTGAGACGGCAATACTCGGTTACCGGTTGTATCACGCAATTATCGACTCAGTTCCCGGCTTCCTTCCAAATAGAGCACGCCATTCTCACAATGCTCCTACCGTCATTGCGTAGAGGTTGAGAACTTGGGTATCATTTTCAGACCGTCTCTACACGTTCGTATCGTTCAGCAAGAATGTGGTTTGAGCAGCTGAGTACGTTCTTCTCCGCGAAAAGACTCAACGCTTGTAGTTGATACTGGAGGGACTTTTTCTCAGAAGGGCTCTTTTTGTTGACGCGGCGGCTAACATAGCATATTACCCGGGCGGTGGTAACAAAAAAATGAAGATAGCGATGTAACATGAGATCCGGGAAAAGACCTTGCATAATGGGATCCAGTTAAAAAATGACTAACATTGATTCATGGGGGAGTAAACCTTGTTGTATCGGTCACAGATGTGGCTTTCACCGCGATTTAAAAAATGCGATTTACCCATGATCACCGCAATACAGGGACTGAAATAGGAGGCAGATACGAGATACGTTCATCGCTTCAGTGATCGAAGAAGAACGACCGACATACAATGAGAATGGGTGTACGATCAAAGTCGCTCTACATAGTAAAGGATATGTCCAGCAATATCAAAACAGTGAGAACCTTGAATTAAAAAAAAACTGATTTGCATAATCTCAACTATATAAGAAAATAATACATTGGAGACAATTCAAACGCAGCGATCGTTTCAATATGATTATAATAATTTAAATTAGGTATTGCAGAATTACGTGAAGTAGACCTGAATAGTAGCAAATTTTCCTGAAAAATGAAAAAGAAAATAAAGAATTTATTCATTGAAATCCGTTTTGAAAAATTCCGAAACGATTCTTGAAGTTTACGATAGTAATCCGTACAATCCCTGCAAGTTTAATTGAAATTGGGCTGAAACTTGATAGTGTTGGGTGTGATAAGGATCTACTATAGACACACAGTCAGACAAACACAGAACCAAAATCGATCAGCAAACTCGAAAACGCATGAGGTGGTTTAGATTTAGGAAGGCGAACATTTTGACACTGACAATGTCTTAGTCGACGGGTCAACCAGAAATTTTGGTACGGAAATTTTGTTACGCAAAGAGAAAAACGTCACCCAACCTAAATGCAAGTTTGGTGTTTTTATGATTGTGTATACTAGCAATGAAATCATGTGATGTTCGGTTGGAGAAATCAGTACGAGTTGTCACAACTAAGTATCATGTGAGGCACTGTTTGGGCAAAATGATAGAAAACTACAAAACATGAATTCTGAGTCCATAAAAATCACATTTATGAGGCATTTTCAATGCTCATAACTCATATCTCATAAGAGAGAAAGTACGAGCGGCCTGCTGCGTTTTTGACTTTGAAAATGTCTTAGTCGACGGGTCAACCGGAAATTGTCTTACAAAAATTTTGTTACGCAAAGAAAAAAACGTCACGCAACCTATAAACAAGTTAGGTGTTGTTATAATTGTGACTAGCAGCTGTGTAACTGGCTAGTAATCGAAACAAAATTCACAAAACGAAGCCGGATGATACCTACTGCTAGTTTACCATATATGATCAAATTAATTCTGGGGAAACCATACATGGTTAAAGTGAATATCGAAGTGCTCGATGGTCTCGTTAATAGTGCTATGGGCACATTGCAATACATAGAATATTATGGTAATGTACCGAATGATATAATTGAACGATTGTGGCTATAATTATGTGTGTCAATAATGATTTTATGTTTTCTAATTGTTATTTTTATTTGATACTATAAAAAACATTGAAATTACTGAGACGTTTTCAATGCTCATACCTCTTCTCTCATAAGAAAGAAAGTATTTTTCGAGTTCTCGCATAAACACAAAACGTCCCTACCTTCGGTAGTGAGGAAGCCGATAAACCGGAAAGGGAGATAAGAAAAAAGAGTGGGAATTTTTGGGAGTGAGGGGGGTGAGGGGGAGGGGGTAAGAGTGCCGATATATGTGCTACATACCATATTGAGCATAATGAAATGTGCACAGCACATGATCTGTAGACATTTACATAGAATTACTGCAATCCATTTCAATATGAACTGATCATCAGAGGCTACATTATTACTTGTACATTATCATTATTACTATAGCACGTTACCACTTGTGCGTATTAGTTATGATTTTGTTGAGGGTGAACGGCCAATCCCCTATTTAATTTCTTCCATTTCCTCTTTCAAAAACGCAACGTAAACTTGAAGAGCATAATAAAAGAATGCGATGGAGGAACGACCTGACCAATACTCCGACAATGGATGAAACAATAGCAGCCAGACGGGGGCAGCGTAGCCCGCGGGGGGAAAAGGGGCGCAGACGGAGAAAAACGCAGCCCCAGCGTGAAAAGTAATTTTCAGGCTCGCTGCATCCCGAGCTATGGGGCAGCCAAGCTAACCTGCGCTCTCGATATTAGATCACGCCTTGCTCTTTTCTTTCTTCTTGTTAGATAATAAATTTTACGAGCCCAATTGAAATAAAAGGAGTGTCTATTGAAACATCAAAAGACATTCGTCAAGTTATTGATCCTGGCACTTATGTGTAATTTTTGTTCTGTTAATATGTTAATTTACATGGATACGGTAGAGGACCATATATTGGAAGGCATATTTCACATGCTTTCCCATGTTGCAACGAACGGTTGCGTCTAACCAATTCTAGATTGTTGGTAGGTTTTTGTCCTTATTCATTATTTCATTATAAGTTACGTATGCAGACTTCACGGTTTGTATCTTGATTTGAATTGAATAAAATCATAAATGTTGAGAAAATCTTCGAACACCCAATATTAACCAGGCTTAATATTTGTAGCTTCGGAACATTCATAACATCGACATATATATTTACATATATTTATATATTACATATAAACCCTCATTCATTTATATATTACATATATACCCTCTTGCATATATTAATATAATAATTTCTTTTTTTTCTAATGTGTTTTGTCTCATATTTGAACTATTATTTCCGTTATTATTATGTATTATATAGTACAGAATGTCAAGAGGTGTCATGTTCTTTTCCCTACCTCATCTTCGTACCTACCATCCCTGCCAGCCGATATTCAAGCGGTAAGAAGTCCAGCGTTCTCGCCTTCTATCACCAAACGTCTGTTTCTATATTTCATACAACCCGCTTTATCATATCCTATTCAAAATTCTATTCGGTGACACGTCAACCAGTGTTAATTAATTTAAGTTTCGCGCATGCTAAATACTACCTACTCAACCAATAGCGATACAATACGTAGGGTCAATGTACGTAGGGTATGTCAATGACATATACTACCTAACCACCACCCGGTTTTGGACGGAATCTCAGAAGAATAAATGATGAGGATTCGACCGTATAAGAAATAAATGTTTGCCCAAACACACGACAATGAAAGGAATAGGAGACATCTAGGAGCTAACCCGCTCGATTCCAGAAAATTTCATCAAAATCTGATTAAAAGGGTTGGGCGTGTATTGTTTAAATCTGTAAAGTTTCGGGCGTGGCAAGGATTTATCACAGACAGAAACGGAAATGAAATCGGTCAACAAGCTCTGAAACGCAAGAGGTAAAAGGAAGTTTTGATTTTGGAAGACAACAATTTTTGGACTTCCCACAAAGCTTCCATTGGTAGTGAGAAAGCAAGAAGTAGTGGAAGGATAAATTGTAAGAATTGCTTATCAGAATATGTTCAGTAGGTAGGCTACTGATTTTATTTGAGACCATTTACAATGGAAGATGTAATTGATCAGTGTTACCTTTTTCATCCTTAAATGGATAGGTCTCACGGCTGGAGACCAAGAAAGTGAATTAGTGAAGAATGGTGACAGAAGACAACCTATTACCAACGATGGTTTTTGAAAAGAGTCTAGGGCTTTGAGAAGTGATGTCGATATCGAGCGCATCCTCACGGATTGACACCGAACCTCCACCAAACAATTACATCATCCTGATCTATTTCTCCAACTGATCTGATTTTTTACTTAGGGATTGACTACTTGAGGTCATGTATTTCTGAGATGCGAGCTTGCGAGCATCCAGGCGACCAACTATACACAGCATTCTGATCTCAGCGCTCTATGTTTGGGAACAATCCGCTAGAATCCGACATCACTTCTCAATGCTCTAGACTCTCCGCTGGTTTTTATGTTTTAGGAAAATGAATAATAGCAGGAGTTTATATTACAACCATGTATGCGTTTTCTATTGTACGTAACAAATTAATATTAGAAGGAGAAGAAGTAGAAAAAACGTTTATTGACAATAAAATAACAGAATTATCAGTAGGTACTTCTCTAAATTAAATACACAATACGGCAATAGGAATTCCGTCCATCGGGAGTGAGAGCTGTTTATACATCTTGATCTTCACTTCCTATTCAATATATTCTATTGCAGAAACCATTTATGCTAACTTGAACAAAACTTCAATCTAGGTGAATATCAGAAATTAAATTCATGAACCAAAAAAGTTCTGTCCTTCCAAGCCAATCTGCGAAAGAGCTCCAGTGCTGACCGATCCAGGCCATTTGGTAACCGCAGCTTCTTCGCGCGTCAGTGTGTTAAGATTGAAGGCACGATAACGAAATTCAGAGAGAAATGGACATCTAAATGAAAATAGGGGTATATCCTCGCGCTCATGCATATTGCACATAGAGCATTCTTCCTTCCTATCAGATTCGTATGGCTTACTGGCCATATGGTATGGATTCAGCACGGATCTTGAATGCAACAAGAAGAGGAACGGAGGCATCATTGACTAGGCTAGCTAATTTCTAGCTAATAGAGCGTAATGAAGAAGGACCCCTCAATACGTTCCTAAAATCCTAATCTCTTCTTTTTTATTAACGCTTCAATGAACAGTGGTGTATCGGTCTAGAGAATTAAGCGGTTCATAGATTGTAGGCTATGTGGCAGTGCATATTTAGCACACTGAAATTAGTAACGCGCTGCTAAACCCTCATAGTGTCTCACCATCTCAGCAGCAACTGTTCTTGGAAGTCGAGTCTTCGGCATCTTAAAGAACTTCATTAATCAATCTGAGTGCAGCTTGAGAGTGTAAACGGATAAGGTGCTCTACTCCGTCTCCAAGCACGTAATTTGGTGTAGATGGTGGTACAGATAAAACAATTTTCTGATGAACATCAATTGAACACCTTCGAAGGTATCACATTCCATGTGTCCCTGTAACATATTCCGTAACATAGGATAGCCCTCGTGACTGCGTTAAATATTTCCTTTTTTGAATACTAGGGCTGGCCAACGCCTTCCTGAAGATACAGTTCATGTCTGTCTTGGCCGAATTAGCTTTACTCGTAATATGTTCCACAAAGGACATCCTTGGCGTCAGAGTAACACCCAAATACCGATACTGAACAATAACTCTAGCGCAGACATCAAAATAGAAATTTCCACCTTGCTGTGTACTTCTATGCAATGGAGGCACATATGTTCCTACTTCCTTCATAATTTAATATTTGGGTTTGTAATTGTGTGTCCGTTGTGCCACTGCTTACCTACCTACTAGTAGTAATTCAGATATTCAGGAGTACCGTTAATATCAAAGCGGAATCCAAAATTTTGTTCTTTCTTATTCGTTTAGATTGTCAAACTCCTTGATAAATGAGAGGTCGAGGACATTTCATTGAAGCCTATTTATTTCCTAAGCTTGGTAATGATTATGCAGATACCCCAATTCAAATCAATTAAAAACCATTTATTTATGATTCAGGAGCATAAATATTAAACTATACGAGACACAAATAATTCGCATTAAAAAAAATATTGATGTTGTGTTATAGTTTAGAATCATCGAAAGTAGGTATATATAAAAATTGGTGTCCATGATGTGTTGATAGCTAAAATCAAAACACTGACCTTGGTAACTTGTATTGGTATGTACGGACACCATTGTGCGAACCGAGTGTGTCTTCAACAGTACTATTTTCAAAAACTGAACATATCTCATCTAATACCGTTCTTTTGAGTGCACTGTATCTTGACACCTGTGAGTTCGGGATTGTCCAGTTTATTATGTCGTTTATGCATATCGAAGATGAGGAACTACGGCCAAGAAAACCGGCATATTTCATAGTAGAACATTCAGGTGAGGATTGAAATAAAAATACTACCATATAAACAATCCTTAACATTCGAAGTACGCTAATTCTCTGATTATTTAACTATTCGTAGACACATTTTTACTGTTTGTGATCACATTTTTTTTTAATAAACACCGAATTATGTCACATATTTTTTCAATCGATTCGCAGAAAAAGAGATGATAAATGTCAACGCAGATTGTATACTAAAGTTGATCTACGAGTACATTCGTATCATGGCAGGAATACCAGAAAACTGTAAGTTATCTATATGACCTATATAATTATATTTATGTGATCAGTGCTATACAAATTATAATGTTGGTAATATTCAATATTCCATCTTCTAACGCAACCCCAGCACAACAACTTACTATCTAGTTCAAATAGAATATAGACAAATATAAAAGATATAAGAATACGATCTAAATTTACAAATTTGAACTGTGAATGGTAACATGTGAGTTATAAGCTTTCGATAGAAACAATATATTGATCTAATAGAAACTGGTAACCTGTCGTTTTTCATATAGTTATGGACGTTTTCTATAATATAGTATGTTTAGAGATCTCAATGCGCTTACTTGTCCCTGGGTCGGGAGAGCGGTAGAAGGCACCTATCATGTAGAAGTTTGATTCGAAATCAGTGTAAATAGTTCGTTCTAAGAGGCAATAATATCCACTTCTGGAACTCTTCGTGCCTGGGACGAATCGTTCATGAACTGTTAGAACCGCTTTCAAAACTCGGATTGATTCCAGATTGAGTTTTCCAATAGGTACCATAACTGCAGGATCCTAGAACTGAGAAATACAAAACCCCACTGCCTTTGTGCAGAACTGCCTGTAAAAACTGGAAGAACACACATTGAGTAGGTACAAAACATGTATTACGTAGACTCAATTTATAAAAACGCTGCAAATTATTACATAATGGTTTATTATTTTTGAATCAGATAGCCAGCTATAGTAACCAGCATGCTCTGGGACATTCGACAGTCTCTTTTCTAGTATCCACCTCTGTTCTCGCGTTACAGGCTGCGCTCCCGATGGAGAGCAAATGGATGATCGTACAGCCACCCGAGTGGTCTCATTCAATCCACGGAGCTAATTTCTATAGGAATCAAACTAAAACCGTGGGTACACTGGATTCCAAAAGCATCTGGGACCTATCCCGTGGCGCCTCCTCTCACTCCACCCCCCGGTCACCCCCCTCACCACCCACCGTGACTCCCTGCCAAGCGTGCCAGGCGTGCGCGCGTGCGTAAGTCTAACACTCAAAGCCTCGAAAAAGACACTTTTTCACCCGTTTTCGGCCCATATCATCTATGCGAGTAAAGCGATCGGGACGGTTAAACGTTAGGACCAACTAGACCCTAAATGGAGTCTATGTGCTAAAGAGCGGTTTTTTAAAGTCAATTTTTAGGACTTTTATGGCCCGGACGGCGAACGGCGGACGGCGAACGGCGGACAGACATTTCAAATTTGGATTCTACGCACCTTGAAATGTAAAGTGACAAAGTTTGAGGGGGGGGGGGGGGTTATACAAATTTTTTGCTATACGATCACATAGGCTTATTATTGGAAATAATAAACCAAAAATCAATTTATTTCCATGAAGTTTATCATAACCACTTAAACTCAGCCAAACTCTCCGTACTTCCTACAAGCCGATATTTCATTCAATTTTAACATTTTAAATTACCTACTACGAAAAAATAACAAAATCACTTTGCAGTAGCGGTACGTTACGTAAAATGGTTGGAATTTAACTTTTGCTAAATGTGATACACAAAACATTTCACATACTTAATACTTTATTAGCGAAAACTGGGTTGAAGTAGAGAAAAATAATTAGGACATGATGGTTGGATACAACAAACACGATTTGCAAAGTAGTAGGTAAGCCCAAACGTAGCATTTACCTGCTTTAATATAACCTGATCTTCCAAATAATGTGTTGCTGGACGTGATCTTGAGGAACGACTCAATTTTGGCTGTACTTTCGAATTAAAAAAGGTTGCTGGGTGTTTAGTCAATTGAGCGGTTCTAGGATCGGGAAAAGTTGGTTGGATATGGAGACTCGTTGTAGCCCTCGTTTGGAGTCACTCCGAAGAAATCAGATTGATGATTCGCATCTATTTGATGTGTATCCCCACATGGAGTCTTATACTGCTGCAATGTAAATTGTGGTAGAAGATGTTTTCAGAAATAAGGCTTTATTTGCTAAAACTCAAGATTGAAATTGCAAGAAATAATTGGAGAATTCACCTACATGATCACTAGATACTGTAAACTCGAAATTTCAAGTAGCGACTACAAACGTGGTGGAATCGTCATACTAAGATGTAGGCATGTAAGATGTAGACATTCACACTTGAAGCATCAAAGTCAATCTCTTCATGACTTCTGAGTCTGAAGCATCAAATTGCTTGGTCAGCTGCCCCATCTTTTCATCTTTTGTTGAACATTTGAATGGTATCTTTTCTATATTGTCCATAGTAATACATACAAAAGGGAGAAATTCCAAACTTTCTGAAATAATAATGAACGTAAAATTACTAAATGAATAGTAATCACTTTACGGTAATGAACTTTCAACAAATAGCCTCGAAGATTACCTCGTCCAAATTAGCAGGCATTTGGAATTATACACCAGAACTTAAATCATCAATTCGTGTTCTTAACACAACGTAAAACATTAAAAAATACCATATGGGACCGGATCCGACGCATTCATGGGACATGTGACTTTTGAACACGTTGAATGAAATGATATTTGCTTTTATCGGAAACATTGATTTTCTCGTGGCTAGAGAGAGATTTAAAAGAAGGGTACCTACATACCCAAGCTGAAAATAAGTTACCCGTTTTCCACCGATATACTAGCCTATACAGTGAATGAAACATGGGGTCAGATCCGACCTCATTTAGTACTAGGAAAGTTAATGTTATATGGGTCAAGGCACAAATGATTGTTTTTATTTAGTGTTGGGTGAGCTGAACAGTTAATTGGCGCACTATCTATTTTCCAGTGGAATTCGATTTATGTGATGAAGATGGTACACAGAAGTTTCTCTTCGAAGCTCCCGAAGGGGCCAACGGCTTGGACTTTTTTGAGCACAGGAATATTTATTACATCATCTTACTCGAGAGTAAGCTCAAATTGACATAAATAACCTCACAAGTAAATTAAAAAAGGTAGTTATATCACACATCAATTAGGGGTAGGTAACTTATCAGATCTCTGATACAACAAACTCCAATATTGACAGTTGAGTACTTATTTACGATATTTGAAACATTAAGTTAGTTGTCTACCTCACCTATGGAGTGCAGGGTTTTGTTGATTGTCCCATGACACCAGCGTGACTCTGGGAACCAAATCTGATACCGTAACTCTATTCAAGTAGGAACACCTAAGTAGGAACCTAGAAATAGATAGGACACTAATGTCTCTACAACTGACACACTCCTACGTGGAGGCTTTGGTATAGTATGTCGCCATGTAGTGTGCAATGAATGACTCTAATGTAAACAAAGAAGGCAAGCTAGATGTCTCTAGTAAAATGACTATCTTTCTCCTATGCCTTTGACTGGAAACAAGGGATCAATTCAAGAAAAAGATTTAGCTTTCTGGTGGTACACCAACCTACTTTCCTTATACTACTAATTGTTGGAAATACCTACTTCCATAGACGAAAACCGAAGTAGGTACCTAATTGACTTTTTTGTCGATAATGTTTTCATTACTGCAAAACTCGCGTAATAACTGCACTGACGTCTTTATGAAGTCAAACCTTCTGAAGAATGAATTCCAAAGTTTTTTCTTTACAGCAGGTTTTTAATTCATGTTAATTATATTTGACAAACTTGCTGATCAGCAGTGGTATTCTTCGGCAGAGCAGCAACCTACCAACTGTGTTTACTTTTAACCAATAGAGAATCTGGCAGGATGTAGGTACCTACCGCGTTAAGTAGTTTCGTTTCTCGGTGTAGCTACTGCTTGCCTTGTTTACTTCGGCAAACTATCAAATCAATCCTTTTATTCATTCAATGGAACTAGTAAAGCTTCCTCAGTTGTAGTAAAACGTATTCAAAACGCTGATGAAACTGCTTGCGCAAGTACCTACACTGCAGTATAGACATAAATATGAGGAATTTCCAATTATTTTGTTCTTATTATTTTTCAGGTTATTTATTCTGAAAGTCTGAACGAATAAATTTCTTTATTTAGTAGGTACCTAGTCTAAATAGAAACTCGTTCACCATCACATCGGTGTCGTTGTGTGGAAACAATAATTGCGCTGGGCATGATTATTGCGACTGTTGTTTGAATTGAAATTTTGTATTACTTCAATATTACTTTATCAAAACGGTTAAAAATGGCTTTATGACCAAGCAGTTTGACGTAAGACGGCAAACTACTTACGAAAAATAGGTTGTTTGAGTTGCGATTTACAGAAATAGTGCAGTCATGGCCGACCTTGGCTGAAACACTCACCTACACCAAGCGTGACGTCACGAGAATATGGGCTATAGTTTGGTGATCTGGTAGCTTGCAGCTCGCATGTCAAAAACTAGCATGTAAAAATTCAGATTAGTTGGACATATAGGTCAGAATGATCTGACAAAACCTCAGGGGCTGTCGCCGGGTTCGACCTAAATAATATCCTGACCTTTTCTGACCGTTGCCAAGTTCGTTGAAAAAACCTGACTGCTCGATCTCTCTGGATTAGAAGGCGTGTGTATTTGAAGGGGGATAATGCAGGAGGAACTGTAGACAATAGCTGGGGAATGTAAACTGCTGGTTTGGTGGGTGTTTACAGCAGACTTCTCTCCCAAAAAGGCAGGTCACAATCAACGAGTGTCACTATACCAGCTTTGCGCTGGGGCTTTATGCACATGGAGAATCTAGCTTCAGGTTGAAATGGCTTCGAGACTGCTGCAGAATGAGTGGATTGCCCCATCCGCCTCATTCACCTCCCTGTTGGGTAGGGGACATGCTTTCCCCCAAAAAAGTGGTGGACTTGGTGCCCTCAGGTGGTGATGGAGAGTGCCAGCATAAACCCTCTACTAAGGTGGGTAGATGGATCAATAGGCGTGCAGCATTTTGGGATGGAGTTGGTAACTTTTTTTGGAATCGGTTTAGGTTGCACCAGACGGAGCGCTGCTCTTGCTCTATTGTCGGTGGCTAATGGAGGATAAGCCTGTCAGTGTAAGCTCACACATTAAGCTCGTTATGTAGTCGGTCCCAGTTTTTTTTTATTTTTCGTTTTTTTATTGTAATACTTTTTGTGTAATTTGAAGGAAATAAGTATGGTGCAGTTTCCAATCCACGCATCCTGCTCTCTTCAAATCATCGTTTCTTCCACAAATTGATGAAAGCATTGGCGAAAAAGTATGAGAGACATTCAGGGGAATCCGAAGGAACATCAAGAAGCTTTGCAAGCTCAAGCAAGCAAAAGAGAAGATTATCTAAGAGAAAATAAAATAATACGTACCTATATGAGTTACTTCCTAAATCAAGTTTTCTGCCAATGAATTATAATGTTAATTTTCTAACAAGTGATGTTGAAAAAATTAATTTAAATTTAATGTATTAGTAGGTAACTAGTCCGTTACTCGATGTAGGAAATTTCAACTTCCTACGGTAAATTACCTATCAGTAATGAAACCCAAGCTTCACTTGCCCATGCTTAACAAATTGCCTCTTAGCTACCATAATAACAAAGGTTTGGGAACCAATCAAATTGGTAGCGAAGGATAGCGCCGTTTCTGAAGAAGAAAAATGATTTGGAGGTTCATACCTAACCGAGTTTAGCGCGGAACCCTCTGATAATTTTATGACCGCTCCCATCAAAATCGGTCCAGCCGTTTAGCCAGATATTTATTTCTTGTTTCAGAAGCTGTAAATTCGCATTATTTAATAAATTGAAAAATTCGGGAGTTAAACAATTATGTTAAGCGACTAGTCCTAAAAAGTCTAAAGCGACTGTTGTTCAATTTTAGCCCCTCCCCCACCCTTCTTTTTTTTCAAGAAAATGATCCCTAAAATACCATCGGGAACAAACTTTTGAAAATTAAAAAAAAAAAAATCTATTTGTGCCTTATGTTCAATAATGAACTTTTGTGTTTTATCTAGTGTGTAACGGTGAACTGTAATTAGTGAGATGACAAAAATATGGCATTGAGCGATGGGGAGCATGTACAAAATCTAGAAATTTGAGTCAAGCGGCAAATATAATTATGCCTCAGGTGTATATGGTTGGATGCCTATGAGATATAAATAAATACGGCATTTCAATGAATTGTTCTTAAGGAGAAAAAGGCAAACGGCATCATCAGTTCTGTCATGTACCATGTTTAGTTGGGAACACCATACATTAAAGAAGTTTTCATGTTCTTAACCACGAGAAAACGTGTATGCCATATATAATCTTACACTGTAATCCGTAATACCGACTGTTCAAATCACACAGCAAAAGGAACGATTCTGATTACAGAATTTTTATTTACGTTCTAATTTTCTTGGGTTGGTTCCGATGTGGATCGGTTCCTAATTGTAGATATTCGGTCACCGTTCTAGAGATACATCCTAGTGTATGATAACAATAGAGGGGATAGTTCTGAAACTTTAACTCAGGGTGTAATGATTGTCCCTCATTCATCTTGTCTTTCCTCCTCGTAGGTCCCCTCCATCTAAATACTCAAACAATATAGATTTTCGTAAGTTTATCTAAGGCCTGTAGCTGGTTTGTTTATTGGCCTGAAACATACCTTAATTTCATCTTTCAATCTTCTATGTAGCTGTGTTATATCAACTAGTATGCGAACATTCACTTACGTTACAGACAATATTATTAATACAATTTTAGTCAAAATCAACTTTTCAATTCTTTGCGTACCCACCTGATCATTCGGGATCAGTTTGGTCCATACGTTCAAACCCATATACTATTTAAATTAACATATTTATTTCACTTCCATAGAGCGTTGCACAGTAACTTACATGCCTCATGTAACTTGGGACAACTAATATTTGTAGATATTAAACTCGAAACTTCAATTTAATAAGAAGCTCTAATATACCAACTTGAAGACTGCTTTAGAAACGAAATCAGTCTTGAAGGAAGAAGCCATAAATGTTTTGCAAAGTATTTACAACCGGTAAGCCCAAATCTTTTCATAATATAGTATTTCTACTGCATACGTGCTGGGGGGTTCAAGTCATTGTTTAAACTGAGACATAGCTCAGCGTCGTTAAATTTTGAAAATCGGTTTAAAATAAACGTGTATATAAACCCTTAAGTATCACGTTGATTTAGGAAACTGCACTTAGATGAAGAAGAAGGAGAGTACATAAATTCAGTAGGAATACATAGTACAATAGAGATAGTTATCGTTCCGTGTTCCTTACAGCTGACTTTGAGCGTGATCCTTTGTTTTCGGTGGAAGCACCTCATCCTATCAGCTCATTTACAATCACCTGGAAATCAAAATGTTCAAATATTTCTTATCCACTGGTTAGGCTTTAACATGTATCATCTTGCTTTAGGCGAATAGAAATTTTGATGTTATTTTTGATAGTATCATCAATTTAGATTTCACAGAGATTTTCTTTTAGTTTCCTCTAGGTCCATTTTGTAAGTCATGATCGGCAAAGTGAAAAAAAAGTACCTACGTCACTTTACTGATTAAAGGAAATACATTGAAAGGCAGATTTTGGCAGAAAATAGTTGTAGAGTCATAAAACGTAATCATAACTGCAAATATCTTGTAGGTATGAACTACATTGTATGAATTTAACATCCAGACTGAATATGAAGGAACTGTTAAAAAACTTCCAACTTTTTTCCGTTTATCATTTGGATGAAGAAACTGGAGAAATTCATGATTTTCTCCACCACGTGCCATGTTTGACTACATACATACTGGAAAGAAAATATTGCAAAATCCAGAAATCAAAAAGCGAAATGAGTACTTACCTACTTACAAGTAATTTTCAGCTGACTTGGTGTTTTCCAAGGTTTTAACCACAGATTGACCCCGTGATGGTTTAAATTCAAGCTGGGCTAAGCTCTTATCAATAAAAATGAACTTGATTTTAGAACTTGAACACCAGGCCCAAACTACATTCTCCCCTTAAACTGAACCTTATGCGATGAGTGAGGATAAAACTACTTAGTCTTTTAACCATGCCCCTAGATATTTTATCTAGATAGAGTAACTATATACATAGGTATTATGTTCCAGGTAATGACAATTACGTCTATGTGAATCCGAATTGCAACATGAAATTGATTTATGAATATCTTCGGGTAGTTGCTGATATACCGGACAATTGTGAGTTGGCATTTTAGCAAACAGAAGCTTCAATATTTTTAATATAATATAATAATATGAAATTGAATGGAAAAGGAAATATAATAGAATAGAAATAATAAAGAGTATAAAATACTTTCAAATAGTTAATAATAATCATTTAAATTAATTTAAATAGAATATAATGATAAACGTATCTAAAAGAATAATTTGAATATATCATGGAGCTCAATGAAATATAATTTTTATACAAGTTGAAGCATTTAGTAACGGTCATTTTGTTTTCCACAGTTGAAATCGATCTTTGCTCTGACGAAGGCTATTTACTCGGTATCTTTGACGCTGAATGCAATGCGAATGGACTCAAGTACCTCAAACCACGAGCCAATTATTACCTCTTCACATTTGATTGTTTGTTGGATTTTTTATATACATGTTGTTAATTATCAATAACTTTTAATCGAATTGTATGAGTTATAATACGTATTGCTGTTTATTAGAAATGAATTGTTTCATTTCATTGTTCATGAAATCCGGTGATTTGTAATACCAGCCTTTTCAATGTTTTAGATCGTGATGACAAATCTGATCTGTTTGACCCCAAACCACTAATGGACTACCGAAATCAAGATTTTCAAGAAGTTTTTGGCCGAATTAAAATGAACTTCGCAATCCCAAAAGATCACTTTATTTATGATGAAGATGCGGAATTAATATTTGAACATATGTTGATAGCGTACGAGGATAAAAACGATTTAGACGTAGTTGGAGACACTAGTCGTGGATCGTTGAAGTCTGCTCCAGGAATGCGAAAGGGTTCGAAAAAATCCATAAAGAGTGACACTTCATGTAGAGTTCTGCAAATGTGGAGGGAAGAGAAGCGAGCGAAAATGGCTACTCAGCTGACCATCACAGAAGAAGATGACGAAGTTCATTCACCTATTCCGAGACAGAATAGAATGAGCTCGATGTACTTTCCTGGTCTGTTACCCCGGTTATCGACTGGTGAAGAAGCTGATATCCAACACCGAAAACCCAAGATAGTTGAGTCGTCGACAAGAAGATCCAAAAAAGCTGAGAAAAAGAAAAAGGAGGGAAAGCATTCCATGAAACAAGACGCTTCTTCGCAAAAAGCGGCACCCCCATCCAGTTCAAAACCTAACATGATGGCTGAATCAATGATATCTAATTCTGGCACTCTCGTACCTTCGAGTTCGTTTAATTGTTCCGATGCATGTACGGCAGTCAAAAACGTCTTTGTGAGTCATGACTCTTCTCCTTCCGATTTCCCAACGGTCCCCACCAGAGAAAACCCGATGACTAAAGATCGCATCAAAGGAACCGAAAAAGTCAAAAGTAATCGTCTGAAAATATTAAAGAAGCGTTCAAATAAAACCAAGTAGGCAGCGTATCTTGGAAATGTGGGATTATCTGAATGGCTTCATTTAAGTTTCATAAATATATCACATTGCTATAATTAATCGGCATTTTATACAATTGGGAGCCAATTTAAATGAACACAAGAAATAGCACTTTACCTACCAAGTATTAGTTTGTATTTCAACTAGTCGTTGTTTGTAGTTCAGGAGTTCGTTTAGCTGTATTGTGCCACATTCCGTAAGAGTCTAAATTCATAATTCATTCAAAACCAACAGAACAACTAGGGACGAGTGTCTGGAGTTCATCCTGATCCAAGTTTTACCACTTCTGTGGAAGAAAGCACGTTCACCGGGCCAAACCCTTCTCACTCGGATATGCGGTAAATTTTGGCCCGGCCTCCGCACGCCGTTGTTCTAAACCGAATGAGGTGCCGCCCCCTTATCAGTGCTCCACCATGCTAATATTTATTTACCAGAGGTCCTCCCTTTTCCGAGAGGTGTTTGCCAATTGATACCGGGTTTTCCTTTCTCCCTCGACAGATCCGCATATTAACAGTCTATTTGCGCACCTAAATATTACCGGAGTTGTGAGGCGTGTGTTGGCACGCATGAGTCACGCTTCATCAGCAGACGCTAGATTTAATCAGAGTCCTTTGAAAAACAGCAGGGAAATGAAACGCAAAAACTGGTAGTATTTGTGCACATCACACTAAATCATTCTGAATTGTATGAATGGTGAGAATGGAGCTGGCAGTGTTTACTACCTCATGAACTAAACTCATGTATACTAGATGACCGTAGTTCATTTGCTATACCTATTCAAATGATCAAAAAGTTACAATCGCAAGCCATATTTTACCCTTTGATACAAACTTATTCGTCAAAATGATATCCTTCTGTGTTTTATTTTTTTAAATATCATATTAAGAGCCGGGTGAAAACGAAAAGCCCATCCATTCCATCGTATAGTAGCTGCAATGTAATGGGAAGGTCCGACCAGAGTTTAAATAGAAAATTGATTCTCATCAAAAATATTTACTCTAGAAGGTGCTGGAAATTATGCGGATGTCCCAAGGACTGGATAAAATCCAATAATTGATTTTCATATCCTCTTGTAGTGTCGAAAATTTGTATTTCCATTCAAATAATCGTTAGGAATTTGTACGCTCTGCTACGAGAGGAAACCGATGCTATTGGTTATACAATTTAACAACAACTGAATAAAAAAATACGTCATTGCATATACATCATACAGATACACGGCAGAAATATCATTCAACTGCTGATAAAGAAATTGTATGGAAACGATGAGTATCCCTATTTACATATGGAAGAATATTATGATGCACGTAGATTCATGGGATTCCTCCCATTCGTGCTATCGAATCATTTCTGTGCGTTATTAAGGATCACCTCAGTCATCCAGATTCACCATATTAATCAAAAAGCGGCCGCTCCGCTGAAAGTAGATTAGTCGAGGAATGAATTTTGGGCCAATCGCTTTTTGTCATCCAGTATACCCTTAAGCCCTCCCGAAAGGATAATAAAAAAGACAGTATTTGTTGAAGTAATCTGGATTTATTGTTCGGCACTAAAATTATAAACGGATTAGGTAAGGTAGAATTTATCATTATGGAAGGTGATTAGAGTATGCCTTATAAGACTATTAAAAACGGAAATGCTTTCTGACGGATTTTTTCTCTCAATGAGAATAGGGTTTATTGTAGCGCGAAATTTCAATATACATATTCTACTACTAACTGAGCACCTCATTCCTGATTTCCTCAGCTGACTATATAATGTGTTTGGCGTTATAAAACGCTGCTAATTATATTATAAAATTTTATTATTTCGGTATTTGACACTAATAGATCGCTAGTGCATTGTCGTACTGAAACATATTCATATTTATCGTTCAATGGAAGGAACCGAAAAGGATCTAGCCGAATTATCGTAATTCTGCTTACAAAAATTACTTTTTTATTCAGATCCACATGATTTGTTTTTTCTTCTTCTTGACTATTTGTTTCGTCAGAACAAACTTGAGCTCTAAAACAGGACCAAGAACATTCATTGAATTACAAAATTCTATTTGAAGGTTTTTGAGCTCACATTGTTTTAGCAAATTTTCGTAGAAACAACACTCATTTTCTAATTACATTCACTACAAATTTTTCATAAACTTTTATTCATGGAAATTAGTTTTTAGGCGTTACGATAATGTTTTGCTCATTTGTTTTCGCATCAACACCCTCAAAATAGATGTTAATTGAATGAAAATCATTTTAAAAAATCACTCTTAGGGTCATGCTACAAGACTGGATCTTTTGAATTTATGTAGGTATTTACGGATCAACATTCAAAAGTCTGAACCGAGAAGTATATATTAGGAAGGTATACAGCATCAATTGTATGGTATACTTACCAACTAACATGACTCATCTTAAATAATAGCATTTTCCATGTTTCGTTGGGCGCCAAATGGGTGAATATAACATGAGGATAGGAGCCTGAATGAGGGTGGGGGTTGATATAGGGGCTAAACAGACTGTGAAGTTTGGTTGGTTTGATTACAGATGCGGTTTTCAGCTACAGAGGAAACACTAATTGAATTCCAGCGGTCAAGTGAGGTCCTTGGTGACGGAGTGTTAGTACCCCAGCCTCGCGGCTAATGTCCTCGGAACAACGCTGACTCTTGCATAAGCTGAAATTCTACGATTTCCTAGTTACACTATTATCCACTCAAAGTGGTCGGCTCATGCACTCGCCCATAAATATTGTTGGAGGAAGTTTTCGACGATAGTTCATCAACAGCGGTTACAGAAGCACTAAGATTTGTCGCCCAGTGCATCGTTCCGGCATCCAGCTCGTTCCAGCTTGAGGTAAACATCTTGGTGTGGTTCCACGAGTCACCTAAGTACCTACGTAATTGCCGAACTTCAATCAGGTCAGTCAGTTAATCCATTTATAGCTGTCCCATTCTAAAGAAAGAAGTTACCCAGTACCAATTACAGGTGGTTGTATTACCTATCAGATCCTTCATCTCCCCTATTCTCTCGGAAAAACACTTTTACGATGTTTTCGTCTTCAGATGTAATCAATTATCGTCTTGAATTCGAACGATTACGTTGACAGATCACTACGAATACCACAGGCCTATTCTTGGTTCAACTTCGTGATATACGGTTTTTCTTGGATTCATACCATTCAGTTTATCATAATGCACGGTTTAGTTCTTAGTGAGACATTCCTCAGATTTTAAAGGATACTGGAAGATTCGAGTGATAATGAAATATTTGAAAAGAGTGATGATGAAGTGCATTTGAGTGACCAAGAATATAATACCCATATATCATACCTATATTTATTAGTTTTTTGGGGTGCTGAGTACTACAATCCCGCCTTTTTACATCACCCACCGTTTCATAGCAAACATCTACCCCTGAACAGTGGGATGAGACACAAGAAAAAAGTAGTGTAGACAGGTTGCCATTACCACACTATCGTCTTAAATTGATTATTTTTCTTACCTAATCGATTCTGATTGACACTGGAATGGTTGTTGTGTTACCAGAAAACATCAATCTGTTTTTGAACACGTTGTTAGGCATGATCCATAGTTACGAAATGTTGAAAAAATATGGTAATTTAGGGCTAAATACGAAATGTGTTTTGCGTTTTGTAGGATGATGATAGATGACGGAGGAAAATGAGTGTAATTTTTGGATTCAGCACTCAAAGAGATATGCGGTTTAGGTAGAATGTTCCAAAAAACTTTTATCGGTCGTAGGCCTGTGTTATCAATGAACAAAAATTTGATACTGTTCTAGGTTGTATATTAAGAGGACTGAATGGTGGGCTGGAAGAAGAAAAGCTGCAATCTATTGTACAAAGGTTTCAAATTTTTGTATCAGGTAGTCCTTCTAAGCAGATCATTGATCAATGATTATTAAATCTCGGATACTAAAACTTGGCGCTTAGCGTTTCATTCGATTCTCTGGAATATAATCAATGACAAAACAGAACAAAATAATGATAATAGTAATAATAATAATAAAATAAAATAAATATTTTCGATATCTCGATTTGTTGGATACTTCAGCCCTTCAATGTTACACTTCAGGGTTGATCAAAATTGATGCCGAGCATCTAGGACCAACTAGACCCTAAATGTTACTTACGAGTATGACCCAAGTTTGGCCAAGGACAGCGGACGGACGATTTTCTCTTCCGAGTCTACCTATATGTAGGAAGTGGAAGCATTGTATTGTTGTGGGAGAAAAATAATTTGCGCTCGCGTTTTACGTTTTAGACCATTCTGAACAACTTCGGTTCCGTGACTGTCTTTCTACGTGTCTGTTTGTCGAGTGATCTTTCAAATCCTTGTTACAACTGACAAGAGTTATTATTAGGTAAGTAGTACCTACTTCTTATTAGGTGCATCAAGAGTTGTTCTTGGCAATATTAGTTTCATGATTCCAACATTCATGTTTGGTTAACATAAACCTGGAACCTTGACCTTGTCATGCCAACGTAATGCAAGACTATACAATATATTGTGACCTGTCAAACAACACCAGTCCAATCTGAGTTACAGTAGGATCAATGCAAAATTTAAAATCAATTATACCGGTAACATTGATCCCACCACCTCCCACTCTACGGCATCCATATTTTGCTGACCGCCAAATTTCATGGGGGTCAAGTAGTTCTGGCTGTGCTATGATTCGTCATTGAGTGATATTATCCATATATGAGTGCAAACAAAAGTATAATAAAATTATAATTAATTTTACACCCACGGTTTTTCAATTTCTCAAAGACAGATCCAAAAATCTTCGAAAATTTAATTTACCTATTTTGTGATCCTTTGCAATGATTTGATTTCCATTTAAAATTCTCTAAAGTGAATTACTTCTGCTCGTGTTATAAAAGTCCAGAGCTATCTTGCAGGCATTAAACACTTCAGGAGCTTCATTGTGATTAGTTACGCCGGGGCAAACAATGACCGCAATTCTTTCACCTCCACCTCAACCGCTCCCAGGGCGAAGCTTATTAATTAAAACGCTTATAAAGACCAAACAAAAGAAAAGGCGGCGTGCCATCTGGGCGCGGCTATGAACTCGGCTCTCCGCCGGGAGTAATTAAATACCTAATGGAAGTCAATTAGAGTGGCCACGGCGTGATGTATGGGAAGGCCCCCACCTTCCAACGACTTATAACCGCTGCCCCACCACTCGCCACGACAACGGCCTTTTGCTGTGTAACCACAGCCACCATTGTCCGCATATTGTTTGAGTTAACCGAGAGTTGTTTCAAATTTGATCGTGACCTGCGAACAGAGCCAATTACGACTAAGCATTGGCGTCAGGGAGGAAAGTTCTGAACGAACAGAAGATGAAAGGAGAATCCTCGTACAGGCCCGATTGGGGCGGCTGAGAGTGGAATATCTTATTCACATCAGTTATTTTGGGATACCTCAGTTATCCACAAACGCCTATAAATTAATGATACTGGTTATCTTCCACGGGTCACAAGGATTTAGCGCTCAGTATTGTCAATATTTGATATGAGGTTGCAAACAGAAATTTACAAAATAGATGCAGTAGGGAAAGTAGTTGTCCATCGTACCAATACAAACTTAGTCCATGTAGCGAAGTAGGCCTTTGTTCTTAGATTCTATGAGTTAAGTCTGTGATTGTTGGGTTTGATTCCAACATTCTGCCTGAAACTGCGTATTTTCTTTGGATTATTATCCATCTGATCATTAAAAATTTGCTTATCACCCTTAATTGGAGCCTACAGAAGGACTTATTACCCTTATCGTGTACCTGCAGTAGGCCCGAGGTCAGTCGGGCTCTCGCTTGCGGTAGTCTTTCAGCACAGTTAGTACCTCAGCTATCCACAAACGCCTATAAATTAATGATACTGGTCATCTTCCACGGGTCACAAGGATTTAGCGCTCAGTATTGTCAATATTAGATATGAGGTTGTAAACAGAAATTTAAAAATAGATGCAGTAGAGAAAGTAGTTGCCCATCGTACCATTACAAACAGTCCATGTAGGGAAGTAGGCCTTTATTCTTCGGTTCTTTGAGTTAAGTCTGTGATTGTGGGTTTTTTTTCCAACATTCTGCCTGAAATTGTGTATTTTCTTTGGATTATTATCCATCTGCTCATTACAGATGCTGATCACTCTAAATTTGAGCCTACGTAAGGACTTATTACATTTATTTGTGTACCTGCAGTAGGTAAATAAATACCCGAGGTCAGTCGGGCGCTCGCTCGTGGTAGTCTTTTAGCACAGTTGTGCGCATCAGTGTACAATCTTTCGTCGTTTCCCAGATTTAGAACAAATTTTCCTCCCACTAAATACAAACGGGATCGTAGTGTTATTTTCTCGAAGATTATTTCCTGTTCTTCGTCACCAAGTCCGACAGTACGTCCATCGTAGGGTTTTCACTTTTTTAAATTAATTTATTATTGTTATTTTATTATAATTATTATTTATTTATTTTTATTTTTTTTATTTTTTTGCTCCAACGCTATTTAAGGGGGGTAGACGAAACCGTAGTAACGAAATATATGAAGCTGTTACTGTAAAACTCATTCTTCAACGACCCACACCGAGCACCGAAATAAGCACCAAGCACGCTTTGTCTAACGGGTCGCGTGGTCTCGTGATGATTCTCCACATGTGCCAAACGAAGAAATTAAAATGTCAGAAAATGTTGGATGCCAGGAAATTATTAAATAAAAATCAACTGACTTCCCATACAGAGCGAACGTCACGGTACTGTATAATGGCGAAAATTTAAAAGTGACCAATTTTTCATTTTGTTATGTGAAAAGTAGGTAGTATGACGCGTGATACCTTAAGTCCGTGGTTAAAGACTCCTGCCCACCAACTAAAGACGTTTGTATCTAATCGAACACAACAAATACTAAGTGTTACTCATGTTGGTGATTGGTACCACATCAGTGGAGTGGAAAATCCAGCCGACATTGGATCACGCGGAGTGTTGCCTACTGTTCTACTTCACCATGAGCTTTGGTGGTCTGGCCCTTCATGGTGCTCCCAATCTCTTGACCAGTGGCCAATCACGCAGTCTGTTCAGAATGTTGATCTCCCAGAGTTGAAGTCTGTGATTCATAACACGCTAACAACCATTCAGGACACTAATCACATCCTGAATTACGTTAATCGTTGCTCGTCCTTCCTACGCCTTGTTAGAGTCATGGGCTATGTTCGCAGGTTCATCTCTAATGCTCGTATTCCCAAGAGAAGGAGAAGGAAACGCAAGGCAGGAGCACTCACATCTGTTGAACTTAACCTTGCTCAAACTAATATATTGAAGCTTCTTCAACGCCAACACTTTCCTGAAGCATTTAGGAGAACTGATCAACCCTTACCTCTTGAGTTGCGTCGATTGTCAACTTTCATTGATCATGAAGGGATTGTTAGAGTTGGAGGAAGGTTATCTAACGCACCTTTGCCTATTACTCAGCGACACCCCATCTTACTACCGGACCGTTCCCACTTCACGAACCTTGTGATTGACCATCTGCACAGGAAAAACCATCATCCTGGACCTACTGCCTTACTTGCCTTCATTAGGCAACAATATTGGATCCCACGCGCAAGGAATTTGGTAAGGTTACATAAAATGAGATGTGTGACTTGTACCAGATATAGTAAAGCATTCGCTCAACCAGTAATGGGTGATTTACCTTTGTCTCGGGTTACAGGAGTTCGTCCCTTTTTGCATTGTGGAGTTGATTTCGCTGGTCCTTTCATCTGCCGCGACTCATCACGTCGTAATGCTAAGACTCACAAGAGCTATCTTTGTGTGTTCATCTGTATGGCGTCCCGTGCTGTCCATCTTGAACTGTGTACATCATTATCGGTGGAAGCTTTCCTCGATGTGTTTGACAGGTTTATTGCAAGGCGTGGTATTCCTGCTAGGATGCACTCCGACTGTGGAACTAATTTCGTTGGAGCGGCTAGATATCTCAAAGAGACCGCAGAATTTATTAATGACCACCATAATCAAGCTTCTATCATGGATCATACCTCCCATTTATCCGTTGAGTGGAGCTTTAACCCTCCTGGATCTCCACATTTCGGTGGGAGCTGGGAAAGCTGTGAAGTCCGCAAAGTCGCTCTTGCACAAAACCCTTGGGGATCGACCTTTTACTGAGAATGAACTCCACACCCTATTTGTTAAAATAGAGGGGATTCTGAATTCGCGACCCATCCAACCACTCTCAGATTGCCCAGAGGATGCAGAGGTACTCACGCCCGGACACTTTACCATCGGCCAACCAATCAACGCACTGCCAGAACCTAATCTGCAGGACATCTCATCAAGCCATCTTAATCGTTGGCAGCTCATACGAGAAAGGGTCCAGTATTTTTGGCAGCGGTGGCGAACTGAATATCTCTCTTCACTGCAAGCCCGCAACAAGTGGAACCATCGTACTTCCAACCTTCGCGTTGGTGATTTAGCTTTTCTCAAGGATGTTCAAACATCACCTGCACACTGGCCCATGGCCAACATCCTGGAGGTCCACCCTGGCAAGGACAACACTGTTCGTGTTGTAACTCTTCGAACTTCCAAAGGCATTTTAAGTCCACTGTAAATTTGATTCCTTTGCCAATTAATAATCACTCTAATCACTCATAAATTCTTTCTGGTCAGCCTCAGTCGAAAATAGGGGGGAGTATGTTTACGCCGCTCTTGTATTTTCGACTCATGCACTATTTTCACAAACCACAATACTCTTATCACTAAACACCGCTAAATTATTCTTATCATTATCTTCTCATTCAAACATCATTATTTTTCTGTCCGCGGCGTGCCAAGGACGGGTGCGCTGGGTGTTGTGTCGTTTGATCCGTGTTGGATCGGCGCAGCGCTATTCCTTCTGTATGTGGTTTTTGTTATTTATTGCATTTTTCTATTTATCTATTTATTGCTAACCGGCTCTTAATATTTGTTAAAATTACCTAGTTATTAGGACATGTTATCTTTTTGTTGTTAAGCAAATTAAGTGCAGTGAGTGTGATTTAGTGCTCCGGCCCTGTGCGTCACTCGCCAGCCATCTTGCCGTCAGCCGTTCACCTGGAAAATTTATTATTCTCACTGTCTTTGTTCATGCTATCAACCCGTACACCGTCTCGCCCCCTTTTCTTTTCATTTTACCTCTTGTGGTTTATACAGTTTCAAGTATATCAGAACCTAGTTCCCTTGTGACGCTGCATATTAGTTTGATCCGAGTTTCTCACGATCTGAGGACTCGTGGAGTTTATTGGAAAGAGCGATCGCATTTTCTGAAGGAGCTGCTGGCACCGGGAGGTGACCATTCTTTGTGTTCTGCGCCACGTGCACCCTCGCCGGCACCTTGGGGAGGAAGGCACCACACATATCAAGTATACCGTCAGAGTACTTGACGGATAGAGGTAAACTTGAAGCTAATCTAAGTAATCGCATATTATTGCTGCCAGTACTATATCGACTACTGCTTGTGGATCCACCCATTCCTACCACATCTCTACCTACCACGTCATCAGACCTACCTATCTATTCAAAGACTTTTACCGATCATAGCTATAATTCCGAATCCTTCTTGTATGCTATATCAACGTAGGTACATACTGATTTCAATCTGGGTGGCCACTCACTAGGTAGGCTGGTTATTGAAAGAGCATTAATTGATGCAAATATAACTTGGAGGCCGTGGTGTACGGTGTCCAAACGTACCTCTTGAATTTTATTGATTATATACCTATAGACACATTAATTTTCTCCCAAATTGGGAGTGGTCCTTCGAGAAGATTATTTATCACTATCCATTAGGTAGGTACTTACTTATTGATCTCATTATCAACTTAGGCTCCCGGTAATGCATATATCCACACCTATCATCAATTCTGTTCTTTAGTGGAATATAATAACTAACGGGTCGCGTGGTCTCGTGATGATTCTCCACATGTGCCAAACGAAGAAATGAAAATGTCAGAAAATGTTGAATGCCAGGAAATTATTAAATAAAAATCAACTGACTTCCCATACACAGCGAACGTCACGGTACTGTAGGATGGCGAAAATTTAAAAGTGCCCAATTTTTCATTTTGTTACGTGGAAAGTAAGTCCATAGCCAAGCTGAGTCAAGCCAATATCACTGAAAGATTTTTCAAAGAAACGATCTTTTTTACGTAGGCAGGTGAGGAAATCTTTAAGATCCTAAGGTGGTAATCGGATCTCGTAAGATACCCAAGAGGGACCGCACTCCGGGTTATGTGGGATTCAAACTCACTAAAACCTCACCTTCCTTTTCCCACGTTGGAACTCAGCCTGGAACTGTTTAACACATTACTTCAGGCGACACATTACTTCAGGCGACACATTACTTCAGGCACATATCTTCATCTTAGATCGATTCGGAGATGAATTTGTCTCAGCGGTCCCTCGGCTACCCAGTGCGCCTTTTTACTATGTAATTGTGTCCCAGAAGTTTCGAAGATAGGTACTCCATTCCAGATTTGCACAACGTAGGTTGGTTATAAAACAACTTAAGGTCAGGGGTTCCTCAGCTCATCAGTACGTAGTAGTTGTTTTCAAGGTGTTCCAAAAGAGCTCCATCTTAAATTTCAGCATCTTAGGTCGACTTTGAAAGAAATTATCTTCATGGGTCCCTCAACTGATCATGCATTTCCGTTCCTTGTGATCGAAATGTTGAAGTCTCAAAGGTGCTCCTTTCGAAAATTCAGCACCGTAGGCCGATTATTGAAGAATGTAGCTTCAGGGGTCCCTTTGTAGATTATTGCACCTCCGTACCATGTAATCGTATTTTAAAAGCCTCTACGGCCTTCAAATTCTAATATCACCACCATAGGTTGTTTAGGGAACTAATTAGATCTCTCAGCTGACCAGTGCGCTTTCGTACCTCGTATTCGTATTCTACAGGTCATAAAGGCGTTCCACACCGGATTTTAGCACCGTGGAGTAATTAAGATATACATTAGCGCCAGGGATTGCTCAGCTGATCAGCTAGCCTTGGTACCTTGTGATCGTATTCTAGAAGTACCAAAGGTAATAAAGCTCGAAAAAAGCATTCAACTAGTTTTGACACCTCACCAACTGTCTCGTAAGCAGTGCTTCTCAGGGATTTATTGAAGGGAAATCGGTAGCTTGAGATGAAAGAGTGTTTCAGATAAATGAAGAGCTTTCCAACGGCTGGAGAACAGTATTTGTAGTACGCAAGAATTATAAAATGTCGCCACAACCACAAATATTAGTGTTATAGGGATCTCTTCAAGTTTGTGTTGCAGTAAATATAATTTCTGGAATTGAGAATCATATCCTACTTCTATAAGGTTGAATTTACGATCATACCATATTACTGGCGAGGGGTTCCAAGACATGCCACCAATATAGTTGACCCGGTCTCTCCCTCGCCAAGGAAAAACCTCGTAATTTCTCTTGAAAAGCACATCAGTGCCAACAAGGATACTATCTGGTGACCTATAAGACAGGTATATGAAGAAACGTTGTAATACAAGGATACATCCAAAAATATGGATTCATATCACACAATCCTTATGGCTGGGATCGTTATAGACGATACACATTGTGTGGAAATTTTTATACAATGTACCTACCTTGTCGTTCTCCCCCTATCACTAATAACATAGAAGTAATTTTCTTCTACTCTCACTTATATTTCAGACTCGTACAAAACATAATAAGTTTCAGCTTGTCATACGTTAAGCGCATATAACTCTGGCAAACGTCAAATATATCTCTTCGGTGTTGATGCGTCAAGGAGGTGTTTTCACATCCTGACGTCTGACGCTCTCGTTCTATTGAAGACGTTTTTTTCGTGTATCTATAAATAAATCCAGATAACAAACCTAAGGAAGACAGCTTTGGCATCAGGATCCTTCCTAATTATCTGGCCTATCGGGCTCAGGTCATTAATAATGCAGACACTTGAGGGCTAATTATAAATTAATTAAGTAACGCGGTTTCATTATCCGTGTCAGGAATTCCCTGATTATCCGCGCAACGTCCAAAATGGATCATCCTCTGGGAATAGATTTTCTGAGACCAACTAAAAAATCAGGCCGTGCTAATGAAACATATCAAAAACGTACTGTGCCAATATGCACTTTGAAAAATTGTTGAATGTAGGAAGAGGATTAAAACGTTCATTAGTGTACACAATATAGGTAGTATATTACATCCTAATATATTACCAATATAGTAATATGTAATACCCCCTGAAATTTTTTGGTTTTACGTTTCAAGATGTGCAGTATCCAAAAATCGAATTAAAAAAAAAAAAAACCGTCCGTCCACCGTCCGGCGTCCATGGCTTTTCTATGAAATTAAAAGACCATTGCGTTAAAAGTCGTACTTGGGGGTCTAGATGGCCCTATAGAACCTAGGCAACGATGTTTGTCAACCCTAAAGGGTAGCATTCAAGGGCTAAACATTCAAAAATCGAGATCTCAAAAACTTTCGAATCAACAGTGATGATTGTTTGCTTGTCAATGATAGATATGATCCCAAAGAATCGATTAAAACCCTCCGCAATTCTGTACGTTAAACAGTTCGTTTTTCTCTAAGGGCTCGAACGTCGAAAAACACCTTCGGATTTCTAAGCGTGATTTCTAATGCTCTGCTAGCCAATCTATTGAAGAGCCGATCAAGCTCTTAATTCCATCAAAGATCGATATATATAGTAATGCTGGAATAAATAAAAATTGTTTTGCGGTAAACTTACTAGTGAAGCATTCGTACCTAAATGCTAAATTTCATCTCTTATTGCTCCCAAGTCTATTTATAGGTAGCTGAAGCATAGTTTTCACTTTTGAGAGATTGAAAAGTTGTAGTCTCCACCAAAAACATGCGGTTGTTTTTTTTTTTTTTTTTTACAGTGGTAAAATTTCCACTCTCATTCCGGAATTTTTTCAAAGTAAACACTTATTGTTTGTTATTATTTTGTAAAAATTTTGAATTTTATATTTTAAATTTTGTCTTCCTGAAGAAGCCCCAGTTCGTGAGGAGAAACGTTGGAGAATATTAAAAAACCGATTCAAGGACAAAAAGGCCTTCTTTGTAATAATTTTAACTGTCCTAATAATGATACGTTGCAAAATATTACAAAAGTTTATTATTTAAAATTGTAAAAAAAGAGTTGCAGAGGTTTAAAAAAGCGCACATGTTCAATCGTGCTCAATCAAATCAAACTTCATTTCTTCGAATGGAAACTACGATTTTTATTGCAGATTTATGAGCTATCCACGATTTTGATAAAGTTACCTATTTACGACTCTTTCATTTCTTATGTCAATTTTATTTATTCATTCATATTCACAAGTTAGTGTTTTCATTCAAACTCATAGTGGAAGCAAACGGATGAACTCTCAGCAAGCCTGATGGTTTCATTAAATTCTTCTTAATGTACGCTATCAATAACAAATAAACAAATTTCAATCTTGTTCTAAAAATTTTCAAGATTCTAATTTTCTCATAATTGAATGAAAGTTGAATATAATTTGAAACTTTTCATCGTCATCTTGAAAAATCCCGCTTAACCATAGAAGATTCAATCAAAAATGATTCAGATGAAAAAATGGAAATAAAATACACCACCCACTGCGTCAATTCATTTGAGACTTTTTAATTTCTATTGCATTCTAAAAAAAAGGGGGCTGAACGCCCGTCAACGGGAATTCAAAGGCAATCTACACAACAAGAGGGCGTGGTAGTTTGCTCAGTTCAACCGTGTATTACTCACTCGGGTCAAAGCATTAAAGGTTTAATTACAACCCTTGTCAACCAGTTAAGGACCCCCAATTTTAGGACAATTTATTGGCGGTCGACGGTGTTATAAATTATTTTTTGCTGCCGCTTTTATCCATCTTGATTAGGCCTTCAATTATTATGTCAAATTGTTGTTCCCATCGTACCACCGATGTCTATGTGGACAATGGAAATGTTGAAACTCAGTATTTAAAAAGTTCATGTCCCTATTTAATTATGAATTGCTCCATGGAGAACATAATCGAAGACAAAGAGATACTGCTAAGTATTTCTTCACAATTTATTGATATGCGCGAATTGTATGTTTTATTAAATAAAATGTACTTAACATTCGAATAATTCAATAATTTAGGTATAACATTTTATTTAATTTTTTTTTCATGTGCAGGGTGTGCTAACCCTTTCAAAATCTGTTGGTCTACATTTCAAGAACCGTACCCTAAAAAATCGAATAAAATAAAATCTGTCCGTTTGCCGTTTTTTTGTTTCAGAGCTTTTTTCCAAAACTACTGGACTGGTTAATGAAACATGAGTAGAATATTACATGTAGGGTCTAAATGATCGGCAATAATTTATTTTAATCCAAAAGGTTAACCCTTTAGAGCTGAAACATTCAAAAGATTTCAAAAAAGATTCAAATGCTGAAATATTAAAAGATTTCAAAAACTTTAGAGTAACAAGACTTACCTAATGATTTTTTTTTTTGTCATTGATAGTTATTATCCCAAAGAATTGATTGGGACCATCCAGAACGCTGTAAGTTAATCCCTTTGCTTCCCGTAATGGCCACAACTTCTAGAAAATACCTCGGACTTGAGCACGAGAACTTAGAGAAACCATGCGCTGATTGTGACATCTTTGATTGTTAATGACCTGGAACAACTGATGATTTTTGGCTAAATTCCATTAATGACGGCTACAGAGTTGATATTTGTAAGATCCGAACACAATATACCTAAAACTTGCTTGTAAATAACAGCTGATATAAATCAAATGGTATTTTAAACTAATAGAGAGTTTTTTTTACTTCTCGTAATCGATTTCTCGTATACGAAAATGGCCTCTCTGAAACGAGAAGAGGTTGTCGTAACGTGGAAACGCTTTTCGGAACGGAAAAAGTCAGCTTTACTTGTGCTCAGCTTTTTCGGAATCGTAATTACGAGACGACAACTTGACCTTTCTCTAGGAAAACACACTAGAATAACTTCGCAACTATCATGCAGTTGGCTTGGACACACACCCGACAATATCGCCGGAATTTTCCCCGTGCCGTCTTTCGTTGTTGGTTTAACCTTTATATTTGTCTTCCTTTCGTGTTTTTTCCCCGCACCTCAACCAGAAGGGTCATTAGCGGCATTTTGTTCTTGCTTTCGACGTTTTATCGAAGATTTCAGCCTTTTCATTCTCAAGATTTCGTTTCAAGGTTCATTTTACGCGTTTTAAAGATTCGTGTTCTTCACGGCTGAATCGTTTGTATATGATATAGAAGTAAGTGATCGTTGTTTCTTAATTCATGTTAAATTTTGGAGATTTTCTTCTGTGACAATTGAGTTTTGAGCAGTGATTCACTAAAAGAGTCACATTAACGTCTGTATAAGAGTTCTCTTTCTCTCGAGCTTACGAAAATGCTGCGAGAAATTGGTACTAAAAGGTTAGCATTCATCGCGCTCTCACTAAAAATACCTTTACAAGAAACAAAAAAACTATCCAATATAATCGAAATCGAGTTTAATAATTATTTCATCCATACTTCAGGGAATAATTTCTTTAGTTTTAGACCTATTGTTTTGTTCCAACATTTTTTCTAAATTTTTCGGCTTTATTAAAAAGCGTAAAAATATGGGGTACTGGATCAGTAAAGAGCTGAATTTATTTTGGATAAGGACTGAAGTGCCACTTTTTATTATATATTATTTTAGAGGTTTGATAATTTATAAACCAATGATTTACGTAGAAAGGCTACAATGTAATACATAAATGATAAACTTTTGTGTAATAATTTGCAGCATTTTTCATTCCAACCATTTCGTGTTTATTGCCTATTTAGTTAATGCGTAGTTATTGTTGACAATGATTTTCCTAGTGGAGCTCAGATGCTTTTGTGAGGAGGACACCAGCCCTCAAAAGGGCTAACCGGTTGGATGCCATTCGAGTGTTAAGAGGGCACCGCCCGCGTCTATAAATTCGTCAGTGCCAGTAGCCTATCGCATGATCTGGCGACACGTCTTCGGAATCAGTTGAAAAACCTGACTTCCTTAATTTATTGGAAACTAAGGCTATAGTGGGTATCTTCAGACGAGAACCGACGAGTTGCTCACCTGCATCTTACTTTAAATTATTACAACATCAACGCACTCAGGCCTACTCAACGGCTTAACTATTTTGTTGATGTGTATTAAATGAACGAAGAACTTAGATTCAACTTCTAATGCATGTACTACACTTTAAATGAGCTTTATTCGGCTACCACTCTGCAGTTCTTATTCACTTTTGATTATTGACATTCCCAAAACACAAACCAACAATGGCAAAGGATGGAGAGGATGGCTTTTCAACTTTTTTGAAAAATGGCCTGGAACTCTTCCATATTCAAATAAAAAGTTCTAGCAATGCAGCATGATCGTAAGAGGAAATTTTTGTAAATGGTCGTATTGTATAAAGTTGAATTGTTTTGGAATTTGAGCTTGTTGAGTACAAAGAAATAGTTAGCTCCCTAATAAAAATGGCAAAAAAAAAAAAAAAAAAAATTCTAAATAATATCTATTCATAAGAGATTTTTGATTTTTAATCTCACAGTTTTTATAGATTTGTTTGCACTTTTTAATGACATGGAAGTACATTTTGAAGCATTATTTTGTACATCGATGTTGAAATTTCCTGTTCTATAGTTAACTAACTTTATTTGAACAATATTCTACCATGAAATATAAATTTACCGATTTTTAGCAGTTTTTAACTATTTTTAGTTATTTCTTCAGTGGGTATATTATTTTGAAATTTTACCCATCTAGAGTGCTCAAAAAGTGTTGGCCAACGAACTCATACTTTCGTTTGGATAGCTCGACTTTTCGGCGCAAGGACGAAATTCTTACCTCCATTCTTCGTCAGGAATGACACATATATACGTTTCAGATTGCCTCAAACGGATTTCAGAGAAGAAAATTTTCGAAAAATTCGATTTCAATATTTTCGGAGCCATTGCAATAGTTTCCTTCTCTACAATAATTCGATAAAAGATGTCGTTGATCGGAAAGATGATTTATTGAGTCTATTTCAGTAGGGACTACACTTATACTACTAAGGCGGGTTTATTTGGATACGTCATAGGTAGGTACTGAAAGGTTCAACCAACTCCAAAGTTGAGGCCTGGAAAAACCAAAGGCATAAAACCGCCTCTGAAGCAATAAAAAACTAAATATTAATGAAAAATATCGCATTATTGGAAACTTCAAATCAGAGAGAAGTCGGTGGGTGATTTCATGAAAAACCCTATATGTAATAATTAATATTAGATAATGTGGATCAACATGATAAAGGCTTTGTATCAGTTCAAAACTACTAAATAGGGAGTAAACAAAGAAAGAATCTCGAAAATCGTTTGAGAATATTGTAGCATATGCTGGATTGACAAAATTTGTCAAACGCACTTACACACTCGCCGAGAGAGAGAGAAAGAAAGAAAAAGAGAGAGAGAGAGAGAAAGAAAGAAAAAGAGAGAGATATAGATTGATAGATAGATAGATAGATAGATAGATAGATAGAGAGATAGAGAGAGAGAGAGAGAGAGAGAGAGAGAGAGAGAGAGAGAGAGAGAGAGAGAGAGAGAGAGAGAGTGAGAGAGAGAGAGAGAGAGAGAGAGAGAGAGAGAGAAGAGAGAGAGAGAGAGAGAGAGAGAGAGAGAGAGAGAGAGAGAGAGAGAGAGAGAGAGAGAGAGAGAGAGAGAGAGAGAGAGAGAGAGAGAGAGAGAGAGAGAGAGAGAGAGAGAGAGAGAGAGAGAGAGAGAGAGAGAGAGAAATGTGTAAACTGAAGAAGTATTATGTTAATGTGGTTCAGGTCAGATTAACAATAAATAGCGATCATCTACTATGATTGGGTTTGTATTGGACAGTGACTCAGTAAGGCTGAGATTACAAGGTAGGAGATATAATTCGGTGACACGGGTACACTTGCTTGGAGATGATTCGCGAAAAAGTCTAAAGAAGTAATAGAATTAGAAATGTATTAGAAGATCACCAAACACGTTTAACTCCTGATGTAAGACTGGGTTATTTAGTGGAGTTGATGAGCTCAAGTGTGTGATCAGAAAAATATTCTACAGTAATGAGAGTCTACGTGATCACCCAAAGAATAGATGTTTCGTTCATTTCAACCCGTTTTGGTGAAAACAGTTTGGGAACCGTCTTTGAGGAGGCGTCGAGAGCTGAAGCAACTTGGCAATTAGACCGAACAACAATAAACCGCAAAACCCGCGCAGTTTGAAGACCTCCACGCCGGAGAGGCGTCTTCGATTGTTTTCCAAAGGTAGTCCCAGGGCTGAGAGACGACGTAGTGGAACGTTTTATGTCATTTAAGAAGGTTTCCATCTGCTTCCGAAACAGCTTAGCAACACCAGACCAGGTTTGACAAGGATTGACGGGTGACATTTCGAAGTCATGGGGAGGCGTGGGTTTTGTTCCAAGATCTCTGGGAACAAGAGTCGATCATCTATCGGAGATTCAAAACATAATGGTAGGTATTTGGTATTCGCTCGTTCAGACCATTATTTTTAAGCTGGGGGAGACGCTGGCGCCATGCCTATCCTGATTCTTGATGTGTGGGCATTGTCTCCGACTATCATTGGCGACATCAGGGCCTTATACTATTTCAATGTTTACTGTCCCGTTGTAGATATAATTTTTACAAGTAAACTATGCCGTACACAATACAACAAGGTAACAGAATTTTTCGAGTAAACGATTGAAGTGATGGTATCTGCATCCCTTTTATATGAACCCTTTATCTCTCTGTATCTGATCTGACGACAAATGGAATTTTACCATCGTGGAGATAATTAGTACGTACATAGTAAGACTATTTTGAATATGTATTAGCACCACATCCTAGTTACAGATACCTACATACAGAATTACTCCAGTCATACTATGAATTGAAATGCAATAACATTTTTTATCCACTCCTCTCGCACTAACGTTTGATCAATTTTCCAATTATTAATTCCAAAATAGTCCACCAACGCCAATGACTGATGACCAACGCCAATGACGCATCCTAATTATGTTGCAGAAATGATTATTCTTTCATTATTGGAACTTGAGTACTTTGAGTTACCATTACTTGAGTTTTTTTTCTACCAATAAATATAATACCTATAATTTTTTTATCTTCAGCGAATAAATCTTTTGCCCTAATTTCGGTATTAACTTAGGGACACGAAACATGTTGAACTGGATAATGATTAATAGGCTAAAACAATATACTCTTAAGGATCAAAGTAAATAACTTAAAATAATTCAGTCTATTAATTTATAAAGTGCCGGTAACTCTCTTAATAAGACGATTTACCTCAAACGGTTTCCGTACAAAATCTTCCCCAGAAGGAACTCCTCATTTTCTCAGTTCGAACCTCATTTCCTCTTCTTTCAACGGGAACAAAGCGCCTTCCTTGTCTTGAATTAGTTCCACCTAAAATTTTCTGTGAAAAGGCGAAGAGAGAGAACCCATATTCTCGAACACCGTTATCATATCCCTTGCGTTTTCCACGCATCACAAATTCCATACCTCCCAGCTCTCATCACCGCTCATCCTCCTGAGATAAGTAGTTTACCGGTTTGCGTGAATCCATCTTCGAAGAGATATACTCCATTTCGGAATCCGCTTTTGTGGAGTTTCCTCTGCTCAGTTTCTTGAACAGCTGAGTTCAGCTTGGGCCGAATCAGCGACTGTAGAATAACTGAATCGAGATGTTTCAGTTTTAGATCTAGATTAAAATTAAGTACTTAGTTACTGTTGTTCACAGCATGTGTGACTTGTGAAACGTGCCAAATTAGGCCACAAAGCCACTGATACGCTTGAAAAGGCGACTACCTAAGTTTTCATATCTCTTTCATGCCAGAACGCTTTAAGATAATTGCTACACTAACAGCTTCAGTTGAACAAGAAGGAGTGACATACTTCTTTGAACTATTATCAAGTATTGCAAGTATAATACATTTTAGAAGAGGGCATATTCCATAATGGTAAATGTGTTATATGATAAGCAGGAATGTACTTCGATTTCCTTTATAGCCTTTTTGAATGAGAAAACAATATGAATTTCATGAATCTGAAAATAGAATGATTGATGTATATAGAGCTCATCTTTTGTAAAATGTCTATGGTATTTAATAGGTAAGAGTCATCTTTGAGTGTTAACTTAACTCCGTTTCGTAGAGAATGAAACTGTTGTAATGGTTCAAAATATGATAGAATCAATTTTTTTTTTTTTTTTTACAAATTTCCTTCGTTGAATCCATTTTAAGGCGTTCTGCAACGATTTTTGAAGTTAACGTCTTTACGTTTAACATGAGCGTGTGTCACCGTGGTGTGTATCACCATGGTATCACCACCCGCGTCCTGAGAGGATCTTACTTAAACTGGTAGTAATTTTATAGGGGCTCTTGCATTTATCCCACTCTCCATCCTCCTCCTACAGCTTCTATGACACCAAGGGCCGGCGTCGGGTATATTATTTGGATGCCCTCACCACTTCTTTCATTTATTAATTTTTTAAAAAATTGATGAAATGCCCCCTCCGCCTTTGAGAGCAGTTAAAAAAAATGAAAAAAAATAATAATAATAAAATTAAAAAACCGGTGAAGGGCGTGTGTGGCGTGATTCCAGACGATAAATCTCCGTGGGATTGAGATAAAAGTTCCGTTCTTCCGCCAAAATGTGAATGTCTCCAAACAAAATAAGTTCACCAGCCCTTTTTGAGCGTATTAAAGTGGCCAAATTACGAAAATGTACTTAAAAAATAACTAAAAATGGCTGAAAATGGCTAAAAATTGTTTTACATTATTTAGCAGAACTTTAACCAACAGATTTTCATAAATATTAAACTAGGTAGAACATTGAAATTTATACTAAAAATAATTTTAGAAAATGTACCATCTCAAATTTCAACGGAATTCACTAAAAAAATCGGAAAAACTGACCGAAAGCTAAAAATTAAAAACCTTTTGTGATCCACAGAATAATATTTAGAATGAGTTTTTTGCCATACAATTGGTACCTAGTCAAAGATTTGTCTACTCTCAAAGCGCTCAGACTTTAAAAAAAATATAACGTGACGATAATTCAAGAAAATTTGCTCATAGGCTTCCTGACTGGAACTTGTTTGGACCTTTTCCGTTAATTCACTACCACTTGATATAATTATGTTCTATTGTTGTAAAAACTGTTCCACAATCATTTTTACGTCCACTGTGGTAAAATAGATCAGAATGCTGTGTATACTTTGGTGGTCTGGATGCTTGCAAGCTCGCATCTAAAAAATACGTTAGATCAAGTAGTCAATGCCTAATTTAAAATATACAGATTATTTGGACATAGAGGTCAGAATGAATGAATGGTAGTGAATCAACGGAAAAGGCCCACTTTTTCGATGAACTATGAACTCGAGTACATAGCATACAAAGAATATAGATAAATACATATCAGTTGTCCAATGACCCCTGTAACCGTGAATAGTGGACGAACATACGAACAGTCAGACAGACAGAGAAAATTTTTGAAACTGGTACCAATCGTTTACAAATACCATGAAACGGAAAAGAAACGCCAAATTTCATGATTCTAATCACTGTACAGACCGGAATACTTGTGATATATTTATGAAGTTCAAGTTTTTAGCATAATTTCGTACATAAATTGTTGAATGTTCTATTTCAGAGTTGATAAACTTTATTTGACCAATCTTATGCTAAAAAATATCAATTTAACAATTCATAGCCATTTTCAGTGATTTTGTCAGCACATTTTTTGAAATTTGACCAATTAAATGATATCAATATACAGTATAGGTAACACTTTTATATGTTGGAAATAAATTGTTATGTTTATCAACTATATTAAAAAGCGTAAAATTGTGAGATTCCTCTGCTGTAATGGATTGAACCCATTTGTGAGGTCCGAAGCTCCGAGTTCCGATACTAAATCTCTATCTCTATCTCTTTATTAATAAGAATGAAACTCCGTCTGTCTGTCGCTCTGTCTGTCGTGTCTATGCACGGCCAAACGGCTGAGTGGGGGGAGTCTACGAGTGGGGGGATCTTTTTGGGATTTTCCGATAGGGTGTATAAGCGAATTTAAAATTTTCTAATCCCAGCCGAACCATGGGCCGTAGGGCGGGAGGGGGGTCGAAGTTCCGGTTAATGTGCGCTTTTTGGACTTCCCCGCTTCCCCTACCCCTCTAAACGGCCGTTGACAATTCCGGAAAAATACGGGTTTCGTAGGTTTTCCTACGAGGAAGACGACGGCGCGATCGGATCGCGAAAAAGTATCGGGAAATGCGTTAAAAAAATGCGAGAGTACGGACCCGTTTTCTCGAAAAGTCCGCCGAAAAACTTGGTTTTTTCCGATTAAAATATACCCCATAAAGGTACGTTTTTCGGAACGGTTTTCGCGGGCGAAATACAGCTTTGATCCCGCCGAATCTGAATCCGAAGTCGGATATCGAAAAAAGTGACGGAAAGTAGGTCAAATTGGGAGGGGAATTGCGAGGGAAGCGTTTAACATCAGAAATTAATCGACCACGGGCCGCCGTTACACAACGTTGCTTACCTGAAGGGACCCTCACAGGGGGGTTCCCATTTGCACTTCTACGCAATACCTTGCGAGCGAAGCGAGAGCCATTTCAAATAATAAATACGGACTTTGTCCTACACATATACAGGTATACCTTGCGAGCGAAGCGAGCATTATCCCCGAATAAACTTTTCGTGGTTCCACGTAGTTTCTAAGATTTAATTTGTTTGTAAGAATTCCCAACTGAAAAAAACGTCTGCCAAGTTGGGTGGGCAGTACAACATTCCCTAATAAACTTTTCGTGGTTCCACGTAGTTTTATAAGAATTGATTTGTTTGTAAGAATTTCCAACAGAAAAAAACGTCTGCCAAGTTGGGTGGGCAGTATAACTTCTTCAAGCGAGCGAAGCGAGCAGCATCCCCCACAGAATAAATACGGACTTGCGAGCGAAGCGAGCAACATCCCCTAATAAACTTTTCGTGGTTCCATGTAGTTTTATAAGATTTAATTTGTAAGTAAGAATTCCCCAACAGAAAAAAACGTCTGCCAAGTTGGGTGGGCAGTATAACTTCCTCAAGCGAGCGTAGCGAGCAGCATCCCCTACAGAAGTTAAACCTACCCTTAGGGATCTACCGTTTGCGAGCAAAGCGAGTAAAATTCCCTAAATGCCATACTTTGCGAGCGAAGCGAGCAACATTTTCTACATGCCAGACTTTGCGAGCGAAGCGAGCAACATATCCTACATGCCAGACTTTGCGAGCGAAGCGAGCAATATTCCCTACACGCCACACTTGCTTGCCCCCCGGCTGGACGTGGAGGCGAGCGTAGCGAGCCGGAGCGGCTAGTTATTAATAAGAATGAAACTCCGTCTGTTTGTCTGTCTGTCTGTCGTGTCTATGCACGGCCAAACGGCTGAGTGGGGGGAGTCTACGAGTGGCTGGATCTTCTTGGGATTTTCCGATAGGGTGTATAAGCGAATTTAGAATTTTCTAATCCCACCCGAACCATGGGCCGTAGGGCGGGAGGGGGGTCGAAGTAAGAATTAATGTGCCCTTTTTGGACTTCCCCGCTTCCCCTACCCCTCTAAACGGCCGTTGACAATTCCGGAAAAATACGGGTTTCGTAGGTTTTTGAACGAGGAAGACGACGGCGCGATCGGATCGCGAAAAAAGTATCGGGAAATGCGTTAAAAAAATGCGAGAGTACGGACCCGTTTTCTCGAAAAGTCCGCCGAAAAACTTGGTTTTTTCCGATTAAAATATACCCCATAAAGGTACGTTTTTCGGAACGGTTTTCGCGGGCGAAATACAGCTTTGGGTCCGCCGAATCTGAATCCGAAATCGGATATCGAAAAAAGTGACGTTAAGTCGGTCAAATCGCGAGCGGAAGCGAGAAGAAGCGTTTAACATCAGAAATTAATTTTGCCGTGTTTGCGAGAAGGCTCTACGAAGACGTCAAGGGGTTTGTCAGGTATTTCACAATGTTACCTGCAGGCCTATTTCAAAAGAATAAATACGGGTTTTTTCCTACCTATATACAGGTATACCTTGCGAGCGAAGCGAGCAACATCCCCGAATAATCTTTTTGTGGTTCCACGTAGTTTTATAAGATTTAATTTGTTTGTAAGAATTTCCAACAGAAAAAAACGTCTGCCAAGTTGGGTGGGCAGTATAACTCCCTCAAGCGAGCGAAGCGAGCAGCATCCCCTACAGAAGTTAAACCTACCCTCAGAGATCTACCGTTTGCGAGCGAAGCGAGCAACATCCCCTACACACGTTAATCCTACCCTTAGGGATCTACCGTTTGCGAGCAAAGCGAGCAACATGCCCTACATGCCACACTTTGCGAGCGAAGCGAGAGCCATGTCAACAGAATAAATTCGGATTTTTTCCTACAAATATACAGCAATACCTTGCGAGCGAAGCGAGCAACATCCCCGAATAAACTTTTTGTGGTTCCACGTAGTTTTATAAGATTTAATTTGTTTGTAAGAATTTCCAACAGAAAAAAACGTCTGCCAAGTTGGGTGGGCAGTATAACTTCCTCAAACGAGCGAAGCGAGCAGCATCTCTTACAGAAGTTAAACCTACCCTCAGGGATCTACCGTTTGCGAGCGAAGCGAGCAACATTCCCTACATGCCACACTTTGCGAGCGAAGCGAGCAATATTCCCTACATGCCACACTTTGCGAGCGAAGTGAGCAATTGAATGGGGGGTCCGGGGGGCTTGCCCCCGGCTGGACGTGGAGGCGAGCGTAGCGAGCCGGAGCGGCTAGTTATTTATAAGAATGAAACTCCGTCTGTCTGTCTGTCTGTCTGTCTGTCTGTCTGTCTGTCTGTCTGTCTGTCTGTCGTGTCTATGCACGGCCAAACGGCTGAGTGGGCCGGATCTACGAGTGGTGGGATCTTTTTGGGATTTTCCGATAGGGTGTATAAGCGAATTTAAAATTTTCTAATCCCACCCGAACCATGGGCCGTAGGGCGGGAGGGGGGTCGAAGTAATAATTAATGTGCGCTTTTTGGACTTCCCCGCTTCCCCTACCCCTCTAAACGGCCGTTGACAATTCCAGAAAAATACAGGTTTCGTAGGTTTTCCTACGAGGAAGACGACGGCGCGATCGGATCGCGAAAAAAGTATCGGGAAATGCGTCAAAAAAATGCGAGAGTACGGACCCGTTTTCTCGAAAAGTCCGCCGAAAAACTTGGTTTTTTCCGATTAAAATATACCCCATAAAGGTACGTTTTTCGGAACGGTTTTCGCGGGCGAAATACAGCTTTGGGTCCGCCGAATCTGAATCCGAAATCGGATATCGAAAAAAGTGACGTTAAGTTGGTCAAATCGCGAGCGGAAGCGAGGAGAAGCGTTTAACATCAGAAATTAATTTTGCCGTGTTCGCGAGAAGGCTCTGGGAAGACGTGTTTGGGGCACTTAGCCTACGCAGTCAAGGGGTTTGCGAGGCGAGCAGGTATACATACGTACCTACCTTGCGAGCGAAGCGAGAACCATTTCAACAGAATAAATACGGACTTTGTCCTACACATATACAGGTATACCTTGCGAGCGAAGCGAGCAACATCCCCGAATAAACTTTTTGTGGTTCCACGTAGTTTCATAAGATTTAATTTGTTTGTAAGAATTTCCAACAGAAAAAAACGTCTGCCAAGTTGGGTGGGCAGTATAACTTCCTCAAGCGAGCGAAGCGAGCAGCATCCCTTACAGAAGTTAAACCTACCCTTAGGGACCTACCGTTTGCGAGCGAAGCGAGCAACATCCCCTACATGTTTCAATTGTAATACATCGCATCCGCACAGCCACACCTTGCGAGCGAAGGGACGCAATGACTCACAGAGGACTCACTACGCACTTGACTCATTTCAACGGAATTTCATACGGGTATTTAACAACACATATGCAGCAATATCTTGCGAGCGAAGCGAGCAACATTCCCTAATAAACTTTTCGTGGTTCCACGTAGTTTTATAAGATTTAATTTGTTTGTAAGAATTTCCAACAGAAAAAAACGTCTGCCAAGTTGGGTGGGCAGTATAACTTCCTCAAGCGATCGAAGCGAGCAGCATCCCCTACAGAAGTTAAACCTACCCTTAGGGATCTACCGTTTGCGAGCGAAGCGAGCATCATTCCCTACATGTTGGGTGGGCAGTATAACTTCCTCAAGCGAGCGAAGCGAGCAGCATCCCCTACAGAAGTTAAACCAACCCTTAGAGATCTACCGTTTGCGAGCGAAGCGAGCAACATTCCCTACATGTTTCAATTGCGAGCCAAGCGAGCAACATTCCCTACATACCACACTTTGCGAGCGAAGCGAGCAACATTCCCTACACACCACACTTTGCGAGCGAAGCTAGCAATTTAATGGGGGGTCCGGGGGGCTTGCCCCCCGGCTGGACGTGGAGGCGAGCGTAGCGAGCCGGAGCGGCTAGTATACCATAAGCGGCGTTTAATAATTATGGACCAGAGATCTACGGTGAAGGGCTGTTTTTCTAACATAGATATCCCCTAGACATCAGCTCTTCTTACATAAAGAGCTGATAAAATGGAGATGTTTTCAGTTTCATTAATTTCCTCGGAGACAGTGAAGTTTCACACGTCTACGTTTAATGATGCGCAGTCAGAACTTTTTGTGATAATTTCAAGTGCGAGTCATTAAAATGGTTGAAAATACTAACTTCAACAATCCTTCCTTGAGCTTGAAGAGATAATTCTATAATCGGAACATTTCGTCCGTTTTAAGATCAGACAGATTTATTGCTGCAAATAAATAATTCAAAGGGCTCTTTCGAGATGTAGATATTATGCATCCTTTATTGAAATGATAGGAGAAAAAAAATGCAATCTCATCGGCAGCCCTCGGGGTTTGAGTTTTTGAAATATTAATACGTATACCTTATCAAAGACCCTTGTTTATAGCGTAGCAATCCTACAAGATTCGGCTTTTTATTTGATTAAGCGTTCCCCTTGTTTTTATTTCTTCACTGTGTTAAAGAATCTGCTTCATAGACCTACCTCTTATTAGAATATGTTTGTTACTCTCCTAACACATTTATGACTAATTTTTGTTAATCAGATCGTAATAAAATAACAGTTTAAGGGACAATTTCAATCATAGGACTTCCTCCTCCCCCAGAAAAATTAACCGGTATCAAGAGTAGATAGTCATTATAACTGAATATATCTAACAATCAGCCGATTCAGAACGCGTAAATTGGAGCTTAAGCTTGACGATTGTCTTCATATTTTGCACAAGACATAAAGAATTAAAAATCACCTAGACAATTCAAGTATTATTAACTGAAAATTATGCCTAGAGCCAGGTAATAGGTACTTACTTACCATCCTTCTTTTCTTCTTTAGGTTTACAGAGGTTATAGGTTCATACAAGGAGAGTTAATATACCTAGTTTACAGGAACACCTATTAAAAATTTCCCAGATAATGCATTTTAATGGAATGAATAATTGAATTTAAAATGGAAAAATAAAATAAAAAATGTACAACACGACCAAAACTTGATATAAACACAATAATGTGTATCCCCTCATAGGCGGAAACTGAATTGAAAGAGTAGGAAGGACTCCCAGGTTTACCCGATGCCGGGCTTGGGATCAAGGAAGCTGTAGGAGCTGAACACACACATATTTATTTTTAATGCAAATTTTGGGCCAATATAACTCAATTTTTATATATATATATATCAGTATATATATATAATATATATATATATATATATATATATATATATCAGTAGTTAACAATCAGTATAATCCATAACTCGTAATCGGTAGTTCGCCTTCTGTAGTTATTTTAATAACGAAGTCCCTCTTTGGTATTCGTTGGGCTCTTGCATCTTTATAAAATCGAGGTATTTGAATTTCAGAAGGTAATCAACCAGAATATGCATTTATTCAAAATTATCTACAGTAGAGAAATTTTGTAGCCAAGTATGTATCACGGAACGAAATCAATATTTTGGGATTGATTCAACTATATTTATCGTTATTTGCTCTTAGGAAATTTTCATGAAGCGTAAGAGCGGACGATCATTAGGAACTATCAAGAACCCAAGCTAGATGGGATGGTTTTCACTAATATAGTCAACATGACACACATTACATAAATATATTTGATCTCTGAATAAATAATATCCCAGTTAGTATACACACCCAAATCTATAAAGTATTCTTGAAAAATAACTTAGGTCGTTTGCATAACTTCTATTCATCCATTAAGAGTGTTTGAAAATATTAAATAATGTAATCTGAAACAATACAATCCATTTTACAAGTTCTGTAATATGATCAAGTCACTTATTGTTGAAATTGTATAGGATCCAATTACATACCTTCTCTTTAGATAATATAGATCATCCCTTGTTGAGAATTTTATAAGGGACGGTGTTCATTATATTGAGTAGGTAATATTAAGGTAAGTAATATGCCGGTACAATACAATTTTGAATTCTGAAATTAATCGAGTGAATAACAGTGAGAAAAACATTGAATAACACCACCGAATCCGTGCTGAAAGAAACGGTAGATATTTGGCTTGCTGACAAGGTAAATAATGACCTATACCAACATGTTAAAATTTATTATAGAACATCGAAAGGGCCGGCGAAACCACTCCGGCTCATTAACTCAGAAATGTTTGAAGTCTGTTGTACGTGAATGATCATGTTAATCTTGTACATATAAACCCAGCCATTCTCAACCCAATATCAGGGTCAACCAACAATCAGCTCCTCTTGTCCGTCGATTGGGAGGATCATGATCAGATGAAAATGGGCCGCTTCATCGTAGCTCTTTAATTAATATTTGTAAAAGGACAGATATATTGCCCATCACCACTTATTAATCACCCAAGGATGGAAAACATGATTCAATGGAGTGGTTCTTATCTAGAAATTTAATATTAGGAGGAGCGGCGGTTATCTGTGTTTATTTAGTGGAAGAGAAGAGAATGAAGAATAGGTCTGGGCCGGGCCTATAATCAAAGCCTTGTTGAAGTCCCGGCCCTAAGGCTCTGCAGGCTTCTTTCCAGCTGCCTTCCTAATCGATAAAAACCAATCGGCGATTAACCCATTATCGATCGGAAAACTTCTATAGTTAGTGCTATGAAGAACCTTTTCAATCCACCTTTCCTTCCCCAATCCTCGACAATCAGGAACCTTTTTAATAACCGTGACTCAGAAAACATTTCACGTTTCATTCTCAGCAACGAAGTTCTTAGGAAAAGTGATTGTTTCCAACTGTATTACTTCTATAGTTGGTTCAATTCTAGCAGCAATATAGATCCACCCGTTGGATTGACTATCAGTTTTTCCATTTTCTTCATACTTATAGTATGAAAACTGCCATTTCGTTTTCAATTGTAAAATCATAAATAATATTGACCACCAAATCATTTATGTACCTACATCCTTCTTATGCCCAATATACGAGCAACAATATAAAAATGGTAATCAGATAATTGAAACATTATTAACCAGGCTGAATTACATGAACGTTCATACTTACCCACATTATTTATATATTTATTTTTCTCAATATACTCCACTCAAGAAATCGAATTGCTTCCAACTCTACCTAGGCAGAAAAACCATTGTGATAAAGAATAATATACAAATGATTGAATAAATCTCCAAAATTGAATAAATTCTGAAGAATTTAGCGTTTTAGCACCTCTTGAATGATTTGGTTCCGTCTATACCTACATATACCTATGTGTGCTCTATGTATGAATGGCTGTATGAATTTTCCTCTAAACCTTGAAACGGACTAATCGATTATACTGGTCATGCATTCCGGATTTACCAACTCGCATCCCCAGTAACTTTGCAGTTTGGGCTCGAAATATTCCTATACGTGTCAAATAACTACTGGAGCAATGGTAGACCTGCACATACGCATACGTGAAATAATTTAACAACTATAACTACTAGTTTACATCCGATTGTGACAACATTTTCAGGGATCGAAGATGTTAGAATAATGCGTTATTTGTTTTCCTACGCCGATCTAGTTGCTCAGCCTTAAAATTGTTTTTCAGTCCCCTACAGCTTCGTTATTTCCGTCCGATCGATATCATCTGCAGAAACAGATCGATCTTACATCCTCGAGTCGAGAGCAGTAAGCGTATATATATAGCAACTGGTCATGATCGACGATGTTCGCTTAATGCGTTTCAGCAGATTTGACGAAGGTGGGCATTCAAACTGAATGTGGGCCCTTTTAAATTTCATTACTGTCAGACCAATGGTAGTCAACACTTGAAATCCCCTATTACAACTCAATTTATACGGTTACCATATGATTTGGATGAACTATTCTGGAATTGGATTTTTTACCTTAAGATAATCCCAAGAGATTTTAGTGTTGGCAGCCCCTTTTAACAAGCAACCACTTCAAAAAAAGTGTTATAAACGATTACAAAACATTTAAAATTATTTGGTGAAGAATCCCTGCTGATCTAGTACGTAGGTGCCACAGTTCATATACTATATTGGAACGAAATACGAAATTAAGGGTTGGGATTGGAGTGCAATAGATATACGGCAACTCTCCATTTAGTGGGTAGGGTGACTGCAATTTTACCGGCATCAGAGCATGATTAAACAAAGAAGAGAACACAACAGCAATGGTTAGACGCGCGTTAACGCCTCATTTACGGTTATTTACCGGTCGGAAAGTGTCAATTAACATTCACCGGTCCATGAAATTGGCTCCAAGTTAACTGGGAAGATTGAGGATGAGCGGAACTGTTGGGTCATTATTCTCGGCGGTTGTTAAAGTACAGAAAAAAAATAGTAGTTTAGTAAACAATATCCATGGTCTTTAAACTTGTGTGAATAAGCTGTTACTGACCAAAGTAATAACTTATTTACATCTGAAGCGAGTTCAAACCACATATTTTATATTGTTAATGTTCGTCATTTAGGTATCATTACGTTCTATGTTCTCATAATCTACATCTAAGGTTTTGCTTTACAACCCGATCTACTTAATTAGAATCAGTTACAGATGATGAAGGTAAATGTACCATCAGTTGACGCAGGAATCAAAATACAACGGAATATTTACCTAACCAGCTTATAGTATGTACTAGTTCCTATCCTATTGGTAACATTTTCATTAAGACTATGTTTTGGAGAGAGGAAACCGGGTTTTCCCGATTGGATTTACGCCAGTACTTAGTGAAAAGTAGCTGACTAAAAGAAATGTAATGGAATTCTTATCTCAACCGGATAAACTATATTTAGAAAAGAATAGTTGATCAAAAAAGGTTAGCACAAAAGTTTGTGTCCATTGATGTGAATGCTTACTTTTTGAAGACATATTTTTATGATAACCTATCACTTCACGTTCAGAAGACATCAAAGGATCGAGAACAACCACTGAAATCTGGGTTATGTCTCTCTTTTAACTTTTCTCGCGGTACGGTGGAGGGTGTAAACTACTGTTGCACATTCTTCTACAACTTTCTACTGTTGCAGGTTCATTCATGTCACAAAATTATTCACTTACCCTAGTACTTGGTGCTGTTACTGTTACAAAATCATTTATGATTTAAATTTGCCACCAAATCAAATCTAAATTTTATAGCACTAGGACCTATATATATATATATATATATCCAATTACCTGGTGTGATTACCTATAAAAATAGCCTTCAAGGTTATGAAAGCTTCGAAATCTTCATAAGAGGTTTCTTAGGCAAGGGTCGTTTTAGAAATGCATTCTTTTTCCGCGAAATTATAGATTCAAAAACATCATAAAGATCAGGTTGACTCTAACGTATTTTATCAAAATTTTTGAAAACGTTGTCCATAAATTTACTACTCGATTTGAAACTGTTTTCGTTTGAATTATTGTATCAAATAATGAACTTGTTTTCAAACTTGGGCTCAACAATCTATTCTACTACAGTATATTTTCGAATACTGGCATAGAATTTTCCTGGGAATTCGCTATGAAAAATTATTATTCATGTTTCTTAGCACATAGAATGATACTGTAAAATAAACCACAGATTATTTCGAATGGTGTTACTTAGCCTGACATGATCCAGTATTAAGAAAACGTCGATACAAACTTTTTTCTGAAATCAACCTATAAAATCGCAAGATGCGCACAAAATATGTACGTTCCTCAGAGGTAAGGCGTGTGAAAAAAGGTGGAATGAACCGAGGGAAAGCGAGAAAAAATGCGTAGTGTTTGAAAAGAGTGGAAATTCTGACGAAATGAAGGAAAAGAGGCAAAGCTGGTACTCGGTGGAGCGCAACCCATATTTTTATCTGGTTTTCCAGAACATTGAACCGGCAGAAAACGAAAAGGGGGAGCCTTGAGGAACGTCAGTCACATAAACGTCTTGTTCATATACCGTTCATGTGGTAATCTTTATTGAATACCTATGCAAAACATCGCTCATTCTCGTCCTAAAGGGGGAAGAAACGGACGTCATGGAATCTCTTTAGCATGCAATAGGACTGATGTGGATGAGGTCGTTATGGGAGCTCAATGATTCCACGCGGTGTTATGACGGGTAAATACGGAATTTTCTCCCGGTGATGTGCTTTATGTTATTGGTATACATAGGCAGTTGATTCCAAATTTATTCGAACGTTTAAGTAAATTCAACGGAATTTCAAAGTTTATTAGTAGAACTCTGTAAGTCTTCGTACATTATATACCGCACTCACTCGAAACTATTGGAGTTGAATAGACCTTATTAACTTTTTCCCGTCCACAAAATGCTCTCAATGAACCACAGTAAATCACTCTCCAACCATTTATAAATCATCGTATTCGCTAACTTTTGTGAATTCAACATCCAAGAGAATACATTTAAGTTGAATGTTCAAACTGACTATACCTTTTTTCTACTTTAGATTTGTGAAATATAAAGAGTGGAGCTAGATTGAGGTAATCCTGGCAATACAATATTACCAAACACTTTCATTGGAAAGTATTTTATAAATTTGGTGGAGGCACCTCCGTTCACTCTCACTACAAAATATGAGGAACAAAGTGTTCCGTAACGTCTGTCACCGCTTGCCCTGTTCGTATAGTCGCATATTCGGACGATGCAATATCACCGTACACCATAAATAAGGTGACGTGAGAAGTTTCAGATAGAATGCATGGTTCAATCGAGTCTCACTTCTCTTTCATACGTGTACCCCCGCTCTGGCGCATGAGTCAGTGCTTGACAGAGTAGTCATAGTCTGACTAGGGTACTACGTCAGACTCGGGCCAACACTTGAATTTATCTAAGAAACCCCAACCAGATCACAAGAGTTCACGACACTAACAATAATATTTTCATCCTATTACCACATTCAGTTACCCTTTTCAACTTGATCCTCACATACTTGTTATAATACACCAACTCTATATTGATTACTTTCGAATAGACTCGGTACACAAGCCTATGTGCTTCATTTAACTCGCTCCAGTTTTCACGACGTAGGTACATAATTTAACAAGGCGTAATTATCTAAATATTTCAATATGATTGGCAGGGGCTATACTCAATTATGTACATATGTAGTTTCAAATAACCTTGTAACGGATGGAAAACCATTTAGTGCCAATCTGAAAACCATACACAGCGTTACCCCGTTAAATATTGAACCAATTACTGGGAAGGCCACTGCTTTCTCAATAAGTGGAGGAAGATGAATGAGGGAGGGGGGGGGGGGTTAATGAAACTTACTCTTGTTCAGTAATTGTCTCATCTGAACACTATAGTATTGACTCTATAATTCATATTATTGACCTAGTAATTCATATTATTGACCTAGTAATTCATATTAATAAACACGTTCTGAAACTATTTGATAATGTTTGTGTTAAACTACTTAGATACTCTCATACTAAAATAGGGTAAAAGGCGCACCAAGAAAATGGTCTTACTCCTAACAAAATGTCCGTTATTTGGCACCACTTGCCGTTACATCATTCGGTACACAATGCAGTTTGATGAACATCATTCAGTTCTGAAGATGTGCTGGATATTTTATAAGCTCTCATGAAATCCTATGCACCGACATTGCGATGTTTCTTCAATGTTTGATGTGCTCTTACATCTATACCTGCATACAGTTTCAACCATTGACCACCATTTATTGGTTACATACTTCAAATTCATATAGCATCAGTCATGGTAAACGTATGTCAGAAAAGGCTTACGATGATCACAGGAATTAAGAGTTCCGTGTCATCTACATCATATCAAAGGGGTCGGAATAAGAACTAAACTATAATTATTAACCATTGAATATTCCACTTCATAGTTTTGTTTACTCATCTCCCGGAGATAAATCCATTTATGAAGCAGAGATAAAAAGAAGTAGAAGTTTATTTTACTGCCACGCCACCATTGTTTAGAATAACAATAGATGATACTCTAAGGGAAAATTATGTTATTACACTAAGGATGTTATGTTACCTCTTTCGAGCAGTTTCCGAGTTGTAACATAAATAGTCTTACACATCTGTACCTCAGCTTACATAGCAATATATACCTACTACAGTACTCGTTTGTATGTCTGTTTCAGGGCAACGGAAACGTAAATGCGCATCTAGGAAGAACATTGTACAGACAGAATAAACCTACATACGCCCTAAAACGGGTTGTTGAATTATAGAAAATACGTTTAAATGTGTTAATCAAACCTTATCTTCGTTTTAATACGTATTTACCACATACATGTAATCAACCTATGTTGAAATATTAGTTTCTCCAAGTCATGGTTTCTACATAATTATGGCCTAGTCTCCAGTTTGAGTTCTCTATCAATTCGGCTTTACCTTCTGGATAATGGTTGGTTGCATTTCCAGTAAATAACTCGGAAATGCTTCATAGGCATAATAATATATTTTATTATGTCAATTAATAATATTTACCTATATATTCCGCAGATTAGTTGTTCTACATTCAGATTCGGACCTAGCACGCATCTCCACATCTTTGCATCTGGAAGATCAGGTGATCGATCCGATATCTTCTTTTGTCAAGGCTTCGAATACTTACTTCGTCTCCAACTTCGCTCAGGTTCTTCGCCTTGAATCTTGGATCAAGTTTATCAACCTACTGTCCTATTCATCATTTATATATTTTCAAGTTCATTACGTTCAGCTTTGTTTGTCCAAGTTCATCTTCATAAACATCCAACAAAGCAAGGTATGCGTTTACTTTATTACTAACATTAACTTCCCTGTTGCTACGCGAATGTTACCTCAAACTACACGCTCTAATAGTCTAATAGTCTAAACTATCGACATCCGGGCAACCTACTTACGAGTGATGCATTGCAGAAATACCAAAAAATACCAATTGGAAATACCTATGTAGTTATGTGTTATTCGAAAAAAAAGTTGGTTTTTTTACAAGACACGCTGTTCTATCTATCCATGGGAACGTACAAACTTATTATTTATCACCTTCCGTTCCAGACCAACGAAACCTTGTTTTATTTCACATTTTTACATCCGTGGGTCATATCATCTCGGGAACAAAAGAAGTAATTTCACACCTTATCAACCTAACAAGATCTTCTTGACGTTCCAAATTTATTCTCTGAACCCTCCGTTCCCAAGACAGACCTATTTCACTACAGTTTATCATCAAAAGATACATTCGGCGCATCATATGTAAATTTGGAAGTAGAAAATGGGAGTCGAATAATCTGATTAAAGGAGGTAAGAAAGGCGGGACTCGCTACATTTGCGCTCCCCAAACAATGTAGTCAAAGGTCGTTTATTTTGAGAAGTTTCATTACCAAGTATCTGCGTTAGTGATGTAGAGTTTTTTTTTCTGCATATTTCTTCAAGGTTATATTTTATCTTGGGACGGTGCGCTATTCGGCTTGGTGAGAATAGTCATGCGAATCACTTCATGAATACATTTGGTTTTCACCCCCTGAGCCTCATTTTATCCTCTTTTAAGGGAAACGGCAGTGGGGCCCTTAAAATTGTTTTTCTCTCCGCACAAGCGGAGGGTTGCGACTTCTTAAAGACCACTAACTTACAGTCTAGGCCTTGCCAAACCCGATGCTCTCGAAAACACCCCTCCCTGTTTCCTATGCAAAAGACGTGTGCTCATTTGTTTAAACAGCCGAGCGAGGGTTGCACCAAACTCTCCTATTACATAAGAATTAGCTCCTTATATACCAACCCTCCTTCTTTCACGGTACTTCCTTTCAAACTTCTACCGTCGAAATGTTCAAGATTTGCCGATGCTTTTCCTTTTTCATTTTAAACTTACGAAAACCGTATCGTGAAATTCAGTTAAAAGTTTATTGTTCGGCCCACCACTTGAAGGATTATTATATTTTCCGTAAAACTCAATATGAGCCCAGAAGGATCTTCAACCTATCATTCCCATATTAAAAATAACCTTCTTCATCCCCTTAAATGTTCAGCGATGGTCTTCAAAAAATCAATATCCGAAAATAAGTTGAATAGAGCTTTAAAGTCAACACCATTATTTTTCTTTCTGATGAAATAACTTCCTTGAAATGAAAAACTGAAACTTCAGTTAGAATACGGTAGCAAGGTAGGCACATTTAGATCTAACTTTATCTCGTGATTCGTTCTTGATAGAAAATAAAACCAAATATATTTAGTTCGAATGGTAAGTACATCATTTATAACACTCACAGTAAATTTAATTAATTTTATGAATGAAGAGTAGGTACCTATTCATATCTAATTAGAGTACATAATAGATATATCATTTGTCAATATGTGCTGTTAGTGTATCATTTATAACACTCAATGTCAATTTCATTAATTTTAATTATGAGGAGAACCCATTCTAATTAGAGTACATAATATATATGTGATATTCAAAAAGTTAGTTTGAATCTAGAAATTTAATGAATCTAATCGTACGAATGAAAAATTGAATTTTCTGTATAAATTCCATATCACTTATGTAGTACATTCTTATAAAAATCATTCCCATTCATATACAAGTTTGTGATAACAACATGTTATATCCTATAACACAATCATCGCTCGATGTGTATTAGACAAGAGTATATACATCGAAAATGGCTCCGACTGTTTCGATAACATTCCATGTAACAGCCTATTTTTTAGGATAGCAGTATTAATATTTATAGTGCGACTTGGTCTACGTTTTTGTCATTGGGAAACTGCAGGATCAACTTTTATGGATACCATCCTTAATATAATATAATTTCTTTCTCATTATGATGCATTATACTCCTCCTGCGTGCGTGGGGTATACCACATTAATTGGATTGGACAATAACTAGACGACCGAGCCTTGAAATATAATAAAATTCAACTGCTTACCAAGACGAACCGTGAACAATGTCAGTAATTATTGTGACTTTTTTTTTTTTTTTTTTTGAAAGGTTGCCCCCAAAACATTTTGGTTTATTATTTTCAATAATGAAACTTTGTAATCGACCAAGAAAAAAATTTAACCACCCCCTCAAAATTTGTCGGTTCACGTTTCAAGATACCAAGAATCCGAAAATCGAAAAATTATTAAAAAAAAAAATCTGTCCGTCCGCCGTACGCCATCAGACGCTTTTCTCAAAATGTATTGGACCAAACTTTAAGAAATTTGCCTTAAAAATCATTTATCGGCCGGGGATGTGCCAGTAACATCGGCATCGCGTTCGATTAACACTAAAGGGTTCAAACTAAGGGCTGAAATATTCAAAAATCGAGATCTTGAAATCTTTCTATGTAACATTAATGATTTTTTTGAGTTTCATTCAAAGGGTTTCGCCCAAAGAATCGAACGAAACCACCCCGGTCGCTATAGACAAGGGCTAAATCAACGATCCGAAAAAAAGACATCAACACGGGAGTGAATCACAGCCAGTTAAAAATCAAAAATCACCTTGAAAACTATGATAATTGTATCAGCTGATAATAAAATTCTAAGAGAATTCTGAATTCCCGAAATCGAGTTTGTATACTTCTGTATCCTATTGCCTATTGGGCTTGTGATGCGAAGGTAGGTAATGAACTACTTCAATTATATTAATTTATTAAACTGTTGGTATCCTCTCCCAAAAGAGAAAATAACACTTCCACTACCTAAATACAATAAAACCCGTTGCGTGAGATGAAAATCCCATTAGAATTATATAAGTTGTTTCGAGAGTCATATTCACAAGGCGATTTTTGATATAATTATTCTACTAGTTATGATTTGCTTCCATGTTGTTGATTTTTCTGACAAAGTTTTAGCCCATAGGGAGATCAAATGGATGAACCCGGGCGACCAGTGTGGTTTCATCCGATTCTTTCGCATGATGATTATAAATAAAACCGAAAAAAAACATTACTGTTACCTTGAAACTTTCAGAGATTTAAATTTTACAATATTTCAGCCCTTAATTACTACTCTTTAGGGTAGATCTAATTTGATGCAGTTGTCACTGGCACATCCTCGGCCAATTAATGGTTTTTGAGCCAATTTCATAAACTTTGGTCCAGTTGTTTTGGAGATGAAGACGGACAGATTAATTTTAATCTTTTATGTTTATTTCATTTTATTTTATTTTATTTTTTATTATTATTATTCGATTGACACCAACAAATTTTGAGGTGGAGGGGGGTTAACTAATTTTGTTTCTTATTCGATTACGTAGGTGCATTATCGAAACAATGAACCAAAATTGAGATACGTAATAAATTGAGCCACTTAGGCAACTTTGATAGCCAAACTAGATTTCTTAAAATTCATGAAAAAGAAATATTTCTTCGGCTCGGCTTTACAGGCGGAGCAAAACGATAATAAACAGAGAAAATGAACTATACCAGCTTTGAAGCTGTTATAATCAACTAATGATGTTATTCTTCAATTAAAAGCCGCCCAATGCGGAAAGGGGTTTGAGGGAGGTATTGGTGGAAAAGGAAGCCGAAGTGTTTTCTTTTCATTTCAAACGTACTACCGAACCTTCAAGGTCTCCCACGCAGGCATTTTCCTTTTTCACAACCGACTTCATTCAGTTTTTCTTTCCATCGGATCAAAGGCAGTCTTTCCCATCCCCGTCTTGTTGTCGAAGAGATCGCTCTTTTTCCGAGACATCGTTCAGCAGCCCAAGTTAGTCCTTATATTCCTTGGAGTTGTTGGGATACAAATTTATACGACCATTTAAGGGGCAAGATTCCGTATATAATGATTTCTCCTGCCATATCAATACGTATATACAGTGATACTTGGATAATTCGAACCTCAAGGGACCAGTCTAAAACTTCGAATTAACCAAGAATTCGAATTAAAAAAGTTTTAAATAAATTATATTTTAACGAACTACAGTACGATGTAAAGTACATACAGTAACATTGAATACTGTATTGACCAACAGAATATTGAACATTAAATATAAAGACACCTAGAATGATACTGTATTTAACTGAAACCATAGAAAACAATCTATTGTTTTTCCAAAAAGGATGATATTTTGGCCTGTTTCATTGAACTAAGTCTCTCGGTCATTATAAAAGATTCCAACGTATTCAAAGAGTTGAAGTATGAATCACTTACACTAATTCGGCTTTCAAACGTGGCTTGGACCTATAACGTGGTGTTTTGTACCTAAGCAAGAGCCTACTGTTTGTTTCCAGCTAAAACCCTCCCTACGGTACGAAAGGTAAAATGGTAATGAAGCACAACGAGGCTCAGAATGTTGATGCGAAATGGCCTGAGAAACGATTTGTTGACACTCAACACTTCCTTCACTCAATTGACAGAGCGCAACAACTTCTTGGAACGTCGAGTAAAACAATTGGAAACGGGCTTGTCTATTTGCAGAATGCTCTTGAAAGGTGTATTGAGATTGTAGGAGTTCCTTACGATCCCATAGGTGGTGTTGTGAAATTGAGCCTGCTATGATCGACATTTGTTTGAAGGTAACTTCTACTCTGCCAGGGAATATATCAGTTCATTTTTTACGACGGAGTGATAAGGAGAACTTCTTGCGATCTGTTGGTAAACAGAAGGATCCACACGACACTTGGGTGTTATGGTTGGAGAATGTCAGAGAGTGTATGTGAACCAGAGTCTACGAAACATAATCGCCAGCTACTTTTAAAAGCAAAGATTCTTAAAAAAGAGAATAAGTTCAAATTTGTCTGGGTTCGTAACAGGATATGGTAGAAGAGATGAGAAGTCTGACGCGATAGAAATCCATTCTCAGGAGGATGTTGACTGGGTTCAAAAAACGAAAATCATGCTTTGGAAGTTCCGGATCCTAACTCGTCGCACTACTATTTCTAATACTGCTTCAAGGCTCGCGGATTATGGAATTACGGTATTTGATCGTCTTGAAGTTACACAATTATTTTTCTTTTTAGTAAGTTCATTGTTAATGCAGGAAGAGCAAGATTTCTTTGTAGATCCTTATCAACTATTTCTATTGATTTTTGTCTTAATCGCAGTAATATTGCATAGGGAGGAATAGTGAAGAGAGGACATGATGATCTAAGGGACGTGGTAGCCGGATTAGCGAACCTTGCCTGGGGGGGTACAGTAACTGAACCAATCATGCGGGAGGCTACCAGTGGTCAGCCCGCTCTGGTAGGAGACATCATGGTCAACGGGGTCTGGGAGAGTGGGAGGCCAGCGTTTTTCGATAACCGCATAGTGAATGCCGACGCTGCCTCTTACCTCTCCCAGGACTGGCAAACAACGTCTCGAACAGCAGCCAACGTCAAGCACTCAAAGTATGATCGAGCGGCTGAGGACTGTCGGGGTTCTTTCACCCCCTTGGTTTGCTCGTGCGACGGCGCCATGGCGAAAGAGTTCGCTGTCTTTGTAAAGCGTACTGCCCACGTACTCGCGAACAAGTGGAATAAGCCATTTTCCAACCTTGTGGGATGGGTGAAAGTAAAGGTACAATTCGCCATAATTAGAGCGGTTTCCCTTCGGATACGAGGTGCCCGGAGGAAAGTGCGGCCAATGGAATTGGAGGATGGGGCGGCCATTCCTATGTTGGAGGAACATAGGTTCTGAAAACAACTTATACGATGACTACTGCACTAGCTCAAGTATGAGAAGATCGAAGACCCCATCACAGTTTAAATCACAATGAAAATCTCCCGCAACTTTCAAACGTGGCTTGGACCTATAACGTGGTGTTTTGTACCTAAGCAAGAGCCTACTGTTTGTTTCCAGCTAAAACCCTCCCTACGGTACGAAAGGTAAAATGGTAATGAAGCACAACGAGGCTCCTGGTAACTAATATGGTACCCTAGTTTCCTAATACTACCTCATGTGCCTAAAGTGGATTGTATTTTTAAATATTATTGCACTATAATAACCAATGACTACATGTGATAATTTGACTAGGATAAGTAAATCAATATGTGGATATAAGTAGCTTCGGAAGATTTATTGAACAGTAGGTATGTACCTACGTGAGGTAACTTGTTGAACTAAGTTTCCTACCTATAGAGTGGCCACTGAAAGTCAAGATGTTGGTAACAGATACGTATCACAGATATTAGATAATTTCAGAAAAGTTCATTCCCATAGCTGAAGAGGTAGGTAGGTAAATGAAAAGAATGAAGGCCCAACTCCAAGTAAGATAGGTTGAAGATAGGTAGAAGAAGAATTAGTACAGCCAAAACAGACCTTAAGTTGAAATGAAGATAGAGATGCAATAAAGAAAGATCTCACCACAATTATCTCTTTATCCTGAGCTGGAGACCGGTCAGCATGCAGGTGGCACTGATTGGAAATGATAAACCAACCAATTACAATAGATGTGTGGCAGTATCCGCACCGGCATCAATTTCCAGTGATATTTCGGGAAGGTTGAAGGAATATGCAGCGATTTGGTACCAAAATCGATCTGGATAATTGCTAATAATGCGCAGATGATATAGGATACGACGATTTGAATGATAAAAAGGTCTGAATGTTGCAACGGCTGAACTAGAAGTGTGATGGCGGCTAGAACATGGCAGTTTCCAGTCAGGGATGCACGGTGAAGCAGCTGATGCAGATGTTGAGAACACAAAATCACAACTCACTCACAGTAACTTGTAACAATATAAATAATACTAAAAAAGGGAGTACAAATTTCCTACATGAATTTAAATTATAATAAACCAGTACAAATGTAAATAATTTGTGCAAGTTGACCCTACAAGAGATATATGGAGGAAGAATATAAGCCCATGTAGCTGCCACTACAAGAAATGGATCCCGTAGGCACTGGAAAGATAACGGCTTATCATTGTTATGGTATTTTTCCCTAATGAATCAACAGGTGTTTTTAGAACTTGATCAATATATTGAATCAGTGTGGAGTGATGAAAAAACGGATATTATGAAGGAAAAAATAGGTGTAGGTGAAGTGATATAATGTGATGGTGGAATGGAGGAATGCGGATTTCATCTGAACGGTTGCAGGTAAGGTCTTCGTTTATGATCGCTTGTGTTGCTGTTTCGTGAACGATGTTTTACAACCACGTGGCTTAGTTTTGTTGTTTTGGGACGGTCGGTGGGCAGGAGGGGAAGGGTAGTTATCAGACTGTACAATGGCACTGACTTGCATGCATTTGGTCTGACGCAGCCTTTTGCCGAATATCGTTACTAAAACGTATTTCCCGATAAATTTACCATAATTTTGAGTCGCGGCTTAAAATTTATACCCTAATTAACACGCCGAAATTCCGAATTATCTAACATAAAATTCGAATTATCCACGATTTTTAGCATATTTTAAATACAAAATGCTAGGGATCAAGAGAAATAGTCGAATTAAAGAAGATTTCGAATTAAAGAAGTTCGAATTAGCCAGGTTCCACTGTAGTTACATATATTACCAAAAATTTTTTCATTGCAAACTATGTTAGAAATGAACGCAGCTTGAGTAGTTTTAAAAGGAAAATTATTAAATAATCGTTAACAAAAAACGTTAAGAACAAGAGATAAGAATAATTAGCGTTTCTGTATTTTTCCTCAACTGCTTACGCATAACCAATCGTTGATGGGAAATGATCAAATATCGATCCATGATTTACCAAAATTATTTTTATTTCACCAATGTTGTTGATTTTTTGAAATTAATCTATTTATTCATCAAATAATTTTCAGGAATTTCCGTTTTTGACTGATTAATAGGCAACGTCAATTTTTTTTCTTTTTTTCTAAATCTAAGAATCATGTTCTTTGCCCGGGAAAACTCCAGACTGCCAATTTTCAGCTCAAAACTCCAATTGGTTTGGACAAAAAGCTAATAGAAATAAACATGCTTAAAACTTAGGCTCACAGCGATGAGCCCCCCCCCCCCCCCCCCCCCCCTCATGATGGATAACACGGGTGTGAGGTTTTTTTACGTCGCTGATTCGGCTACTTCCAATCATCTGGTACCCCATATATATCGCCTTATTGGAAAGCCCTTGGCCTAATCTTTTAGCAAATAGAATAGGTGAGATTAATTTAATAGGTTAGTGAAAGAATGGATGATGAATATTAAAGAAACTACATTGCACTAATATTGCTCATTAGCAAGTTTTCGTAAATTAGGTAGGGAGCGTAATTTATACAATTAGGTATGATATTTATTTATGTTTTTAAATCATGCATCTAAACCCAAAAAGTCATGAGTGGCAATAAAAGGTGTGTAAAGGGACACTGCAAGTAGCACGATTATAAAAGCTAATAGATGCCGTTGCTCTTCGTCACATGACGGTATGTTCAATTGTTTTGAAATTTTAGCAGTTGTGAGCACAGGAAATTGCCATTTATCAATAATGAGGCTAAAAAAATTATTCCAAATTATATTGTGCTCTTAAAACAAATATATGGATTTTTTAGATTTATTGCAAGTTTTTATAAGTGAATTTTTGTAGAAGATGAAATTATAGCAATTGCTCCAAAAAATTTATAATGAAAATTTTTTGAAAATTTCCATTATGGGAATCTGTTTTGAGTCATTTTGAGACGAATCCTGGAGTTTAACGCTTCAGGACGATAACTCTCCTTAGGATCGCGATAATAATATTCCTTTCTCGCACCAAAAAATCAAGAATCCCAAACGAAAGGATGAGTTCGTTGGCCAAAATTTTTTTGACCACAATAAAAAGTTCAAATTTCGAAAAGTATGCTGACAAATCACTAAAAATGGTCAAAAAACGTAGTTTTTTCTGTGAAATTGAAGGTTTTTGTGAGAAATGACCCTCGAAGAAAATACGAGTTTAGGGCTATTTTATGCGTTTATCTTCACGATGAATCGAATGGTAACACTTGCAGATCTCCTCAACTCCGTTATAGGCGAGTTTTACGCGTTAAATAACTAATTTTAACTATTTAACCACATAAAATTGAGCGTAACAAGTAAACTGAGTTCGTGAACTCATGTTAATTTGATATGTACTTATTTGTTGAGTAATTACTGAGAATCTTCACTCCAGATGTTTGTAACGTGTTCTGATCTTTGGATGAGGCGGCTCCGGGACGCAGATTGACAGGAACAGACGACCGAAGCATCGCACCTGCTGCCGCCACTCCGACGGCTTCCTGCGCGTAATAACTCCGTCGTTAGCTGGTGACAAATGCGAGAAGGATCTCTTAACAAATTTACCATCACGTCCCCATAGCACTAGGTAATGGGTTTCCTTTCGACTTTTAACAGTATTTTCAGTAATAACGCTTCGGTGTTACCACATGTGACTTTTGAGTTCGCACTGCTTGGGAAGGCAGGATGTTCAAGGAAACACTATAGTCTCGACGTTACTGTGCTAAAAGGTGATCCTCAGCTTATAGGAATAAATAGGTGACTGCTTTTGAAATGTTTCCTCAAACTTCATTCAATAGAACACCGTTACTACAAATTTAAAGGTTAATTCAGGCACCTATCTTTAATTTAAATCGTAGAAGCTTTTCCAGAGAAAATGTTTAAAACTCCCAAACTGCCGCTATTAATAGTCATTTTAAAGGTTACTTCTAGGCAGTGCTCCACTCTCGTATTTATATGTTCGTCAAGTATGATTCTTCATACAAGTCTGAAAATGTGTATTTTAGTATGGTAATGGAAGCATCGAGGTCTTTGACGTCAACTGATACCAGTCGAGTACGGTTTTATAACTAAAAAGCTTAGTTAAGCTTAAAGATAGTTGGTCTACTTGCCAGGATGCGAAATATCATCAGTTAATTAGTAAATCATGGTTTTTGAGTGTGTCAATAAATTGAGAGTTGAAGATTGTTTAGATATGCGGCCGCGTAGCCAGGATATCCCAGGAGACGAATTACGTAGGCGGCAAGACCCGTGTGATGGTTTTTGACATATTTTTTATTTATGTTTCATAGACTTCGGCCATCGGATAAGTATTTGTTAATTAACTAGGTAAGTTTTTTCTTCTACCTTCGTTTCTTGGGTTCTGTATTTTGCTATCTTGAGCTGTAAACTGAAATATGAGCTGTAAATCTGAGTAGAATAGAGGGATTTGTTTCTCTTGTCGTTCAAAAATTGTTTATTTTTGAATTAAATAAACCAAAATAGTATGTTATGGAATAGCGGTCACGTCATTTGTATTTTGATTATTCAATGACACCTTAAATTGAATTTCTAACTTCTTTCTGTTTTGGAAATATTTTAGGTACTTCATTGCAAAGGGGAATGGAGAAACTAGACAGATGTTGCAACAGTCATAGTACAAATCGACCAATCACAAATACAATAACCTCTTCACAATCCAATATCAAACTTGGATGTTATGAAAACTCGAGCGAAATTCCCTTATTACGTTCGGTACGACAAAGTCGACGCAGGCCGTGTGATGTATGTTGAAAACTTGTGCTTGGAGACTTGATTAGCTCCTAGAAAGCCCGAGGAAGCTAACGGTGATCGAAAGAAAACGACCCCTTTCTCCAGCTCATAGTTCACTTTAAAGTTTTCCCATTTAATTAACCCTCGAGAGAAAAGCTCTGAAACTACCCGCTTCAAACCAAAAGTTCGGTTGCTCTTGGAACGCAGCAGGAGGCCTTTTCCGAATGTTCCGCGAGCGCTCCGGTTTATTTTCCGCAAAACCGGGTTTCCAAGTTGCAACTTGTATGGTTTTCCTTACCGTTGCTTCGGCGATGCAGTTTCATCACAAATAAACAACAGGCGAGAGGAGAGAGTTTGAGGCAAACTCCGTTACAACACCAGCGCGTCTTTTGGCCCAACTCGGTGGAAGTTATACGGAAGTTGAGCTTCGCCGCTGGAGGAGAGGTCAAATGAAGCAATAAGAGCAATATAAGAGCAGGGTGGTTAGGGGGAGTTTGATGAGTTAACAATATAGAATTTCAGGAACAGCTGCTCCGTGGGAAAAGCCGAACTTGGACGGAATACTGACCAAAACCTCATGGATTACACACAAATATTGACTTTGTAACTACTATCCAATCTCCTCTTGTGAGTGTTTGATGAAAGGTCGCAGGAAGAACAGGGTCGCTTGGATCTTCTATAGAATTGCCAGAAGAATTGAAGCTCTCAGCACGTTTCACATGTATGTAACAAACTGACGTACATCAGCACTGCGGTAGACGATAGGTATTTGTTTTTACCATCAAATAGGGTGATTTGTCATATGGATTAAGTCATAAGGATATGGTGAGAAGTTGATCGCTTACATCTATACTACTAACCATGTAAAATTGCAGTACGATGAAACGAACATGGTTCGTTGAATTCGATGATATAATATATCAGATACATTAGATTTAATACTATCCATCACGAAATGCATTAATGTAACTGAGTAATCAAAATAAATCATTATTGAAATAGTCAGTTATAACTACAACTGATAATTTAGTAATGACTTATTCTCACTACTCATAAGTGGATAATTGCACGTTTTCACGGTAAGTTCTTTAATGATTGGCTTGCTTACGTGAATCAGTGACTGATTTTGTGTGACTTTCACATTTAATATTTGAATTTAGAGGGGAGAATTGGTAGCCTCCTAACTCAAAAAAGAGTCATTGCAAACGTTACAGTTAGAAGGATAAGAAAAAAATAGACCCCCTCCACAAAAAATAGCGCCAAGCAAGAGGATCTCGGTTTCTTTGAAAGCAAAACATGTGCTTGTGTTTTTGCCGGCTAGAGAATTATTTGCTGTGATTTTCCTGAAAGCCGTTTTTATAAATGTCAATTTCCTAAATGCAGGTTAAAATTTTAAGTGCTCGTGAAAGAGCTTGCCACGTTATCTTATTTTTGAATTGCATTCTTCCCCGTCTGTGGATCTCGAGAAATTAATCAGGAAAAATTCCGTAATTTCGTTAGTCTATCGGGTCTTACCGACGCTTCCTATAAAATTTCAACTTCCTAGGGTCAACGAGGAAAACATTAGAAAATACCCCGTAAAAAAAAAAAAAAAATAATAATAATAATAATAATAAAATAAAGTGTTTTTCTATTGACAATATGCACCTTCCACACGAATACATTATTTCTACATTTAACATCAAATTGACCCCAAACAGCAGAATCAAAAATAACTGGTTACTAATATGATGCAGAAGGAGGACCTCCTTATCATACAAAAACTATGCAACAGTTTAAACAGATTCAAGCTCTAAAGAGGCTAAATGGCACTCAACATGTAAAAGACAGAACAGGCAAGAAGTAAACATATAAAAACAAAGAGAAGCCTTCAATATCTCTTTCTTTAACCAACCTATTTAAGTATTGATGAGTATGGTGGTGCGGGTAACGAGTTGGAGTGCGGGTGTTGCAAGGTATCTACTTCAGTGAAAAACATGTCAACAACCATGGTTCTAAGGAACATGACTACCTAGCGCCCTACTACAGAGCCCTATTGTCCATGGAGATCAAATCGCGAAATTCCGTCACCATTTTCAACTGTGAGTAAATAAATGTTTCCCTTGTATAAAATGAATACGATGTTTTTGCTACCACGGTACACATGAGAGCAAAGTGCAAATAACTAAAAAAGTATAAACTAACAAAGTAACAAGATATAACCACGGTGACGGTATAGCCGGAAGAGATCATTGATGCAACTAAGTTTTTGTGCAAATCCCAGAGGTGACTCTGCTATGTATATACAAACAGTTGTGTGCGGTGGTGAGGGAGAAGGGGGAGGGGCGCGACTATAAGCCCAGAGGCCAACAGAAATCAATCTGAATTAATAAAGTCATTGAAGCGGAAGTGAAGCCCGGCAGGGCTTTTGTCAGCTTTTCGTACCCTCCTCTCTCAGTTTCACTTCACTCTCCAGCCTGTAAAACCGAGAGCATAACAATATTTGGTAATTGGGGAAGACAAGGGGTGGGTATTTGAACAAGCTCCCTTTTGCTACACCTAAACCCCTTTTTTTCATTTGTATTGTTTTCCGTTTGTCCAGGATATCTTTTCCCTTTAACTGGTGTACGGGTAAGCGGCAACTCAAAACAAACCCCAGGCTTTTTCGACTTTTCGTTCAATTCCTCCAACACTTCCCGTTCCACTTCGTACAACACCAACTTGTTTTTTTTTCTCTTTTTTTTCAGTGCATATATTTAATGAATCATGATAACAGGGTATTGTTTTCGCCTTGCCGCCCAAAATTAAACTCGGCGAACTGATAAACGTGCGGTTAGGGTCAGAGAAAGAATCCACTTGAACAATTTTTATTTGTACGCTCTCACCTGACGGACAATGGAAAGTTGGAACACGGAATGTAATTTAACGGGAACAATGTAAGGAAATCACAAACATACTGACTGCAACATAAGGAAAATAAAGTGAATAGGAAAATAAAGTTTTAGTCATACAACGCGATCGTATGGGTGGTATTTCGTAAATTATCGATAAAATTATATTGATTTGTTTTGAATTGTAAGCAGATTAAATTCAAAGAAACAATTCATTACTAATTTCATGGAAACAACTTGTTTTATATTTATACATGTTTGCACATTTATATTCAAAGATTAATTTTTATTTAGTTTCTGTCAATTTTATAGCGAATATTAATGAATCGTAAGAACAGTTTTCAGCCCAATTTATTTTGTAAATACATTTTTAATGTTCTAGGTCATGGTTTATGGTTGTCAAATCTGTTTTGACTAAAATTTGGCTAAAAAAGATCCACTTAACAAATTTTAGCGCTTTTTTTTTTTTTTTTTTTTTTTTTATTTTTTTATTGGAATGACTAAAATGTGTTCAAACAGTTTCTGGCATTTGAACCTCAAAGCTTGGTTCTTGGCGTAAGACTTATTTTTATAACAATCTCTAGAAGCGTCTGGAATGGCATATCCATACGGGGTGAACTGCCCGTAGATGCAAAAATATTTTTGCGTAAAGCTACAAAAAAATGGAGTATAATGCCGCCAACCCCATACTTTTATCTTAATCAATTCTTGAAAGATGATTTTTTGATGGTTTTAAGTAAAACCGTGTTTTTTCTTCTTAAACTGGAATTTTTTCACTCTATTTATTTCCTTTTTACCTAAATGTTTACAACATTTTCGAAATCAGCATTAAATTTTCGATTAGAATGGTTCACTTTTATTTAGGAAAATTTCCATCTTGAGACTAAAGCAACACCTCAAACATGGACAAATTTAGAAAAATAAAATTTTCGAAAATCTTTGAAGCACCTTAAAAAAAAAAAAAAAAAAAAAAAAACAGGAAACTGGAAAAGCTCATGAAAACTGCTTCATTTAATACATTATCCCACCGTTTTTCATACATTTCAATAACTGTTCGTAGGTTTCACTTTTCACAGCACATAACAGATCGTGCAGATCGTTCAAAATACTGTATTCACGCCGCTAAACTTGCAAAATGGACAAATGGAGTGTTAGGGGTCCACCTATTCATTGAATTCTTAGCGAAAATCGCAATTTTCTGAATCAGCGAGCTAGAGTTTCCCTCTAATCATCAGATATTTTATGAAGAAATTTGAGAGATAACAGACCAGAACACTTCATTAGTCCCTATCGTCGGTACTCGCAGTAATTCTTAATTTTTATGCTACGAACTATTTCCAAATCAAACAAATTTGAGAAATTGGTAACAAGATGAATTTTGTCCCTTCATGTACGAGGTTTTATATGATTCATTATTATCATTTAATAATGATTAACCGGACGTTTCCATTTGTTTTCGTCACCTCACGAGCGTCACGTCATAGTGGGGTTTTCTATTGATTTTCACGTACAACCAATGAGTTACTAGGGAAGCGTAACTCCCTTAGTTTTCATAGCAAGAAAATCGTTAGCCACTTTTTGGAATACTCTCATTTTATCACAGCATCTCATAATCCCTAAGCCTCTGTAGTGTCATGGAAAGCTGATTTATTTCGCTCAGTTATAAACTAACATTGCTAAGTTACCATAATGAACTAATAATGTGTAAAATTAATCATATGATGATTACCCGTATCTACCGTCGTGTAGACAGGCCTTTTTTACACGCGTATACACGTTTATATAGGTACATTAATGGAACTGCAATACAATTTTTATAAGATATCCATTTGTTAGAGGCTAAAATTGAATAAGACCTCCCGCACCATCACATATTTTACTGCGAACCCCCACGGAGTCGGCTGTATTATATTTTAAGTTAAAGTTGGAGTCTCACCAAAGCTCAACGCAACGTGAAATATATTTCTGAAACCGCCACACAGGGGAACGAATGCACTTTTGACGGCAATAGATCAAGATCATAGTCGCACTAGAAGGTCAAATTTCCCGCGGTTGTTGTCGCCGTGGTAAAAATGTCCTGACGCAGGGTGACGATAGGGTGCTCAGTCACTTGGTGAAATACGCCTGGCAGGAAACTAGGGGGTTCGGCCCTGTCGGCGGATTCTCTAGGACTTCTCACCCTTCATCCTGCCTCTGCCATCTTTGAAGGGGCTCATTATAAATACGTCTCCGGAGATTTGTTCCCGCAGCTGGCAACCTCATAAGTCGCCCCGGACAAATGGTCTCTCCCAAGTCGAGCTGTTCACTTTTGTCATTGACTTTCTGGCGTATTGCTCAGGAGATTATTAATACTCTTTTTCACACTACTAATCATATTTCCGACTGGCGTTTTTAACAAATTTCTTTTGACTGGTAACATGTTTCTCGGTCTTCGTTCCAAAAAACTGACTTGTGATTTTTGACACAATTAATAGCACCATAGGTCCATGTATCAAATCCTGATTCCTGAAATTTGATTTATTCAACATTTTTCATATTTTTTAAGGAATATTTGTAACAAACTAATCAAGAAAAATGGTGAAAAATATGAACCAATAAAAACAACTCATATTTTTTATTGCCCCAAATTGAAATCAAACAAATCTCTAAAAATTAAAATGTCACTTGAAAAATTATTAAAAATTCAATACGATTCGAACGAAAAAAGGATGGGCAATTTCAAAAAGTACATTTAACGTGTGGCAATATGAAATAACAACCATAACAACTTTTTAATTTCGTTTGATGCAAGAAGAATGAAAGAAGACATTTTTAGGACGTCTGTGTGCAGATGTCTTATAGTTAAGGCTTCGTAAGTAAGAGCAACGCTTATTAGAATCGATCCAGGGGGGTGTAAGACAACCAAACCGTAAAAAAATGAAAAAAATACAAATGCGTTTTAGACCATTCTAAGACCGAATCCGAAAAAAGAACCATAGGTGTATGTCTGTGTGTGTCTTTTTAACATATTTTGCCGCGCTGCCCAGGCCTGTACAGAAGTACAACGCAACATGGGTAGGTATGTCATAGGTGAAGTTAAACCTTCATATATCCCCGCTAGTCATAACCGAAGAGCTACCGATACGATAAGGCGAACAATATAAGAAACAAGTCGATGTTTCACCCTGATAAACACATAAGGGTTGCATCTCCAATAGATCGCATCTCATTTTTCTTGCTTTAATACATAAAAATCGCATAATTATATTTTTCATAATCTCTATAATACGACAATAACCGTTCAGAGTGGCCAACGTTGCTAATCAGTTGTTTGTAACAACTTTCATGCATTTACAAATTGGTTTTCCCTCCATCCCCAGCTCTAAGACTTTTCAATCTACCTCCAGACGAAGATAATTTTCTATTCTTGTCACGGGCACTACATCATTCAACATCGCATTACCCAATTATTTTAGATCTAAATAGGTATTCAGAGTTTACTATCTCTGTACAAACATACGGCAAAATAATATATATTGTTATAAGTTTTAAGGGCGAGATATTAAATTAGAAAAATAATAACAACTTTGAAAGGATGCCCAATCTTCGTTTTTCGGCTTGGCAATCGAATCCTAAATACAACGTCACAAGATCGACTGCAGCTTTGGGCAGATACCCAGAAAACCTCGGCTCTTCTGCCTGTTCTGGTGAAATCGTTTAATATTACACTATAATACTGCTTATCACACAGGAATAATTGTGGAAGGATGCTACCTTTCTATCTGTTCATCGAAGATCTGAAGAATGATAACTCAACAAATGTCATCAATATAGATCAGTTATGGTCTTGCTCCAGTTTTTATGATAATGAACGTTCAACTGTGCATACATACCCAATTACATTATTAAACCATGTGTCATTCTAAGCATTCAGAGCTTACTACTTCTGTAGAAACATACGGCAATATAATATATATTGTAAAAACAACAAAGTTGTTTAAGATGCTATATTATGCGTATATATACAGCATTTTAATATGTAACATTCAGTACTGGAGAGGTACTTGCGCATCGACTTTACATAGTCTTAAGATAGTTTGCAACTCCCTTATGTGCATTAATGTTACTAAGACATAGAATCGCACTAGAATCACAGTTCTATCAACCTTTTGAGGCGTATCCGTCAAGACTAATTGATGTGTATCGTTCCTTGATTTATGCCCAAAATAATTCATTTCCTACAATTACAAACACTAGAATAACTAGACATACTATTCAAGAATAATTTAGCTTTAACCCGACCTTACAATGATTTTTTCACGAGATAACGTTACTTGAATCTGGAATCTGCCGGATAAAATTAAAGCCATTTCAACTGAGGCCTTAAATGAAAATTCCAATCTTACCTAAAAGACCTATACAACCAACCATAAGCACTTGAAATACCTGGAGGAATTGGAATTAAAATGTCATTTTTCAAATTAGATTAATTTTACTTTTATGTAACTATACGTGGTTTTAGTGTATTTATTCAAGATAATCTACGTATAGGAAGAAAGTTGTTGAAGGATAGGTAATTTGGTTTATTTAAGAGAATTGTGTATTATTGTAAATGTCACATGAAGCATCGAATGGCAACATCTCACTGGACGGGTCTGTGATGTTAGGGACAGAAATTTCACCAGTGAAACCCGAAGAGTGTGAACGTAGTAACTTTACGAAACGTTTCTCTATGTGTATAGTTCAAATTAAAACAAGACTTCACAAAAAAGGCTTATCGTTCTCTTTTTTTGTGATAAAAAATTGAATTCAGAAATTCAGTTTTAGAAAATCAAATATTTAAGGACAGAAAGGCCTTTTTTTGTAAAGTCTGGTAATGTAATAGTAATTTTAAACATTTTTTGTATCTATTTTCTTGTTTCTAATGAACGAAACTGAATTGAATTGATATTATTAACGAATAGCTGGAGACAGATCTAATTTTTAAACTTTTAATTAATTTTTTTTTTTTTAATACTTGAAGTAATAATCATGTTGTTCCATCCCGAAACAATAATTTACACCCAAGTTTATATATATTTTTACTGCAGAGATTCGGCTTCCCGTTTAGGATTATTTTTAATCAATTATTATTTGATTTGAGTAATTGAGTACCCCAGTGCATTATTTTATTAGTTATAACTGTCGATAATGAGATTGGGTAATGAGATATTACCATTTGAGATTTTGTTGTCTTCCACAGTCTATCATTTACTCTGTAATTGGTTTTTCGGTCATATTACAGATATATCCCATTGTTGAGTAAATATCATCATAATCTAAGGGAGTAAAAAGTTTGTTGAAGTACATAATATTAAAACCTTCAGCTGTTTGAAATAAAACAAAAGAAAGTGGTTTCTTATTCCAACAGGTGAACAGGTGCTTGGGAAAGGCCTTCCATCATCGAACGGATGTTATTATCGCAATCGATGAATTCCTTTACAGGGGAGATAGGGGAAGAGCGTTTACGAATTCATACACCGTATTGCTGATAATATTTGTTGTTGGCTTCGACAAAAAAGTTTTGACTGAAAGGTGGGGTAAACAGGGTGAGCGGTCTGAAAAAAATCGCCGGATAGAAGAGCCTTTTTATTTAAAAGATTTCGCCGCGCCTTGCGGTAATTTATACTGGCATGCTAAGAGAGGAGGTGAGTTTAGCTGTTTTGTCGGAGGGGCTGTATGGAAAAAAGGGAACGAGTTTCGCCAGGCGACGAAGGGTTCGAGTGGTTACGGTGCCATTCAAACGGAGTCAAAGAAGTCCTTTGGCTTTTGCTGCTATGCGAATGATATTCGTCAATGTTCTTTTCAATTGTGTGACTCGCTGTAGATGGAAGCTGGTTTTTGACTCGATGAGATATACTTCGAGTACTGGTCCTGTAAAGACAACTTTTAGTTTGAGAAGTTATGATGGTAAAACAAAGTTGAACAGCAGTGTTTTGAGTGATGAAAGTAATGATAATGGAGAAGGTTGAAGAGGTAAATTGAACTTCGTGAAATAGGTACCTATTCGTATTCATCCAAATTTTGTGGCTGCTGGTTCTGCAATAAAGTAATGTTCCAAAAGTCAAATTATCTTTCAGGTAAAAGTACGACAAAATAAAAATTGTCAGGTCACCTTAAAGTTTCTTTCGGAAAGAAGAAGAACAAGAATAAGTTTTAATGTTGAAACGTGCTTCAGGTTTTCAAAAGCATGCCTTTGGTAATTTTTCGCACAGACTATCGCGGGGTCACATTTTACGTCTATAGCTAGTAGGATGAAGGTTTGAAGTACCACACTACTTAGTTTACTTGAATCCATGAAACCTAGTAGAAACTAGTGTTCCCCCACATACCTAAGAACGCACGATTAGTCTCATTTGATGTCGTCTACAAGATGCAGATCCAAAATAATGTTTTCATGCCTGATTAATATTTTTAGTTCATGAAATCTGAAGAAGAAATAACAAAAAAACCGGGATTTTTCCACACTTTCCCCAAGTTGTTTCAGAAAACGGGGGTTTGGAATCAGCGCAATTGAAAATTTGAGGTGATATTCGGAATCAGCAATAAATTTTACATAATTTAGGCACCTTTTGAAGGCATTTAATCTGGAAGTGTGTTATATGAAAAATCCTGAAAAGTTTGTGCACAAAAAAAAGTGAGAATAAGCTAGGTATATCCTGGAAATACGAGCTGAACGAAAGAAAAAAACGGACCTCAGATTCGGATTCAGCACATCAAATAACGTAAGAAACCAAAAAGCTCCGGGTTGATGCAAGACCACCCTTAAATTCTGTAAAGTACTTAGTGTTAATAATCTTCTACCCTATTCGTCCAAAAATCTACCTTATCGTCGAGTTGCAATGCTCATGAAATGAGTAGGAATTGGATCGAAGGTAGGTGGATAATGGTAATGGAGTGAATCCGAAATTTATGGGCGGAAAAGATTAATATAACTGGTAATGCGACTTATGGAATGTGCCAGATATCGGAAGATGAAACGGGGAAGGGAATTAAATAGTACTTACCGAAAGCACTCGCCAGTCATGGTAAAATTGTATTGCGTACTCCTACAAAATACTTCAGTACATGAACACAGGAAAAGAAGATGGGATTTTTCTTTATCCCATGTACGGGCCGTAGGATTTGTTGACATTTCTAAAGGAAGAACATTGTCATTCGTATCTACGGGTCATCGTTAGCAATATTATGTAGGCACCGCACGCAACGTCTCTTTGCGGGACCACGAGAGCTCGCCGCGTTCGTGTTCCCTTTGATGTTTAGTGTGCTCATCACTCATCAAAAGCCGCCACTAAAATAACCCTCACAAATACTATAAAGCTACTTGGACCTCATAAATATGAGCTCAGGGCTGCCACCCTGCATTGAAGGAAACCTCTAAAAACACCCCACTCCGTTTTCAAGCAGTGAAACGATGCAGTATTTCAGGTCATAACGTGAACCCAGTAGGCGCCATCAAGTGGTTGTCAACGTTTGGCGTAATTTTAGATCTGAGGGTCCGTAGAGTAATTTCATTTGAAAATAGCCTTCCCGTCATCAATTTTATCGTTTATTTTATGAAGTAGGCAATCATAAATAAGTTAGAGTGGCTGGCCGCATTTAACACTATTGCTTGTTAACAGTACAGTCAAATCTAACTATCAGTTAAGATAATCTTCCAATGAAGCAGAGCTTAAAAGAAGGAGAAAACTTGATACGTTTTAATATACTTATTGTATAACGCTAATGTACGAGTGACTTCTGGCATTCACGGTGGACAAAATACTCCTTTTGACAAAATGCATGCATAAATGCATATACATTTTGAAATATAATATTGAGGAAATATTTAAAACTATTCAGGAATTGGGAATTATTAATAGACCGCCTCATGATTTCATTGATATTGAAATGTTACGCGCCTATTTAATCCTTTAGTTTGTCATGAGGTTTGTCTGTTATTCTGCCAACAACTGCTATCTATTCAATGATTATATGATTCGGATGCAGCATAATTTCAATCAACAGCAGTACGACCCTTTTATTCTGGGCCTTCTGCGATTTTTTCGTGCCGCCATTATCGCATTGCGTATACTTATTAACTTAGTTGTCATTAAGTATAATTTATCACCTTGATTCTCTTCAGATTCGCAAAATCCGAACAACCCTCATCCACCATCTAAAAAATTACAAATCCAATCAGGTTTTTTTCGAAGTTTGATTTTTCCGAAATTGATGCTCAAGTTTGTTTTGTCTTAATTATAAGTGAATCATTTGACGTGACTTGTGGGTCCGCTTACGAGGTTCTTCACGGAGTTTCTACATCTTATGTTGTACTACGTAGAAATCAAACAATTTAAGTAATACTTGAGCAGCTCTAAAATTTATTGATACTCAAGTATGTTATTTTTGGTAAAGTAGACAGATGCATGGGAAGGGTTGATTTATTCGATTCAGCATCGAAATAAAACATCAAAATCATTGATTAAAGCGAATTTTTTCGCCCGACGTCGACAATGATTGACACGATAATTTTGAATCGGATCTCTCCGAGAATTATCTTATACTATTGAAAAATATCAAAACCTTTGCCTAACACGTATTTCTGAGGTATTGGTTCGACGACGCGTTGTTGACGATACCGCCTCTTCCTGTCGGATCGACCCCAAAAACTATTCAGTATTCTTCCGGTGTTTGTGGAGTCAACTTACAAAAGTTTAAGTTTATAGCTGCAACACACACTCACACACGTCAATGTAGAGACTCATTTCGATCTTCAAAAATGTATTTAAACAGATTTTAATTTAAACATAGTAAAATTGCTATAAATAAGCAAAGCGTACTCCTCTTATCAGACCGACATATGAGGTTTAGCTAACGTCGTAGTATTCATGAGAGTTAGTTCCCCCCGCATTGATTCATAAAAAATTTCTCATATTTCTATCACCGAAATAACCTAATCTGCTCAAGTTTTATCATTTATTATTGGTGAAACATAGTCAGTAGGGGTAAGAAATTTTGTACATCATTGTTATACATGTTTGGAATTTATTTTGGGGTAAATCGAAAGCAATTTACTCAATGGTTAACGATTTTCTTATTGTGGAAACTAACAGAGTTACGTCAACTTCGACATGAATCGGCTGAGCATATTAAATTTCATTGCTCACTTTCCATGTTAATTTAGGTAAGTTAAATTCTTGATTTGCAAGAACTAATGAATTTCGCAATTAGCTCCACAAGGCCTCCATCAATATCGTCCAAAACTGTGTTTCACCTGAATTTGGTTATTTATTTGGATAGAATTGAAGTAGGTTGATTTCTATTTTAAATGAATCGAAATTATCGTGTCTATTGAAATACTAAAAATATGCACTTCAACAATTTCTGAAAATAAATAAAGAAAGTTCCATTAATAGGCTGGCCTCAAAGTGTAGGAACCACTAAAGATGGATAACCCATAGGGTTTCTCTAAAATGAAAGAGTCAAATCCGCTCAAAGGTTAGGTGAGTGTAAAAGGTCAGAATGACTTTGACCCACCGATCTGTAAAAGAGCATTGTGGACAAAACGAAGAAGGGGATGATCTCACCCCTCAACTTCACCCTTGCCGCTCAGCCAACCCCTATTCCTTATTCCGCTAATTAACGGCAACTTTCAAAAGAGCTGGAGGGAAAAAAGCCAAGGGATATAGAGCTCGGATAGGGGTTTTCATGAACCTTTTTGAGTCCTCTCTCTTTTTTTTCCTTCTTTTTTTCCGATTTTTTCTGCCCTCAGCAGCGGTCGGTTGGGTGAGGGGGATGGTAGGATTTCCACTCGAACCGGATGCCAGGGCGCCGGACAAAGCCTAATTAGGTGGTCATCCTTTCATCCAAAGCTCAGCCGATGGTTGCTTAGGAGGGTGTATGTACAGAGACAAAAGTGGCTTTTATTCTACGGGATTTATCGTGCTCCTCTTGCACTGAAAAACCTGCGTACATTATTGTTCGTTTACTTATCATTTCGTTCTTTCGTTTTGTTGTTGGGATGTTGAATGTAGAATTATAACATTAATTTTATTTATTTATAAACATTTTACATTTAATTCGTCCTTAAAAAAATTAGTAAGTAAATAAATATTTGCAGATTTTTAGCAGTCACAAATTATTTTCTCGATGACTTGTTTTCCGTTCAAATTTGATTTGTTGAAATGGTGCATGTTACTATCCAACCGGATTAATCGATAGACAAAAGTAGATGATACTAATTCAAGGGCAATAGAAATTAACATCACAAGCCAACAAGCTATGAAAACGGAGTGGTAATAGAAATTAATTAAATAGGTACGAATGGTACTGTTAGTGCGTGCTGGATATTCTAATGGAGTAGCTAGTCATATCCTTAGCTGTTATATTTACATTAATTTGTCCTGAATGTAATTATAATTACACTATATGATTTCCATAAAAATGGCTATAGATTTTGCTCGTTGAAAGGAAACAATATTTTCCCATTCCTCATGTTATACTCGTCCCATTGCATTAGCTGAGTATTTTATTTCCGCTGACTAAGCAGTCAAGCCCGCGAGTAGCGGGAAGGCTCGATATCCACTTCAACGTTGCCTTCGCTCCCTTTTTTTATCCGACTGTGTCACTTGACCTGGCTCTCTGACAATCCGTAGGCACTTACCTATTTTCAGAGGGTCCCCATGAGCAATCAAATCTTGCCTTGTATAGTCCCATTCTATCCAGCGTCGGGATACATTTTCCATACACAACGTTATAACTGTGTAACGTTAAACGGTATTGTTATATAAGGAGTAAATTGTTGACTCTTACTAGTTTCATTACTTTTTCTTCTTGTCAATGTAGAATAACCATTCCCTATCACACTTCTCAATCCTTCCAATATCAAATAAAAAAGTGTTAACCTATTTTTCAAAATTTTTAGGGTTAGAAACAATACCTAACATTTTCTCCTATTAGGGCTTTTGCCGGATTTGATACAATATCGATCAACGCGGATTAAACTGTTTGTAGTATAAGGTGTCCATGCAAAGAATAGCCGAAAATCAAGAGGTCAATTTCAGAGCTCATTTCTAATCAAAATTCCCACCTTGAAATTTTGTTTGCTTATGTATTCATTATTTGTATATATTTTTTTAACGTTTCGTTTTCGTGCTGTTTAATTTATAAAATTGGTTTTAGTGTTTCGCACCTTATGACTTTAAAACGGCCATAACTCCTCTGGGAATTAATGTAAACTCAGAACTAAGAAAACCGTTAGAAAGAGCGTTAAATTTTCAATCTACCTGATGCCAAACAAAATTTTTTGTGCACGTTAAATATGTGAAAAAATAAGATAAACAGCAAATTTCGAAAATGTATCAGAATTTGACTTTTTTCAATTTGTGATTCTACTCCTAATTCAGACTATTTTAGAAGAGCGCTCCACAGGAAAAATATCCTCAGAATCTCAGGTTTCCACCAATATAAGATCAATTTCACTTTTACTCTGCTGATTGAAAGAAATCTATGCTTTAATGTTGAAAAATATGGTTTTTTCGATGAAATTGAGGGATTTGGTGAAAAATTACTTTCCAAGAAAATACAAGTTGGGGGCCGGTTTCTACAAATTTTTTCCCCTTGAATTCAATGGTGACACTAGCTGATCTCCCCAACTCTGTTATAACCGAGTTTTACACATTGAACAACGGATTCTTAGTTTATTTGTTATGCTCAATTGTATGTGTTTTAAAGGTTAAAACTATTTAGTTGAACCAGTAATCTGCGCAATTCAGGATTACTACACCTTTGTGTAACAATTTGCAGAGCTGGAATCCTTCGCATCTTTAAATGTAAACCAACAAATTTTGAAGGAGTGATGAAGGAGGGAAGGCACACAGTACGTTCTCCTCTATGAGAAAATGGGTGAGGAGGCTCTGGATACGGCTAACTAGAGATGCGCGTAGGTCGTGGCCCGGCACGTCAATGCTGATGAATGATGGGCCGTCAGTGGCCCAAGACGATGATGAACACCACCATCCATTAATAAGGAAGTAATTCCAACAAGAGCCGGTTCCGACTAGGAGAGATCCCCCCCCCCCCCCCCCTCACCCCTCACCCACATCATTTTTGTCCAGAAGTAATGGTCAATATAATTTGGGCCATTACCAATTTCAGTACTTTTTAAATAAATTTTTAATCGTCCTTAATCCATTTTCATTTGCTGTTCGCGTTTTACAAAATTCAGAACCATCTTGGTCAGTGTCTATCTGTCAGTTCTCGTATTACAAGAATATAAATAACTACCGTCCGATTTTGAAAATATTTTACTTTCGAGTGTACCTATAGATAGCTGAAGCATTGTTGTCACTTTCGGGAGATGATATTTTTTCGTTCTTCTTCTCCAGAGTCGGAATTTTCTCTCGCATTTTTCATTTTATACAATTCTGAGAAACGTTGGTTTTTGATCCTTGGGAAGCTTCATTTCCTCGGTTTTCACCATATTTTGATTACATTTGGAAGGAGTGTGCGAGTTAGCTGGTAGACAGTACCTATCAGTTTTAGTGATACCAAATGATAAATTCACTCTGCACACGCGCAAAAGTATATTTTACCAAGCATCATTCGTCCTAGTTCTCCGACCACTCACGAATTCTTAGGATAGTTGGAGCACGGCGGCATCACCATTTAATATAAATTTCAACCCAATTCTATCTTCAGTAGCAGCTGTGCATGCACAAATGTGAAATCCTTCTATCAAGATTTCTTTCGGTTTTGAAGAATGTTCAAATCACTTTTATTGTTCACAAATCAATGATTCACCCGGAGAAAGCGCAAATGTAAGTTCAATTAATTATATCGCTATCATTTATTCGTCCAACTTTGCTGAAATTCAATGGGTGGTTGGAAAATGACGATTCAATTACATCAGGGGTTCCCAAAGTGCGCGCCGCCAAGAGTCTCCTGGGGCGCCGCGACAATCTCGCCAAAACAAATATATAATTATATATGATTTCATGAAAATGATTTCTATTTATACGCTGGGCTGAAAAAAATAATCAACAACGATTTACTCAAAATAAGTATTATCAGTTTGTGAATGGGGGATGATTAGATTAAGATGATTTAGCATTGTTTATTCAATGTTAAAATAGGTTCAAAAGTTTCACCGAAGTCAAGATCACTTGTTGCTATAGGTATATAAAAAAAAAAAAAAAAAATCCAAGATTCCACGAATCGATTAATGATAATTAAGCTCATCCCTCGCATTAGGATAGAAAAATCTTAGAAACCCTTTTTTTCACCCATTCACGTTCAAGAATATACTCTGTTCTCTAAAGTCTGAAGCTCCTTAGATCAGCTTAATTTAGCTCCTAAGTTAACTTGTTTTCTGTTCAACCTATGAAGCTAAAATTTTAACTGGAGAATACTAGGGACGTATTGAAAAGAAACATAAAGTCTAGAGCCCCTCATATCAGCTGTGCGAGATATGGAGCTCAGTTCTTTGCTATTTAACCTATGAATCAGAAATTTAAAATGGAGCGTGTTCCATGCTCCTCCAATGTTTAGCCGAAGCTCAAGGTGAAAGCAAAAGTGGTCTGGGGTGACCCAGTGGGGCTCCGCCGAGTTTTTTCTTTTTCGTTTACAAAACCTCATTATTGATAACGAAGGATCTATTTGTGATACATATCTGAAAATTTTCAAGCTTGGTAAATCTCCCCAACCTCCTCTAAGCAAAATGTCTTTCGGGTGGTCTCAAATTAAGTGCAGCTGTCTCCCCAATATATCTTCCTTGCGACAAATTCCTTGCCCTTGTCTCACCTCCTGCTCTGCTACCAGTATTGCTCCTCATATCTCAGGAAGAGGGTGGTACCTATCATTCAATAATCTCGACACCCTTCGTCCGAGGAGCAGAGAACCCCGAAAACTTCCCTTCTTGGAGGAATGGCAATCTTGACTGAGCTTCCCTTCCCATCCCCCAGCAGTGATACATTGCCTTGGGGAAAGTTAGGGTTTCTTCTTCCACTCACCCCCAAACTCGTCGATCGTATAATTGCCCCCCAGCTTGTTTCTAGAGCAAGCACGACCAGCTAAGCTGACGGATATTGAAGGGCCCAAGATTGCCTATAAAACGGTGGACACACTTGGTTATTGTTAGTTACGGGGGATTTATCCATATGAGTCACCAGCGTCAATTCCATATGATCTGTAGATACCCCTTCAGTCTAAACTCAGGATTTTCCTTGCACTGAACAACACAATTCACAAACGCATCTCAATCGTAAGTGCTGATTGGCAAGATACTGCTTGGCTAGAAAAACCAAGAAGGAACTCAATCAAAAACTATATTTAGATAAGTGTTTAGGTTTATTTTTGAAAATGAATTTTGGAATCGACCATAGAAGAAAAAAAAATAAAAAAATATATAAAAATAAAAAACCCCCCCCGAAAATTTGTAGGAATACGTTTCAAGATCCGTAGAATACAAAAACCGAATTAAAAAAGTCCAGTCATGCAGCATGACCCCATGAGCGAATTTTTGAAGATGTTTCATGCAAATATTACCGATTTTTACAACTAGCGAACGGCATTATTTCGATTTTTGACTGATTTTTCAACTTTGAAATTTTTGAAAACTTGATACATATTCTTATAGGACATTTTACGCTGATTCCGAATATACCACATGTTAGTATCCTGAAAAAATTATTTCGCACAACAAATCGCAAAAAACAAGCTATTTTGAAATTTTTGACTACATTTTTGAAAATTTCAACCCGAAGATGTAATCCGATCATGCTGGCCAACGAACTTGAACTTTCGTTTTGTGTCCTTAACATTTTAAAATTTGTTTGAAGTTTCTAGCACAATTCTACGGACAGTTATCGTCTGGAATGACACATACATACATACTTTTTTTTTTTTTTTTTTTTTTTTTTTTTTTTTTTTTTTTTTTTTTTTAAGAAACCTCCCCTCAAAGACGGAGGGGGCACGCCATTAAATTGAAAAATAAACAAATAAAATAAAAAAGTGGGGAGGACGCCCAGGTTTACCCGACGCCGGCTCTAGGGATAAGGGAAGTTGTAGGACGAGGAGGAAGAATGGGATGAAAGGATGTGCCCCTATAAAATGACCACCAGTTCAAGTAAGAACCCCTCAGGACGCGGGTGGTGATACCACGGAGTACTCCTGCCGAGATGCCCAACTCGAGTAACTCATGACACGGTCGCGGCAATGACCTTGATGTTATTAGGTGCCACTCCTTTTAGCTCAGATATCGCTTGGCGCAGATCGTTTCTATCATATTTTCTTTTCTTAGCCCGCCAGGTCTGCTCCATGTCCACGCTGCCACTGACAACCTGGACATCCAGGATTATGGCAGACCCATCGGGCTTGATCGCGACGATATCTGGCTTCTTGCCCCGGTCACTCGGCATGTGGTATAGTCTCTCCCTTTCGACATCCCAACCGCTAGATGACAAAGCCCCTGCTATCTGCTTGGCAACCGCATCGTGACGTAAAATGCGGCCACCGTGAGTACGAGGACACTGCTGCACCACATGATATAGATTCTCATTTTTACCCCGACAGGCACGGCAAAGGGTGTCAACTGTCCCGCGACTACTCCTCGATTACCTCACCGAGGTGGCTAACGTAGCCACCCGGACGGCGTGAAAATGGCGATAGTCGCGGGCCCCAATGCCCTCTGAAGCCCATTCCACCCACTGAGTAGAAATGGGGGATTCAGAGCACTGTCGGAGTTCTTTACCATCTACTGATTCATGCAGTGCAGCAACGAACTCAGCAGATGAGCTGGGTTTTGGAGCAGTTGGTGTTGCTCGATCGCACCACAACAACTGCTGCCGGACAAAGTCCAGGTCAGCAGCAGTGCTGGCGACCTCCCAGCTCGAGCCCCTAAGGGCAAGCAGGCGCTGGCGGCGTAATGATGGGATGCTGGCAGAAAGAGAGACAATACCGAGCCCACCGGCCTTGACCGGTGCGTGGATGTAAGCACTTGGGACACCAGGTGGAAAGCCTAGCCAAGAGCGCACAGCAGAGCGAACTTCACGATCTAACTCAAGCAGCCTCCCCGCAGTAAGCCTGCCAAAGACTAACCCATAGGTTAGCTTTGGCAGTAAGTACGTGCGAAGGAGGCGCAGCTTCTGCTGTGGCTTCAATGGAGCCTTAGTGACACGAGCTAATGCTCCACTAAGGTCCACACGGCTTGCGGCTATGGTTGCAACTCCCACGAAGTCGACTCCAAGGTACCGCCAGACCTCCAGCACGGATCGGGCAGGGATGGAAGTTTGTCCTAAGACAAAACACTCCTCATCCACCACCTTCACCTTATGCTGGCGACCGGACGGGACCAAGGAGACCGACTCACACATACATATATACATACATACATATATACATACATACATACATTAAAAAAAGCGTTAAACTTCAGAATATGATTCAGAATAGCCTGAAACGGATTTCTGCATGAAATTTTTTCAAAAATTCACATTCTACAAATTTTGAGGTGAGAGCAATAGCTTAATCTTCTTCAAAAATTCGCTAAAAACGCGACAAATTGTTACACAAAGGTTTATTGTTTCTGTATTGGATAGTCCTTTTACGCAGATCATTGGTCTTCAATTATTATTACGCCCCGTATTTATCTAGTGAATGATCAAATCTTAGCGCATCGTGCCACCTTTACAGCTCAGGACCCTACAATTTCACGGTTTATTTGCCTCGGACGTTCCGAAGCTGATCAGGATAACACGAGAACTGGAAATCAAAAAGCGTTGAACTCAAGCAATTTCAAAACGAATTTCCATGAAGGGAATTTTGGATTCATTGCAATAGCTTAATATCCTTAGAAAATTGGCTAAAACAATCCGACCTTGGCAGAAATGGAAGTAAGTAACCTTTTGTTGTTGGAATAGAAATAATAATTTAGTAAGGAGTAGATCCTAAGTATTTACTAATCAATAATTTGATAAATTTAAATAATTGAAGTAGGTAATTCAATTGAAAACAGCTTTGTACTAAATCTACCTAAGTTGATTTTTGAAGCTTTACTTTATTCCATTTATTCACTGGTTCATTGTCACTCTATTATCGTGGTAAACCAACGTATTGTCATACTATTTCTAAGGTTATCTAGATTATTCTAGGTTATTAGTACTGTTAGCATCATCCTTGTATAAACAACTGAAAATCAATGAGGTGATTTCCAGTTAACAAGCTCAATAGGGTATAGAAGTTATATTAATCCCGTGTTGATGTATTTCTTTCTTATAGATGTTTTAGCACTTAGGGAAAGCAAACAAATAAACGCATAGCGACCATTTTGGTTTCGTTTGATTCTTTGGGCGGATACCTATAAATGAAATTCAAAAAATCATCACTATTACAGAGAAAGATTTCAAGATCACGATTTTTGAATATTTCAGCCCTTAGGTCTGGATTCCATCAATTATCGCTAGAAATAGTAGTACTGGAATACATAATAATCGCCTTGTAAGTATCAGCTGATAAAATGCCAATATTGGAATTATCATGTGATATTTTAATGTTGCGAACTTTATAATATTGAGAAGTATTTTTACTTAGCGGTACTGATTACATACTGCGTCACTCTTTAAAAAAATAAAAACAGCTGAGCTTACTTATGAAATACCACTTATATAGAGAAAAAGAAGAAAGTCAAGCAGCATGACCATATCAGCAAATTTTCATTTTCATTTTATATTTATACGATAATTCATTAATTAATTTTTTTTCTTTGCATTTTTGAAATTTTCGTCTTCAGTATGGCACACAACTATGAAAATCGATACTTTCAAGGAGCAATAATTATATGGGCATTCATAATTTTCTGACGATTCTCGCTTACAACCAAGTCGTTGCTACGGAACTGCAACTTTGCCATTTCTCATCGTCCAAAATTGTTCGTCCGTCCTTGGAAAGCTCTTGATATTTTTGAAACATCATCACATTTCACGCGGCCGATTTCTCCCTCCATACACCCAAAGAGAAGCACTGATTACGATCTTGTAGTGATGTCATAACTTGTTTGATGTTCTGTTCGGGCTAAGTTACGTATTGGACATCTAAAACACCGTCTTCCTTGTTTGAAGCATAAACGATTACATCTTTCCTAATAGACCTATGGTGCTGAAATTTGGAACGGAGCGTCTTTGGGACATCTAGAATACACAGAACCGCACTGATCAGCTAAGGGATTCCTGAATCTAATTTCTGGTCTGAGAGACCTCTGAGGTAACTTTCATTTCTAATCAACCCAAGGTGCTAAAATTTACGATTACAAAGTGACACACTGATCAGCTGAAGGATTCCTGAGTCAGATTTTTTCGTAATCGACCTGCAGTGCTGCATTTCGGATTGGAGCACCTCTGAGATCTCTAGGATACTATAACAAGGTACGCAGAAACACTGATCGCTGAGGGACGCATGAGAATAACTTCTTTTCTAATTGATCTCCGTTGCTTAAATTTGGAATGCAGTGTCTTTGGGGCATTTAAAATACGATTGTAAGGCACGAAGACGCACTGAATCGTGAACTTGTCTTTCAGTTGCCCAGAAGCCTATCAGTGATTTGATGTTTTAGTGTGAGAGCAGCAAAAATTCCTTTTCCTCAACGATGTTCCTACGGAGGCATGAAACACTGTTTTGAGGACTTGTACGCAAGCGGATTTAAAACACGGACAAATTTTCGACTCACATGATGTTAATTAGAGTTTACTTGTGCCTTATTGCTTCCTAGCCTATCTAGCCTAGGAAGCATTGTTTTACATTGTTTTACTTTTAAGGAAAAAAATTTTTGTGTCCGAAACCGCAATGTAAACAATGTACATTTTACCTTTTAGGCAATTATGAACAACTTTGGTTCCTTGTGTGTGTGTGTGTGTGTGTGTGTGTGTGTGTGTGTGTGTGTGTGTGTGTGTGTGTGTGTGTGTGTGTGTGTGTGTGTGTGTGTGTGTGTGTGTGTGTGTGTGTGTGTGTGTGTGTGTGTGTGTGTGTGTGTGTGTGTGTGTGTGTGTGTGTGTGTGTGAGTGTGTGTGTGTGTGTGTGTGTGTGTGTGTGTGTGTGTGTCTTCAACGATCATCTTATACCAGCTACTGCCGAATTACGAAGACAATGCTCTAAATTGAAACGCGAAGGAAAAATTCATAGTATTCAAGTCAGAAAAGGAAGGATCTTCATAAAAATCAAAGAACAATTCCAGTTTGAAGACATTTCCACAATCGACCAGTTGCAAGAAAAACTGAGATCCCTGTAATAAGAGTGTAATCTAACCTTCGTTATACATAACTATTGAACTAACTAACTAATTGATTAAGATAACTAATCAAAAAAAAAATTATACTTATTCTAACATTTACAAAATAATATAAAAAAAATAGTAATTTGTTTGTTTTGAGATAGTAACTATTACACTATTAAATAACCTATAAATATTTGTAAATTAACATAGGAACATTCAGAAACACCAATGTTAGCATTAATGAAACTATTCTTGTGATTTATCGACTATAATGGCCATTGCTCGTGAGAATTACGAAGCTTTGTCAATCTATCACATAAATGTTCGATCTATGCGCAAAAATTTTGATGATATTTTGGTACACCTAGAAGGAGATGGTCAGCAAAAATTCCATATAATTATACTTACCGAGGTATGGATAGAGGAAGACGAAATCGATCTATTTAATATTGAAGCATACAATAAATATTTATGTGCGAGAACCAGGAACAAATCAGGAGGAATAGTTGCGTTTATTGATAGAAATTTGAATGGTAATGTACAAGAATTTAAGTCTACTACATTTGAAATATTAAAAATGGATATTGAGAGAGTGGGTCCAAATAATACGAACTTGTCAATATTGGCATGCTACCGAGATGTCAATGGTAAAGTGGACATGTTTTTGAGGGATATGGATCCAATTTTTCAGTCATTAAAATTTAGCTCAATCTTTCTCGGCGATATAAACATTGATATTATAGACCCTATTTCGAGGGAATGTATTGATTATGAAGAGGTGCTTAGTTCTTTCGGTTTCCGTTGCTGCCATAGACACCCTACTAGAATTGCCAGTGGAAAATGTCTGGATCACGTATACTTAAAAACCCATACTATGAACTTATGTGTAGATATAGATGAAAATAATATTACCGACCATTCAGGTATTATAATAACTACTAATTTGTTGGTTAACAATGTAGAGAAAGTAAAAGAAATTCGGAGTTTAGATATAGTCAAATTTAAAAATCTCATTTCTAAAACGATGTGGATAGACGTTTATGAAGCCGATGAGGTGAACGAGGCACTAAGTGCTTTTTATTATACTTACAATGGAATAAAAAATGAATGCTACAAGAGTGTGAAACTAAACTCGCGTATTCGTAGAAGGACAGAGTGGATAAGCCAGGAACTTGTTGACATGGTTAATAATAAAAATAAAATACACAAACTTCTGAAAAAAGAAAAACAAAAAGGGACAAACTTTGGGAAGATAAATGAGTTAGAGACCAAATATAAGTTGCTAAGTTTAGAAATTACCCATAAAAGAAAATTTGAGAAATCTAAATTCTATAAAAATGAATTAGCATATACAGGTGGGAATTCGAAGAAATTCTGGAAAGTAGTAAATAAATTAATCAGAGCTAAAAGTGAATCTAAAATCGGCCCTATAGTCACTGTACGAGAGGAAATACAGGACGATCAACTGAAAGCAGAAGCATTCAACGACTATTTTGCTAGTATCCCCTCTACGCTTAAGAAAAATATGGATCTGGTAGGGGATTTGGAAATGGGCATCGGCATTGTACCTTGGTATGATCGGAATATGAACATCGGAGAAGTAACAGTTGCCGAGGTCGAAGAAATAATATCAACATTAGACGAAAAAAAAAGTAGTGGAGCGGATGATGTTACTGCCAAGGAACTCAAGCAGATACCAAGAGACATCGCTCCAGTACTTTCCCACTTGTTTAACCTATCTATTCGTTTAGGGATTTTCCCCGAAAAGCTCAAGTATGCAATCATAGTCCCAATCTTCAAGTCTGGTAGTAAAAAGGAGACCAATAATTATCGACCAATAAGCATTTTATCATTACTGGCTAAGATATTTGAGAAAATAACGAAACACAAGTTAGTAGGCTTTCTCAATTCAAATAATTTTTTTTCGAGTTGTCAGTATGGGTTCCGGGAGGGCCATTCAACGGATCGAGCTTTAAAAGACCATATAGATAGTATTGTGGAGGCACTTGATATGGGTAGGCGAATCGGTGCAATCTACTTGGACCTTACTAAAGCATTTGACTTGGTGGAAATAGATATTTTGTTGTCGAAAATGGTCAATACTGGGATTCGGGGAAGTCTACTGCATTGGTTTAGGTCATACCTAACTGGAAGAAAGTAGGTGACTAAGGTGAATGGAGTAATGAGCTCCAGCAGAGATATGCATGTGGGATTGCCACAGGGAACGTCACTATCGCCGATTCTGTTTTTGATTTACCTAAATGATTTGTGTGAGCAAAATATATCAATGGCGAATGGTTTCTTTTTCGCTGACGATGGCTCTTTGCTTTTTTCTGTTAGAGGTTCGGAGGATGCGTTGGTTCAGGCAATGGAAAGCGGATTGAGAATTGTTAATAAATGGTTCATAAAAAATAAACTTATTTTAAATCATTCAAAAACTAAGCTATTGGTGTACAGATACTCCTCCCTCCACCTGTCGCAGCAGCTTTCTGTAAAAATTCATAAAATAAAGTGTTTATCTCCCGATTGTGAATGTCCATCGGTTAAGGAGGAGTCAACCGCTAAGTACTTGGGAGTCCATATGGACAATAGGTTAAATTGGGAGACTCACATCAACCACCTTCGAAAAAATCTTAATAAAATAAATTACTCATTGCGTTTTTTGGCACCCATTACAAATATTGAAACCCGATCCAGAATCTTAAAAACAATTTATATTCCCAAATTATGTTACGGAATCATTCATTTTGGAGGAACATTTACAGCTAATATTAAACTATTACATTCAACTTTTAACCGTACCATCAACCTGGTATACCCAGGGAAACGCATAACCCTTAGCGAAAAACTAAAAGAGATGAAGTGCTTAAGCCTGCAACACCAATATTACAATGCCGCATTTTTGTATGTTGTCAAGCATTTCTCGCATTTTGACCTCAAGATCTATGACCGAACCATCCGTGCGACACGAAGATCATTTCATGTCGAAATCAAAACAAGAAACTTTAAACATAAACATAGTCGGCACCAATCCTCTTACCTACTACCTAAAATTTATAATATGCTAATCAGCAAGATTTACCCCACATCATACAATCATGTTTGTGATAAGTATGAAAAAACTAAAAAGAAATGCAAAGAATATTTTTTTATGCATATCAATGAAGTATTAGCCTTGAATTCAACGTGAATTATTTATTGTACTATTTATATTTATGTATGTAAATCATAACTAAACAAAAAATGTAATTATTGTATTATCCATATTATCTAAGCCTATTTAAATCATTATAGTTAACAGCGTTTGAGTTATAAATGTCATTAAGATACATGAAAAGTATTCACTTTATTTGTAAATTGTTAAATGTAACACACATCATGCCCGCGCGACTTCCTTGAAAGTCTTGGGCAGTTGCTGTAAATTGTATATATATTGAGAAATAAAGATGATAATAAATCTGTAAATCTGTGTGTGTGTGTGTGTGTGTGTGTGTGTGTGTGTGTGTGTGTGTGTGTGTGTGTGTGTGTGTGTGTGTGTGTGTGTGTGTGTGTGTGTGTGTCCGCCATGTAACAAGTCTAATTTTACAATTTCCATCAGATTTTGATATCATTTTCAGGAATTGTGCGGGTTAGAGTGTAGATGGTTTCCTATCAGTTTCATTGTTCCTAAATCAATACTTCTCTCTGCGAATAAGCAATAGTGTATTCCATCAAGCCCTAGTCGCCTGAACTCTCCCAAATTTAGCGGGCATGAGCATTACATATTAATTTCAAGATGATCGTAATATCGTCGCTCCTGCGCGCGAAAGTGAAATTCTTGTAACAAGCGTAATTTTCACAGTTTTTATCCAATTTATCCGATTTTTACTCGACCTGGGAGGTTGAAGATTTTTTGCAATGATCTCAGTCGGCTGATTGCTTTATATATGTACCTATTCCTAAAATGAGACAACCATGTCAAAATAAGAATATTACCACTTGTGGTCGTTTATGTTAGCTGTAAATCGCTTTAAGATCAGGTCTTGTAAATCTTCGTTGACGGTGGTTTTATCAATTACACGGATAATTTATACTAACATCTCAAGTCACTTCAAATTAAAAAAAAATAAATTCTCCAAGTTGACTGTTATATTTTTCTGCTCAAGAAACCCGAAGCATCGGAGCTAACTGGTCGGATACATCCGATGCCCTAATGACTCTTACATCAGGGGCTCAACAGCGTCTCTGCCCCTTTCCAGCTCAAGAGTCCTATTAAAACTTCCAAGCTTCCCCACTTTGACCACAAGGGCTTCCGCACAACTCCGATCAAACGGTCTCCTTCATCCTCGAACCAGACTTATACCGACTTCAATTTGAGGATATACTGCGGGCCTCAAGTGGACGCCACTAAACCGACGGAAGTTAGACTTAGTTGAAGTGGATATTAATTAACTCGCATCGATATGACGTCAAATGCATGTTTCTAATAATATTCATACAAGCATATTCAGTCGAAGAGACCCCATTGTAGAACTGAAACTTTTTACCAGAACTTGATGTTGTTATGTATCGTTATGTACTCAAACCGAGCGTAAGGAAAGAAACTAGGAGCCGATCGTCAACCGGTCGACAGTTAACGTTCCCAACGACCTCTCTTAACTACGTAATCACTCGGCATTTATTTGTAAACAAACACAGGACATTAAACTGGAAACAAATGTATACATACTAAGTACTCATACTAATTTATGTTCTACGAAGATGGGCTGATTTAGTTTTTGTCTGAGATGTAATTTTCGTTTATTATTTTCAATAATGAACCTTCGTAATCGACCAAGAAAAAAATTTTTTTTTTTAACACCCCCTGAAAACTTTTTGGTTTACGTTTCAAGATGCGTAGAATCCAAAAATTGAATTAAAAAAATCCGTCCGCCCGCCGTCCGTGGCTTTTCTTTGAAAATAGTAGTTACGTATATGAAACGTGTTTTAAAAATCACATTTGTGGTCTAGATGGTCCTAAAAGTTCGGCATCAGTTTTTATCAACCTTAAAGGGTTGTATTAAAGGGTCAAACGTTCAAAAAATCGAAATCTTGGAAACTTTCTAAGTAACAGTAATAAAGTTTTGCTTGTCAATGATAAATTCAATCCCAAAGAATCGATTAAAACCACCCGCAACGCTGTACGTTGAATAGTTCGCTTCCCTTAAGGGCTTGATCATACGTTTAAATTATGTGTTATAAGTTCTTAAACAACCCATTCATCATTAGTTTCATACTTATCATGATAAAAGAAACATTTGCGCACAATTGAACGTGAATTACTGTTAGTTGAATTGTTCGCCCGTTGTTTCCTTGATTTCAAGTGTTCCGTGGAATCAATATAAGTAATGAGTGGGGAATTTTACCTTAGATGATTTGTCTGAGGATCATCTTGTTCCTAGTGGGTAGATGTTCAAATGGCTACATGTATCTGGCACTTAAGATTGAAAATATTTTTGAAAATTAGCGGTAGGTACTTCTAAATTGCACAAAATAATAACGACTTGTCTAAGTGGGTAATAAGTATATGCAACAATACAATAGGTACTTCAAACTAGAATGAAAAATTGAATAATTATAGTCTCAATTGATAGTTTTTTCATTGCATGTATATGCGTTCATGTATATTTGGCTACAAAAATGACGAATGTGGAGATTTCGTTTTTAAATGTTCAATGTACACAGCTATCTCCAGGGATTCAAATAAGCATGGAAACCATCTTTATTTGCTCAATAACTTTAATTAAGTGTTTGACAGAATCAAATGAAATATTTTTACACAATGCTGTCATTTTCAAATCAGATTTTATTTAACATTTCGTGGGGTTGGTGGTAAAAGTGATCAAGTCCATTTGGCAAAAGTGTTCAGGAGAGCCTGTTGAAGTTTTCCAACACACGGACTGATGGAAAAATGCGGATTGTGAGCTTAAAATCAGGTCAAACCAATTAATTTCATGTTATGTGAGCTCAGTAATACCTTTGTTATGTGAAAGTAGTACGGAACCTTATACAAAATAAACTTACTTTTAATAGTCCCCGATTTTCAGTGAAAATTGTAAGTTGAGTACTTTTACCTGAATAAAAACTGTTATGACTTGGACAAGATCACTACAACAAAACTTCAAATTCACAGTAAATTTTACCAGTATTATAATTTTCAGGTGTTCAACCCTTCAATATCAATCCCTCGGGATACTAACAATCAAGAAATAACAAATTTTCATTAGATTATCCCTTACAACTGACATTTGACTGACTTTACTTGTAAGCTAAAGTATTTTTACAACCACATTATGTAGGAGTAAAGACGATCAAATGACAGTTGACATTTTTTACTTGTAATGTGTTGGTACTTACAATCAGTTGCTGTACATGTAAATCTAGTTAAATGCCATTTGATCATATGTGATCCACTGGTTCATTCAGGTAAAAATAATTTCGTTTGGTTTTTGACATTTGTCGTCATAAGTTCTTTTGTTTTTAAATTCTCAGCTGTAGATATTGTTTTATAGTATCCGGAGAGACAAAAACCTTATTTTCTAAAAAAAATGCACTTGATCACTTTCACCACCAACCCCACGATTTATAAGTTGATATATCATGTTATTGGGTTTTTTATGGGTTATTAATAATATCTATCTCTGAACCTGAATCCGATAGTGAAACGGAATGGAAAGAAGTCGAAAGTGGGATTGTGTACTACAATGCCAAAATAAACCTTACCAGCGAAAAAAACAAACCTGTAAAGTCACCTGGTAAGGCACACAAATGACCAAGCGATCGAGACGCCCTCTCCTGTTTGTACCTTTTAAGGCTGGTGTTTGCTGAACGGCGGGATCCCACTCCCTCGTACTAAGGCCTCTGGGGGCCCCTCTGCGCAAACAAGGAGCAAAACCTCTTATTGGACGCAAACATCGGAAAGGGTCCCGTCCCTTTTGCAGTGGCTCGTTCTCCTCATATTTCATTTTTGAGGACGTCACCAAAGCTCCAGTGTACCTACTTTGAAAGTCGTTTTTCCGCAAAAACCTCTCTTACCTATACCACTTACTTCTCAACCGATACTAATAAATTCAACCCCGCCTCTTCAAGAAAACATATATGGTTATGGATATGTTTTATAGAAATCAATGGCATTTTAATATGATCGTATAGTTAGCAAAGAAGAACCAGGATAGCTGAAACCACAATTGAAGGTTCAGGTCACGTTTCGTTTAAAAACAGAGTTGGGCCGATTCGGAATTCACTCATATTTCGCGTTTCAAGGCTTTCTGAATGAAAAACTGGTGACTTCCCTCGGCACTCTTCCTTCCTTGTAGTCAAGTCTCTTGCTGAACATATTTTCTTGTAGTTTACCTACTCTTCCTACTCTAGGTATTAGAGATGAGTCGATACCAAAATTTATCGATTTCCGATAAAGATACCGATACCTAAAAAATCGATTCCCGATTCTCGATACCGATAGCATCGGCGCATAATACCTAACTTACCTGTAGATGAAAAACAAAAATTCCTCTTGAACTAGTAATATATTCAAATTTTTTCGTACAACATATAACTTATACTTACAAAAAATTGATCCCAATATATTTGCAAATGAGGTAATTTTTAAATAAAAACAAAACGTGGATAATAAAACCTTTATTCTCCATCTGTTCTACTTAAGGTTTTTGTTTAAAAATACCAGCATTTTAATTCTGTCTGGGTCCAGACGATTAAGTTATAATTGTAAGTTGTGTTTTGGACAATTTATGTTTCGCAACTTCTAACTTCACACAACGGTTGCACGGTACAACCATCTTCGTTGTTAGATGGTTGCAATAGTACCGTAGTGTAATAAAACGCCCATCCCCGGGCGGTATCGGTATCGGCTTTAGGCGATCGATTCTCGATACCGATACCAATGCCTAAGAATCGGTGGTATCGAGAATCAGTATCGGGAATCGACTCATCCCTACTAGGTATAAAAATAAAATTCTCTATGTCTCAAAGCAATAAGTTGAGCGCAAGGTCTAGAAATCAAATGAACAACAGGCATTAATCGCTTATAAATAAAATAAGCTGATAATAAAATTCTCGCAATGTTAGGTAAGGGGTAAGCTGATCCAAAGTTACACAAGACTTCAGTCCCAGATATCAGTTCTCACACGTTCACAGTTTGTGATTTATATCTTGCTATGATTGAAAGGAAGAGGATACATGTTTTGATTGTTACATGTAGATATTTTAGAACTTGAATTGGTTCTCTCTAATAGTTTCTAGACTGTAAGAATATATGGGGTATGTCTCACGAGTTATGGACCATCGGCGTATCTTAGTCAATATACGAGTCAATAAATAATTTATAAAAAGATACCTCCCATAATTTTTCACGAAAAATTCAACCATGTCGATTTGGCGCACCACGCAATTGGGCAACCATGCGCAACTTTTTTTTTCCAATTTCAAATATTTATTTTTTATTGCAGATTTCAATTCTACTGAAAAAAAGGAAAAAAAACGACCCATAACTTGAATTTAAGAGCGCGAAAACGAGCACAATCAGGCGCAAATAGAGCACAAATTGTCTGGTATCTTGTTTTTGGAGATATTCAACTATCACGTATGATACATAATTTGGGGGTATTTTTACTTGCTTAGTTACATGTTACATGTTCATTTATTTATCTGACTGAATACGAAATTGGAAAAAACACCGAAGAAAAAAGGATCAATACGCTCTGCCCTGGGTCAAAATGAGTGCGAAAACGCATGATTCTCACCGTTTTTCACTGCACGGCTGCGCGATTGCGTGAAGCCCGAAAATGGCATGGTTGGATTCCTTGCAATAAATTATGGAAGATACAATTTTTTGGTATTTTTAACTCGTGAGACACCCAGTATACCAGTGGTCTGATTGCTGATTGGAAGGCACTATAATTAAAAATTAATAAACCTTTGCGTAATAGTTTATATACTAGTATATATATATATATATATATATATATATATATATATATATATATATATATATATATATATATATATATATATATATATATATATATATATTCATTATCTATTACATGGGTTAGTTTTATTGCCCATCGAGTTCTAACAGCTTAGAACCCAAATCCATACCTGTTATAGGGCCACTCAAGGTAACGAAAATCCTTTATTAGAAAACGGGAGCCTCCATAAAACGTATTTTATTCTTGGATCTTGTATTTTGCTACAACATATACGTTTGAGATACGAAAAGTCAAATTAGATCCTAAATGTCATGAAATCTTGAGTTGGTAATTATTCTGTATGTACCTATCCATTATATTTGACCGAAAAAAAGAGGGTACTAAGATTCTGACACGAAAATAAAGGAATGGAATTTTTCATCGGTTCCCCACCCGAGTGGGAACACATCGGAACTCCAAGTACAATAATCTCAAATCATTTTATTCGCATAAATTCAGTTATGAGTTAGCACTTTTTAAAATTATTATTATCATTTTTTTCGGTTACTCACCAGTACCGTCAGGACACTCCTCTAAAACTGGCTTCAGGACACCCTTCAAAAGTATCATACTGAGATATTTATGTCGAACTAATCTGAATGTTAACTGAGGCATTGACTCTTTGATGTTACGTGTCGAGGCTACAGATCTAAGCAAAAAACTGATCTCTCTAAGAGTTGTTGTTGACAAACTTACACTAGTTTTGAGTAAATTGTTTCTTTCGATGGTTTTCACCTGACCAAATTTCGGTATGTTTCCACAGGTAAGTGAAAACTCATCAAGAATTAATTTGATCATTCCAATTAGCTGATGTTTGATTCCATATTTTTGAAGTCTATCCCAACCATTCAGTTTTGACTAGTGTACCACTCCATGAAGAAACTCTTCAAACAGTCTTAAGTTAACATTTTCGATGAGTTTACTTTCGATGAGTTTGTAGAGACCCGAATAGATCGTAAAATGTCTATTTATTTAATTGTAGTTCTGTGTGCGTGGTGTATGTGTAAAATTCTAGTGTTCTTCTAGAGGGAACCAGTTGAGGAATTGCGATTGAATCGCGGTGTTTTTTAGGAACGATCACTGATACTGTACATCCGTCACTATCTAGTGATGATACTGAAATATAATCGTTCACGGATTGATAAGCTATTTTATTTATCGTCCGCCAATGCTTAGAAATGTGACGATTCTCAGAGTACCCTATTGAATAATTCATTCTTATCCGTTGTAACGCAACAAAGTCAGTATCCGCCCTTAGGGTAAGCCCGCGGCCCATTGTTGAAGCATTCAGACTCATATTCGTCACGGACATGGTGGACGAGTTGCTTGGCGATTACCCGCTCAAGAGACGTCCGTTTGTCGGAGGACTGTCACATTCAGGGTCGTTCATTGGAACTGATTTATCGACGGGAACGTCAAATGAGTCAAAAGCCGCATCAGGAAGCGATTTGGAATGAGTACGAGCAGGGGCTCCCAACCGTTTATGAGGGATTTTCGTAATTCATGCACTGAACCCCACCAAGGTAAGTCTCTTTCGACACTAATGCGAGTATTTTGTTCAGTCCCCCCCATGCATTTTGTTTTCATTACCGCTCGAAATATATTTCAGTAAGAACCACTAAACATCCGATTATAAAATGATCTTGTACCCACAGACGAAATTCCTTAAATATTGAACTCGGAAGATAGAGGAATCGGGTTGTTCAACCGTCAGTATTGTGACAGAGTTCCCGTCATAGAGTTCCCGTCGGGGTTCAACGGGATACGCTGTCGTCGCCCCGTTGGTGAACAACAGGCGTCGCACGCCTTTTTCTCGTGTTTTTGAGAAGCTGAGTTTGGCGTTGGATGGGTGATCCAGGTCCCTGGAAACCAATCTACTCCGAACATAGCTCATTAATGCTATTAGTAGGAGTGGTATCTCTCTGACGGGATACTGTCATTCTCCTCTACCTTTTTATCGAGGTATTTAGGCCCCCATTGCACCTCTGGGGGGGTACCTAGATCCCTGATAGTATGATTAACGAACCAATGACCATAAATATTCGGAATCAACTATTTAGTTTTAATTACTACAATACCATTCAAAAAATGAATATCCAGTGCAACAGTAGCACCCCTCTCGCACTCTCTTATTTTCCCCTCTCTTTTCACCCGCTTCCCCGTATGCTAATTCTTTTCAATATTTTTATTCTTAATAATGGTACTGCTTCAAAGTTTACCTACTGGTAGCATATGTATTTTGATTATTCCGATTACCTACGAATTCTACCGTTATTGCGTCCGCTAACTTTTTTAACCGGAATAACTATGCGAAAATTCGAATAACTACAGATTTTGCGGGTTGATGGTAAGACGGTTTCCTACGATTCCCTTATACACCGAATTCATAGTATTTTGAGCGCATGGGTAATCGTGAAACCCTTGTGGGTCACACTCATAAATTCGACAGTTTCCTTTCAATTTCGATGAAATTATTAGAGAGTGAGATGGACAGGGTATCAAAGTTGACCTATGAACTTTGGCGCTGCCAAATCGAAGTGCCTCAGCATCTCTTCCAACAAAACGTGAAGGGTTCAATTGGACGATAAAAATATTTTCATTAAACAGGATCTCGAAATGATCTGAAAAAAGGATAGTATTCGTTTTTGATATTGATGGATTTAATTTCAATGAATCGAATGAGGCTTTACGTCTATCCGTTTGCTCTCTTTGTAAATTATCTTTGGCTTAAAAAAAAAAAAAAAAAAAAAAAAGGTCAACTTGAGCGAGAATGAGAATACTTAAATAATAGATAATAAATGATAATAAATAAATAATGAAACTAGTTAAAATCTCTTATCAAATTACAACTAGCAAAAAAACGAATCTATTATTATTTATTTGTGTTTTTCAAGTTTATTTCATCACTGTTCACCTATTTAAACGGATTGGTGAGTCGTGGTACCTACATCTTATAGATGGATATAATGGATTGCTAATAATAACACATCTATAAAATAGTAGAACACAATGCAAAACATCTACCAATCAAAATCTGCACAGGTCATAATAAAAACAATTAATTGTATTAAATACAAAAACTATTGTGTTATAAATAAGTTATTAATATTGTCAAGTTCCCGGTCTGGAAGATATCGCTTGGACCTCATTCCGCAGAGGGAGAATGGAATGGTAGGCAATTTTTATGGCTTTGCATTTCGGGCTATTTTCGTGGTTCACGAGCCGGTGAATAGCAGCCTTCATCAGTTGGTCGACCCAGTGAGTTGAGCGATTGTAGTCGAATAGTTTTCGTCCCGAATAATAGTTTATGCCTCCTACAGCTTCGAATAAGAAAACATCTAAAATGTAGAGTGATGACAGAGTCAGAAGATCCTCCTGAGCTAAAACGCTCCTACTAAAAGATACTGAACATATTCCACTCATTGTGCGCTTCTGAATTTCGTTTGAAAAAATCGATTTTTAGGTGAAAAATATTCATAATTTACTAAAATTTTGTAGTTTTTGAGTAGTGCTGCCTGTCTTAAAATTGTCTTTGTTATCTCGTCACGCGACTGTCCCCTCACTTTTATTCAGGGCTTGGATGGCCTCAATAATCAACATAATTAAATGCCTAATTTAATTTAATCTACAGCTTTTCTTTGAAAATTTGCTCTATCAGCCATGCTGCATGACTGAGTACTTTTAGATTTGTTAGATATTGTTAAAAAATTATATGGACCGCCAAAGTGGATAGAGATGGATGGACGTGATTGTGACAGTAAATATGAACGTATCTCAACCATATCTAGACGCCCCAAATAATACTTCCCAATTTGTGAACAAATACAAAAAGACTTGTCTCATTTTTTCACTTTTAAAAATGATAAATCGGGAAGGTTGGTTATATTTTGGATCCGTTTGGTTTTCTCTAAATAAAGGCTAGTGGTTTTTCCTACTTTTACGTTTCGTCAATGTATTATCATTTAATAATGATTAACAGGACGTTTCGATTTGTTTTCGTCACGTCATGAGCGTCAAGTCACGGTGGGGTTTTCTATTGATTTTCACGTACAACCAATGCGTTACTAGGGAAGTGTAACCTCCTTAGTTTTCATAGCAGGAAAATCGTTAGCCACTTTTTCGAATGCTCTCATTTTATCACAGCATCTCATAATCCCTAAGCCTCTGTAGTGTCAAGGAAAGCTGATTTATTACGCTCAGTTATAAACTAATATTGCTAAGTAACCATAATGAACTAATAATGAGTAAAATTAATCATTATTAAATGATCTCACTGTAGAACCGTAGGTCTACCGTCCGTTTTTTAAAGGAGATTTCCATCATATCTCGGTACCATTCAGATTAATTAGAATAATGCATTCGATGTACTTGTATTATTTCCATAAAACATATGTTACGAGATGCACGTTTCCATTTGTCAGGAACTATATTTATCGGGATGAACACAGCCTGTAACCATAAATGGACGTCATGCACCTCGGACGTTCCAGTAAAAGCCTCCCTGAATAATTCACGGTTTCACCTGACCGACCCGTTAACGGATGACAACATTAACAGGAGCGGCGTCCGGGGTTAGGACGGGAGTGCAATCAGTATAGGCTCGCGCGCCTTTGGGATTCCCCGTTCCCGGTGGTATACGAACCCCTCCTGAATCACATGGCGAAACAATGTTCCCTCGGAAACAAACGGGCTCCGTCCTCATATCACATTCGGGGGCGCCCCCACCCATCTCTAGGCTGCTCCTAAAACCGCTTTAATCAACCAAGCCCGAAATTGAATAATCAATTATCGAGCGGGCGATCTATTATTTACGCGGTCGATTCCCGATGTCGGTGGCTGTCTGTTTGTTCCAATGTTCCGATTGATTTGGTTCGTCCCTTTCGCCGTCCCAGCTTTGAAAGTCAAACTCAAAGCCCACGTCTCTCATAATGGTGTTCATTGATAAACTACGATTGCGAGCGAATGACTATGAACGAATAGTCAACCAAAGGATCATTAAATCTGTTGTCTGGCAAGGAAGAGTTATCTTCCGAACGGGTTTGTGATGTTGACATGCATTTCATTTTTAAAACCGCCTTCATACGACTTTGTATTGTTATCATGTGACATGGCTTATCTATTTGACGTTGAGAAGTACAATTAATTTTATACAGATTCCTAATTTCAAATATTTAGGATTTCAAAGAACATTTGCACTGAAGGAGAAAAACACACACACACACTTTGGACTCAGGTGGACCCGAGCACATGTGGGAACTGAAGGAAATGAGCAGGCAGATCAGCGAGCGAAGGAAGCTGCATTAGGACATGGCTTCCAGGTGGAATACTCCCTGATCCCAAAATCAAGGGTTGTGCTTGATCAGAGGACTCGGGGGGTGGAGGAATGGGAACTGATGTGGTAGGCAACTACTGATGGAGCGTTTACAAAATAGTTTTTCCCACTGTTTCTGATCGGTTTCGTGAAAAACAAATCATTGAACGCTTGCATACGAGTCTGCAACACATTGGGACATTTTATGTCTTTAGTTGAAGACAAGTATGTGTCGCAGACTCGTATGCAAGCTCTACGAGCCACTCATCTGATCCGGACCCTGGGCATCGTCACGTAAATGTGCTAAAGAGGCTACATACGAAATTACAGCTTCCTAGAGTGTAAAACATAGAAATTAGCTTCAAGAGCCACTCATCTGATCCGGACCCTGGGCATCGTCAAGTAAATGTCCTAAAGAGGCTACATACGAAATTACAGCTTCCTAGAGTGTAAAGTATAGAAATTACCAATTAAAATGATTTAGCCACCGCTTCACAAATCAAACCGTTCTCGCAATATTTGGATCACCTGCTATGAATCAAATCATCGAAACACCAGCTCAATGAAATCATCAGAAATTAACAAGCGGTGGCAATCATGTTCACAATATCAATTATTGAGAATGTTCACCTGAGTGTACACAATTATTCAAATAACCTTGCTCATAACTAAGCATGTTGGCCACGCACTTCGCAGTAGTTAACATAATATGGTTGGATAAATCGAGAGCTTTCGAACGAATGGTCAACGAATTTTGTGGGATGAAAAACGACGAAGTATCATTTCCCTAGCAACGACTCGGTTGTGAGTGGAAATCATCAAAATATTTTCGTGAGCAATTTTCCGTGACGTTTTTTTAGTTGATGTGCCATAGCAAAGACATAAAATGTCAAAATTTTGTCGACGCCACCCAGGCTACAATTCTCAACCGAATTTCGTGATTCTTGTTTTGTTCCTTTAGGAATTCGATAAAGTTTTGGAATGTATGTCAGAAATTTTATGTTTCATCATGGGAGGGGGTGAATGGAGGTGGTAAAATTAATAAATCGTGGTGTTTTAACAATTCTCGTCCAATTTTTCGTGTTTTTTTTTTTTTTTTTTTTCAACTAATAATTCGGTCTAGTTTTGGATCGCATATCAGGAATTTTAAATTTAATCATGAAAGGGGTGAATGGAGTGAGTAATAAATCATGATGTTTTAAATAATATCGTCAGATTTTCTTGATTCTTTTTTTGTTCAACTAGAAATTGGGTCTAGTTTCGGAAGGTATATCAAGAGTTTCAAATTTCATCATGGAAGAGGGTGAATGGAGGGGTTAATAGTAATAAATCGTGATATTTTAACTATTCTCGTCTGATTTTCGTGATCATTCTTTTTATATCAAATTATCAATTCGGTCTAGTTTTGGAAATCATGTACGTTTGGAAAGCTTGAATTTTGGCGCATGAACGGAATTTTAGTCTCAATCATAAAGAGATTTATCGTCTGGAAGGACATACATACATACATACATACATACATGTATACATATGAAAAAGCGCAAACTTCAGGAATTGTTCCAGAATGCCTAAAGACGGATTTCAATGAAGAAACCTTTCAAAAATTTTGATTTTAAAAATTTCCGAGCCATTGAAATTGCTCCATTTTCCACGAAAATTTGCTAAAACTATAATTCTGAATTCATAAATACAAAAAAAAACTTCTCTTACATGTCTGCTGCAAACAGCACGCTTCTCGTTTGAGTGAGTATTATACGGTTTTGCGTTCAGTTTTCCCTTAGCCTGAAAATTCACCTAGCAGACATTCGCTGCAACTTGATATAAACTACAGTATTGGGTCGGGTGATTTAAATAAGACTTAAGTTCTACAAGTTTATTTCAGGAACAAGATATATAGTTATATTCCGGATGCTACGCCATTCAGTCAGAATGTCACACATTGAACTACGTCCAAGGCTTGGAACACTTCTACCTATTCATATTTCACGAATAATACAATTTGAAATGTGAATATAATGTTATACTTTTCACAGCTCCGTAGAAAGATGAATCACTTACAACAATAACCTAGAGGAAGTCTGCTTGAAAAAATGAAGTTTCTCAAGTTCCCTCTCTACCTTGGAAATGAGAAAAGTTCCAGATTCTATGCATTCAGTGTCGAAGAAATGTAGAGTATCATTAAAGCCCTCAAACGTATTTGAGTTTTTCTAGATACATTTTGATTATATCACATAAGAGTTTAAAATATATTATAATAGTTAAGGATTAGAAGATATGGCTCAATAGGTTGAGGTATTTTATTCTGAAGGAATAAATAATATCATCGATCAAGTAGCTAGGTACTTGCCCTTCCAGCCCCTAAATTTGTGGAATAGAGTTGGAAATTTAATTTCCATGCTGGAGCCAGAAGTAAACCTTCTTAATTCGAAGACACCTCCCTCCAGGTTACTGTTGCAGCTCTAGCTAAATCCTTCTATGAAACTAAGATAAGTGCAACAATTGTATTCCCATTTCAAAGGCACATAGCTATTTTTAGTGGAAGGGTGAACAATTTCGGTCTCACAATTTAGTCTATCCAAGTAGTATTTTTTTTTTTTTGCGAATTTTCAAAGAAAAAATGAACTATTTAGATACTTCAAAATTTAAAAAGTGGAAGGGAGGGGGTGGGGACCCCCTATTCAAGTTCGTTTCGTGCATCAAAGAACATCATCCTATATTTTAACGTCGCATATATATAAATATTTATTTATTTATATAATTATTCAATCATTTTATATGCTTGTAGGGTGTGTTTCCAGACGATAGCTCCCACAAGATACGGCATAACAAAATCATTCCGTCTTGGCAAAAGACAGGTCATGTTAGTTGGGCAGACCGATCTCTCCAGAATTTCAGGTTCGAATTTACAATTTAGAGACCCAAAAGAATGCAAAACTTTTTTTTTTTTTGGATTTAGTTTTAATAATATGGCGGTGGAGTGTCACAGTCAAAGTATTTTTTAGTGCTGGGTCGATTGCGACCACTCCCAGATCTCTATAATTCCTACATAAGTGAGAAAAATCGATATTTAGGTGAAAAATGCCCATATTTGATCAAATTTGTGAGTTCGGCTGCCTGTCTTAAATTTTTCTTTGCGATCTCGTCACACGGCTGTCCCCTCAGTTTTATTCACAACTTTTCTTTGAAAGTTTGCTCTATTAGCTATGCTACAGGACTGAGTATAGGTACTTAATTCTTAACAAATGGGTTCTTGTAAAAGCTTTTCCCACACTAAAACATCTTACTTTTAAATAAATCTGGTAGAAAGAAGTTTCTCCACAAGTAGTAGTAACTGAAGGCGACTGGGTGTAGCCACTTTGAGTTAGTACACGACGAGCCAACAGAAGGCAGCTGCAAGCGAGTACACAAATCGGACATCAAAGCTGACTCACCACCTTGCCATGATAGCGCACCGGCTCTGCGTTGCGGTAGCACCTGGTTAATTGAATGGGGTACTTGTTGACAACGTCCCTTACAAAGTGCACTATACCTGACTACCAGAGGGTAAATATTGAAGAGGGAGGACCTGGGAAGCTGTGAACACGATGTTCAAGATGAAGGAATCAAGTTTCCCATCAACCGATGAAATGACTGGAGATATACCCTATAGAAAGAGAGTTGATTTTTTATTTATAAACGACGACAGGCGGCGATATTAATATGATTAAACCAATGCGTCATAACTGTATAACTGTTCCCTGTATATCTACTACTTGCTGCAAAGTAATAAATTAATTTGAAAGTACAAAAGATCATACGAAACAGTTGATTGATAACTAGAAGGATCATTAGAATCTAAGAGTGAATAGTTAATTTCGTATTGAGAACACCTGGGTAATGAGCCTACTATACTAATCGAAGTGTTTCTTCCTTTAGTTATTGATTCAAGAGCTTACGGTTGAATTTACAAGCCAAGTAGAGGTGAAGGTGTTCGTGAGGTTTCTTAGAGATGAAGCATAATAGTCGAGAGTGACATAAAACACGAATTTTATAGTTGAGAGAAAGGTCTTCTATTAAAGGAAAATGAAGCACATTTTCATGATGAAACCTGGGAATTATGGTTAATAATCACTTGTTTCTTAACCTGTTTGGAAAACAATGGATTATGCAGACGAAATCGTTGAGAGTATTATATACACGTTACTCATTTTAGTTTCCAAATTATCTACTCTATCGTTGTAGTATTGGCGAGACGACCTTGCACTTTACGTACTTTATGAGAGCAAACGCTAGTAATCTCTGAAAATTTGACGAATCAATAGGTATCCATTGACATAGAAACATGTGGAGAACAAATTTAATTATTAAGCATCTAAGTTGAATGCGCAAGTACCCAAGTAGTATTGTATTTCATATTTTTTCTGGAGAAGACAAATACTATCCGTTGCCAGGAGTTCTAATTGAAATAATTTAACCTTTTCACGTGCCTATAAGTTCTCGGGCGATACTGTGATTTCCAAAATTAATGAGACAAATGCCGGCTTACAACTCGACAGGAAGGGAACCCTAAGAAGAGCTCCTTTTACTTTTCCGTATAAAGTTGTATTAATACAAAATAGAGTTGATTAAGTGCTCCAACTTCCTGCGGCCCTCTCGTTTTCCAACGTGATTAAAAGCTTTTAACGGCCTTCCGAAATCCACCTCAAGCCTTCCCTCCCTGAAATTCGAAAGTTATAGCCCTGCAAAACAATAACTGCACGAAGAAAGGAAGATAATCAAGTTTGTATTGAGAGAGAAACTGTAATTTCAGTATAATTGCTCTCACTCCCCCCACCCAAATTTGACTCTTTGGAATTCCCATAACTTCACCACCATTTTCTCGAAACTTTTGGTTTCCAATAAGGGTTTTTCTGAAACGAGAGCAAGAGGAATAGAGAGGGAGAGAGAGATAGGGAGAGAGGAAGTGTTTCCAATGCTAACGTTAGACTTATTGCTAGATGATTGGATTTACCATGACTTTCATTTATGAAGAGGGAATCGGAAAAAAGATCGAAATGATAATAATCATACGATACTACCTGAGGGGAAACGGGTAAGATTGCTGCAAAGAAATTGTGGTTGCGTTCAGCTAAGTGATTCTCGCTAATATGAAAATTTGAGAATTGATGATCGTGTTGATCCATGGCTTACATATAAATCCTTGTAAACTCATATATTGACTGCATTTTAACATGGAAAGGAAGGAGCAAAGTATGAGTACTGATGGGTACTGTCCGAAAAAGGAAAGGTAGCAGAACCGGACGGGTAGAGCTTTTGAGTTTATCGTCTCGAGAATCAATGGGTACTTTCCGACTATGGATGATTCAGAACTAAGTAGACACCGTTTCAGGTTAGGCCAGAAGCCAGAAGGTGAGGTAAAGACGTAACCTGAAGGGTTGGATACATGAGTCACTTGAGTCAGTCGCTTTCGTTTATTGGTAAACACTACACAATATATAGGTATGTTCGTTCAGGAAAGAAAATATTTTTTAGTTTTTGGATTAGCAATGAGTTTGTGGCAATGTTAACAGATGGGAAATCCAACAATAACAAAATATATATATTAGCTATCATCAACGTAAGTAGGTACTTTTCAAAACCATAAATTAAATAAAGACTTTTGTTTAGTGACGATTATATGGCACCATCTAGATCTCTGGGGTTTAAATACGGATAAATAATTTTCCACATAAATGTTAGGTATGTTGATGATGAGTCAAAAAATGTTTCACCGTCGATTACATGAATCTATCCATGTAACCAAACTGATATTTGCTATTGATTGGCAAAACTTATTCGATTGTACGGCAACACCTATGTGAGCATCTCCCACAGACATTTTTTCAACATCATTATGATTAATATTTCGCCTCCTGGTCAGCAGACCCACTAGTAATGGACAAACATGGAACCTTCACATTTGTGAAACCTACCAATAATAGACGGACAGGCAGACGGAATCACGCGCTTGGAAGCCTCTCAAAACAAAGTTCGATTACGCTAAAAACACATTTTAAACTACTGCATTAACCCCCAGATAACACTAGGGGCAAGTATCGAGACTGCACCGTGATACATTATGTCATATCCTGGTTACTACTACGCTTACTCTAGATAGGTTTACAGTAGAACCCAAGAGGATGGCTTAATATCCTTTGTTGTCCTGGAAAAAAGAACTCCAGAGTAAAGATCTTTTTATGAATTGATGAATGCACAGCATCTCGGGTGGTATCACGTGATTAATTGAAATGAAATATGTTTGAATCAGCCAAAATGTACCCTTTCATTCCCAAAGTTGTTGAAATATTGAAATTTTTGAGTGTTTCACTAGTTAAATTTTGCCCTTTGGAGTCGACTGAGGTTGATGTAGAAATTACAGGCACATTCTTAGCCGATGTATGATTCGTCAGCCATTTTTTAAAAACTGGTCCTGTAAATCAGAGGAAATCTAAGGATGGAATTTTTCTTCATCAAGTTTTGGAATCTCCTTTTCCCGAGACGTAGGCTATCAAATTTTGAGAAGGGGTCAATAATTTTTTTTTCTAATTCTATTACGAAGGTTCATCTTGGAATATGATAAACCGAAATGGTGCCATTCATCTTCACCATGTACGAGAAGGCCAGGAATTTGCATTACTGTGACCGCTGAGCGAAAGTTTGTCTAGTTGCAAATGGTTTCAGTGCAAAATTATTTACAAAAGGATTAAAACAGTGCACTTTATTGATTGAATTCTACCCAAATTATATTTTCTATTTCTCAATTATGTATTCTCTTGACGATCGTTCCATAATTGGTTTTCTGTATTGTCTCTCTACTTTGCCATTTTGGAACTCAAATGTTCATAAAATAATACGGCGTAAAAATCCACATTTGCGTTAAAATTACGGCATCAATTCATTCTTAATTATTTATCGTTTGTGTGGAGCGAGGCGCATTAGCTGTATTTGTACATTTATATTGCTCTGAATCGCAACTCTTCAGGTTCAGAACCATGTTTCTTGAGCCATTCAACCTGTAGTCAGAACCCCGTTCTAATTCTGCGATTAAAATCATCGTGAAAAGAGCCAACGGCATTGAAAGCTGGAGTTCCTTCAGTTCGATCTGAATAGCCAAGTATTTACTCGAAAGCTTTTACGTTCGTTTCTAATTGCTTGAGAAAACTCGAGGGAACCAATCAACTGAGCCCCCGCGTTCAAAAACTTTTATGATCAGGTGAGGAAAGACAAAAATAATTGTTGTTGACTTCACTGATAAGTTCCCCTCCAAGAATAAAAGAGTAGAGCAAGAAAGCTGGATTAAAAATAAATCCATTCGGCCGAATTTAATTGGTCAGAAAGTTTTGACGAAAATATGGATTTCTCGAAAAATACAACAACGGGTTTCTATGCAATCTCTAACAAAAAACTTTTAGCATGGTTCAGTTAATTCCATCTCTCAAGGAATTGGTTAACTTCAACAATGAAATCGGTCAATTAAGGGCCGGTTTTTCCAAAGTTTTCAATCTTAGGTTGGGCACTTCATTAATCCTTAGATTTGAATTCTTAAACTTTAGGTTTCTCATTATTAATTCATGATGAATTAAAGGTTATGGATATACGCTGAATAACAAATAAAAACTGATCAATAAAGGATTGATCATTGATATAATATTATGCTGATAATTACAATTTTGATTGGTAACAGGTATTATTGGTCAATGAATCCTTTTCTATCGGCTCTTTTCAACCGTTGCCCAATATCCACAGACCTATATATTTAAATTCTTCGGATCCGCTGAAATTAAAGGGGATTGATCAGCGAATATCGTCAATTAATTCATCGTGCATTCATTTGCATTTTTTTCCTCTAAAACACTATGTTGCAGAGCCACCAGAAGGTGTAAAATATACCTACCATTACGAAAAAGGTACCAAACCATTATTGTCAATGCCTAGTAAGTAGACCTACCTATAAATTAAAAATACCTATATTTTGTTAAATTCCAACAAAACTGGACTGGAATCTGTCTGGGGATTATTTTCCCGGTATTACTACTCCATGAGGGAAACCTTAGTGTAACCTCTGAGTTGGAACTATGAATTTTGTTCATTTTGTGGTGGCGTTGGGACGTTTTCCGTTTCTTCTGATTTTGGTAAGGAACCATGGTCTTATTCATAAAGGCTTAGCTCATTATTTATGTGTTTTTTTTTTCCAACGAATCTAAAGAGGCAAATAAACGTTAGAGCGACCATTTATTTCAAAAGACTTTCCAACCACTGGAACCTCGAAACGGCTTGTGGCCCAGAATTTGTATAGTCTATGGTTTCCGCCAGGAAAAGTATCCACAGCTGGTAATATAGGACAGTATCGTTTGTTAATAAGAAAAAGTTCCAGTCCTGCAGCATAATTGTATGAGCGAATTTTAGTAAATTATCGTTTTGTACTATAGTGGTAAATTGGTTTGAAATTTGAGCTTCTTGAGTGCAAGGAATTGTTGACTATTCATTTTATAGCAAAAGCCTATTCTAAATAATAATTTGATATTCAAAAAGAGGTTTTGACTTTTTAGATTTTTTTTGCAGTTTTTGTAGATTATCCAGCAAATTTTGATGAATTTTTAGCACTTTTTTTTGGATAATTTTGTACATAAATTTTGAACGATCTGTTTTATAGTTAATAAACTTTATTTGAGCAATATCCTGTTAAAAATAGAAATCTAACAATTTTTAGCCGTTTTTAGCTATTTTTAGAGATTTTTTAATCACATTTTTTTAATTTTGACCACTATAGTGTACTCAAAAAGCGCTGGCCAACAAACTCATCCTTTTGTTTGAAAAGCTAGAATTTTTGTCGCAAGATTGGAATTTTTATTTCAATCCCAAGGAGAGTTATCGTCGTGTTTAACTCTTGGTATCGTTCCAGAATGCCTCAAAACGGATTTCAATGAAGAAATTTTTCAAAAATTCTGGTTTTAAAAATTTCCGAGCCATTGAAATAGCTTAATTTTGTACATAAATTCACTAAAAAGTAACTCACTTTGTCACACTACTAGGCCATCAGTTCCATCACAGTCCAATATTAGTAACAAGTGTCAAACTGCTGGGCCGAGTTAAGTTCTGAGTTTGATTATGATTTCAAAATTCCACAATTATTCAATGAACGATTATTTTATCGTTTTCTAGCCGACTTTGAGAAAATAACCAATACGAATTTGAAAGATTTGATCAAAAGCTGATATTATTAGTGATGATTTAGTCGGGAAAGCCACTTTGAGTGTCCAACAATGGGGTCCGTTACCATACTTATCCATTTCTCGGTTACTCTTATGAGTAAGTGTTGTTCTAATTTGTACAGTATAGTCTTAATAACTCTGCCTCCAAATTATTTGGATAGTCATACCATAAGATTGCAAAGCTTAGTAAAAGCATTTAAGCAGTTAGTGTGGAATCTTGGTAGGTGAAAATCTACATGTTACTCCTATGTGTCTTCTTGAATTTATATAATAACAATAATAATAATGAAATAATTTATTATGCTGAAGACCACAAGTGATCTATATAGAGCAAGCAGTATTACAGGGATTTTTGTAAACAACTTATATACGGCACGGCTAGAGATTGAAAATAGGTTTAGAAAATCAGAAAAAATAAGGTGAAAGTATTTGAAAAAGATGTAGGAGGAAAAAAAAATATCTGAAAATGTCATCAAAATCGTTCCATTAAGCTTCATCTTTATGTTTTAAGGTGCCGGTGAAGTTGAGGGGGAGCGAAAGATGAACCGTTTGAGTCAAGTGGTACCTTGTTGACGTTAGTCTCAGGTTTCAATCGCCTCGGAGACCTACGCAAGAGGGAGAGCCTGATGGGAGCCACATTGTGCTTCCCCCCGAATGCCCGCACCCTCGTGACGCGCTATGTTTAGTGTCAGTACTGAGGGTAAGAGGGATTTAGCGTTGGACAAATCTTTCTCCTGACTTATGTGAAGAGATGTCTTGATCCCTAAGATCAAGGAAAGTTATTTCGGAAGTGAAGACCTCAGTGTGTGCTCCAACTGCATCTTGATTTTTGTAAAAAAAACAACGAAAAACCAGTCATGAAGCATGACCCCATGAGCGAATTTTTGAAGAAATCTTCGACATTTCAGTCGCTATTGATCGTGTAGATAAATTTTAGTTTATGATTTTGATAGACAAACATGGAATCAAATTATTAAAAATAATTAGGAGGTACTCATACTTTATTACCTATTATTAAACTAATCTTGTAGATTTAAAGACAAATGTAGGTAAATATTCATAGATTTCGATGTCCAATGTGGTCAGAATTGAAGGCAGTTGAAAACTTAATAGTATACTATCATAACATCATCACATAAAATAAAATAACATACCGACGTCATATGAAGGAAACGTATTTCCACAGCCAATCGATGATGAGGCTTTATATTACGGGTGATACAAAGTCAGTTGCATTCGAATCTAGTATCCCACAGCAAGAAATTGACAGGAAAACTGTAGTCTCTGTTTCGAACAAATATTACCGATTTTTACTACTAGCGAACGGTATTATTTCGATTTTTGACTGATTTTTCAACTTTGAAATTTTTGAAAACTTGATACATATTCTTATAGGAAATTTTACGCTGATTCCGAGTATACCACATGTTAGTATGCTGAAAAAATTATTTCGCACAACAAATCGAAAAAAACAGGCTATTTCGAAATTGTTGACTACATTTTTGAAAATTTCAACACGAAGATGTAATCCGATCATGCTGGCCAACGAACTTGAACTTTCGTTTTGTGTCCTTAACATTTTAAAATTTGTTTGAAGTTTCTAGCACAATTCTACGGACAGTTATCGTCTGGAATGACACATACATATATACAAACATATATACATACATACATACATAAAAAAATGCGTTAAACTTCAGAATATGATTCAGAATAGCCTGAAACGGATTTCTGCATAAATGTTTTTCAAAAATTCACATTCTACAAATTTTGAGGCGAGAGCAATAGCTTAATTTTCTTCAAAAATTCGCTAAAAGATCTGCCAAGATATTTCGGCAGTACAGATTCCTCTGTATATTTATAATTACAGTAGGTAGTGTATCGAATGTATCTATCAAGTTTTAGATCTTCTCAGTTTTGGACTAGAATTTACGTTCCTTAAGTATGCAAATTTAACGTATTCATTAGATTTAATTTATCTTATTTACAAAAGAGGTAGGTACCTAGATTCAAATCATTCGGATTACCTAAACCACATAGCCATTAGTTTTCAGACTACCTAAACCACACCAACCACACGCTTTCGGTTATTGAATGGACCTTGTATGCAATACATGTAATGTACCACGAATACTTCGCCACTTGCTCGAGGCTTAAAAACTTATATCCTAATAACCAAAATATCAATGTACATTTACAAGGCTTCGTATTTGTACCTGCCCATGTATTGTTTTCGAAGAGTACGATACTACGAGGATAAAATAATGTTCAATGCATTGCTCACAAAAGGAAACTGACAGCTTGTTTTATGAGATTTGGTATAAGATCAACTAACCATTAATAATTTGGCTATTTTCTTAATCAATGTAATCGAATGAACTCATTTGGATGCGTGGATAAAATGTGAAGAAATAGAATTAGGTAAGTATAATCGAAAAAAGTCCAGTCATGCAGCATGACCCCATGAGCGAATTTTTGAAGAAATCTTCGACATTTCAGTCGCTTTTGATCGTGTAGAGAAATTTTAGTTTATGATTTTAATAGACAAACATGGAATCAAATCATTAAAAATAATTAGGAGGTACTCATACTTTATTATTATTAAACTAATCTTGTAGATTTAAAGACAAATGTAGGTAAATATTCATAGATTTCGATGTCCAATGTGGTCAGCATTGAAGGCAGTTGAAATCTTAACAGTATACTATCATAACATCATCAAATCTTGACATAAAATAAAATAACATACCGACGTCGTATGAAAGCAACGTATTTCCACAGCCAATCGGTGATGAGGCTTTATATTACGAGTGATATAAAGTCAGTTGCATTCGAATCTAGTATCCCACAGCGAGAAATTGGCAGACAAACTGTAGTCTCTGTTTCGAACAAATATTACCGATTTTTACAACTAGCGAACGGCATTATTTCGATTTTTGACTAATTTGTCAACTTCGAAATTTTTGAAAACTTGATACATATTCTTATAGGAAATTTTACGCTGATTCCGAATATACCACATGTTAGTATGCAGGAAAAATTATTTCGCGCAACAAATCGCAAAAAACAGGCTATTTTGAAATTTTTGACTACATTTTTGAAAATTTCAACCAGAAGATGTAATCCGATGTTGCTGGCCAACGAACTTGAACTTTCGTTTTGTGTCCTTAACATTTTAAAATTTGTTTGAAGTTTCAAGCACAATTCTACGGACAGTTATCGTCTGGAATGACACATACGTAAATACATACATATATACATACATACATACATAAAAAAATGCGTTTAACTTCAGAATATGATTCAGAATAGCCTGAAACGGATTTCTGCATAAATTTTTTTCAAAAATTCACATTCTACAAATTTTGAGGCGAGAGCAATTGCTTAATTTTCTTCAAAAATTCGCTAATAATTTTCTTCAAAAATTCGCTAAAAAGTAGACATGATCCCTAATATTTCTAGTGATGTTTATCAGAACCGAAATGATTGTGTGTTGATGATTATTGAATCGTGAATCTTTCGTATTACTCATCTAACTGGATCTGACGAACTAGAGATTGGCGTTTCAGAAGAAAAAAAAAAATCATCGTTCAGCTAAACTACCTATTGAAGATGTTTATAGGAAATGAAGATTTCCCTTCAACCGCTACCGGAAACAATCTCACCCTTTGTGAGAACATCACCTCACCATGCTCCCCCATATAAGACGACTATTTGTCAAGGTGCGGATCTTCAGAAACGCACGTGTCGGTTAGGATGAATGGCTACGATAATTTTAACTTCTCTCACTATTCTTCCAGACGGTTCATTCCCTCCTGGAAAACACCCTTCTTTTCTTGCAGTACCAGGGGACTCCTCGCCCTCCTCGAGCGCAGTGGCCTCAAAAATCTAGTTTTTATTCTTTCAGCGGCAGCGGCACGTTTTTGGAGGACCCGAAAGAATCCAGACGCCTGACTGAAAAACCGGCACTGCCGATGGACGTCGCCTTGTTTTCTCATCGGCTTCATAGCAGACATTCATCTGGAAGAAGAGACCGGTGGCTGGCAAAGGGGACTTCTGAGAACGGGCACCTCATTATATTTATATAATTTTATTGGCGAAGAGGGTTTCTCCTTCTGCAGCGGTTTTTTTATTCGTTCAACAGCTCCATCCCGTCTGGGCGTCGGATGCCTTGAGCTGGCTAATGGGATACCTCTCAGGCAGCCTCACACATCGACGGAATGCTCCGAGCCAGCTTTTGAAAAAGCCAACACTTTAGAATTATCAGTGGCGCAACGTGTAACATATGTAAATTTCTCTTTGTGCTTGTACCAGTTCAACACAAAGTAAATCGGTAAGGAATAAAAAAAAATTTAAAAAAACCAATTAAAAAATCAGCTATGTTAGGTGTGGCACATAGCATTCTCGTACAGGAATATATGGATTATTGAAATGTTATAAACTATATTTAAAAAATCGACAGCGGAAAATTGTAAATCAAGATGTATCGGAAAACTTCAAAATAAGTATATATATATAATTGCTATGCAATTATAGGCCGACCCCCAATAATTTTTTTGTAATGTCCGTAACGAAATTCGTCTCGTGAGACGAAGGTTGTGTTTCAAATCCTGTTGAGTGGTCAAATTTTTTTTGGTCGTACAACTCCTGATTTTTTTTTTCCTCGTGAGACGAAGGTAGTGGGTTCAAATCCTTTTGACTGGTCAAATTGTTTTTGGTAGTACAACTCCCGAAATTCGCATAGCAAATTATCCTCGTTTTCTACGCAGTACAAAAGAGAAAAGATCCGGGGGGTCCAGGGGGGGGGGGTCTTCGTCTCACGAGACAAATTTCGTTACGGACATTACAAAAAAAATTATTGGGGGTCGGCCTAAGAATTGCATAGCAATTAATATATGCTGGATGAAATTTACATTTTTGCACACGGATAATGTCCGTCCCATGAATTATACATTCGCCCACGCGCAGCAGCTACTAAGGAAATGGATACGGGTTACTGCTTCATCAAATCGTTTTCTCTCAACTATCTTTCAAATCTGATCGAGATCTGATGACATTATGCTAAATGAGATTTTCGTTGTTAATAGGATTCGCGGATACCACACAGACAGATATTCACGGCACGAAAGTTGTTCAGAAGGGCGTAAAACTTAAAATGCGAGTGGAAAATTCGATATCGGAAACAATTTTTTCATCTCTCGAAAGTGGAATAAATGGTTCCCCTACCCATAGGTTGACTCGGAACCAACATTTATGAGGCTCAAACAGTACATCCTAACGACAATTCCCATAATTAATAAGATCTTACGACTCGCTCCCTAGCTTTCCCATTAATGAGTCCAACACTTTCATGAAATATAAGAAAAATGAATGTGAAGGATAAATAATGATATAATAAAATGAACACGAAGTCCTGTCAACTCAATATTCAATCGTCCATTCCATGTGATTCTGCTTCCCCTGAACACAGGGATGTTTTGTCTTCTTAGCAATATTGGTTTCGTTTCTGAATCAGCCTTCCTGCAGTCAAATTGTAGTCAATAGGTGACCGAAAGTCTCAAGAGTGTAGTAGAATTAAATGTCGATCGGCACAGTAAGGAGGTGTTTACCTATTTAAGTATTCATGAATTTTTCAGAACCCAAAAATCTTTCTAGTCTTTATCTAATGATCGTCCTTGACGTTCGTTTATATTTTGTAAATCATAGTCTAAAGAAGACCGCTCATCGACTTCAATGAGATTTGTTCAGCTAATGATCATTATTAAGATTTGAAGTACTTAACCACATTATGAAAACCAACTCTGTTGCTATAATGATTCAATAAATTTCCATCGGGTTTTTCGAATTAGGTACTGTTGGTATGATGTAAAACCTCTCGAACATCAGGTGAACAGGCCATTCTCACTTTCTTTGTGTTCGAAGGTTATGGAGGTCACAAAGGGAAGAAAACCAATCGATCTCCGTATTTGAGGGAAAAACTTGGGAATCCAATTTTGAAATCCGCACTTGGGATCACAGAGGCTTGCTCCTTTTCTTTCCAATATTGTTTAATACAACATCCCGATACAAACCATTCCTTGTAACTCGTTCTTTGATCATTGTAATACAATATTACTGACCCTTTTCCCATCTATCTTCCAGGCTTTTTGTAGGTGCCTTCTGACGTTAGTCGATCGGAAAATATATTTTCCGGGCATTGAGGGATTTACTTCCAATTACATTCCAACTATTTACTGTTTTGTATTTGACGTTTTAATTTTCACCCTATGCTAATTTTCCTGTCTCTCTAATGACAAATAGTATCAATTCATACTGTTTACTTATGATTCGCTTTTCCACAATCAGGTTGAGGGATGAATTCTATCCACAATATGATCAACCATAATATGTCTTCAACCATCAAGCTGCATTACCGACTACTGTCACTCTTCAGCCTCGCTCAGATATATTTTTTTTTTTTTTTTTTCAATTGTAAAAATATTTTAACCATGATGTGCTTAATCAACCGATATCGAGATAGTAACCTGATGATTTTTATCGTAGTTATTTAGTCATTCAACCGATTCAAATATAAATGCGTTCAAATATTTTGCCATTCAGTTGATCGAAAACGACATCGGGGCCATCGCCATACATCATACATATTTTTAAAACCATATTTTTTCATGTCGATCGAACCAATTTTCCAATTGTAAGCAAGGTATTCAATTTTATTTCATTTTCCTAGGACGTTAGTTAACCGTTGATGTAACCGGATAAGAGTTGAATATACATAACTTTTGCAGTTACTGAAGATTTTATTGAACTAATAATATAAAAAAGTACCAGTCATGCAGAATATCGTAAGAGCGAGTTTTTTTTAATCACCCATTGTATTGATATATGTTAAATCGTAGTGAAATGTAAGCAATTTGTGTTCAAAAATAGTTAAAAACCAATTTTATGGCAAAAAAAGAGCTATATTTTTGGCTATTCGACTAAGATTTTGGGTGTTTAGATTTTTCGTAGTTTTTATAAGTTTTTCAGCAAATAATGATGAAATTTAAGAATTTTTTTCGGCATAATTTCATGCAAAACTTTTTTAATATTCTATTTAACCTATAATAATTTTGTTTTGAAATAATTCCTGCTAAAAGTTGTAAATTTACGATTTTAGCCCTATTTACCCATTTTTAGTGATTTTTTTGGCACATTGTATGAAATTTGACCAATTTATGTGCTCAAAAAGAGCTGACCAACTAATTCATCCTTTCATTCAGATAACTTGATTTTATGGCGCAAGAACGGGATTTTTATCTCAATCCTAAGGAGAGTTATCGCCTAGAATGTGTATATATATAGTATATAGAAAATATATAATATATAAATATATATATATATATAAATAATATATATATAAAGAACGTTTATATATATTTATATATGCATGAAAAACATCGAATCAATCCATGTCAAAATCCATATCTAAAATCAATCCAGAATCAATACCTACAACATGAAAAAGTTCAGACTTCAGGAATCGTTTCAGAATGCCTCAAAACGGATTTCAATGAACAAAATTTCAAAAATTTTGCTTTAAAATTCGTCGATCTATTTCAATACCTACATAACTTCATTCTTAAGAACATTGGCCAGATTTTTTTTTTTAAGTGTGTTTAATACTACATTATTCCCTTAGTAAAGAGGACAACCTTTTTGCTGTGGGTTGAGTTAACCTTGATGCTAGATTATTTCCCACTCATCTCATATCCTAAATTTTATAGTTTGTATCGCTAGGTAATATTGAATTTCAAAGTTGAAACCTCTGAACTGCTCCTGAAGATTGGATATTGTTTGTAGGTACACTATGTTGGCTGTGTATGTGCTTCACCCTCCCACCCTTGTGTTTGATACCTGAATTTTAACAGGTGAATTTCCTGGCATTGAAGTTTTTATTATATCTTGAGCTGATTGAAAATGCAAATTTTCTCTACCTCTATCAAATAATTTGCCCTCCAAAAAAAAAAAAAAAAAAAAAAAAAAAAAAAAACCCTCTTCGTGTTAGTACAAGGTATCACCATGAGCTCAAAGGTTTCCTCAAGTAAAAGTTCACTACCATTAACCGTAATTGGTTTTCTGGAAGAGCCTGAAGAGATTTAAGAGGATTTGTGAAGCATCTCTTCAATAGCCTTCCTAAACTAAAGTTTCTTTATTCTTTCCGTTTCTTTACCCTTTTCTTGGAAGTTTCCGAACACTATACCAAGCCTATCAGGCATGATCTCAAAAGTCATCCGAAATAGGGAAGAGGAATGAACTAAACCTTTGACTAAAAAGATGAAAACATCTGGCTCGAGTATGAATGAGTAAAACTGTCGAGTTGAGACGATAGAGGGAAGCTTTTTCAAAAGGGACCATGCTTTCCGTACAAAACGTTTTTCCCATCATTTGCTTTTCCTAGCATATTACCATCCGGTACTTCAGCTCCACTTTCAACCTTTCACAGCAGAGTTCCAAGGTTTATTTCACAACCCCCCCATCCTCAATACTACTGGTCGTAAGGTTCCTTCTATAATCACCCGTTAAAAGGCCTAAAGGATTTTTGCGCTTTTGAGGTTTGGGAGGTTGTGGGAATTCTCTGGTATGAAATTGGGTGAGCCGAATATAATTCGACCTCCTAAACGAATTCTAGTTATCAAGGGCTTTTGATGTCTTCGTTACATTTTTGGATTACTTATGTATGAATTATTGAAATCATTCGATAAACAATCGTTGGCACATCGAATTCGCACAGTCATTTGACGAAATTACTCTAGAAATATATTACAATAGTAAAACCGCTGACAAGGTTCTTCACTGAGTTGTTTGATTTGTATTTGATATTGGCGATGAGTCTGGCCATAACAACCTCGATGCAATGATCACCCTAAAAGTCATCTCAATCGATTCCACACGTCGAGCGTTGCATGGCAGAAGTGGCCAAGTTCATTTTAATCATAATTGAGGTTTTAATGTTTCCCGTAACTCACACGCCTACTCTACACGCTAGTAGGTAGTTACTGTTAACTCCACGATTAAGAAACCACTAGGTAAGGCTCAAACACCCCTTCCAGTACCCTGACCTTTTTGGACCAAATTTGCATTCTTCTGGCAGAATTGACCAAGTACATGTAGGTAGCAAGGCTGACGTACCATGGAAACATTAGTCCTTTCGGTGTTGAAAATCTAACGGTCAATCGATACGTATAAGATATTTAATTGTTTTACCGAATAAAAACTAAATATGATAAATAGGTAGAATAAATAAATTTATAGATAGTTTTAATATTTCTCGTATTGGTATTTGCTCGTAAACACGAAAACAAGCTGTTAGAGCGAGCATGATGAATGCTAACCCTTTTTGCATCGATTTCTCGTAGCGTTTTCGTAAGCCCGAAAGAGAACTCTTACAGAGACGTTAACGTGGCTCTTGTAGTGAATCACTGCTCAAAACTCAATTGTCACAGTAGACAATTTCCAAAATATAACATGAGGTAAGAAACAACGACCACTTACCTCTACATCATATGAAAACGATTCTGCCGTGAAGAACACGAATCTTTAAAAGGTGTAACACGAGAGAGACAAATACAAAGGTTAAACCAACAACAAAAGACGGCAACGGGGAGGAATTCTTACGGGATTTTGTCGGGTGTGTATGTGTATCCATGCAAACTGCATGATAGTTGCTAAGTTATTCTAGAGTGTTATCCTAGAGGAAGGTCAAGTTTTCGTCCAGAATTGACCGAACATTAGGTAGCAAAGCTGAGCACGAGTAAAGCTGACTCTTCCTGTTCCGAAAAGCGTTTCCACGTTACGAAAACCTCTTATCGTTTCGGAAAGGCCATTTTCGTATAAGAGAAAATAGAATACGATAAGTACATAAATAGGTACTACAATTGTTAATATTAGGTTGACGATGTTAGATTTTTGGCGTCATAGTAACTCAGACTTCGATTTATCACTGTGGTGTAGTTGCTACCGTATTCGTTACAATATCTCATAAACCAAGGTAATTAGGCTACAATTTATAAATTTCCATCGTATGGTGATAATATTTTCTTTTGTATTTTTTCAGTAAATAAATCTATCTATCTATCTCTCAGTCCGGTTTAGGGATAGTTGAATAAGGAAAACTGTCAAATAAACAACATCATTCTAAGGAACCTAACATGAGACTTTCCTTTGGTGAGTGGGCGCATTCACACTGGGTTACACGATATCGATCTATCATAATCGTATTCTCCGGTCGGTGTGACAGGAGAACATTGAACTTCACATTTCAATCACACGACGCATTAATTATTTACAAGCTGATGCGGCGCATCTATAAACTGGATTAAAAAATAAAATAAAGTAAGTATTGACCAGGGCATGTATGTTCTGCGTCGCTCTCAACTTTGACGGGTCGATGTCTGCCGAATCGTTCCACACTATTAACAGATTGATGGACATACATTCCTATTTTTAATATTTATTTTATTTTAACTTGTACAAACAAATACATTCCTATACATCATATATATTATATTTTATTCAAACTTGCGAATATATTTGCATAGTTTAGTATGTACATATATTAATTTTCTGGTATTTCGTGCTTGTTTCATTTACTACAAAAGCAATAAACGAGAAAATCACTGTGGGAGGAAAACCAGGCATGCAGCGCGATCGTATTAGAGAATTTTTGTAAAATATTGTAATAATAAATTATGTTACATTCTTTTGAAATTTGAACACTTTCATTGAAAAGAAATTTCTAACTACCAGTTTAAAGGTAACAAACCCATTCTAAATTACCTATATTCTGCAATTAAAATTAGTACTTGGATTTTTACTTTTTTTAGACAATTTTCGTAGAAAATAAATCTATTGCAATGGCTCCAAAAATGTTAAAATCTAAATTTTTGAAAATATTCTTCATCAAAATCCGTTTTGAGGCATTCTGAAACGAATCCTAGATTTTTTTTTCACATGTATACAAATTTATAAAGTCCTTCCATACGGTAACTCTCCTTAGGATTGGGGTAAAAATTCCGTTCTTGTGCCAAAAATTAAGCTTTCTAAACGAAAGGTTGAGTTCATTTGCCAGAATTCTATGAGTACATTAAATTGGTCAAATTTCAAGAACAGTGCTAAAAAATTAGTAAAAATAGCAAAAAACGGCTAAAAATCTTAAAATTTGTATTTTGTCTGGAGAATATTGCTCAAATAAAGTTTATTACTATAAAATTGAACATTTAAATTTTCATGTACTAAATTAAGCTGAAAATTTACTTAAATTCCATTACAATGTGCTAAATAATCGATAAAAACTGCAAACAATTTTAAAAATCCAAAGTTTTTTGAATCGCAGAATATTATTTAGAACATGTTTTTTCTTTTAAAATTGTAGGTTAATGTAAGCGGGTTCTTAGTGGGAAAAGGGAGTGATTCTATTAGGGAGGGAGCTTCACAAATAGGCACTGTACCTTGGTAAGACGTGACCACTGAAGGTGGGCATGAGCTGGCCACTGTTCTAGCTGCTAGAGGGGCGGACTATCAAAGGTCGTGGGATGTATATATGGTACCGGGAGTGTATGAGTTGAATTGCAAAAAGATATTAAGTATATTCAACCGACTGTTGCCACTGTGCCGAAAGAGAGGAACACTACGTATACAAGGGTGTTGCTACCCCTAATCGAGCTAGTAGTGTTAGTGTCTATTGGGGGAGGCTGACTAATAATGGGGAACAGATGAAAAGTTTGAAGTACTTTAGACTATGGTAATGATCTGGGCACTTACCTTGTCTCTGCTTGGCAGCCGTCTCACAGCGGTATGATGCTCGCCAGAAGTAATGCTGAAAGATTGTATTTTTATGCGTTACTCCAAATGAATAGCGAGTTTAGGACTATGACTGTATGATTTGTTACCCCAAAGAGTAAGGGAAGGTGACTCGCCAAAATGACTCTAAATGAACCAGGCATGATTCACACCTATACGCTGCTATGCAAACCAGAACGTTGGATATTTAAGTACAAGAGGGAGTCAGGGTAGCTTGAGAAGAGATGCATTACTCTTGGAATGGTCATATAATTACTACTGTCTTTAGACACAACAAATTGAATTACCGTATCATGAATATTGCATGACCTTAATAGAATATCTTAAGAGTAAAGCGAAAATCATATGAGACATATAGCGTGACTATGTTACTAACAGACTGAATGCAGTGACTATTGGTAAGGTACAACATATACTGTGTTTAACACAATAGGCTTTGTGCCTTTATTTAAACGAACTATTTCAAGCTCAGAGGACATTATATTACTGTGCTTGTTAGCAATGATTCAGAAAAAGTAATATGCGTGGCTTTGAGCCGTGTCTGGACAAAGCAAACTTCTATATAAAATGACTCTATTGTAGACCTCTTACCTCTTACGGGCGTGGCTGTTTGATAAAAGTTTTCAAGTTTAACAAAGGCCTAACTATAGCCACAAAAATCCAAGGCCTGACTTTATTCTGTGCATGGCTATGCCGTAAGGTATAACAAGTAATACTAACTAGTTGACTATAATTAGGCGTGATTGTGCCTCAATACCAAAATAACAATAGCGTTTATAGAACGCAACGGAATATTCCTCCCTACTACATAACGATTTAATCATAAGAAATATAGAAGTGACTTTTAGTTAAAGACAAGAAATATGATTGTTACCGATCCTAGTTGCCCATGCGTCAATAACGAAAAGTGTCTGAGCGTGACTATTTGTCAAAAGGGCACAAATGTCTTCCTATTTGAAAGACACAATCTTTAAACAGTTATCAATCCTATTTGCCCTTAGGCATATATACAAATGAAAAAGCGTTAAATTCTAGGATTCGTTTCAGAATGCCTCAAAACGGATTTCAATGAAGAAATTTTTCCAAAATTTTGATTTTAAAATTTTCCTAGCCATTGCAATAGCTTCATTTTCTACGAAAAATCGCTAAAACAGCATACTTATAAAACGAATAAGCCACCGCCTGACGTGAATAAAGAAGCGTATAAAGTCTCTCTGCTCTTTTGAATCGAACGAGATGCAAATAGATGTCTATCATATGACTCCACGATCGCCAAAATACCGCAAATTTCGGAGGTATACTGTCTCTGTAACTCAAAGTAAAAATATAAGCATGACGTATGTTCTTCAATTCATTATTTAGCCATATAGATTGTTGCAAGTTCGATTGTAAGCGAAACAGACCAATAACTAATCATTTCCACCATTAATCAAAGTGATCGAGTGATTGTAAATGTCATCCCATAAATTGATCGATTGATGGGGATTGTGACTCGAATGAGAAGAAAGAGGCTATGTCCTCTTTCTGTAAGGGGAGTCCTAGAGGTTCCCAAGGGACTTGGAGATTCTGTTATCAACCGTATTCGGGAGAGATGGCCGAAGTGGGAGGAGGGTGATGTCTCTCGTTGACAGGATCAGCACGACACGTCAGGGACCTCAGCTCACGACTTGGTCTTCTTCCGGCACGAAACTGAAGATCTCTGGTTCAATGATACTATTGGATCACAATATTGTAGCATCATTCGGATCTCGAATATTATAATCACAAACGCTAAGATAGGTAAGTGTACGCGATTTCTGTACAAAGCAGATAAATACTCGGTAAATTTTAGGCTCCTATACACCTCTGCACGTAAGAGGCGTTCAACGATCCTGAAGTCAGAAATGACTCGTCTTCTTCATCATTTTTTATATTTTTCTTTGAAGGTAACATCCAAAATGAAAAAAAATTCGCTCTGTGAACATGCAAACATGTATATTTAAACCCTCTATTTTTAATTATTTTATTCTATGCCTTAATAATTTGGACAAAGATGACTGGGTTGTTTTCAAAAGCTATGGTTAGTTTTAAATAAAAGGAAATTTGAGCTTGGAGAGGTGCAAAGCAAGTTTTGGCTAATATCAAATACGAAATTTGGGAATCCGCAAGTCGCATATTTCATTTGTTTGTTGGTGCTGATCTACTCCGTGGTTCGGAAATCTGGATTTTTCGTTACTGGGATGAGATTGAAGAAGTTCAATAAAAATTTATCAAAGCTGTTCTATTGATATCATATGAAACATTCATGATATGATTGGAACTGAGACGAGGATATTAATTATTGGAGCTCGAATTCTTGATGGCTGCTTAGGTTGGTGGGAAAGAACTCCGAGGATGAAAGCCTGGATATATTTAATTACCTCAATAAGCAGTAGTTGGTGAAAATAATTGTAAACGGCCACACTATGGAAAAATACAATTGGGCAGAACAGCCGCGAAAAATACTAGTCAGAATACTAGGTTGACATGCACTCTGGGAAAATCGAAAGTCGGAACAGATAAAAGAAGGAAGTTCAGCTATGATTCAAACTTATGTTACGAGGTGAAAATACAATAATTATGAACGTTTATTGTAGTCTCTTTATTGTGAATGTTGTAAACATTAAATATTTTACTACGAACATATTTGAACCAGTGTAACTACTTAGAACGCAATGTACCTAATAGGTATACAAAAAAGGAGGAGCGATTAATAAAACATGGTTATCTCATTATGTAGGAAATGAACCCTCTATAAATATTGAAAAAATGCCCATTGTATTTTATGCTACTTGGGTGCAGGGTACTGTACGGCATGTGGTATTTAAGAGTCCTCAATTAGCAGTAAAGAGAGTAAAATATCCAGGAAATAGAAAGATATCACTAGAATATTGGTTTGATGTAGTTTTAGTGGGAGGAAGTAAAGAAGAACTCCTCCTGGTTTTCCTCTATATTAAAACATAATGTGGGTAATCAACTGTCAGTAAGTTCGCAGTTGATTTGGTGTTTGATAACTATGATGTTGTACGAAATAGGAAATTCACATTGTACGGGTCAAGGATCTGAAACAATAAAAATTGATTTGGTTCAGATATCTTCAAAGCTTTATAGGTCAATACGGTGCACAAATGTTTAACCCGTAGAATAGGGCTATCCCCTTCACGCCCATCGGTGGCTAGAGGGAAATGGGACAGAGCTAGAAAATAGAAAAAAATATATAGGTATAGTGACACAAAAGGAACAAAAAAAGATGATGTGACGCGTCGCGACGCACCGCAGAGCACTCAAAAGTGGTTAATCGTGTATGAAGTTGGTTCTTTGGAAGGAATGCGGTTAGAAACACTACAGCTTGCGGTTCGTGTGGCTTCCGAGACTACAAGGAGTCGCTAAGCACACATTTACAAGAAGCAACCGTATAGCTGTGGTGAGAGCCTGTTACGTTGCGGTATTCAGTTCAGTCCTTCAAAGCGCAGCTGGATGATACTCTTTTTTCGTCAATGTCCTCCCCCTCTTTCACAATCGATGGTTCGCACCAGAAGAAATAATACGCTGCGGCTTTTTATAAACGGAATCCAGCGGTTATTTGCATAGCCGACTTTCAGGCGCGGCTAGTATTCTCTAACGTTATTGTTCCCAAGCTCTCGCGAAGTTGTAGCTTTATTCGTCATTCCTTTCTCGAATCTCCTAGTATCACCGCCATCTAAACACAGCTTCTTTTATCGAGCATGGATCGCAGGAAAAGTTCCTGCATGCACCTCACTCTCTATCTCTTTCGTGCACGACGGAAGTTTATTCGCTGGTCTTCTGCTCAATTCTATCGAATTCTTAAATCTAACAACCATAACTCACTTACTGTAAAGACCTACATCAATAAGTACTGAACCTCATTTACCTCCTCAGTTATATTAAATGTTTTTATCTAATACTACTGGATTTCCCGGCGCGTTGCAGCCGGAAAAAACAAAGTGCCGACTAAAATGCGCTAAAACATTCTACTCATTACTCTAGTAGGTACCTACTATACTTCGCCTTTAAGGCCATATCATGCTGGCATTTTTTTAGATTTTTTATTGCATTTTCAATGCTCGAACTTGAAGAAGGCAAAGTGCTTTTTTCCAAGGCCAGCTGTGAATGTTGAATAGGTGTAAGTGCAAAACAGCACATCTGGCGGAATGCAGTTTTGTTAAATCTGTCAGGTTGGGGCTCCTAGGGGTTTCCCATTGAATTGTTACCTTCCCAAGGGTTACTTTTAGCATCTTCCTTGCGTCGTGGTGAAAATTAGAACATGTTATAATTTTCCCTAGTGAGTGTAAAAATACCCCTCCAGGATGCGCAATGGTCGAAAAAGCTGACCTTGGAATAAAACGCTTTGCCTTATTCACGTTCGAACATTAAAAATGCGAGAAAAAAAACTGAAAAAATGCAAGTTCGATACGGCCTTTACGTTGGTTTATGAGTTTGTTGAGGGTTCTCCAAGTAGTAGCCATATATTTGTATTCCAATAAGTTTCCATATCAACGCGTACTAGTTTTTTCGTAGTAAATTTTTCCCTTGTATTTACCCGTTGCAAAGGGCGGATGATTCTGATAGCCTATCATCGTCTTGATAGTGCAAGAAATTAGTTGGAACATATTTTATCCCAGTCGGAAGAACGGTACGCCCGCGCATAAAAGACAAGAGACATGCATTCATTTATTATAATTGTATAGATATATGTAGATATAGATTATGTGCGTGGATTATATGGATTTGGAACAATTTATAATAATACTGCAGGTTATTTAGCATCGCATAGGTAGTAGTTAGATATTAAATAAATGAATGTTCCGAATGTATGAATCTCACCGCAGAAACCAATATGTCCATAACTGTTGTAAAATATTTTATATCTTACCCAACTCATCTTGGGCGATACATTCGCACTCAGACGATGGAAATATGGGTTAGGTATTACAAGGAAGGATGGCAACTATACTTACAGAAAAACTTCTGCTATGTTGGTTGTTGCCTAGAGGTTCATTGTATCCGTAAAATGAATGTATAGATCAATAAAATATTTATTTTGAAAAAAATAAATATTGAATTGAATTCAAATAGTACTAAATTGATTCTTTAATGGCTCCTTTGGAGTTTGTGTTAAATGTGTGTTCACTTAGGTAATGAAAAAATGTTACAATAAATGTTTACGTGTGTTGATAAATGTTACGTTTGTGCATCCACGAAAACTACCAGTGTGTTGGGAGCGACAAAGTTCATTGGACCTCTACAATAAAAACGGTTCCATTCCATGAAATGTCATCAAGATCGGAAGAAAACTCCAACAGTCATGCTTTTTACATGGATTAACAATTAACAATTTTACGGTGATATACAATTAAAATTCATGTCATACAAACAAAATATGATTTAGTAAATCGTTCAAGGTTCACACTAACGAATAAAAAATATCGATATTGTGAAAATATCTTAAGTATTATTGATATCAAATATCGACAATTTTGAAGAAAATATAAATATGTTTGATTAACCATAAAATCGCAAAGCCCCATTAACTAAATAGTGTTAGTGTATTCAAGTACATGAAAAGTTCCAGTCATGCAGCAAAATCGTACGAGTGAATTTTCGTGATTTTTCCTATTACATTCAATGATGAATTGTTTGGAAGTTCGCACAGAAAATGGGATGGTTTTTCGTACAGAAAATTTCACGGCAAAAGAATTTTTTCTAAATAACACGAATTTTCACATTCATACAGTTTTTCACATGCATACAAATTACAGTTTATTTAGCCTAATTTAACGAAATGGAAGTACAATTTTTTTCACAAATTTTATTATGTTTTAGTTCTCAGTTAATATAATTTGCATGAGCGATATTTTGTTACGTCATATAAATTCAAACAGTTTTAGCCGTTTCATTAACCTTTTTTAGTTTTTTCCGCAGTACGTTTGTAGAAATGTCAACTATTACTGTGCTCAAAACTAACAAACTACCAAGACCAAGTACTTCCGTAAATGAATTCTTGATTTTTCTGTATTTCTACCTTAATTCTAAGGTGAGAATCATCCGGAATCGTACACTCACCCACACACACTCTCTCACACGCACGCACACTCAGACACACACACACACACACACACACACACACACACACACACACACACACACACACACACACACACACACACACACACACACACACACATATATATATATATATGTATTTATTTATTTATTTATATGTTCAAAAACGTTAAAAGTCCAGGAATCGTTTCAAAATGCCCTTCGAAACGAATTCCCATACAAAAGTGAATGAATAAATAGAAGTTAGAAAAAGAGATTTACATTTCGACAATTTTGAAGCGATTGCAATAGCTTTATTCTCTGAGAAAACTCTCTGAAAGAGAGCATGAAAATGTCTTACTGTGTAGCTGACTTGTACCTATGCATTAAATGTAGTGGCATAACAAAAAGTTTGGATCAAACCAAATGAATGTGCACCGTCAAAACAACGGTTTGCTTATTCACTGATCAAGTTTAAAAAGAGTGATATGTTGTATAGGGAGTAATGGGAAGTCGGGATAAGGCGAAGTAGGAAAGGGGAAGCGCACCGTGTGCTTTCTGGAGTACAATGAAAATGAGAACGTGGTCCTTGGTTTCTTTTCTTGTCTATCGTGGTACACGTTTTATGTGCCTGCTTAAGTTGTATTCTCAGAGAGCCAACCTACCGCACCAGCACGCTTCAAGTCTAATCACATCGACGATTTGTTTTAAAACTGTTTTACGTAACCCGGTTCCTCCATTACCGCAACAGAAACTTACCTAAGCTGAAATCATGTAGTAGGAAGCGCAGCGAGACCAAAGGTTCGTGAACGTATCTCCTGGGAGTATTTGTGCACGTGTGTTTCGACCGGAAGGTTGTCAAAGGGGAGACCTCGGAGCTACTTGTCTTGTACTCACTCGATAATGTGTTTCAACAATCGCCCTCAAGAGACATTCAAGAGATGTATCAAGCTTATAGATATTCATGGAAAAAATTGCAATAAATAATTATATCTGTGAAAGTGATTCAGCCAGTATGTTCTACAAATTTAACAGCCTTAATTTCTAATCACTAATTCAAGAAGAGTTAGACAAATTGACTTCTTGTCGCTGAAAAAGCATCATTAATACACGACCTGTATGAAACATTTGTACTTCGCACTGTTCAAAACTGGCCATTGCAATTCTGCTTCAGTGAAACCCACCCCTTCATGCCGCATTGTCATCTACTCTCCCCAACTCTTCATTCAAGTTTTGTGCTGGAATAAAGAAACTATTGGAAAGCGACTAGCATCATCCTGATTTCAAATCTGTATCATCATCATATATAAAACATGCCCTCTAATATATCTAGATTGTCAATATTTTGATACAACTAGTACAAATTCAAAATACCTTCGAGGGAGTCGTGGAAGATGGAATTAAATTGCTTAAAGAGAGAGGGAAAAATGGTGAAATAATTATTACAAAAAGTATCATTATTTATGTATTAGATGATACGGTACTTTTCCGTTATCCCCCGCCCAGTCAATTTGTCTTCAGCACGCCCGCCCAATGTTTCTAGGCATTCCTTCTTACTTAAATTACATATTTACGTGGAATTGGTGACAATTTTAAGCTGTGAAAAGAAATTATATTATTTTAAAAAAAGGAAAAAAAATTACCGTGCTTTCAGAAGTTTCCGATGCCGGTGAGGATTTGTTGAAAAAAATTGGCGTGGTTTTGGTATGATTGCCTCCACATGAATGCGCACAAGTAGAATGCACATGAATTCGCACAAACAGATCAATATGCTGTGTATAGGTTGGTGGTGTGGATGCTCGCAAGCTCGCATCTCAAAAATACATAACATAACATAATCTAAGTAAGAAGGAATGACTAGAAACATCGGGCGAGCGTGTTGAATACAAAATAATTGACTGGGGGGGGGGGGGGGGGGGTATAATAGAAAAGTTCCGATGGTACATCCCACAGAGCAACTTTCCAGACAACAGTCACCACGTTTTGCGTCCCACGAGCTCTAGTGCGTGAAATCATTCATATTATGAGATGATGGTGGTTTTTTACCTAGGCTTTTCTATAATTACGAATGGTAAGATGGAAATGGTATTGCCCGCCGGTCACTGGCTTCTGAAGTGGCTTACAAACTGTAACCTGGCTCTCGCTCCCTCTTCACAGACTCTCGATATGTGGCGATGGCAAGTCTGGCTAAAAGGAAGTGGAGGGACCCCGGAGTACACGGCTGCTAATGAAGAACAAGACCGATCTTGGAAATATGTCGGGCAGTTCATTGTAGGAAACCTCTCGCCCACGGTCTCTCTGAGCCTTAACTGGAGCTGAACACGGGCCCAAAAAGCGTTATAGATAAGAGAGGCCTGGATGTACCGGGATACAAGGACAGGTTGGTGCTCGGTTCGGGGCAACGCCTCAACCGTGTCCCAAGTTTTATGTGAGGCACTAAACGCATACCCCTTGACCATGTTCTTGACTCTACGGGTATGTCGTATGGATTCATGGGTGATAAATCGGAGTGAGCGAGGAGGTTATTATCGACCCTATTTCAACAATTTTCTAAGCTGCGGATTATTTATTCGGACACGGCTCATAGATTATCCTAAGTAGAAGAAATTAATACACAACACAACTCTTCCTTCTCAATGCTTCCAGAATAACCCATTCAAGATTGAAATGATTCCTATGACAAGGTTCCCGCATTTATTTCTTCCTGTGACGTCCTCCAGGAAAATTGTGTGTCTGTACGAAAGAGTCATCAGACAAAAATTCTACATTCTCCTCATCAGTTGCCATGAAATCCTGTGGAAGAGTACATACATTTATGTAAATTTTATTATTTGTGTTTCAAAGCTTCCTGAACAAATTTGGCTTCGTCTTCCTGGATCCTGATCTAAAATGTACATAAATCTAGTTCGATTTTGATGCATTTTTAGGGGTTGTGTTGAACAGTCAATGCACATTATTCTAAAGATTTCGTTACCATCTGATCAATAGGAGTTAGTTCTCATTTTAGTTAAGGCTTCATTTCTATCAATATACCTAATGGCTCGAGGATTTTTGGGGGGAGGGTAATGTGTTTCCTAAAGTTTTTAATCCTCCACCACTGCGGTGTAAAATACCAAAACCTCGGATATTTATCTTTAAAACTAGACCCATTTTTCGCCACAAGACATCAAATAATATTGGCTACTGATAACTCTCCCTTTATCAGCTTCATTGTATTAAATAGCTGGAAAGCTCAACGAATTCATTGATAAAATACCCTTTCTTTATTAGTCTTCTAGACCCAACTTGTATCTTTGCTGGGATGAAAAATTATCATCATGGAATGAAGCTAAGAACGGGAAGGTACCGCCTAATAATATCATTCAATACTGTCATTCGAAAATACACTTCAGGATGTCGCTTTAGCTTATGTAAGGAGGCTTGCGTCCAAGCTTATGTTTTTCTATCTATTAAATCTTAATTTAAAATGTGCCTTGAGTGGGTTTTCAGTGAGTGCAAGCAAAAGACTGCAGGTTATTCAACTGGAAATTTTTCTGTTTTCTTATGAATATTTTTTTTGCTAACTTCCGTCCAACGGATGACATAATTTGTAGAAATTAACTCGGGTTCTTGGCGATCAGGGTACCGGAAAAAATCTTGTGATGAGAAATAGAGCAAAGCCTTGAGTAAACCTCCCTGAAGTTTGAAGCTTTAAACGGCGTTCGCTCGTCCCTGTGGGAAAAGTCTTCTGACTCGAAAGGCTAACTTGAGCTGAGGAGAAAAGAGCTGGAAAAAGATAAACACGGGTGGGAAAAAAACGACTTTAACAGTCGAATAGCGATTTAGGACAAGCTCTTTCTTTGAAAAGGAGAGAATTAGCAGTAGGTTTGTAGGAAATTCCAAGTAAAAATATTGAAATAATTGGATCTTAGAATATAATAGAGATGGCATCACCAGATAAAATGTCCCAGTGATTCAGCATTACCTTATGAGCGCGTTTTTATACGATTTTAATAATTTTGCTAACATCGCTAGCTGTTACTTAGGTGTTTCATGTGTTTTCACACGTCGTCTCTTATCAATTTTGTAACCTGAAGCTGATTCCGAGATTCCGACATCTTGTATTTCTCCGACTCTGTTCTCCTTCATACTGATCTCACATTCTGGATTTCAAAAATCGAATCAGTCCGTTGTCCGTCCTTCCGCCGTTTTATTTGTGCAATGAAAATCAGCGTGAATTATTAGACTTCGTAAGCTTATATATCACGCTAGTTGATTGAGCAAAGACGAGCTCGACGTGTTCCAGGTTTACCTTTTTCATCAGTCCGACTTGTCTTGGCGATCGTTCGAGTAAGTCTAGCTCAACTATGTTAGTAGTAATATTGGTGTATGTAGATATAAAGGTCGGTATCAATATACAGATTATATGCACTTTGTGTAGAAACTGACTAAAATGATACATGTTCGTATCTTAAAAGTTTAATGTTTGTATCATGAAAAAGGTAGATATGATTAGAATGAAATTATTTTATCCGTTTTTCGCCAAAACTTTATCCTCCGGTTTGCTGACTAGTTACTTTTTGGCACTCGATAAATGGACTGCTTCGAGTGAAAATAGGATGTATATAAATAAATTTAGTATATTTTAATATAATTATATATTTAATTTATATTTTAAATAATATATTCATTCAGTACAAATTTTAATATAAAAAATATGAACTGAATACGCTAATCACTGAAACCTTCCTCGGGTTTATACATTTACGAGCGAAGGTTCGAATACGTGGTAACGAGAACGTACTAAGACTCGATCTTGCGTGGCCAATCAAGCGGTCTCCTACTCACGTCGTCCACTTCTACTAATTCGTCAGCTGTCAATTGTTTCCAGATCAGCTGATCATGGCTCACGGGCACCGTGTAGCGTGTAAACTAAAAACGTGGTAACTAGGAACTCTCTATTGTAACTCCTTATTTTTCGTGGAAATATACAACGTTTTCACTAACTTCCGTTTTTTATATCGAACGCTTTAACCATTGACATCTTCAGTATTACATCCTGTGACAAATCACATATCTGGCACGTGAATTAATAGTGACGCAAACTCACTCTATAGTAGCAGTTCGGGGAACCAAAAATTTTAGTGGGTGAAATAAATAGCTGTTTCCTTTTTATCGAATTTTCTTAGAAAATAAAGTTATTGCAATGGCTCCAAAAATTTTAAAATAAAAATTTTCAAAAATTTTCTTCATCGAAATCTGTTTTGAGGCATTTTGAAATGATTCCTGGATTTTAACGCTTGTTTATATGTGTATATATATATATATATATATATATATATATATATATATATATATATATATATATATATATATGTATGTGTCATTCTAGACGATAACTCTCGATAGAATTGAGATAAAAACTTCGTTCTTTCGCCAAAAAATCAAGCATTTCAAAAGAAAGGATGAGTTCGTTGGCCAGCACTTTTTGAGCACATTAAATTGATCAAATTTCAACAAATGTACTTAAAAAATCACTAAAAAAGGCAAAAAACCGCTTAAAAATAACAAATTTCTATTTTTTAGCAGAATGCTACTCGAAAAAAGTTGATCGAACATGAACTAGGACATTAAAAAATTTAAGCACAAAATTGTACTGAAAAATGTACTTAAATTTCATTAAAATAATCTAAAAATCGATAGGAACACTTGAAAAAATTGTAAAAATCCACAAAATCGTTTGTTCATTGGAATATTACATACAAAAAGTTAGTTTGCTATAAAATGTATAATACAATTTTTATTTGTCCCCAAAGTGCTCAAATTTCAACAGAATTTAACATAAATGTAATACGACCATTTATGAAAATTCGCTCATACGATCATGCTGCATGACTGGAACTTTTTCATCCAGCGCCAGTCGGGCGCCATCGCCCATTGGGCCTCTCTAGGAATCTAGTGTGTTTTAGGGTAGTTAGGTTGGTACACACCATCAGTTCAACTCCAAGGCCATAATTACCCTCAATTCTTTGTTATATGCCGTATATTTATTAGCACTAACTATCAAAATAATTTTTTTGATTACACATACAGTTGCTCGAAGGAAAACGTATGGACCCATGGGCCTGTTAACGCGTTCCTCGTTTGAGACCGAGGAACTCCACCTTGAAGGGGTATCTGCACCCCAACAAGGCTCTATCTTTCTAGCCACCACCCCCCCAGTACATGTACAGGGGAGAACTACAAAGGCGTGAAACCTACTACCCCCGCAAAACCATACAGTCAGTATGTATGTTCATAGGATGTTCGGTGTGTATCAGAATGTATGTGGAAGAAATGTAAAATATAAACTGAGGCTGGTCTATGCCAATGTAAAGACGGCGTTTGGCTGAGGAAATTTAGAAGCATGTTTCAATTGAATACTGCCTACCATTCACCACACCTCGTCTACCCCATTACATCCACCATAATGGCTACATCTCGACAACAAAACTAATAACGTCATATCAGAAAAGTAGAACAAATGGTTTCAAAAAATTTCCGTTATGATAACCACCTTTATATTCAGCCAAGCGTTTTTCTCGATTTTGTTGGGGGAAGAGAAATTGGAGCACAATCTTCAAACACAAACATGAGCCCAACAGTTATAACGTTCTATATGACGTCTTCCACTTAATTTAAGTAATATTTTGCAATGAAAAAAGAAGATATTTATATCCAATCAAAATTTGTTTCAATGTTTTACTCTAAAAGTAGTTTATAATAAAACTGATCGATATGCAAATTCCGATCATTCGTTCATGCACATGACTTGGAAATTTTGTGAAATTCTCGGGTGGTATGTGGCCTCGAAAGCACGTATAGCCTAGGAATTTTGTTGATAAGTACTACTTTCCCATTTATAGTGGGAGAGCCTACATGGTATATGAAATTTGTTGCATCATTATTGGAATACTATGGAATAAATATTTAAGATTTCAGGAAATCTGTTGGTAAATGGAGTTATCTTTCATAGGAATGTCTTTAAATATTGATTTTATAAACAAACAGAGGAAATTCCCCTTCGTATTACCGATTTAAAAAGTTTTTTTGTTTTTGTTTTAAACCTGATTCAACATAATTAATTTTCCCATAAAATCGTGTACGTAGGTTGTTTATATTTCAGACACAAAAGAATTAATTTAGAACAATGTATCTCTTCGATTCTTACCTAATTAGAAATACTCATACAAGCACATAGTTTTAATTTGAGGGTAAATACATTATTTCAATTCAAAGGACAATATTGTATAGGTATTAGCTAAAAATCACAAAATTTTCAGTTTTTTTAGTTGGGATGTAAATATTGCAGTTATCATTTCATATTATCCAGATTATTAATAGGTAATAATTATCTTGAATAATTTTCTGGTTAGTATTAATAAAATGTTATCTGGTAATATGAACCGCATTTATGATTGTCATTTCTATTGAAGTAAATGGAAAATCTCCGTCACAACACATAGTTCTACCATATATGCTAAAAAAACTTATTGTTCCTATAAGAACAAGATGAATGTTTTCTGAGTGAACCCAATTGATAATTCAATCAGCCTTCATGGGTACATCATGTAATGTGATTCGCTTGTACACAAATCAGGGTCAAAACTAAACATCGTCCTTGTGGCAAAAACTTTTTTTCTTTTCAATGAAAGTAATAAAGTCATTTGTCCGACCAGCTTCTAATGAAATTCAAATTCATTCAACCTTTAAAAAAAAGGCAAGCGAACCAAAGGCGTAAATAGCTTGTTATTTTAAGATGCAGCAGGAGGTGCTGATTTATTTTAACCAATGGGCGAAGAAAAAACATGGTCTCGGGATCTTCATGGAGTCGTTTACTTTCATGATCAAAGGGATTGAAAAAACAACATCGTATATAGCAGTAGTATTCCGGGAGGTTTACGAGTTTAATCGATTTTTAGATTTCTTATCATTAGGTTGTGGTACGAGAGAATAAATTAGCCGTTAGACAATAGAAATTGAACTAGGTGACTATACATAGTAAATAACATGAATAATCATTATAAAAATCATGAGCTACGTCGTTATTGGGTAGTGTTCAGCCAAATAGGCATATAATAGCAATGGTTTCAGAATTTTACGAAATATAATACAATATTAATAATGACAATAATATAATGATAATAATAATATTCCATAATTATTCCATAATAATAATGGTGGAATTTTTATGTTTTTCAATTACTCAAAATTTATTTGCCTTTCAACTTTATATTCCCGACGTATTTTTCAAATTACTTATAAATGGTCAAGACTGGAATTCATCTACTTTTTTACATTATCTATGCAAATTACCTAGTCTTCAGTTACCAACTTGCGTATTGATTGTGACAATTTCCTGTTGAGTGCCAATATAGTAAATTTCATATACATAGCATGTAGGCATTGGATGAACTCCTTGTTCTAATAGGTACGTGATAATTTTACCAAATAAATGGTTGTATTTGTGTTTGTTATTGCTACTTCATTGTTAATTCAGGTTCATGTGCATTAGGCTTGAGAACCTTTAAGCTGAGATATAGCATACGGTATCTGAGTAATTTTTGTTCCCGTCCGTGTAACATTTCAGAGCGTCCCTGAAGGAAGGAAAATGACCATCTCAAATGTTGAGGCAGAGTCATTTGAGATTATTATGTATGCTCATGCATAGACCATACCACGAATACCAAATCACGCACCCCCTGCCGAGCCATATTACGAGTATAAGGCCACAGCCGCGTAATTACTCTAATATACGGAGATGAACCATGAATCAAGGTATCAATCCAATAATGGTTATAGCTACAGTTAAATTCACTACAGTTTTCCGAATCGGACGAGGACTGGAATCAGGATACGATAAAGTAAGTAGAATGTCTAGGGCTCACCATTTGAGATAGTGGAAAATAAAAGTCTCGCAAGAATTAATGGTCCACAGAACTAACCACATGAATCTGAATTTAATTCAGTGGAATAACATATATATATATATACTAGCCGCTCCGGCTCGCTACGCTCGCCTCCACGTCCAGCCGGGGGCAAGCCCCCCGGACCCCCCATTAAGTTGCTCGCTTCGCTCGCAACGTGTGGCGTGTAGGGAATATTGCTCGCTTCGCTCGCAAAGTCTGGCATGTAGGATATGTTGCTCGCTTCGCTCGCAAAGTCTGGCGTGTAGAAAATGTTGCTCGCTTCGCTCGCAAAGTATGGCATTTAGGGAATTTTACTCGCTTTGCTCGCAAACGGTAGATCCCTAAGGGTAGGTTTAACTTCTGTAGGGGATGCTGCTCGCTACGCTCGCTTGAGGAAGTTATACTGCCCACCCAACTTGGCAGACGTTTTTTTCTGTTGGGGAATTCTTACTTACAAATTAAATCTTATAAAACTACGTGGAACCACGAAAAGTTTATTAGGGGATGTTGCTCGCTTCGCTCGCAAGTCCGTATTTATTCTGTAGGAAATGCTGCTCGCTTCGCTCGCTTGAAGAAGTTATACTGCCCACCCAACTTGGCAGACGTTTTTTTCTGTTGGAAATTCTTACAAACAAATTAATTCTTATAAAACTACGTGGAACCACGAAAAGTTTATTAGGGAATGTTGTACTGCCCACCCAACTTGGCAGACGTTTTTTTCAGTTGGGAATTCTTACAAACAAATTAAATCTTAGAAACTACGTGGAACCACGAAAAGTTTATTCGGGGATGTTGCTCGCTTCGCTCGCAAGGTATACCTGTATATGTGTAGGACAAAGTCCGTATTTATTATTTGAAATGGCTCTCGCTTCGCTCGCAAGGTATTGCGTAGAAGTGCAAATGGGAACCCCCCTGTGAGGGTCCCTTCAGGTAAGCAACGTTGTGTAACGGCGGCCCGTGGTCGATCAAAAACGTCATATTAAACGGTTCCCTCGCGCTTCCGCTCGTGATTTGACCAACTTTCCGTCACTTTTTTCGATATCCGATTTCGGATTCAGATTCGGCGGACCCAAAGCTGTATTTCGCCCGCGAAAACCGTTCCGAAAAACGTACCTTTATGGGGTATATTTTAATCGGAAAAAACCAAGTTTTTCGGCGGACTTTTCGAGAAAACGGGTCCGTACTCTCGCATTTTTTTGACGCATTTCCCGATACTTTTTTCGCGATCCGATCGCGCCGTCGTCTTCCTCGTAGGAAAACCTACGAAACCCGTATTTTTCCGGAATTGTCAACGGCCGTTTAGAGGGGTAGGGGAAGCGGGGAAGTCCAAAAAGCGCACATTAATTCTTACTTCGACCCCCCTCCCGCCCTACGGCCCATGGTTCGGGTGGGATTAAACAATTTTAAATTCGCTCGCTCCCACTTTTGGAAAATCTCAAGAAGATCCCCCCACTCGTACACTCCCCCCACTCAGCCGTTTGGCCGTGCATAGACACGACAGACAGACAAACAAACGGAGTTTCATTCTTATTAATAGTATAGAAGTATAGATATAGATATATATATATATATATATATATATATATATATATATATATATATATATAAATATCCAAACCAAAACAGCATTAGGTATTTTAATTTCGGTTATTTGATGATCCCTTAGGTAGGTATGCATTCATTCCGATGTTATAGGTAATGAAAACTATTTTTCTGTCGGTACGTTATCTAATCGTTTTTACAATGACGAGCTCCTTTGAGATATTTTTCTTTCTGAATATCTTGCTTATTATAAAATATAATATTTAATAGTGTGAAAGCGTTACTCAACTAGGAAGTTTTTTTTACATATCATAGATTTATTTTCGGTTGCAAATTCAAAATCTTGCTCCTATTTATAGTACGATATTCTCCCCCTTTTGTTCGACGATCTAATGAAGAGGAGATTCTCCCGACATGATATCGAATCCAACTCTGAAGTAGGAACAAGACCTAACAAGTTTTACAACTTGGTTTAATTATGTCTTAACAAACGTGCCTGAGAAACTTGCAACTGGAGCTGGTTTAATTAGAGCCTCTAAGAGAAATGGAAAAATATTTGGTTATGCGTTTCCGAGTTTGGGACGAGTTTATGTGGAACTTGTTGTGGAGTGGAGTTGAAAGTGAGATTTCTCGAGGAGGCTGCGTTCTGAGAAAGAGGTGGAGTGCACTTGAAAAGGAAACTGAACAAAAAGTGTGCAATTTTATGAGGAATATAACTAACCCAACAAGTCCTGACATCGCATAGGAATGGACAATGGACAATTTTTCGCATATAGAAAGTTGTTTTCCGACAACCTACAACTGGATACCGAGCTTCAGGCATTTCTACGAATGACGTAGATTATGGTAACGATTATTCGGTTTTCAATGTCCCGCAGGAAGTAATTAAATTATTTAGATATCTCTACAATCTCCTTATAAATTATAACTAAAATCAAACCGAATCAGATTGATTTGTTGAGTCCGTGATTGGTATAGAGCAATAGACTCCCAATATTCACATGAAAAGCTACAGAAGCAGGGTGTTGTCCAAATAGGGCAAAATTGGAACATTGTCCTATTTTTCATATTTTTGATTGTACCAAGTATAAACTGCTGTTCTATTCTACTTTCAATCATGATTAGTGGGACGATTGAATGCTATATGTACTTCCAATAATAACTCATGAAGCTGTACCTACTAGTGCTCACCCTATACTAGGTAGAAGTTTAATGATAGTATCAACCATATAAGTAGAAAAATGATGTCCTAGCACAGTGGACCAATGCCTGATTTAGGTGGAAAACACGAAGTTTATGGACAAGTGATATTACTGTTACATCTGACTTAGTGACCTAGGGAGAAAGGAAACACCTTCCGTTACTAGTAAAACTCATCCTTGGACCGACAAGTAGCTATTTAAACATGTTGCCACAAGCGTTCTTTATCTCGTTTACGTTTCTTCTACTGATGTTCTCTTAAAACAAGTGTTCAGTTGAATCAGTGACATTGACGATTAATGACGGGCCGAGAATGTCTTCTTATACCAAAGGTAATTTAAATCCTCAACTTCAGCCACCCATTTTACGACCTTCATAGATTACAACCTGCTAGGAGAAAATTGTAATTTTTATAAAATCATTTTGTAGTTAAATTAATTTGTTAATGGTATTTCTTAAAAATGCCAGGGAAGGCCACCGAGTATTTGCATGCCTTTTGTATTACAGTGTCTAGTTTTGATCTACATTGTTTTGCTGCTTATAGCTGCCTAACAGGAATATAAATATTTACGATTTTCCAGAAAAACCAGCAATACTCCTACTTCTAAGTGTACAATAAATCTTCTGAAAAGTTAATTTTATAAATAGAAGTTTTAAATACTTAATGATACTTAAAGAAGTTTTAAATACTTAATAATACTTTATTATACTTTTTTTTTCGTTTTCCTACGATAAATTAGCATAGGTTCATTACCATCTAAAGTTATTTACTATAATAAAATGGCCTCCCGTTCAAAATGGGAAGAATAGAGAGTTTAGCCGATGTAGATCGGGCTTCGAGCTCACCATAACTTCCGTATTTCGCAATGTATCGTGTCATTGTTTGGCCGACATCAATGCTAAATTTTACACTCTATAACTTCTATCTGGGAATAAAATCTCCTAGAATAAATATTTTACTCTCTAAATACTGAAAACCGTTGATTTTTTACATATCAAAATTTCAAAACGTCATAACTCCCTCATTTTTTCAATGAATTGAGCTGTTCCAGGTGGCATTCACCGCAGAATGTGATGAATCATAACTTGGGAGTCTAATTGGAATAAAATTGAATTATATGATGCATTTTTTAAAGGTTTTTTTAAAGAAAACATTGTGACGGAGTAATCTTAGGTATAACGACATGGGCTATATTCGGAATCAGCCTCAAATATCCTATCGAAATCGCTCATAGAATAATTTTGTCCTTCTAGATTCGCATTTGGGCTCACATCGCGTTGACTGTATCGGGTTAAAAACTGTTGCTGCACACGTTCAGATTCTCTTATACTTGATTCCGATAGGATGAGTACAGTTGCGCAAGCTGCTATAAAAAAACATGGTATATAATATTCAACGCAAAGCCTTGATGCATACATGTTAATGGTATTGAACGGTGGTAAAAGGATTCACGGTTTTTTTACATCCATATAATGGTTTTGAGCCTTTCTAGTGTGAGCTCAAAGGTGTGTTAGGTTTTATGGGGGAGTACGACATGAATACGTAAGAGGGAGCAGTTCCCTGCCGGAATCGCAAACCTCTCTGCCAGAAGTCCTTCCTCAAATTACACCGGAAAAGGATGGGATAGCAAGTCCCTAAGAGGTATCAAAGATTTCTGAAGCTTACTGGTTGAGTGAGATCTCTATACGTGTATCTACACATCATTTCTGTAATGTATCTAAGTTGTATACTAAGAATAAAATTAATCAATTCATTCAGGCAGTGGCCCTCATAATATTGAACTGTATTTTCCCAATCGTGAGCTGTTAGGCAACAGATAAACACAGGGATTAACAATATTTATAAGAGACACGGCATCACGATTTCTCCAAATTGAATGAAGAAAATGTTAAATTTGAGAAATGAATGAAATTGAATTTAGTATTTGAAATATTTCAGGTGCCCGGAGCAGTTAATTTATTGATATGTTTCCGGTTTCTTCTTACTTCACCGCCACGGTTGAGGATGATTACGTACGACCTAGGAAACTCCAAGTATAGATTTTATTGTACCTTTTTCTTCCGGGTCTATGATCATTAGATCAGGAAGCTCTATGCATCTTCTTCAGTCGTTATAATTCCTCTAGTTGCGTGATTTGATATCCAACTTTTTGTTTTGGAAAATATCTTTCTTCTGGTTTGTTGTTTCCTCAAAATCTCGGGAGGATGGTAAGGTAGATCGAATTTTCCTGCCGTACAACAATGCTGCAGGTGATACTCCCGATTCTAAAAAGCTTGTTCTATAAACCAGAAGACCAAGGTTCCAATATTTATTCATAGTTAAGATCCTTTTTGCAGTTGTAAATAATATCAGCACAACATATAGAAATTTTTTTATTACCACACTGGTAGGTATAGTATACTTATAGTACTATAGAATCAGACGGTCCTGCATTTTAAAATCGAGTTTCCAAGTTTATCGACTGATAATCTATCTCGTTGTGGTTCCGAATCACACTCTGAGGCTCTTCGCATTCGTTTTTCTTGAGTTTGTCTATTTCCTGTACATATACCTACTATACACGCAATTTAGAAATGACCAATCTTGAGTTTACAAAAAAAAAAATCAAATAGTTTGAAACTTCGGTCCTCAAAATTATAGAGCTGGTTCACTTTTTTATATACAAATAATTTTTGTAAAAAGTTCTAAGTGCTGCACGTTTATGTGTGTTCACATGAGATTTTTAAAAGTGAAAAAAAAAAATTATCCTCTTAGTTATGAAGACTTTGCACTAATTTCGCCTCACTAAAATGAAAATACATAATGATTTGATGGTAATCCTGTTTACAAAGGACTCCATCAGGAGTATAGTATCCATGTTTAAACTACAACAACCTACTTTTAGTCACTACAACTTCCAAAGCGTTCTATGGATGGACCACAGTTTGAATTTGGCTTTCGTCAATGGAAAATGTGGCAAGTACACTTGATAAGAGTCTTGTTTTCGACAACTTCCAAATTTGGGCGTGATTAACTATGAAAACCAAGGTGATATTCGTATATTTTGCCCAACGAGTTGTGGTTTTTCTTGATTTTCTTAAACAGGTCTGGAAGTTATTTTGGAAATAAAATCAGAGGAGATTAGCCTAAAAGGGCCATTGGACTTAAGCGTTGGAATCTTATCAACAATTTTACTATACCTATATCTGTAACCATAGTTATATAAACACCACTAAAAACCGAGCATAATTCTTGATTTTTCTTATCACTTACCTTCATGGTCGTTTCTCATAATTGCGGCTCTCATAAATAAACTAACAGTTGCAAAGAAAAGAGACAACTGATCGGAAAGTATGTATGATCAGGGATAATGGGAGTGAGATGGCCGCGCCGTTTTGTAAACCAATTTATTGTAAGTGTGAACAGGTTTCTTCTGAAGAGGAGGGGGCGTGCCGTGCAATGATACCATCATCAAACCGGCGTCGTAACCTCACATTACCAAGAAGAAATTTCGACGATCTGGATCTCGTATGTAAATTTCCTGCGAAAGACACGAAAGAGAGTGAAATCCGAATTGATAAGAAGGACAAATCACTAATGGTGCCGAGGCCGAAAATTTTCTTACATAAATAGAAAAATTTGACGATTGTATTTAAAACAAATTTGCTGTATTCTGAGTTAGAAAATCTCTGTCTGCTATCTCAAAACAGTTGCGATAAATTCACTCAAAACTGTTCAACTATTTAAGTTTGAAACGAATCTTTTGGGCCATTTGAGTTTTAATTTTAATTCGTGATCGAAATTCCATATATTTTGATAGGGGACGAGTGGGGATGAAAAATATAGATTGGATTATATTGTTTAGGGCTATATATGAAGCAAGTGAAAAATGTTTTATCGCAGAACAAAATACAACTTTTTTTTAAGCATCTACTTTCCCCCAGAATAGATTCATATTAAATGTAATTAGGTTAATTATGAAACTGGTACCCATACTGGTAGAGTCCTATCCATAGTCTTTGTGAAAATGAATGAAAAACACAATATAAATTGTCGCAAAACACTGAACTTAAAAAAGAAACAATCGACATTTATATGAATTTTTCAGGTAGAAGAGTACATACCTACCCGTTTTTATAGGGGTTCAGTTTCGCGTATATCCTGGATTGATCGTCAATGTTCACCTACTACTGAATAATCCTGTACTCATCAACTTGCATTTTCTAAACGAGTTTCGTGATTTCAAGAACTTAGGATTTTTACCTTTTTTCCAGCTAAACCAGGCGTTTTGCCTCATGTGTAGCGGCCACAGAAAAGGGCTAAAACGGCCATATTTCGATGTTTTTTTCTCATTGATATTCCTAAATCGTGCCTCTTACAGAATACTTTAATAATAATATGTGCCATATCATATTTTACAGCATAGAGATACAAAGCCATTTCAACCCTACGACAATAATTATATCCTGAAGTAAGGTAAGAGTTTACAGAATTGGAACATTGGGCAAACTTGGGGTTTTCTCCGGTCAAGATTTTGCACCTAAGAATCCCCCAGTACCTAATTGAAGACTCCTGAAGCAGTTTCAGGTACTACCATTTTTTGTTGATATACAGCGTAAATCATTCGTTTTGTATAATTTCATTTGAGGAAACGTTCAGAGTTTTATGCTGTAAGTCATTAGGTAAAGCCCGAGATGACTGACTTCAACCGGACAAATATTTAGACCACTAGAAGATTTTGAAATGTGATAGCGTTGATGGGTTAGAGAAACGGACTCTCCCTAAATTACCCCTTTTATTAATGACTGTTTTTCCTCTTCTTATTTAAGGAAATAATTTGTACTACGTGGGGACCAACCGTTGAACTATTGTTTTTAAACCCCATTTGAATCGAATCCAAACTCCATTGAATCTTCTCAATTGAATTTGTCAGTAATAAATTAAACATCTCTCATTAAAAAAATATGATTATAAAAGACAGCTAATTTTTTTTTGAAATTTAGAAAAACATGGTAAATAACCAAGATCATACTATAAAATAAATGCTGATCAAAACTGTGATCGTAATTGTAATTTGAATGTATTACAACTTATTGTTATTGTCAGCCTTTTATTGTCAAACGTCAATGTGAATGTTAGACATTTTTGAGCGCAAAATGTGCTAAATTCAGGATTATTGTGATAAATAATAATGAGAATTTATTAGAAAAATATGAGAATTAGATTGCTCAACCAGGATATTACCCATGTTAATGTCTGGGAAATGGTATATAATAACAAATGGATGATTAATATAGCAAATTGTGTTTGTGCTTCTGCCATTAAATTCTTTATGAGTCAAAACATCCTCTTTTTTTGTATTACTATGAGGGCGACTGGAAATTTCACTCGCCATGAAAGCTTATCTATAGTTATTCATTCATTAGGTACACGGGCAGTAATACTCGTAGTTGCAGGTTAAACAAGGTTTACTTAATTTAGCCCAACATTTGTCACAATAAGAACTGTTCCACTGTAAGTTCACTAATGCTCTGGTACATTGGATTCTTCGTTGTTACGCGCCCTGGTTTTGTTATTACGTCAGTTTAAATCGATCGTAAACCGAGGAAGCGATAAATGATTCAGCTAAGTATAGCATGCTCCTATACGATAATAGATGGATGTCGCGGTTTTTGAAAGACTCACCGAGGTTTGAGTAACAGGTCCGAACCGTGAACAGCGTATTAAAATAAATATTAAGGTAACCGATGTTACGTCACACGTATCAGATATTTTGATTGGCAAATCAAGCTCAGGGCGCCGCCTATATCGTGTTAGTTGACTGAGCTGCAGGACCACCCGGGACGTTGTTCCATGATATCTGACACGAATAATAAAACATGCCAAACCCTCGCAAATAGCCTCAGTGGAAAATGATTGTGCAAGCCTTTCCTTGTTATCCAATCCTATCTAATCAGTTATTCAATAATTGAAAGCGGCCTCAATAATATTAATGTTCTCTTTTGTCACTCTTCAATCGTACAAAACTGATTTAATTAAAGCGAAAATTCATTAGGTGAAATGATGATTGAATCGCTAATTTAACTCCATTTTATTGTATCTACCTCATCTCAGATAAGTAACAGCTTCTAGTTTCGTCAAAACAATTATTACCTATTTTTTCTTGTACGTATCTACAAGGAATAACTAGTACCTAATGTATAGATTCTATCGTCATATATGATATATAGAGAAAATGGGTAGCATCTCTGTTTCAGCCGTTCTTCCCCACTGTACGGGTCATCAAGACTCGAAGAGAGCATTGATATACAACGAATATAGTACAGTGATTAGTTAAACCATAGTGTAGAATTGCCGCCATCTTTCCCGGGTTATATCTGTCGATGGGTTCTGTAAGCTTCCTACTCGAAAACTGCCCCAATGCTTTGCCGTTGATTATTCGTCCAACTGTTATATTTATGTTAGGCTCTAGTCAACTATCTCATTACCTACCTACTACCTACTTGGGAGGTCACAAGAGTTAGAGGATGAGGTCAGGTGTATTTACACTGAGATAGTAGTGTTTCCTCGTCCTACATATATACTAAGTTGTACCTATACCTGGGCGACGTCCTTACCGAAAGCCGAGTTCTCAATGAAGGATTAAGTCTGGACGATAGTATTATAGCCTAGGTATGTGTTAACCAGTAACCCTAATAATGGCCATGTACAATCTCAGCTCAGTGGGTCCGTCTGTTTTAACGTGATTTCTGTATCACATACACAGCAACCATTAGATTGATAGTAAGATTGATGATGCGAGAAGCGTTCATATTTACACGACATAATAATTGTGTATAAACAAGTTACCTGTTTTAGGTATATGAAATGCATCAATAATGCACATGTGTGATAATGAATCTTGATAAAATCCGATTAATTCACCAAATGAGTAGGACAGAACTAAACGTAAAAGAAACAATAACACCTAATTTCTGGAAGATTAACACCTTTCTCGAATCGGGTCAACAAGAAGAAAACATGAGCACGACAGTTTTTGCAGCAGCCGAAAAAGTGGGAGAGAAACAGGGATAAACCAATGAAGACAGAGAAAACAAAGTTGTACGAAACTTGATCTCTGGGAACAATGAAATAATTTAATTTAGCCCACTCGTGAAAAGCAACACGTGCAGTTTCTTTTCAGAATGACCTCGTTCCAAAAAGTTTCTTCTTGAGTGCTTTGTCGCTTCCTCCAAACTTATATTTTAATAAAGTAGGGATACTTTGAAGAGTGGAAAAAACGTTTCCTTATTTTATCTGCATTGCGTTTGGAAAAAAGACGGATTTATTTTTTATTTTTAATTACGACAGAAGGTTCTCTCTTGTCTCGTAAATTAAAAAAGAAGTAACTTTCATATTAAAATAATGATAGCAAAGAAAACTCATGGCATTAAAATCATTCCTTTTTGGTATTTATTGTGTTTTGTTAAGTTAGGTAAGTCGCTTAACGCATTAATGCTTTTACAGGGTCCTGTTATATATGTGAAATCTCGTGTAATCCATCTCTTTTTATTCTGAGATTATCCTGAGAATTCAGTCCAGCCTTCAGTAAGGAGGGATTTATGTCTCTATGTTTCACCAAAGAATAAAACATCATGGTAGGTCCATTATAGTCAGGAAAATTATTCTTTCTTTAAGGCGTTTGCTATTTGAAGACATTGGCACGATTTATATAAGTTTATTCATCGTTGACGTTATCAGGGATCATGCAGTAAACGATGGAACTGACGGAATATAATCTGAAATAGTATAAATTAATTGATAGGCTGTAACCTGGGATTTTTGGTCCCCATTGCGTTTTTGCTTCCTCGGTATGTCAGGATGACCCTCCTAAAGTTTTAGCAAAAAATATTAATCCTAACCACTTTACCTGGGTCGATTTTTGCCAGTTATCGACTGCTATCGTAAACCAACCTCTAAATTGGGGCCGACGTGATGATTTGAAGGACGGATTTCAATTTTTTTAGGTCTATTTATGGGTTTTCGCATGCGCTGAACACGATGAACCTATTTATTTTACGCTCCGTCCACTAGTTATCCGGTAAACTGGCGGAGGGCACTGCTTGAAGATAGTAAAAATCGAAAATTTCACCGAAAATGCTGTCGCCTGGTTGAGAATTGTACTAGAAACATGCTATTATGGTCGGATAATATGCTTTGGCATGTTCTGAACATGATTCCGTTTTTTACTATACTTTTTTACTTCGTTTATTGGCCATAAACCTCAAATTACTTGTAGGGTAATAGACAAATTCACACTAATTTCACCAGAAATTATGTCGCGTTGATAATTTAAGGTCCCAAAATACCTTGTGCCGATAAAATTTGGTATTTTCCAGGATACTCGATACAAAGCCGTAGGTAATTTGGCAAGGACCTGAACCGGCATTGTACTTATTCGCCAAATATAGCGGCGAAATGAAGAAAATAGCTAAAATTTTCCCATTTTTCTGTAAAATTCCTTAGTTTCCATCGGTTTTCCGGGGTCACATTCATAGTTCTGAATTGTCTGAACTGTATGTAATATAATTTTAGTTTCACAAAACATAACATTTTAACGAGAATAACATAACAAAAAAAAAAAAAAAAAAAAAAAAAAAAAAAAAAAAAAAAAAAAAAAAATAAACACGATGAAATATCGAAACATAAAAAAAATACCAAATTTTATCGGCACAAGGTATTTTGGGACCTTAAATTATCAACGCGACATAATTTCTGGTGAAATTAGGGTGAATTTGTCTATTACCCTACAAGTAATTTGAGGTTTATGGCCGATAAACGAAGTAAAAAAGTATAGTAAAAAACGGAATCATGTTCAGAACATGCCAAAGCATATTATCCGACCATAATAGCATGTTTCTAGTACGATTCTTAACCAGGCGACAGCATTTTCGGTGAAATTTTCGATTTTTACTTATCCTCAAGCAGTGCCCTCCGCCAGTTTACCGGATAACTAGTGGACGGAGCGTAAAATAAATAGGTTCATCGTGTTCAGCGCATGCGAAAACCCATAAATAGACCTAAAAAAATTGAAATCCGTCCTTCAAATCATCACGTCGGCCCCAATTTAGAGGTTGGTTTACGATAGCAGTCGATAACTGGCAAAAATCGACCCAGGTAAAGTGGTTAGGATTAATATTTTTTGCTAAAAATTTAGGAGAGTCATTCTGACATACCGAGGAAGCAAAGACGCAATGGGGACCAAAAATCCCAGAACTTTTTTTTTTTTGAACCACCCTACTGTACCCCCCCCCCCCCCCCCCCCCTCTAAAGTTTTTGGTTTCAACTCAGATTCCAAAAATTAAAAAATTCCGTCCGCAGGCCTACGGAAGGTTTTCTTCGAGATTACCTACTGGACTTAACATTATGAAATTCGGCTCAAAAACCATACATTTGCTGGGAATGAGCCATTAATCTGAGCATTACTTTCAATCAACCGTAAAGGGTAGAATTTAAAGACTGAAATATTAGAAAATCGAGATCTTGAAAACTTTCATCGAAAAAGTAAGGTCTTAGTTATTATTGATCCCAAAGAATCGAATGAAAAAACCCGGATCGATGTACATTAATCTCTCTCCTCTCCATAAGGGCTAAAACGTTTACAGGAAAAAATATTCCCATCATAAGCGCAATCAGGGCTGGTGCGAACATAGGAAAACCCCCTTATAAACTAGTAGCAGCTAAGGACGATTCATGGTAATAATATATATCACGCTAAGCTCGTGAGGTGGTTTCGTACCTTGTCATTTTTAACCAGCAGTCCCAAAAGAGCTCCAATACCCTTACTTAACATAACCGTAAAGTCACGTTAAAACTCTTCCCGACCAACGGTAATGCAGTAGAAATAAAGAGTTCTGTTCTTCCCTTAAGATTTTTACCCGTTAACACGCAGAACAGTATCTATAGCAAACCATTGCCGATATTTCTACACGTATTATCTCTCGCGTATTTCTACACGTATACCAGAATAATCGAAAGCTATCGTCACGCTCCCTTTCGTATTTCAATGACAACAATTTTCTTGAATTCAAGATCGAGTTGAAGAAGTTTGAATTCAATTTGTTGCCTGCTTTATCAGCTATCTACATGGGCATGCGATTCGACTAAATTGTTTTAACAGAACTACGAACTAGGTAAAGATATCATCTTCCTAGCATAAGCGATAACCAATGGTTATACCCTGAATACATCGGCTCTCGTCAGATCACAAATGTGAGCAACAATGGGCTTGGTCTGGACTCGTACTTGAGTGGGTGACCGTCTGGGAACAACGCAAACGGTAACTTTAAACGGTACTTTTTAAAAATCTTTTATCATTCAGGTTTTTATCGATGTACCCCAAGTTTACTTAATCAGGCCTCGTGGTAGAATAGTTCGTTTTGTGTGTCTTCCCTACATTATCGAATTGTAATTTTCAATATCAGAGCAGGTAGGTACGAAGAACCAACTAAGTCAATTTGTCATTGAACTGACCTTATTATATTTTATATACAAACTAATTATTTAAATACAAAACTGCTAGATGACTAACTCTATTCATGTTGGTAGATACAACTTTGTTGTGTGAAATGTACATGCGAATGCCTATGAAGAATACACTACTAAGTAGGTAAGTACTATAAGATTGTAAAAGTATCGACAACTGCAATCATTCCCGAGTAGGTGAACAGGATATCTGGCCTTCTAACGAAGTAGGTACGTTATTCACGTAGTAAACAGAAATAGTTTTAGTAGTACAATTTTATTTATAAGAGGTTAATATTTTTTTGACAAATTGTGGAAATCGGAAAAGTTGTTCCACGGCAGTCAAAGGGAGAATCAATACTTCTAATCTAAGGTAACCTCTGCATAATGTTATGCTGACTACAGGGTATAACGAATGACTTTCTCCTGTAACTCCTGTTTACGCGAAAAGGGGTTTTTTGTATTTTTGCGTGTACGCGGAAAGGGTAACGGAAGAACAATAATACTCTAATTTATTAGACGTTTTTAACATCAATTTTTGAAGGCCTGTCTTTACGAATAAAAACTGGTAGGCTCAAACCACCAGAATCGTTTTGGTAACGTTAAAGTCGTTATCAAAAGTTTTTTTTTTTACATGTGATACTTGACTTGACCCATCCATACTTGACGTGAAAAGTTCAACGCATGTCCAGGTTTTCTTTAATTACAAAGTTGTTCACCAGGGCAGCCTCGTTAAGATAAGCCAAGTTCTTGATGGAGGCGTACTAGAGGATTGTATTATAGCCTAAAACCATTCCTAGATCTCGCTCGTCAATTCGCGCCCATCCGCATGGAAATCGGTGCAGCCTTTGGACATTTTTAGCGGACAAACGAATAAAACAAACTAATTTTATATTTTACAGTAGGTATGTAGGTACATATATGGATGACGATCGTGTCAGCTGATATAATTCCAATCGGATTCAGATTTTTTGAATGCGAGTTTTTTATAAAAATTATTTCCTATGAACGACTAGTAAAGCGTTGGTAGGTAGTGGTTTTTTTTTTTTTTTTTTTTTTTTTTTTTCCTTTCAATTCTTATTTTTTTCAATTGGTGGGTGCGCCTACGTCACTGTTCGTATACTTAGAGTAGAGACTAGTCAAGTGTGTGCATAGATGTTTAATTTAATTGCATTGATTTTCTCTCTGTTAGTGCTTACATCTTCTGAGGGATATTGATGGCAAATTCATCTTTATGCCTCGGAATATACGACTTGATTCCGAGGTACGCACTGATGTGGAGAAAATTTGTCAAGAATGTTCATTACATTGATTTAGGTTTCATAGCACCCTCCCGGCCAAGCTAATGTGTAATTCCTGGCTAACACATCAGCTCAGAATGATGATATATCAGCGTAGGTATAAATATCAGCAAGTTTCATTATGAGGAACGACTTAATTTATTCATCAATTCGCCGAGTGATCACTTCGAAAGAAACACAAGTACACGGTATTGAGACGTCCCAGTTGTCTTGGGCTGCGTAGGTGTTTGAGTGATGTTCAGCTTTCATGTGGGGACCCGAAAAAGATGACTCTGCTGACTAGGTGGCCACAATCCCTGCACCTACTTGACAAGGTGGCAGATAACATTGTTGAGCAACATGAGTCACCGTGCATACACGCGCATCATTTGTACCGACCCCTATCCCTCTTTTTGTAGTCTGTCGGATTCTGGAGGCTCTCAAATTCATTAGGATCGCGATTTATTCCCTTTGACTTCGAAAAAAGCCCACAACGAGATGAATTTTTTTATAAGACAATAGATTTAACGTGAAGTTCTGATTCTACGTTTACTGTTGGCTTCGGCGGTAATTTATTACGTTCTCTTTAATACGATGGAAAGGAATTCGGTAGAAAAATTAATCAACAGTTGATGAGTATGCATGAGGTGTGTATCACAAACATGGTCGTATGAATCCGAATGAGAATTAATTCCAGTTGGGAAGGGATCTGATGCGGTATATTATTTTCAATCGCCCACCGTTGAATATCGTCCGACGACGATTTTGAAATCTTGGCACCTGTCTCAATTAACCCAATGGGCTGAACCTTTATCGTTGCCAATTTCAAAAATTCATACCACAAGAAAACCTACTTAACCGTATATATATATATTTATTTATTTATTTATTCAGTTGTAGGGTGTATTTACAGACGATGACTCGTCTTTCAATAGCGGCGTAAAAAATTCTTTCCAACCCAGTAAAATTCGTCTTGGCAGAAGACGGGTCGAGTTCGTTGGCCAGCTCCCGAATTCTAAGCGCAGATTTACAATTTATTGGTCCAAAAAATACAAAAAAAAATATTGTTTTTTTGTCAAAAGGGCATGTGGGATGTCACAGTCGAATTTTTTTCAGCGCTGGGTCGATTAATACGACTCCCAGATCGCTAAGTTCCATAAATAAGTGAGCAAATCAATTTTTAGGTGAAAAATGGCCATAACCATGAACCAATGAAGTGAATGGCCATGACCAAATTTTTGAGTTCGGCTGCGTGTTCTAAAATTTTCTTTGAGATCTCGTCACACGGCTGTCCCCTCAGTTTTATTCAGGACATGGTTGGCCTTAATGATCAGAATTTAAGTGCCTAATTTAATGTTGTCCACAACTTTTCTCCGAAAACCCGCTCTGTTAGACATTCTGCATGACTGATTACTTTTTTCTTTGAAAATTTTCTAAAACACACGTTAAAATATTAGGATAAGAATTAGGGAATTTCTCCGCTATGAAAAATTTCTTCATTGAATTCCGTTTGATATATATATTTCGCATTTTACTAGACTTTGGCACTTGAGTATCCTATGCAAGATGGAAGACGGACAAGCCATGATTGTCAAATCAATCAACTATCGATAAACCGCTTGCGAAATGAAGGAGTGGTATGCAACTTCCAGAAGGAAAGTAATTCTTACGGCGTCCATTCATAGAATTTTCGGAAAGCAGAGAATGTCCGAGAGAAGGGTGTTATGAACAAGGAAGGGGAATCAGATGGAGTCAGACATAAATCTTCATCATGGACATGAATGATCGCCGACATGATATCCGAGTTAGGTTACGGTCCGATGTTACCAAGTAGGCATGACTTTAAAAATGGGAGATAAGTAGTGGGTACATGGCTGCCTATTGGCCACTACAGTATTGGAGTCCAAGAAATATGAAGTATGTTGATGTTGACATGCAACTAAACAGATAACTTTGAATTCGACTTTCTATCACAAAAAGAAAACAATAAATATTTATTTTGCGAAGTTTGAACTTGATATCTTAATTTTGTCTCCCTTATGAAGCCCCAATTCATAGGGAGACACTTTGGAGATTAATAAAATACCAATTTAAGGAAAGAAAGGCCTTTCTATTGTAAAGTCTTTATGTTGATAATAGGCTCTTAAATAACGATACAGTCGGAATTCTGAAGTGAAATGGGTATATTATTCGTAGTGTTTAATTATTGAATATAATTAATATAGAATATAGGTACTATAGCAACCGAGAGGCGTTATAGGTGTAAAATATGACATACGCTAGAAATAAAATCATGCATTTTTCATCGATTGTATTGTTGCATTTAGCTCATTTTGTATTTTCATATAAGACTGAGTGTTACTGAATCCTGCGTAATCCATATGTTCCTGTGTTTAGCAGAAGGTCATATGTTTACTTTCAAGTAGAACTATTTTCCAAAGATCCATTCAAAAACTCAGTAAGTGGTCTTGGATTATTAACGGGATTCTTGACTGCCCCAAAGAGCTTGGAGTTTTCGACTCAAATCCGACCCCTTTTTGCCCTAACCCTCCACATCCAGCCTTGACTTTCTAACCGTGTCCCCTTGACGTCAATTCCTTCCCTGATTTACTTGACAAGTTTTCAACCGGCCTAACGCGGGTGGAATAGAGAACTCTAAGTACCGGTTTATACTGAGTCTTTCTTAGTTTGCCAACAAGAGTTTTCAAAGTGGAAGTACTCTGTCACTCAATCGTCTCAGTAGTTTATATTAATCAGCTCGATTGATGAAAATTTATTGAACTTGTTCCATTTCATTCGTTCACCCATTTGAAGTTTACATCAAATTTGATTCCACTGAAAGGGATTTTTCGGGCTCATATTTGGGCAAACACCAGAGGAAATTCTGTGCTCAAGCGTTAAGAGTGTAACCCTGGCAACACACTTAAGGTAGGTAATTATTCAATCTGCTCCATTTATGATGACATTGTCAGGCTTAAGACAGTCTTCTAATAAACGAACCACGATTATTCTAGACCAATACCCCAAAATGAACTGCTAGTCAAATTTTGCCTTTTGCGAACTTCATCGCCCACTACTATATCGTGCATCCACGTTTTTTCTTCCTAAGTAGCGTTCGAAAGAGAGTTATATTAGTTTTTCAGGACCGCTTAATTTTTGATTTTGAGTTTTATTCCGCCAAGTACAATGAGCTTCATTTTTTGAGCGACTTTTTTTTTTGAACAGAAAATAAAATTAATTTTCTCGCACTGAGTTTTCAATCTCAAAATATAGCTCTAAACGCCTTCTGTGCCTTAAAAATTATCATAATCTGGAATTTACCTCATAGGCTCAGCTTGGGACCTAATCAGTCCCAGCATCCCTCCTACAATGTGATAGCCCCCCACCCCTTCCAAATTCTCAGTGGTGTGGGTGGAAAAATAGGAGATCTTCGAATTGAACAATTATGGTCACGTGGAACTGAAGCACGAACTAAATCACACGTGACGAAGTTACGGAAACCAATCTCAATAAAAACGGAAGTTGAAGATGAACTTTGTCTCATTCAATCAAGAAAATAATGAGTTACGATGTGAAATCGATTTCGACAGTTCATTTGTAACAAACAGCGCTAATGATGACCTAAACGTTAATTAGAGCGTATATTAGAATTAGAAAGTGTATTCACCTAAGTGTAATAATCTATTACTGACAAGTGTTGATTTGGTGTAAAATAATGTTAATTTTGTGACAACTAGTAATTTCACATCCTATGGGTCAAGGACCTGGAACAATAGAGATCAATTTGATTTGATTTGATCTGAACTTCAAAATCGACCTAACATTGTAACTCCTCATTTTCGTGTAATTAGGCAACGTTCTTCTTTAACTTCTGATTTTATTGAAATGAGCGCGTGGGGTATGGTTTTACATCGAATTTCAGGCGCCGAACCGATTGAGATGGGTCCCAGACCTGTATTTATGTGTATTCCGTAGTTAATTCAAATTCTATGTAGAAAATGCGTCTATGTGTCTTAAAATTATTCAAAGCTATCAGGAAATTCGCACACAGGCTCCCTTTGGTACCTATATGGTACCGGTCACTCATCGGACGAATCTCTCTCACCTGAAGCCTTTAAGTTAATGCTTGGTCAATTAGTACATAGTCCCAAACTGAGCCTACTTGGTAAGTTTAATTTCATTTTGATTAATTTCAAGGCAATACATTAGTCCCAAACTGATCCTACTTGGTTAATTTCATTTCATTTTGATCAATTTTGAGGCACAGTTGGCGTTTTGAGTCACATTTCAAGTAACTATAAAAATCTCTCACAAGATGACTTTAATTATTTGAATGATGAATATCGCTTGAGAAATAAAACCTACACCTATTAGTGAGCGGAAAAATGAAAGTCAAAATCAGACATGGAGCGGTCCTGAAAAATGAAGATAACATCATTTTAAACCTGTTCCAAAGCAAATGACAAAGGAAGACAGGATTGAGCAGCAAAATTCCAAGGAAAATCTATCCAAAGTCAAATAATTTATCTACAGTTTCCACTGAGATATATTTAAAAATAAAATAAATTACTTACATAAATAAATAAATGGCTCCCACTATGATGAATTCGTTCAACAAAATGTACAGAGTTTGGTAAATACACAAATGCAGATAATTTTTGGGTTTCTCATGTTTTAGTTTCAGTTTTTTAGGTTTTTGTAATATTATTTTCAATAATAATTATTTGTCGTCAGTCAAGAAAAAAAAACGAATAAACCTTAATTCTCCCCTCAAAATTCGTTGGTTAACGTTTGAAGATAATAATGTAGATTCCGAAAATATAATATAAAATATAAAATAAGGCCGTCAGACAATGGCCGAATATGTGCCAGTTCTCCACTCATTACATTCGATCGACCGTTTGGGGTAGAACTTAATGGCTGAAATATTAACAAAACTAGATCTAAAAATTTGAAAAAATAAGAATAGTTTCTTCTTTTTTTTTGTGTCATTGATAGATATCATTCCTACCGTTGAATCGAATGAAACCTCCCGGACCGCTATGAGTTAACCCGTTCGCTCACTCCAAGTGCTAGAACTTTGAGAGAAAAAATTGTCGTGAGAATGAGTGCAATCAGATGCTTGTACTTTCTAAAAATTATTGTCTTATAAACTACGACAATTTTATCTCATTGGTTTTGAGTTGGTGGGTGCCTACGTCATTTTCGATATACTTACTTGGATTCTGGAGTACCATTGCACCTGCTCGTGGAACATACAGAAAGAATAGTAAAGTGTGGGTGTTTTAATAAATATCATCAAATTATCCTCGTAGGTGTCTACTCCTAATATTTACGTTTAATAATCTAATAATTATAATAAATAAAAATCAATGATAATAACTAGGTATGTATTATAATTACAGACCAGTGAATTGTAGACCATCTACTATAGATATAATGAACCTTTTTGTAATAATTCGCAGAGTTTTTGACTGGTTACGATGGTTAATTCTGTAAATATCTAAACTAGAATGCTGGGTGAGAACCTACCAACTTTACCATTATTATCACCTTGATCGATTTCAAGTGAATGATTAATTTTAGGCCATTAATTAGACATACAGTTTGAACGTTTAATACACCATAATGCGATCGACGAATCAGATGAATGTAAAAAGTCTACAAATTTGATTATTATGTATCAGATAAAATCACATTGTCATGCAGATTATAGTTTAGAGTGAAATACTAATCCCACTTCCTCCAGTTAATTAATTTTTTCCTTGATTATTGTGTTTTGCGTAATTCTGTTGTACTATGAACATTATCCTTGTCCCTCTTTTTCATATGCTGATTCATCAGTATATGCTGTATTAAGGCTTGACCAAAATTGTCACACAAGCAAATATATATCGTGTACAAGGCATGCATTACAAATATAAAAATACTCTTTGAGGCTGACATAATAGTATATATTGAATTGACAGAAGTATGATTTTCCATACCAAGTAAATGATAGGTGAGGGCTGAGGTTGCCGTGGGAATTTTCGGCCATGCCAACCATAAAAGAGACAATAAAGTCTTTTTCGCAACAAGGCATGATAAGTTTGGGGAGTTGGGGAGTGGTAAAGCAAGTCAAAACCACGCGCGGAGTCTCATATTGGATTCGTGCGCCAGTTGGAGTCACACACCTTCATAGGGTTTCCTTCCACTCACTTCCTGTGTGCCTCACACGTGGGAAATCTTACGTGATCACGTAGTAGCTTTTCCACCTCCTTCAGCTCCCACTCAGAAGCCCAAATAAACGCTCAATATGAATTTATATTCATAGAAAAACTCAAAATTATTTCTTACACCATGGACATTATCCAAGGGTTTGTCATTTCCAATAATGAAACTTTTTAGTCAACCAAGAAAAACAAACACCCTCTCAAAATTGGTTGGTTTACGTTTCAAGATTCATAGAATCCAACAAGAGAATTTAAAAAATCTCCGTCCGCTGTCCAGCGTCTGACGTACGCTACACAGTGGTCACAAATGTTCAAAAAAATCTGAAAAAATGTCCGAGACGCCATACTTTTTCAAAAATGTTTTATAAAAGATCATTCTCATTGGTTTTTGACATGCTGAACCGATCTAGTGTAATGCAAAACATTGTAGTTCAATGATAATCCAGTATTGGCTGAAGAGTAGATTTATAGCTAGAAGTTGGTATCATAGTTTTAGACTATGTTGTGGATCCGCAGGAAGGTTGATTTTTTGACAGTTTCTTGCGGACCAACCATCGGGTATTGGTGCTGATGGTTCTGGTTTGGGCAGCACATTTGCCCATTTCCTGGTTTTGCATTCTCAAATCGATGCAAAAAAAAGGATAGCTCTCATATCAATACTTATTTTTTAAATTGAATTTTTACCCCAGAAAACGGATGTCTACCTGTTATTAGACAGCTACCCCCGGTTATTGGACACCATTTGCCCAGTTATTGGACACACAGAAATCCACCATAATATGGAAATCCATCATATTAAAAAATATGGATTATCAAAACGTGTGAAATGATAATACTTACTCAAATTTCTGGGTATAGAAATAATGAACAAGTATTCACATCATTAGAAAAATATTATATTAAAACATTGGTAAAAAGAAAAATTGCGGAGAATCTTTTTGTTGGAAATTAGTTGCAGAATTGATCCCCAGGTTGATTGAACACCCTGTATATATAACTAATATGTATATGTGTGTGTCCTTCGAGACGATAACTCTCCTTAGGATTGAGATAAAAATTCCGTTCTTGCGCCATGATTTCGTTCCGGGCGACGATGATTTCGTTGCTCAACACTTTTTGACCATATTAAACTGGTCAAATTTCTAAAAATATGCTAAAAAATCACTGAAAAAAGTTAAATGTATATATTTTTTCATTATCCTCCTGCAGAAAGGTGTCTACTTGGGCTTTGATGTTTCCATAGGCGTACGAGCCATTTTGAGAGTTTGACAAAACACGAACGAAAATGTTGAAATATACTTAGACCTGAACACAGATACTATCGGCACTTCTTTCACTCACTGCACTTGGACAACTGACTTCACTAGACTGACTTCGGTAATTGGCGGAATCCTGATGCTGTGGCAGCGTCCTCGCTGGACCACCTGATGTATTTGGCGGAAACGTCGAGCCCCTTTCAAAACTTGGGCTACTTCGTGGTTTAGATTTCATGACGGGATCGCATATTAGGTAGTGATGACGTTCGTTACACTCACTACACCTTCTCTTCGACGTACAGTTCATCACTCTGTGGTATGGAGAAAAGCAGTTTATGCAAAGATTGTTGCGTTTAATTACGTCCTTCCTCTCCGCCAACGATTGTCTCTTGAAACGATGACAGAGATAAAGAAAGTGTTCCTGGTCACAGAACGCACACGGATACGGGATCACTCGACGGGATGGTCCTGGCTTTGTTTGGAAATCAGAGGGATGAGCGGCAGAAGCGGGATTTGGGGCTCCTTTGGAGCGGGTGGCGGAATCTGGCGGCACGGGCTGTAACTGCACAACCCTTAGCTCCTCCTCAAGGAACTCCAACAATTGCACGTGCGTTGGGATGAAGCCCTCATCCTTTACTCGCTCCCTATTGAATTTCTGCTGAAGGGCGGCGTCGATTTTCGAGAAGAGAGCCTCAAACAACAGGAAGCCCGTTAGATCGGTAGCTTCCACCGAAAAAATCGCTTCTATCCATGCCTTGGCTGAAGATAGATACTGCTCGAACGTACTGGCGTCTATCCGATTTAATTTAGGGATCGTAGATCTTTTGGCGAATGTGGCTCTGGCTATTCTGTACCTTCCGGAGTTTTCCGAACACAAGTACTGATAGAATTGTTCGTAATTAGCAGATTGATGCTCTGTGCCTTTAAGCCATTGTTCTGCCTGAGCTACCAACTTCCCCTTTAGGGATTCGAACTTCACGGGATCCGGAAGATGTGGTACGTTATGTACTGCGGAGTTGAAACTTCGGATAAAATGAGCAAATTTCGTAATGTCACCATCATAAGTCGGAACGGATGGGAGCAAAATATGCATGACTTTCACTGCTTCATAGGGAGTTTTAACATCATGAAACGAGAACTCACCTTTTGTGCGTGCGGCCGCGTCGGCCCTTCCCTTTTCAGCTATCAGTTTTTTTGCTTTCTGACAACCTTCTATAATGTGCGGGATCCATGCTAATCTTAGCTCTTCTTTGATCTCAGAACCGTTTACTTGTTCTAAAAGTCGTTCCCCTTCCTTTAGAATGTCCGTGGTTATTTGAACCACGAAGTGAGGTTCCTGATTGTCGTCATTTAGGTTCTGATATAATGTCATGACCCATGACGAAATTTTGCGGTATAGAACCTTAATATTTTCCGGTAATTTATCTACCTTGCTGGGTTCCATACAAAACCCTTTTGGCTTGGTGTCCGTCATGGTTAGGTTCTCCACCGACGGTAAAGATATCGGAGGTGAAGGTTGACGGGATCTGCGCTTTGATTTTGGCATCCTGAAATTTTAAATCCTTTTTACTGGATGCAAAACTCAGACGGATGTACAACACGTTTTATAAGCTGCGCCACGATTTCGTTCCGGGCAACGATGATTTCGTTGCTCAACACTTTTTGACCATATTAAACTGGTCAAATTTCTAAAAATATGCTAAAAAATCACTGAAAAAAGTTAAATGTATATATTTTTTCATTATCCTCCTGCAGAAAGGTGTCTACTTGGGCTTTGATGTTTCCATAGGCGTACGAGCCATTTTGAGAGTTTGACAAAACACGAACGAAAATGTTGAAATATACTTAGACCTGAACAAAGGTTTTATAAGCTCAAAATAGCACCATCAGTTGATGAAGATTTGATTGAAATTGAAATAGGTAGTATCTTTATCTCTATGAATATTTGAAATAAATAGACATCAAGCCAGTGCCTTTTTAGGCATTGTGGATAAATTGATAAAATTGGTGCAGACACGTTATTTGCCAAAAATAGAGCTTCTAGGTTGTGAAAAAGCTAAAGCATACTAAAGAGAATAGGTGTCCAATAACAGGAACCAAGGAGATAAACAACTTTGACCCACTTATTGGACATTGTCCAATAACGGGTGTAATAAACTTTTTGGTTGCAATTATAAGACACCACACCAAAACTAATTACCTATGATGATATTAAATCAAAATCATATTTACACGAGATTGAAGGAAAAACGTTGTATTATTCAGGGAAACCATCGAGAAATCATAAAAACTCTGAAAAGTGGTTAAATTGTTCTAAATGAAAAAGCTTGTTTATTTACCGTACTGAGAGTGACACAGTGCCGATGTGCTCCACTCTACTTTCAAAAGATACTCATCAATAATAATGATACTGGGACGTTCTAGGCCACCTCAGCTCATCCTAGGATTGTTCATTTGAACCCCAGAGAGTCGTTAAACTACAATAACACCCTGCAACCTTATTATTCAAGAAAAACTAGCGGCGGACTGTCCAATATCGGGGATGTGTCCAATAACTGGCGTCTTTACCCTATTTATGTGCCTTTAGTAATATTTGTATTTCACTTTGCTAGATATATAATATGTAGTAGTACCTATATGTTATTGTATTTGTGCCTATCCCTCTTCTAGTCATAGTTGAGGGGTTGAATAAATTTAATTGAATAAATTTAATTCAATAAATAAATAAATAAATTGAATAAATTAAACTGTAGGGGTTGAACTGAGGTCATCTCTATATCTGATGTGTTAGAGTGCGGCGATAACTTTCAGAGAGGTAAATTGTCATTGTATGTATGCTGTCATCCGGTCTGCTAGTAGATTCCATGACGGCCCTCCGTTTAATGATGAAGGGCAACATGACACCTCTTTAAATCGTACCACTCGATGTGTCCCCTTAGACACCTTTCTCGACGCTACTAATTACCCCTCTGATTGAGGTGCATCTTAAACCACTAAATAACAAAAATGTTAGAAAATATTAGTGGAAATATTGCTCAAACTCTTTTTGATTTCAGTCGTATCGAAAACCTATAATATATGATACCGACGAAGCCCGTACAAAGTAGGGTGGCGTCTGGCTTGTTTCCAGCCCTAACAAGCACTCACGCTCATTCCTTTTTTCCCCCTCCGTTTCCAGTTCCGGGTGCCTACGGAAACCTTAAAACCTCACGACACTCGGCAAAATGATAAATAGTGCCGAACCTAAAAACCTAAATCCGCTACCCTACGAAAAACCGCAGTTTTATTTTTCGAGAGTTTTCTTCCGAGCTGGTGAATAAGAACAGTGAAAAAACCCACTACCGCCTCCCCTTACTGGTTTCTACAAGCCTCGAATTATTTATGGCTTTTCGCGGTTTCAAGAGATAAACTACTGGTCTCTACAAAAATCCCCTCCGCCGCTCCCTCGCCGCCTTCTTTTCCCTAATAGCACAGAAATCTTCGCCTTCCTATACAACCCCTTTCATGAATTTGCTTTTTCGTGCATTATCTGAACAGTACCTCCTTCCTTTTCAGACGCTCTCCAAATATATAACGAGGCAACTGTGGATTGTAAACAGACACCTTATCTCCCACTTCCCGCCCATACACACCCTTAATCACACTTGGGCAAGTATTTTACTGTCTTCTATTATTAATATTTATTTATTTATTTTAATTTTATTTTTTTGCATGAAACATGTGTTCTTACAGCTATGGAATTATAGAATAAAGTGAAAAATTATAGTTATATCAATGAAATTTGTACTAATTATATTTAAGTTCATATTCCTCGAATCACTTCTCATAAAAAATTGAAACAGAGATTGAATAAAGTTTTATAGAGCGCGAAGCAAGAATGCAATCTGAATTCACTGGGCATTTCATAGCTTGTGTTCCTCCAATCATTAATTTTCGATCATCGTGGAAGCGTGGACATTTTATGATTTGAATGGCGTTTCTTAAAAAGTAAAGTAGACAACCATTCCAGGTTGGGCTTTTCATCCGACTGCTTCGGGAAGGGGTTTCTTAAATATTATTGCAGTATGAGCATTGAGGCGCGATTTCAAGAAGAAAACGGTTCAAATATGAATCACATATTGATGCCACGTTCACTTCGTGAATGAATTATCGTTTTGCCGATTACTCTTTGATTTACCTTTTTTTTTGTATGAAGGCGCGATAATAATTATTTTAATAATATATTTCATGGATTTGATTGAATTTAGTATGGGCCATTTCTTTGAATGTTTGATGGAATTCGGTTTTGATTTTCAAGTTGTTCATAGCTTGTTATTGTGTAGCCCCCTTTGCTTTCAAATCCAGCTGTTCATTCCCTACAACGCCCGCATGTGCCTCTTAAACCATAATAATTTAATCCTTTTCTCTAATATCTTCGATTGTGGTTGTTTTCCAATACCGAGTAAATAACATGGCCAGTTTTGGTTAATTATTCATAATATATAAATTTATGCAATCGAACAAGAAAAAAACCCGCGTCTTCCCAAACTTACCACCGACTCTACTGGACAAAACTCTATGAAATTCGGCTCAAATATCGAACATTATTTGAGAATGCTCCAGTAACATAAGCGCTATAGCGAAAAATTTAAATGAAAGTAATAAATACAAACAAATTTGACAAGGTGGTACGAATCTACAAAATTCATAGTTATATAAACTTTCTGTTGTTGTTCTTCGATTATTATTTTCTGCTGATATTCGGTAGCACACTACAAAAACAGTGAATTTGTATGTCAAGTACTCAAAATATCATCATCTCTATTATTTTATAAGAACGAAATTCCGTTTGTCTGTCGTGTCTATGCACGGCCAAACGGCTGAGTGGGGAGAGTCTACGAATGGGGCGAGTCTACGAGTGAGGGGATCTTCTTGGGATTTTCCGGAATAGTGTATAAGCGATTTTAAAATTTTCTAATCCCTCCCGAACCATGGCCTGAATGGCGAGAGGGGGGTGGAAGCTCGGTTTAATGCACGCTTTTTCCCACTTCCCCGCTTCCTCTAACCCACTAAACGGCCGTCGAAAATTCCGGGAAAATGCTGGTTTCGTAGGTTATTCTACGAGGAAGAAGGCGGCGCCATCGGATAGCAAAAAAAGTATCGGGAAATGCCTCAAAAAAATTAAAGAGTACGGACCCGTTTTCTCGAAAATTATACCCATTAAAATATACCCCATAAACGTACGTTTTTCGGGACGGTGTTCGCGAGCGAAATACCGGTTTGATTCCATCGAATCTGAATCCGAAATCGGATATCGAAAAAAGTGACGGAAAGTTGGTCAAATTGCGAGGGGAACGGAGGCGAAGCGATTAAAATTAGAAGTTAATTGTGCCATGGACGACGCAGGCGAGTAGTTCGAACCTTCTCAGCCCCCCGTCTTGAAGGATGGAACTTTTCCGTTCGAAAGACGTTTCAACAGAATAAAGACGGGGTTTTTCCTACACATTTACAGCAATACCTTGCAAGCGAAGCAAGCAACCTTAACATAGCTCCCTAATTAGCGTTACAAAGTCACATCCAATAGAAAATCCCACTTGAAATGTTCGTTGGAGTTCCAAATCATAGAGAAAAATAGATGGTGAAAACGAAACCGTAAAAATTCGTAGGTACTTATATAAAGTACAAGGCTATTCACATAGGTCCCTTATTAGCGTTAGAAAGTCTCTTCCAACAGAAAATCCGACTTATACAAATCCGTATAAATGCTCAGCTATTCTCATAACGGTCGCTAATGATTCCCTACCACCCCACGTGGTAATTCCCCGTCCAGTACCGACCTCTGATGGAGCCCTCTACCTTTTTCCGAACCGCTGTTTTGTCTGATCTGAGGTGATTAAGACACTTTATGTTGTGAGTTCAAACCAACAACATATTGCTATCATTTATATTAATATGCCTCCAATAAAGAAGCTTCGTTTCTCGCCGAACAAGTCGCCAAAACAGAAGGTTCGTGCACTTTTACATTATCTACGTTACATTACGTTGCCTGTACCTAGAAATTATTATACCTTTCCAAATTAAAGGATCAGCTTAGCAGATAAAACATTTAAAAAATAATAATAATAATAGCGAAATTGGCGAAAATGTTTTAAACTATTTCACATGCGCGAAACTAATATAGATTTCACAGATCTTTTAGCTGTAACCCCCAAAATAATGAACCACGATAAAAGACCATCCCTTAAACCTAACCTTAGGGATCTACCGTTTGCGACCGAAGTGAGCAAATCCCCTTCATGAGCTATGCAGGGGTTTTTCCTACACATATACAGCAATACCGAGCGAGCGATGCGATCAAAATTCCCTGCATACATCGGATTTCAACGAGTGTTTTCCTACATATATACAGCCATATCAAGCGAGCGAAGCAAGCAACATCCCCTACAGACGGTAAACCTACACTGAGGGATCCACCGTTCGCGAGCGAAGCGAGCAACATCCCCTACACACGTTAAACCTACCCTTAGGGACCTACCGTTTGAGAGCGAAGCGAGCAACATTCCCTACATGTTTCAAATCTAATACACCTTAATGGGAGGGGGAGGGGGTAAAGACCATCGCATGTATACAGCCACACTTTGCGAGCGAGGCGAGCAATCTAATGGTGCTATTTGTATAAGTAAGTTTCCGAAAATGCCCATTTTCCTGACTTTTTTTTTCTTCTCTTTTTCGGGGAAGTGTTATTATGTTCATCTTCATTCGTCAGCAATGACTGTGCGTTCTTAGAATCTATTTTGGGGCCTTACGAGGAATTCGCCTCTACCTGAGAAAATGGGTAATAATTTCTCCTTTCACTGCGTCGATCGGATATCTCTTACAGTCGCTGGAGTGTCGAATGATAAAAATCCAGTGGTTCCCCTTTTGCTCTACCTTTTTCCTCGAATAGCTAATAGTATTCACCTTTGACAAATATGCGAGTCACCCATGCGCGTTTCCGGCTGATAGTTTATCTCCATTGAATAAATTTATTCACCTCCTTACGTCTTCGTTTACGTTCGAGGTGGTTCCTTTTTGGTGACTTCGGGTTCGTTTAATTCCAGAGACGAACATTCCAACTCGTGTGAGTCATCACATAATTCACATTATTTCTCAGATTCGTAGGTGCTCAGCGAACTAATGAAGATTGCCATATACATATTAATTTAATTTATTATTATTATTATTTTATTTTTTATTTGTTTGTTTAACGTATTTATTGATATAGGAACGATTTGGAACAACACAAGCATCGAAATTTGTTTATTAATTCTTTTAGTTCGTAATAAATCTTTCTCAATGCGATTGTTGCTCATACAATCAGAACCCTGGGGTGTTCAGAAACTTGTATCCTATATTCCGTCCCCTTAGTTGTTCTGAATTCTTGGAATTTTCTGAATTTAAAATCACGAAAGCATTAAGTGATAGATAGAAGTAAAAAACATATAAGATTAAGGATGCATGGTTAGACTGATATGATTCTATCATATCGGATGGGGCCTGAAGATAAAACAGATGAAAAAACTGAAAATGAATAATAACGTTGAACAAAAATAAAAATTCCTCCTTACCACAAATATCTATAATGCGTTTTAGACCGTAGGTACTGATTAACATTCAATTCGAGTCTTTCGGTCTACATTGTGCCCACAAATCCTTTTAACAAACTTAACATCTACCCTTTTCATAAAGTTTTTATTTTTTTATTTATTGCTCTTAATTCTACCTGTAAGTATTGGAACCATTGTTTCCATTTTCAGGAGATGAAAAATTTTGAATCTCAAAGAAACAAAATTTCATCGAGCATTTTACGTTCCAGGCCATTCTGAACCATTTCCGTTCCGTACCTATATATACCCTAGCAATTTTAACACAATCTTATCGTTAGTAGCTCCTGTGCGATTGTAAAATTCTTGTAACGAGCCCTTTTTCCGTAGTTTTCATCAGATTTTGATGAAATTTGTAGAGAATATGGGGATTAGGGTAGATGGCGGTTATTTCATCGTAGCCTTATCAACTTCAACCTCCGCCTGAGCAAACGTAAATTATTCCATCAAGCATAACTTTCCCACACTCTAGTCGTCTGCTCTCGCTCAAATTCGGAAGATACTTAGTGATTAACCCATTCTAATTTCAACATGATTGCATCATTTTTAGCTCCTTCAAGAATGTGTAATCCTTGTAACGTGCCCAGTTTTCACAATTTCCATCCGATTTCGTTGAAATTCTCAAGGAAAGTGCGGGTTAGGCTAAAAATGGCACCTAACGATTTTGATTGTTCTAAAATCATTACTCCATCTGCGCATGCGTGACCGTAAATTTTGCATCATTTTCTCGTTTATTACTCGATCGGTTTCAATGTTATAAACTACATCTTGGTTTAATTGATTCTAAAATGGAATTTAAAAAAAAAATTCTAACACTTCAATGAAATCTTTAAATACTTACATATAATCCATGTTACGGATACGAGGAAGCTATGTGCCACACCCATCTTGGAAGATTTTTTTTAAATATACCTACGGGTTAGGCTGCAGATAGTCCCCCATCATTATTTTTGTTCCCACTCTTCGCATGCGCAATCCTAAAGCCTATCAACCGCCATTTTCTGTAAGCCTATAGTCGTTCGATCTTTCTCAAATTCGGAAGGTAGTCGGGGAATAACGATTTGAATACTCCATGTAAGAGTCAACACGATCGTATCATTTTCATCTGCATTGCATGCACCAATTTCAAATCCTTGTAACAAGTGTGACTTCTACAGTATTCATCCGACTACGATGTGGCTCCCAGGGAATTCAAATTTTAGACTGTAGATGGTTTGTAATGAACTCCATCGCCGACACCCACTGGTGGCTTTTGCGCACACACACAAAACTCAGGCCAAATTTTGTTATTTCTCATAAGATTTTGACTGCCTAATTGGTTTTTCATTCAATCATAAGAACTCGCTATAACATCATTTAAGATTATTAAAAATATTCCATCGATCTACTTACACATTCATGTTACGGATGCCAGGAAGCAATGTGCCCAACCTGGCAGACTTATTTTCTCGCACTAATTTATTATTCTCACTAACGATTATCGATTTTTCTTAAAAACATTCAACGCGCTGTAGGTTGTGCGTCTGTCTGCGCTGCCGCATGGGACACCAGAAGTATACGAAATATTTGAACTTAGAAGCTTAAAATTCGAGTTTTAAAGGCAAACATTAATAAATTGTGTTTTTTCGCCTTCTTACTGGAGTTTTTAATTGCTGCAAAACCAAGTTCAGAACTCAAGAACGTAGGACTTTTCAGATGTAATTTCCACTTTGAAGGCCATGGTTTTATGAATTGACTATTAGCTCACGTTTTCTAGCACTATTGATGATTTTAAATACACTTAAAATTTGACTACTAGAATATCAAATTGGCCGCGTCCTAATATTGATATTAAGTAATTGTTAAGTCGACCATTGGTTTTAAAGTGTAATATAGTATGTGAACAGTAAGTGCTTTTCTAATGTGCACTTATATCAATGAAATTGGGTATCATTATCTGTCACAATAGCATTGAGAATGAGAGAAATATCTTCAAAGAATGTTCAATAGTTATTTCGAAGCACTTTGATTGATCAACAAACAAGAGTCAATCAATCTAGTGTAGTTGGTGATGACATCATGTAGCTACTCAATATTTTTTACAGTTTCACAACATCTTTATTAGGTATTCACGGAGGATCTTGAGCAAAAATCCCACTCGTATAAATGGCTCTTCGAAGCTGTGCCGCAGGATATTGTCCACCGGCCGGAAGCCATACGTATCCCCTCGCCTTATTTAAATATCCGCTCAGCCGGCTCTGAGCCCCACTAAATTCCCATGTTCTTATCGATCGGGGAAACCGCGAAGGAATATTTTCAAAGTCCTTCCCAGAACTGGGTGACCGTGTCTGTCGTCATAGCGACCTGTAAACCACTGGTGACTCCTTTGTGACTCATCCCGCTAGTCTCCTACTTAGCGTCTGTTTGAATTAGTTTATGCAAATGAACTTGCGAGGTCCTGGAATCGAATGATTTCATATTATGAGAGCTCTGGTTGAGTGGTGATATCATGACTGGACCAATGACAGACGATTTGCAATGATATTAGGTCTTTCATATTTAATCGTGATCTGTAGTTGTATATACATAAGATGCCGAGGGTACATATGTGTTAATGTTCACAATACTATTTAACACCCCACGAAAATTCCACAGCATTTTACAAGGTTGCGTCACGTTCGTCTAGTTAATGCCTGATGGAAAAATATGCCCAAGATGATAATGATGATGATGTATGATATTCCGAAAACCCAAGCATTGTGCTTCTTACCCATGTTGACGTGAGGTGATCGCTTCTGTGATTCGGTGAGTGTCATATGGACATCATCCATATAGTCTACTAGCTGGTTCACCCGTGCGTGGCACAGGTTGACTTGAATATACGCAAGCCCTCCCCCCCCCCCCTCACCCATCACATTTTGGGACACCCCTATGGATCTGATTAAAAAAGTCCTTACTTAATGGTACTTACTTAAAGTACTTTCTTATAAATTACCTTTTAGAACAAAACTACTGAGATCAACCCCCACTCATTCTCCACAAACACTTAATTCAGGTTAAAAATATTCTAGATAAGTAACCCAAAAGAACGTTCAGACTAATCCAATTTCATTCGTCCGAACATCAGATCACCAGTTCGTTCGCTGATGATCAAATTATTCCATTTAGCCACCCCCACCCTTTTTTTCCTTACCACAAACATCACCCTATGGTTAATGCTAGAAAAAGTTTTAATAGCCTGTGATTGAGATTGACATAATCAAAACATATTTGCCCAATCATATCCCCAGTTTGTTCTAAGAAAACACTCCCTCTCGGTCGGATTTGAAAAAATCAAGTAGCCTGTGATTTGTGTTAGTGTAATTCAAAAATATTGTAGCTATCAGGTCCCCAGTTTATTCAGTGATGTCCATGATATTCAAGCTCCCCCCCAATCACAAAAACACCACCTATGGGTTAGATTGGAAAACTTAAAGTGGTCTTTGATTCAAGTAATAGTATAAATTACAAACATTTCTTACTAATCAGCTCCAGTTTATTTACTGATGTCCATGATGCCCCATTTCACCTCCCTTCTCTCCAAAAACACCCCCTATGGGTCAGATTTGGAAAATTTCACGTGGGCTGTGACTTAAGTTAGATTAATCCAAAGATACTCAACCAATCGGATCCCCAGTTCGTTCAATGGTGTCTGAGATACCCCATTCCACCCCTCCTCCTCCCCTGAAACACCCCCTCTCTCAAATTTTAAAAACTTCAAACTTAGCCTATAATTTAAGTTGGACTGATACAGACATTTCCCACTACTCATATCAGTTGTCCAATTTCCCCTGTAACTGTGAAAAGCGGACAAACATACGGAAAACTGAGAAAAACGGACAGACAGAGAAAATTGAGAAAATGGTACCAATCGCCTACAAATAGCATGAAACGGAAAAGAAACGCGAAATTTCATTATTCTAATCAATGTACTGACAGACATACTTACGATTTTAATATAGATATGCACCCGTTGAAAGTTTACCCTACGTTATACATCATTAATAAATTTTTAACACTTAATTTCAACTAGACAACAACTAATTGTCAATTAAATTAATAGCCAATGTATTCAAATGATTACTAATACTGGAGTTTATACGATAGATAAAATTTATAATAGCTAAATTACTGATGTACCTATTGACATCTGATATAACTATTGAATAATCGAGGAAATGATAATTAATTTATCACTTCAACTAATTAGTAATAAAAATATAAATTGTAATAATAATCCATTTCTAAAAATTTTGAAAGCTTTCATTGAAACCAGTAGGTAGTGTAAGCCATTAATGTTTAACTTTAATGAGAATGTCATTTCGCAGGCATTGAAAGACTGACCAATAACCTCGTATTATCTATCAAAAACGTTTTTTACGAGCCATTCTTTATGACGGTCATATTTATCTTTAGGGAGCATTTCGAACATATTTCCCAAACCAGACGTCTGGGAGCTAATGCTCCGATAGCCAGACCTCTTGGAGTTGCGTCTGCTTGAGTGGCCACATTAGATAAAGCCGCCTCTGATTCCCACGAACTCGGAATTCGAGTTCTCAAATAAAAAACTAGTTTAATATTTTCACAAATAACATGGGCAATTCAGTTACTCAAACTATTCTAGATCATGTTACCTATTAATATATTTCTGTTGTTAAGTTGCCAGTTTGGAGATTAATGGTATTCATAGCAGTAAGTAATGCACATTGAATGATGTACGTATTCAAACAGTTGACGAAATTTCATTAAGAACACGATAAAATAAGTATACAAATAATAGTTATTATGTGGAAAAAAGAAAAAAGCTTGCCAAGGTGGGTGGGCAGAACGGCTTCAACACTTATCGTAACATGGACTTAGTTGAATTGGAATTAGTTGAAGAACAAAGTACAAGTTAAAATAAGTGAGTGAAAAATTGACCAGTAATATGTATGAACATGGTAATATATAAAACAGGGCTATAGATCATGTTTGCGCATGCGCATACCGTATCATCAATCCAAGGCATTCACCATCTAAAGTATACATACATAGGGCGATGAAATTGGTAGGAGAATATGAAGAGCACATAACTTGACAATACCATGAACATCAATCCATTTGTCTCAGAGTTTTTCCTGTACCAACCGATTTTGGCGTTGCGCGTGGACAATAGCATGTAATTACTTGACTAATCTTAATAAAATCCGCAGGGCATCATCTTGGAACGTTTATACTCAACTACTTTCCTAGATTGAACTAAATCAAACCCATAGATAATGAGAGATCGACGTTAAAAGAAATTCGCGTTTGCGCAATCCCTGAGAATTTCATTGCAATTGGAGTGAAACTTAGTACAGCTTTCGTCAAGTTGCTTGTCAAGAAAAACACCTGATGTATAGAAGTTCACTATAGTGTGTTATACGTACAAATCGATTAATACCTTCCAATTGTGCTGGCTTAAGATTATACTAAAAGATGACTATTTTAATTATAAAGTGAATAGATAATAACCAGGCAATTCATTAACATGGAAACAAATAAAGCACAAAATAAAGTTATTACGGATGTAGTGGAAGATTTTAGTGAAATCCCTTCACGCAAAACCCTTCTAACATAATAACTTTCACATCCGGTATCTTATTCCGCTCCAATTTTAAAGGGTATTTGAGAACCAATCTACGGATAGCCCTTCCTTAAATTGTGTTGCATTCTAATCCATTGTATTCATTGTGCATGCGTTGCGTAAACTCTTCCCTATTGCTCCTTGGTACCTTCATAATTTCTTCTGAACTTCATGTATCACACATTCCAGGATATAGTTATGTCGCACTGTAAGCATTTGCATTGTTCATTGTCCCAAATGCGCTTACCAGTTCAAGATACAAGTAGGCTTATGTGTCAAACCCTGTTGGAAGATTTTTATTGATGCTGTAAGAATCTATAATAATGAAAAAAGAGCTGCACATACGCTCGCTGCAGGTGGCTGAGATATCCAAGAACAGAACCACCTTTTTTTCATTTCGATATACAATTTACATAATCACTACACCCAATAATATAGAGATTATGGAAGACACGGCTGAAGGCATTGAGTGTAAAATATAAGATTTACTGATTCAATGAGGCTCTAGATCAACCAAATCTCTGAAACTTCTACGAACACTTTTATTTCTACTTTTATTTTTTCTTCTTTATTAAATACGATCGACTTCTTTAGATTTTTTTGTCACTCTTCTTCTTCGTATCCCAATTTTTTTTTGCCTCTGAAGTCTCCAGAATAAAAACTAAATCGTTCAGAGAAGAAGTTGGCAGGTGGTGCTATCAGAGGTGGTCCCCCCCAATCCCGCCACGGCTGACAAGGAGTGTCAGGAACTGACACATCGTGTGCCTACAAGTGTCAGGAAACAAACGTTTTTTTCATAAATGTTAATAGAAGTCGATCGAAGACGTTTCCAAATGCTACTGATCTATACATCACTAGGTATTACTTTCTAAATACTATTTTCGAGTGCTGTACGAACCTTTCGGTTTATTTTACACCTGGCAGTAGCCACTTACTTTTTTCTACTTTAGCAGGTAAATAAGTTCATCAAGTTTAGTTATTGTTTAATACTGTCAATGAACTAACCAGTACAATACCGAGAACTAACCGTTACAATATTCAATATTGTAACTTCTCGTGTTTTGTGGAAGTACCTACACTACGTTCTTCACCAAATTCCACTTTCTTTATTTATTTTTCTCAGAGAGGTATGATTCATGTGTTCCAGGAAAGAGATTGTGAGCATCCCGAGATTCAGATAGGAATCACAGAAAACAATGGTAATAATTCCATTGGCTGGTTGGTTGTGTTTCTCCTATAAGCACCGAAGTGTCGGATGACTAAAATCCTGGAACCAGCTCTGACAAATCTGCGAGACATCCTTGTACTTTTGCGGAAGGTACCTACCTATATTATTATTAACATCACTGCATTTTATCGAGATTTTATAAAATATAAAATAAAGATTTTATAAAATACTTCATTTTATTAGAGATTTTTCAAGTTACATTATTCCGATGAAATGGCTTCATTAGGTGTCGTGTGAGTCATTATGGGTGGATTTTCAATCAAAGGCATAAAAAAGCAAAGGCAAAGGTGTTTAGGGCATTAAAAATGTATTCACCGGTACAGAACAACTGAATGTTTTCTTCACCAACTTCTGTTAGGGAAATATTGTTAAAAGATTATAGAACTCTGATATTTCCTAAAAGATAAATCCCTACCTGACCTTACCTGATACCTATCTGATGGATCGATACAAAAAATCCATTCTTACGGTTATAATCAGAGAATGGCTTGAGAGTTCTTAAATTCGATTCGTCTTCTTTATTTTCTTTTTTCGCTCGTAAAAGAGCTCAGATTTCCATGACCATGCCAAACGGAAATAATAAGCTCTTAAATGAAAGGAAATGAAAACTAAACTTTTTTTTCAAATCTTGACCCAAATAAATCACGTTACCCCTCAATCTGCCCGGCGAGATATCACTACTTGCCAAGACACTGAAAAATCATATAAGAAACCGCTTATCGTATTCAAGTGGAATATTGTGACGAAATTTCCAAAAAAACGCAAACACGCGGAGTCAGTTCAAGTTTTTTTGGGGTGGAGTCTGGGAGCGCCTGTCAGTGGGTGAAAACCTGGGGCGAAAAGGCTTTTATTTATTTCGCTACGGTCGCCTACACGTCTAGCCGGGGGGCAAGCCCCCCGGACCCCCCATTAAATTGCTCGCTTCGCTCGCAAAGTGTGGTATGTAGGGAATCTTGCTCGCTTCGCTCGCAATTGAAACATGTAGGGGATATTGCTTGTTTCGCTCGCAAACGGTAGATCTCTAAGGGTAGGTTTAACTTCTGTAGGGGATGCTGCTCGCTTCGCTCGCTTGAGGAAGTTATACTGCCCACCCAACATGTAGGGAATGATGCTCGCTTCGCTCGCAAACGGTAGATCCCTAAGGGTAGGTTTACCTTCTGTAGGGGATGCTGCTCGCTTCGCTCGCTTGAGGAAGTTATACTGCCCACCCAACATGTAGGGGATGTTGCTCGCTTCGCTCGCAAACGGTAGGTCTCTAAGGGTAGGTTTAACTTCTGTAGGGGATGCTGCTCGCTTCGCTCGCTTGAGGAAGTTATACTGCCCACCCAACTTGGCAGACGTTTTTTTCTGTTGGAAATTCTTACAAACAAATTAAATCTTATAAAACTAAGTGGAACCACGAAAAGTTTATTAGGGGATGTTGCTCGCTTCGCTCGCAAGGTATACCTGTATATCCTTGAGGAAGTTATACTGCCCACCCAACTTGGCAGACGTTTTTTTCTGTTGGAAATTCTTACAAACAAATTAAATCTTATGAAACTACGTGGAACCACAAAAAGTTTATTCGGGGATGTTGCTCGCTTCGCTCGCAAGGTATTGCTGTATATTTGTAGGAAAAAATCCGAATTTATTCTGTTGACATGGCTCTCGCTTCGCTCGCAAGGTATACCTGTATACCCTTCAAGACGTAAGTGCGTGTACCTGCTCGCAACCTGTTCCCGTCAGGTGCAAGCCCCGCCTCATCGAACCCCTGACTTCGTAGAGCCTTCTCGCGAACACGGCAAAATTAATTTCTGATGTTAAACGCTTCTTCTCGCTTCCGCTCGCGATTTGACCGACTTAACGTCACTTTTTTCGATATCCGATTTCGGATTCAGATTCGGCGGACCCAAAGCTGTATTTCGCCCGCGAAAACCGTTCCGAAAAACGTACCTTTATGGGGTATATTTTAATCGGAAAAAACCAAGTTTTTCGGCGGACTTTTCGAGAAAACGGGTCCGTACTCTCGAATTTTTTTGACGCATTTCCCGATACTTTTTTCGCGATCCGATCGCGCCGTCGTCTTCCTCGTAGGAAAACCTACGAAACCCGTATTTTTCCGGAATTGTCAACGGCCGTTTAGAGGGGTAGGGGAAGCGGGGAAGTCCAAAAAGCGCACATTAATTCTTACTTCGACCCCCCTCCCGCCCTACGGCCCATGGTTCGGGTGGGATTAGAAAATTTTAAATTCGCTTATACACCCTATCGGAAAATCCCAAAAAGATCCCCCCACTCGTAGACTCCCCCCACTCAGCCGTTTGGCCGTGCATAGACACGACAAACAGACAGACGGAGTTTCATTCTTATTAATAATAGAGACTAGCCGCTCCGGCTCGCTACGCTCGCCTCCACGTCCAGCCGGGGGGCAAGCCCCCCGGACCCCCCATTAAGTTGCTCGCTTCGCTCGCAACGTGTGGCATGTAGGGAATATTGCTCGCTTCGCTCGCAAAGTCTGGCATGTAGGATATGTTGCTCGCTTCGCTCGCAAAGTCTGGCATGTAGAAAATGTTGCTCGCTTCGCTCGCAAAGTATGGCATTTAGGGGATGTTGCTCGGTTCGCTCGCAAACGGTAGATCTCTAAGGGTAGGTTTAACTTCTGTAGGGGATGCTGCTCGCTTTGCTCGCAAACGGTAGATCTCTAAGGGTAGGTTTAACTTCTGTATGGGGATGCTGCTCGCTTCGCTCGCTTGAGGAAGTTATACTGCCCACCCAACTTGGCAGACGTTTTTTTCAGTTGGGAATTCTTACAAACAAATTAAATCTTATAAAACTACGTGGAACCACGAAAAGTTTATTCGTGGATGTTGCTCGCTTCGCTCGCAAGGTATACCTGTATATGTGTAGGACAAAGTCCGTATTTATTATTTGAAATGGCTCTCGCTTCGCTCGCAAGGTAGGTACCTATGTAGGCATACCTGCTCGCCTCGCAACGTTGTGACATCGAACCCTTCACGTCAATTCTTGAGCCTTCTCTCGTCCACGGCACAATCATTTTAATCGCTTTGCTCGCTTCTGCTCGCAATTTGACCGAGTTCTCGTCACTTTTTTCGATATCCGATTTCGGATTCAGATTCGGCGGACCCAAAGCTGTATTTCGCCCGCGAAAACCGTTCCGAAAAACGTACCTTTATGGGGTATATTTTAATCGGAAAAAACCAAGTTTTTCGGCGGACTTTTCGAGAAAACGGGTCCGTACTCTCGCATTTTTTTAACGCATTTCCCGATACTTTTTTCGCGATCCGATCGCGCCGTCGTCTTCCTCGTAGGAAAACCTACGAAACCCGTATTTTTCCGGAATTGTCAACGGCCGTTTAGAGGGGTAGGGGAAGCGGGGAAGTCCAAAAAGCGCACATTAATTATTACTTCGACCCCCCTCCCGCCCTACGGCCCATGGTTTGGGTGGGATTAGAAAATTTTAAATTCGCTTATACACCCTATCGGAAAATCCCAAGAAGATCCCACCACTCGTAGATCCGGCCCACTCAGCCGTTTGGCCGTGCATAGACACGACAAACAGACAGACAGACGGAGTTTCATTCTTATTAATAGTATAGACTAGCCGCTCCGGCTCGCTACGCTCGCCTCCACGTCCAGCCGGGGGGCAAGCCCCCCGGACCCACCATTAAATTGCTCGCTTCGCTCGCAAAGTGTGGTATGTAGGGAGTGTTGCTCGCTTCGCTCGCAAAGTGTGGCATGTAGGGAATGTTGCTCGTTTCACTCGCAAAGTGTGGTGTGTAGGGCATGTTGCTCGCTTCGCTCGCAATTGAAACATGTAGGGGATGTTGCTTGCTTCGCTCGCAAACGGTAGATCTCTAAGGGTAGGTTTAACTTCTGTAGGGGATGCTGCTCGCTTCGCTCGCTTGAGGAAGTTATACTGCCAACCCAACATGTAGGGAATGATGCTCGCTTCGCTCGCAAACGGTAGATCCCTAAGGGTAGGTTAAACTTCTGTAGGGGATGCTGCTCGCTTTGCTCGCTTGAGGAAGTTATACTGCCCACCCAACATGTAGGGGATGTTGCTCGCATCGCTCGCAAACGGTAGGTCTCTAAGGGTAGGTTTAACTTCTGTAGGGGATGCTGGTCGCTTAGCTCGCTTGAGGAAGTTATACTGCCCACCCAACTTGGCAGACGTTTTTTTCTGTTGGAAATTCTCACAAACAAATTAAATCTTATAAAACTATGTGGAACCACGAAAAGTTTATTAGTGGATGTTGCTCGCTTCGCTCGCAAGGTATACCTGTATATGTGTAGGACAAAGTCCGTATTTATTCTGTTGAAATGGCTCTCGCTTCGCTCGCAAGGTAGGTAGGTACCTATGTATACCTGCTCGCCTCGCAAGGTATTGCGTAGAAGTGCAATTGTGTGTATGAAAAAATCCGTATTTATTCAGGTGAAATGGTTCTCGCTTCGCTCGCAAGGTACCTATGTGTACCTGCTCGCCTCGTAAGTTGTCATCGAACCCCTTGACGTCTTCGTAGAGCCTCCTCCCGTCCGGGGATGTAGGGGATGTTGCTCGCTTCGTTCGCAAACGGTAGATCTCTAAGGGTAGGTTTAACTTCTGTAGGGAATGCTGCTCGCTTCGCTCGCTTGAGGAAGTTATACTGCCCACCCAACTTGGCAGAGCTTTTTTTCTGTTGAAAATTACTATCAAACGCGGCACATTATGTGGAACCACGAAAAGTATAGTTATAAGAACACTTCAGTGCTAACAGTACAGTCAGATGTTGAATGTTTGTAAGTATTTATTTCGCAAAGTGTGGTATGTAGGGAATGTTGCTCGCTTCGCTCGCAAAGTGTGGCTGTATACATGCGATGTATTTCAATTGAAACATGTAGGGGATGTTGCTCGCTTTGCTCGCAAACGGTAGATCTCTAAGGATAGGTTTAACTTCTGTAGGGGATGATGCTCGCTTCGCTCGCTTGAGGAAGTTATACTGCCCACCCAACTTGGCAGACGTTTTTTTCTGTTGGAAATGACTATCAAACGCGGCACATTATGTGGAACCACGAAAAGTATAGTTATAAGAACACTTCAGTACTAACAGTACAGTCAGATGTTGAATGTTTGTAAGTATTTATTTTCCAGTTCTATTTTTCTAAAGGTAGGCCATTATTTTATGAGTGTACCTGCTCGCAACCCGTTCCCGTCAGGTAGGAAGTTATTCCTAAGCAACGTTGTGTAACGGCGGCCCGTGGTCGATTAATTTCTGATGTTAAACGCTTCTCCTCGCTTCCGCTCGCGATTTGACCAACTTAACGTCACTTTTTTCGATATCCGACTTCGGATTCAGATTCGGCGGGATCAAAGCTGTATTTCGCCCGCGAAAACCGTTCCGAAAAACGTACCTTTATGGGGTATATTTTAATCGGAAAAAACCAAGTTTTTCGGCGGACTTTTCGAGAAAACGGGTCCGTACTCTCGCATTTTTTTTAACGCATTTCCCGATACTTTTTTCGCGATCCGATCGCGCCGTCGTCTTCCTCGTAGGAAAACCTACGAAACCCGTATTTTTCCGGAATTGTCAACGGCCGTTTAGAGGGGTAGGGGAAGCGGGGAAGTCCAAAAAGCGCACATTAATTATTACTTCGACCCCCCTCCCGCCCTACGGCCCATGGTTTGGGTGGGATTAGAAAATTTTAAATTCGCTTATACACCCTATCGGAAAATCCCAAAAAGATCCCACCACTCGTAGACTCCCCCCACTCAGCCGTTTGGCCGTGCATAGACATGACAGACAAACAGACAGACAGACGGAGTTTCATTCTTATAAATTACTAGCCGCTCCGGCTCGCTACGCTCGCCTCCACGTCCAGCTGGGGGGCAAGCCCCTCGGACCCCCCATTGAATTGCTCGCTTCGCTCGCAAAGTAAGGTATGTAGGGAGTGTTGCTCGCTTCGCTCGCAAAGTGTGGCATGTAGGGAATGTTGCTCGCTTCACTCGCAAAGTGTGGTATGTAGGGGATGTTGCTCGCTTCGCTTGCAATTGAAACATGTAGGGGATGTTGCTTGCTTCGCTCGCAAACGGTAGATCTCTAAGGGTAGGTTTAACTTCTGTAGAGGATGCTGCTCGCTTCGCTCGCTTGAGGAAGTTATACTGCCCACCCAACATGTAGGGAATGATGCTCGCTTCGCTCGCAAATGGTAGATCCCTAAGGGTAGGTTAAACTTCTGTAGGGGATGCTGCTCGCTTCGCTCGCTTGAGGAAGTTATACTGCCCACCCAACATGTAGGGGATGTTGCTCGCATCGCTCGCAAACGGTAGGTCTCTAAGGGTAGGTTTAACTTCTGTAGGGGATGCTGCTCGCTTCGCTCGCTTGAGGAAGTTATACTGCCCACCCAACTTGGCAGACGTTTTTTTCTGTTGGAAATTCTTACAAACAAATTAAATCTTATAAAACTAAAACGAAAAGTTTATTAGTGGATGTTGCTCGCTTCGCTCGCAAGGTATGCCTGTATATGTGTAGGACAAAGTCCGTATTTATTCTGTTGAAATGGCTCTCGCTTCACTTGCAAGGTAGGTACCTATGTATACCTGCTCGCCTCGCAAGGTATTGCGTAGAAGTGCAAATGGGAACCCCCCTGTGAGGGTCCCTTCTGGTAAGCAACGTTGTGAAACGGGCGGCCCGGGTCGATTAATTTCTCATAATAAACGGTTCCCCTCGCTTCCGCTCGTGATTTGACCGACTGCCCGTCACTTTTTTCGATATCCAACTTCGGATTCAGATTCGGCGGGATCAAAGCTGTATTTCGCCCGCGAAAACCGTTCCGAAAAACGTACCTTTATGGGGTATATTTTAATCGGAAAAAACCAAGTTTTTCGGCGGACTTTTCGAGAAAACGAAACCCGTATTTTTCCGGAATTGTCAACGGCCGTTTAGAGGGGTAGGGGAAGCGGGGAAGTCCAAAAAGCGCACATTAATTATTACTTCGACCCCCCTCCCGCCCTACGGCCCATGGTTCGGGTGGGATTAGAAAATTTTAAATTCGCTTATACACCCTATCGGAAAATCCCAAAAAGATCCCCCCACTCGTAGACTCCCCCCACTCAGCCGTTTGGCCGTGCATAGACACGACAGACAGACAAACAGACAGACAAACAGACAGACGGAGTTTCATTCTTATAAATAATAGAGATAGAGATAGAGATAGAGATTAGGCCTGAACCTTCCTCAACCATTCCTAAACATCTAGACGTTCCTGATAATATTTTCCCAATGTCTTACAAATCGAGAACTAGATTGATCGTCCCTGAACCCACGAGTAACCATCCCTGGTAAAGGCATAAATGAATAAATGTACATTGTTGAGAATGACATTGTTCAGACTGACTAACCTAGCTCTAATAATATACTGCTGACTGAAACTTGAAAAAACACTGAGGAAGCAGGTTGTGGTAGAATTAGCCCTTTGGCAGATACTACGGTTGTGGACAGAGAGAGACGATGAGTACCGGTTCTAAATTTGGTGACTACGAGGACCACCGTTCGATCTTATTACTGGATTTAAGTGAGCCAGGTTCTGTGACTATAATCACTACGCGCCTTGCAGGAGCAGGATATAGGTATAGACTTCGGCGACTATTTTCCAATCGCCGTACGGTGTGCAAGGTACAGAATCTCTAAGTTCAGTAGAAACTTACTATTCACTTGGAGTGAGGAGAAAAGGTAGGAAGGCTGTTGGCGCGGGGTAAAATAACAACAAGAGTTTAAGTATGGAACGAAAACGAATATGATTCCGATTCCGAGGACATTCTGGTCTCCACATTTATACCTGATCCCCAACTCTGGTATGCCTCCCCCCCCCCCCACCAGCCAATGGAAAAGGGTAACCTGTGGGAGGTATTTGGGTCAGTCTGCCATCGTCTTCTACGTTTATTGAGTGTATGACAAACAGAACGTTACAAGAATCAATGTCATGATTAAGGGCTGCCGCTTTGACACTGGCGCTTTCTCACTGTTTTATCAAGGCGCATGAAAGGCGAGTGGCTGGTGTTTTCCGCTTGCTTTCAAACAAACTGGCTGATGAGTTTTGCAAATCGTATATGTTTTCCAGACCTACGGATACCTATAACTACTTCTCATTGACCATACAATAAGAAAAGTAAAAGAGTGAGCAAGAGCAAGTCAAAGAGAGAGACACCAACGTAACACGGGTACACGGTGCCGGTGGGGAGGCGAGGGTATTTATACAAGGTGCTGACCCCGCAGTTGAATTGATCATTGATCAAGTGCCGCATTCAGCTAACAATGAAGGAGGAGGGAGCCGACGGTCCTCGGCAGCGACGATCAGAGCCCGTGATACCTCCCATTAATAGATCGCACATACTTCTTGTCCACATTGTCCTGTTCCCCGCCTTCTTCGGAGAGTTTAAGGACTTTTTTTGAACGCAGGCGGTTGAGCGTCCTTTGTTGGCCCTTCTAGACGTAATTGACAGCAAGTCTGAATAATACGTTAATTTTTTTTCTTGTCTACCGGCTGTTCAACCAAATGTCAGTTCTCACAAGAATCTCACCTGCAGTCGAGGATGCAAATGTACTTACTAATGGCAACCACGGTTCTGTAGATTGTAATAAATATGCGGCATCGAATACAGCCGTTGGAAATATTCAAAGTGTAGGTAGTACAGCCTGGAAGTTTTGGAAGGAGTCATCAGTCCCATTACTATTTGGTATGCCTTTTCAAGCTGATGTTCAGGCATAATTTTAATCCTTAAAATCTTGAATCCAATACAGATTAATTTCGCAACTAGCTCGTTTCTATCCAGCTGATCAAGTTCTCTTAATTTTTGACATTGTTGTCAGTTAGTTGTTGTCAGTTTCATCGTTTTAGCGAATTTTTGAAGAAAATTAAGCTATTGCTCTCGCCTCGAAATTTGTAGAATGTGAATTTTTGAAAATATTTTAGGCAAAATCCGTTTCAGACTATTCTGAATCATATTCTGAAGTTTAACGCATTTTTTTATGTATGTATGTATATATGTATATATGTATGTATATATGTATGTATGTATGTATGTATGTATGTATGTGTCATTCCAGACGATAACTGTCCGTAGAATTGTGCTAGAAACTTCAAACAAATTTTAAAATGTTAAGGACACAAAACGAAAGTTCAAGTTCGTTGTCCAGCATGATCGGATTACATCTTCGGGTTGAAATTTTCAAAAATGTAGTCAAAAATTTCAAAATAGCCTGTTTTTTGCGATTTGTTGTGCGAAATAGTTTTTTCAGCATACTAACATGTGGTATATTCGGAATCAGCGTTGAATTTCCTATAAGAATATGTATCAAGTTTTCAAAAATTTCAAAGTTGAAAAATCAGTCAAAAATCGAAATAATGCCGTTCGCTAGTTGTAAAAATCGGTAATATTTGCATGAAACATTGTCCAAATTCAGATTGAACTACTCTTATGGAAGTAAGAGTACCTCCTAATTATTTTTAATAATTTGATTCCATGTTTGTCTTTCAAAATCATAAACTAAAATTTCTGTACACGATCAATAGCGACTGAAATGTCGAAGATTTCTCCTAAAATTCGCTCATAGAGTCATGCTGCATGACTGGACTTTTTTACTCAATACCTCACTCTGCGGATGCGCAAAGGTAAATTCTATGAAGCAACATTTTCTAGCACCAGTCGTCCAATCTCGCTCAAATTTGGATGATATTAGTAGGATTTGACAATTTGGTCATCCCATATAAATTTCAACGTGATTGTATCATTAATAACTACTGCGCATGCGCCTATGTGAAATTCTTGAAACGACCTTAATTTCCAATGTTTATCCGATTTTGATGAAACGGTCAGAGAGTGCGCGGGTTAGGTTGTAGATGGTACCCTGTCAGTTTCCATGTTGCCAAATCAATACTTCATTCTGAGCTTGCGCAGAAGTAAATTCCATCATGTTCCATCTTGTCACTCTCTAGTCATTCGAGTTCGCTTAAATTTGGATGATAGTTGGAAGAAGATGATAGGTAAACGAGGAAGCTACATGCCACACTCGAATTGGTAGACGTTTTTTTTCTTTCGTTTTCGGGCGTCGTCAAATTGAAGGGCCCTCAAACAACCAATTTGGTACGGTTTTCAGACTCAGAAAACTTGAAAACACCCACATCAAATACCTAAATTGTTCTATAAATATGATAATTTAATGGTCTTTGTTTTTCGGTAAACCAGTGTCATTGAGGGGGCTGTTGGGGGGACAACAGAAACGCTAGAACAGGAAATAATGGGTTGGAGTTCTTCCCCAGACTGCGAAATTGGTGTCAGGTCAATTCATTCTTGAGCCATATTGTACCTTTGAATTCAAGCGAAAGAAGCAATTAGATACAAAAGACTGTTCCAAAGTAAAAATAAAAAAGAATCCCGATTATCATGCAGATTCCTTGAAGAGAACGGACAATATTCTAACCACCCAGAGGACAAAAGAGTCGAGAAAGAGTACGGGAGGGAAAGATAATACAATAGGAAAAAAAAATCAGACAAACCCTGAACCTTATTTTTCGCTTTAAAATTGAATTACTGAGCTACAGAAAAAGCTACTTGCCAGTTGAGAGTTGTAAAAGGAGATGAGAGATGCTGGAGCCGGCTTTTTTGAACGGGATAGCGGTACTGGCTGAGGAAGCTTCTGGAATGGCTGGGAAGGGATGTCTCGCGAATAATTTATTGGCCTTTTGTTGTTCGAAGATTAGCACTTGCAATATGACTGTCTAAAAATTTTAAAATTCGAGAAAGGCACTGAGAATACAACTGTTAAATATGGTATCTATTATGTTCTTTTCAAGGCGCCCCTCAGCAGTGGATTATAGTTGTTGATCTGGTGAGATGACCATATACCATAATAATTTTGGTACCTATACTATTGTGTGTGATTCTTCCACAAATCTATCGTATACCTACCGAGTAATTAAGTATCTAATAATTAAAATGAAGCATTTGTAAAGTTGTGGGTGGGGGGGGGGGGGGGGGGTTGTGGGAAAATGTACACACTTTTGATACCGAAATCGATTTTTGATGATTTGACAATGACTGACGATACTGACGACGTCGTATTGTCTTCGAGGACAACTTCTACAGCTTGTATAGTGGTTTCAGTCGATTCTGTTAGGCAAAAACTATAGAATGCGATTACAAACTCGATTTTTTGTTAATTTGACGACGACAAGTTCTAGTCGTCGGATCGTCACTGATAACTATGCAACTAATTTCGAATGTCTAAAGAGACCGAACACACACGCATGCATAAATGCTAGCCGACCCAAAGTAGAGACTTCGCTCGTCTAAAAGGATGAAATGTAATTTTAAGAGTTTTCCTTTTCACATTAAATGAATAGTATGTGTTATGGCAGATATATTAGATGCTACTACGATTGGTTTATTAGTAATCAATAATTAAATTATGTTAATAGATAATCATGATAATTATGGCTATAGTAACTAATGATTATTATAATAATCAATATAAATTGTATACCAATTTCATAATAATATCTATGAGGATATGAATGATGATTTCAGAAATATAGTAAGAACTTATATTAAGTATAAAATTAATTAGAAATCGTTGGCGTTGATACTCAAACTCCTATCAGCTCACTGTCAAACTTAAACCGTTGTTTTAGTTATCATGTTTTAGTCACTCAGATATGTAACTGGCACCACCAGTAGTTACTCAGAAGGTATATTTATCATTACAGTATATTTAAATCACATCAAACATTTTTTCTCCAAAATCATAATTTTTAATTGCATTTTACAGTTCAGACCATTCTGAACATCCATGGTTACGTGTTTCTGTGTATCCGTGAATCCTTCTAATAAGCTTAATTTTCACAGTTTTCGTCTGATTTTGCTAACATTTTCAGAATAATCTGAGATGGTCCTGTATCAGTTTCATTGCTCAGAAATCGAACCATCACTCTGCGCGAGCGCAAACGTAAAATTCTTCAAACATAATTTTATCTAGTTCTTATCTGATCTTGCTCGTTCATCTCTCGATTTGGAGGAAAACGATTCGATCCCCCTATATGGTATCACGATTGATCGCTGCCCATGCGCGGATGGGAAATCCTTGTAACAATCATTCTGGTGCAGTCTTCATTCGTTATTAAAGGAATTTTCAAAGAACGTGCAGCACAGGCTGAAGATGGTACCCTAGTTATTTTAATTGATAAAAAATTAATAGTTTCCATGCGCAAACGTAAAATTCATCGATCGTTATTCTCTCATCGCCTTTTGCTCTGATCTTGGGTACTTTAACAATAACAATTTAATTAACGCGCATTTTATCACGATCGTATCAGCTGCTAAGCCAGCGCGAACCTAATATCCTCGTAACAAGCAAAATTTACACAGTTTTCATCCAGTTTTGATGACATTTTCAGTGAAAAAATGGTATTCTTTCGAGCTAATTTATGGATTTCATTTATCTACATTCATGTTACAGAAACAAAAATACAAGGAAGCTACGTGCCAAACACAACTTGGCAAACGTTTTTTTCCCCCGCAACCAAAATTTTGACCATTTTCCGTCTAAAACGATCTTCTTAATCGACCACTGCACCGCATCCCCCGTTCTGCAAACCTCTTTTTAAATTTAAACCCAGATTTTGACTTTTTCAGTAGTCCCCTGTCATCTCTGAAATCTCTAGTGCTCTCTTCTCCCGCTTTGTTTTGACTATTATTTCCAAATTGCTCTAGTGACTTCATAAGTTAAATTACTACTATATATTATTGCTGTTTCTGGTAAAATTGATCTTTTTCTTGTTGTTTTTCTTAGATGTGTAAATTATGTAATTTATACTTATATATGTAACTTATATTATGCTGTTGTAAATTGGGCTTGCCCGTTAATAAATAAATAAAACACATTAGGTAGCCAAAGCACTGTTCTACGCGTTGATCCACACAATCGTTTGGGTCTTGGTCTTAACCCCCTACATCTTGGTTTCCGGCTGGAATAACCTCGATACAGAACACAAATAATTCTATTCCCCAGCTACAAAATGAGTTGCAGTCCTTATCGGAGAGACATGTGTATCGGGAAACCGGTCAAAAAGATAACCGGATGAAAAAGGGATGTACCGAAACCGTTTTCCACCCAAAAGTTAAAGTCGGGAAAGGAGATGACTTGTGTCCCCGGGATCGTAAAGAAAACCCTTGATGGGGACCGCGTCAGGCCGACAAACCTCCTTCAGCCCCTGGGACCCGAACCCGATATCTGCAGGGCGCAGCCCCGAGCCTGTCCTGGTTGGCCACTACTTTACGATGCCGCTATTCCACCCAGCTCACCCCTAAAGCCGTATTTATTATGACCTAGACATTTCCCTCTCCTAGCTCATTTTTTATGAGGATTCGTTGAGATAACACTCATCATAATGAACGCAGACATTGATGTTCTTCATGGAATATGATTTTAAAACAATCAAATTCTAATTATTAAATCCAATTTCAAAAGCACTTTTTTTTTTAGATTCTCCCTGATCTATGACCTAGGTATTTTCCTCTCCTAGCTCATTTTTTATGAGGACTCGTTGAGATAACATCATAATAAACGCAGACATTGATGTTCTTCATGGAATGTGATTTTTAAAACAATCGAATTCGAAATATTAATTCCGATTTCAAAAGCAGTTTTTTTTTTCTTTTAGATTCTCCCATGTGGATATACTGATTACCTTTTATATCAGTTTCCTGTATTGCAGCATGTGTTCGTCCTCTCTCAAGCGAAAAACGTCCACAACTTTCTCAAAATGTGACAGGCTGATTTGCGGAGACCACAAGACGAAAAAATTCTGTCCAGATTGTTGATTATTTTCAGGGTGCTGATCCCATGAATTTTTGTCCTGCATTTTTCTACTTCTTAGCTATTTATTTTCATTCCTAAACTATTGTTTCTGGAATTTCCAAATACTTTTTACTGTGATTTGTAATTCACATGAAACGGTGATATTGATCTTAGTCAAAATTTTAGTCAATTAGTAATGGAACTAAAGAGACTGACTGTCAAATCATTTTGCTAAGTAGGTTTCGAGTTACTGGACTTGCTGGAAGTATTAAAAGTTTTTATCAAGTTTCTGGAATTTAAGTATTGTCAAATTCATACGTATTTTGTAATGAAGAAGGAAGTGATTAAATATTTGATTTGATTATACGATTTGTTTTGTCTAAGGAAAACCTTGTTTTTAAGCTGAAAGGAGCGGATACTGTTTGGAATACAGCAGTAATATGTTGTTCACATTTCTTCCATTATGGTTTTGGCTTTTCCCCATACAAACAGTATTGAAAAACCAGTGGAAAGTGACAAATTCCAGTGGGAGTCATATTGACTCCGATCGATAGTAATGAGGGGTTACGATTCATCAATAGTATTCTAGGGTCAAGTAAGTAGGTAACCTACCAACTGAAATTGACATAAATGTATAGATCATTAAAATAGATTCAATAATCATAAAAAAAAAAAAAAAATCCACAGCTGAATGTAGTCAATCAAGATGTAGGTAACGTAAAACGTCAAAATTGGCAATTTAGAAAAGAGGAAAATAATGCTTGGATTTGTTTATGTTAGCGCATGCGCAGAATGGAGAAATGATTTGAGAGAAACGAAATTGGTAGATGACAATTAACAGCCTAACCCGCGCTTTCTCAGATAATGCCATAAAAATCGTATAAAACTAAAAGTAAACCTCGTTCCTGGCGTTACACTTTCGCACAAGCGAAGGAGCCTCTAATGATGTAATCGTTAAAATCAATATGGCAAAATTAAACCATCTTCTCCTCAACTATGCACCAAATTTGAGCGACATTGGACGTCTAGGGCGTGAAAAGATTATGCTTGAAGTAATTTAAGTTTGCGCATGCGTAGAAGGAAGTAATAATTTGATAAGTTAAGTTTGAAGCTAATATGAAGTTATGTTTGAAATAAAAAGGGGACTATTTATAGCCTAACCCGCATGTTCCCTGAAATTTATTGAAATAGGATGAAATTTGTTGAAATGAAGCTGGATAATAGGAATACACATTCGCGCATGCGGGTTTTTTTCTAATGATGGCAATATGCTAAAATTGCTAAGTAATGCTAAAATTAATCTCTTCCAAATATCCTCTAGATTTGAGCGAGATCGTACGACGGAGGAGTGAGAAAATTATGCTTGATTGAATTTATATTTGCGCATGAGATGGGTGAAGTTTTGATCTGGGACCATTTATATCCTAAGCAACAAGATCCATAAACATTTCATAGAAATCAGTAAACAATTTTGTCAAGGAAACTTGGTACAAGGATTTGTGGACACACTACACACAGTAGGGGATAAAAGGGGGAGCTGGCACAGGGGCCAACACGGGGCAGGGTATACTAACCCGCATAACACATGATGGCTTACAGGTTGAACGTCAGATTCGACGTCAGATTGAACGTTCAACCTGTTTGAACGTCGTTCGAACGTCAGGTTGAACGTTCAACCTGTTTGAACGTTCAATCTGACGTCGAATCTGACGTTCAACCTGTAAGCCATCATGTGTTATGCGGGTTAGTATACCCTGCCCCGTGTTGGCCCCTGTGCCAGCTCCCCCTTTTATCCCCTACTACACACACGCAGACTCACTCAGATACACTCACACAGAGACACGAAACGAGAGTTGTTCCGAATGGTCTAAAACGGAAAATGCGAATGGAGATTTAGATTGAGGAGACAAAACATTATTCTTCCTCCAAATGTTAAAACAATGCTTCCGCTAACCATGGGTAAACATTGAAGTAATTTGTGAGAACATTACCTACTCATTTGATTCGATGATTCTACTTATTCGTAAACATACAGAGGATTGTAGAGAGTATTGCAGACAGAACTCATATGATTGAGATTGACATTATAGCGATGATGAATGGATTCCCTAGGTCATAATGAACAGACGGTAAGTTGAGGTTGATCAACTTCTTTAGTTCCAAAACTTATTGAAAATGAAGTCGAAAACTAGGTCTTCAATTATTGCAATTTTGCGGTCTCCGGTCAGTACCTATTTAAATTGGACTGTATGTGCTGCTATGAAATGTGTCAGCGTTGTTATAGATAGTGAGTCAGATAATTTCGACGTAGCCCTGAGCCCCCAACCTAATCATGCTGGAGCAGATCCTGATCGCAAGCTGGCTTTAAAAAAGGGGGCTTTTGGTAAAGTCGGAAGGCCTTGTATCGCTCCTGTTCACTTCAAAGTAGATAGTAATCTATCCAGAGAAAAAGGTGAGACCCAAAGATTCTATCGAATGTTAGAACGTCAAAGGCTCTACCTACCGCTCTCCACTTCTTTTCTCGAGATTAAGGGCTGTCTTCTTCCTTTAGAGTGATCACGCCTTGATTGTCTCGACTATTCTGATTGGATTACCGAACGAAGAGGTAATCTGCTAGGATCAGGTTGGATCTTGTTTGTTGCGCGCAGAGAAAAAAGTACTTATCGTTGGATCTATCCCAAGTCCAGGGGTTTACGTTCAGAGATGAGTCTGGGTATAGAACTGAATTGGTAAGAACCCGGGAGTGAGAATAATTCAGTTTTACAAGAATTGCGTCTAAAACACTGGGGAATGATTCTTAGAAAAGATCTATTCCAGAAATTTTCCATGCGTATATTTGTTGAATGGATGGGCACATCATCTCTTCACGTTTCATACAACTCATGATTCATCTGCTTTAACTCATGAACGAGTAACTTATGGAAAGAAGAAGTAGTGATCTGGACGTTTTTGCCCAACACAATTTCTTATCATTTGCTACGACATGAAAGCTTCATTTAACGACATTACTTTGCATTACAATACTTGGAGATTGTATGCGGTGAAGATAAGGATCATAGGAATCCATGAGCAAGCCCATGATTATCTGTAGTGTTTCAGTTGAATTGGACCACTCATTCTAAACACGTTTACAATTATGCAGCCTACATGCATATGTGATTGGTAGATACATTGTGACGGTTCCCGACACCCAAGGAAAGACAACCCATGAAAGCTGCAAATGTATGCGCAATTAAGGGGAAACGGAGTGGTAACACTCCTTTCCTGTTATTAATTCAGTGAATTTAAACTATGGATCACAGCCCATTCGTCTTAAATACGTTTCACCATTCAAACGAAAAACAATGTTAAATTATAATTCGGTATTAATATTGATGTTCAATGAATTTTACATTTTATCAGTCAATAAATAGTTACACGATGGTAAAATAGCGAATGTTAATATACTGAAGGTAAAATAATTTTTAGTTTACTATAAACCCATCTTCTCAAAACTTTGAAAACATTTATAGTTACTTGAACCTAGAATCAGAAGAATAATCGAGAGAAATGATTATTGAGGCTTCCAATTCAGCTTCCATCATAAATGTTTCTAATGAATTCATAAAAAACGTCAGCAGATGGCCAACAGAATTGAATGGAACTAATTCTGAACCAACAATCTATACCTAGATATATTTTTATTGTTGAAATATATCATTGCAATACCTACCGCAATGGGATTTGATTGATTGGTCCACTTTAATAAACTCATGACGCTTCAACCGTTTGGTATTTTTCAAAGTGGAAACAATGTTCATGTTTCTACACAAACAAAATTCATTGGCCCGTTCGAGTTAGAATAGGGTAACTATGAACCTTCTCTCTAAAAAATTCCCAGCAGGCTTCTGTACGAGGAAGAAAGAAGTGGAGAAAGCTCTACTGCTGAACAAAAGCTTCAGAATTGGGAAAGTTCTAATTGATTGTGTTGATCAAACGGCGTGAATGGCTTATAGAAAGTGTTGTATCAAAGTCCCAATTCAATGTGATTCAAACCAGTAAGCTGATACTTTTTTATTTCTCTCAATAAATTCAATGATGGGATGTAAAGCAACTGAAATGTTCGTCAGAGTGTTACAAAACAACATATTAATTGCGCACTAATTGCAACAAAAGAATTATTAGGCAGTGTTATACGGAAACAAAACCACTGTGAGACCATTTGAACTTATATAAGTCACCATATCGATCATGAGTTCTTCTTTTTTCTTTTTGTATTTTATTGTAATTCATTGCAGGGCGATTGACTAATACATCGGGCTATTTAACCTATCCTATTTTATTCCATCAATCATCTGAAAGCTTCCAACTAGACCTTCCCTTGAAGATGCAATGTGAAGAGTATCGGATGATTAGAAGTTGTCAAAGTTCCCCATGAAAAAGCTTAATGTCGTTATAAAGTTACGACCTCATCCCCGTGATGTACTGCCTAGTACCACCTACTAACAATTTGACCAATATTCAACACTTTACAGTAATGTGGGGTTATTCGGGGTAATATTACTCAGCCTCTAATGCATCGATTTCGATGACTTTTTTTTCTTGTTATGTTCATTCAGTAAACGACAACAAATGGATATAGTTTCAATACCGTACATGGATTTTAATAGTTCTGGTAGGTCATAGAAAATCCCCTTTTTCGGAAAAAACATTTTACCACTACTTCCATACTTGATAGTGGAATAATGACCCAGTTCGTTATCCATTGTTAGTCCCAACCAATGTGGGAAAAAAAAAAAATAAAAAAATAAAAAAAAACGAGATCAGTTCAGTAGTTAGCGAGCAAAATGTCCCAAAAGCTTTGAAAACATCGTTTATCGAAAAGCTGAGAAAAACAGGAAATAATTACCGCGAGAATCTGCCGAAATGAAACGTACCCCACTGCTCGGTAAAACACCAAAAGTTATTCCTCTAATCATATGTATTTATTATCTATACCGTACAACTTCCTCAATTACACAAGAAAACTGTACAACAATGAGAAAGAAGAAGAAAATGATAAAAATGTTGTTTATTCAGTTTGTAGAAATCCATGTTAACATTTCCGATTTAGCGATTTTCATTACGTTCCGTGTCTCGTTTTAGGGTACGTCCATAGTGAACCGCTTCCTGCTTCCCGCTATATCGCGGCAGACACACGGGGAGAAAATTTGTGAGAAATTATGAAATTGAAATAAAAAATTCCAAATTTGGTTTGGAAAGTTCTGAATTTGGTTTGAGAAATTCTGAAATTGATTTGAAAAATTCTTAATCCAGTTTGAAAAATAATGAATTTGGTCTAGAAAATTCCGAATTTGACTTGGAAAAGCTATATCACCAATTAGTAGGACAATATTTTTTATGAAACGCTTGGAATTATTATACTTACCTTCACAATTCTCACAGTACTCTTAGTTTGAATAATTGTCATCACCTGATTAGATTGGCTACATTCCCTCAATTTCACATTATTTGCTGCAACATAGTTTGTTGTAAGTACCAGACCAATGGGCCTCCCTTACACGTGTAACTCTGATGTGGTCCCTTCTGATGTTTGTTCAGTTATCGCCTGCTACTAATGATGAAAGAACCTTGTAACTCTTGACTTTTATAGAAATATACAACGATCTCATTTTCATCAGCTTGATTAATTTATACACCATATTTGAAACAAGTTTGATTAACAGGCTTAATCATGAGCTGTATACATGGATTATGGGTGGCGTAACAAACTGGATGGATGGGTATGCGAAATGAGCTGGGTGATACTGTACTTCTTTCATTCATTTATATTAAATAGAGTAGTTAAAAAAATGGGTGAAAAAAAGTTATTTTCTCTATAATAATTGTTTGACCTTAGCTTGGAAATCGATGAAAACAAAACGTTGCTTTTATTACCTCCATTAGCGATCCTGACCTACGTCTGGATAACATCATTTTACGAGTACTTGTCGTTTGAAAGACTTTATGACATCATATTATAACCCGGGTGTGATTTAAGAAACGAAATCGATGCTCTAATGGCTGAATATTATGGTATTTTCCGATCCTTCTATAGTGTTTACCGTCTACGGAATGAAGCCTGCGGAACGTCCGGAGTTCTTGAACCAAAATGGTTCGGAGGAAGTAAAAGGGAAATTTACAACCACTGAAATAGTGGCTGTAAAAGTCCCTAAGTGAGCTACGAGCAGGGGACAGCACTTATTAGTTTTATTTCTGGCGCTCTGGATTTATCTCTGAGGAACCCCAAGACCCAACACAATTAGGTGGATTAGTTCTGTTTAGTTTTTCCAGGCTGTTCAGTTATTTCTTCTTCTTATTTCATTGCCGGCGTTTTAAAATACAAGCTTCATGGCATTGCAAAGAAAACTTATTTTGTGATGATAAACGTTAGCCATGACAATGTAGTGGGTCTCTAATATCATAGAATCTTCAGGGATTCCACACTCACACACACACACACACACACACACACACACACACACACACACACACACACACATTCCACACACACACACATACACACACATACATACAATATATATAAATATATATATATATATATATATATATATATATATATATATGTGTGAGTGTGTGTGTGCGTGTGTGTGTGTGTTATGTCTGAATACTTCAATTTAATCGATTTAGAGTACCTATCATTATACAATTCTGTTTATATAGATCAGTGTTGTGAATGTTTTCTGTCGTATATAAATATGCATGTAATATTGGACTTGGCCCGCCTCGCTTAAATAGCGAGTGTTAGAATGAGTGAGGTACATGCTTGAATTTTTTGGTGATGTGTTAATTTAAAAACATTTCTTATTACTGTGAGAAAGATTGGGAGGTCTTGAACCTGTGGGAACTTCCTGGTTCATTGCACCGATAATACTTTTGAAAAAGTATTTTTCTGAGGGGGTCGAAAATAATGGCTCAGAACCCGGGACGAATCCAGGCGAGTGCTAGGAGAATGACGCTCCTTTTTCCACCCACCACAACCGCAAACGATCTGACAATGAGGTTTCACCAAAAGTACCTGCTGAAATTGTCCAATTGTCTTCGTCAGAACTGGACAATAGGTCACAGAGAGGGGAACAGAACGCAGGGTGAAGTCAACGGCCGGTGAAAAACGCCCTGTAACGCCGATTTTGGTCGATGCGATTTTCCGCAAACATAAATTTGTCACCTGGCTCCATCTTCCTTTCAATAGAAGTCAGAAGGGTCGGAGGTGTGAGGTGAAGGGGAGCCGAAGTAGATTTATGTGAAATGGGCCCAGTCAGCGACCCCAAAGGCAGGAAATGGCGAATGACAATGCCTCTGATGACCTCCCCTCCGATAAACCATCAAAGAGGAGTGGGCGTCAATAGTGATCTGAGGTGGATGGATAGAATCATCTGCCCGTATTGTTGTTCCCAAATCAAAGGAACTTGGAAACTTGGCAACCAAACGCGCTTAGTTGGCTTCCGTTTTTGAGGAGGGATTGGTGGCTAATGTATACATACAGCACACAGTCAAACAACCGACAATCCATCAGATTTTGAAACTTCGAGATGTTTGTTCTGTAAATGGATTCGCTCGCATTATTAATTGATGGATACCAGTTACTTTCGACATGCAACAACAGGTAGGCATAGTGCACTGCAATGTGAAGCACGACTTATGCATAATGAATAACATCGTTCTCCGATCATATTAATAAGTCCTTTTGCCATATTCGACATTTTATTCTGGACGGGAATTAGGCACCGTATCATATCAATTCAGTAGGTGTCAGATACGGATCAGGTTTACCACTATACCTTTTCCAAATCAAAATTGATGATGCACCTAATGCAGTAAAATCAATCACTAGTGCATTATATGCCTTCCTCTACCCATTCTCAATGACGGCTTTTGATCATCAAACTTTTCGAAGCAAACTTTTTGATCTTAGTTTTAAATTATAAAAACTAAAATATAACAATTGCAGGCATACATGTATTTATTTATTATTATTATCGTTAGTTATAGTAATTTTTCGTCAATCATTGATAACATCCCTCATTCGCTCTCACCATCATTTTTCAACAAAACTACGGGATCGGAATTTACGAAATTATGCTCAAAAATTCTTTGTTGTAAAAGATATTCTTTTATTTCGTAAATGTTCGAGACCTCGATTTTCCAATAACTATTTCACCTCTAGGGGTTGATTAAAAGTAATGCTGAGATTGCTGGAAAATCCCCGGGCAAATGTAAAAACGCTTCTCAAATTTTGATTCCTGCGTTTTCCTTTGAAAATTTGATAATAAATTGATTTAATCAAATTTAATAAATTGGTGGATTCGAGTGTTTGAATTTCGCAAGTCGGCAAATTAGCAAATCGGTATTTGTTAGCAATTGGAAAATTGTTTAATTTTGCTCCCTCACTACCTAAGTTAGGGAAGCTCTGTGTTGGTGATTGAAGTCGAAAAAATTTGTGTCCTCCAAAATAAAAATTTCCGTTTGCTTTTTGCGTTTCAGAACGAGCTAGTAAATTTCTGTTCCGTGTCTGTCTGTGGTATCCTTGTGATGCCCAAAACTATACCGAGTTTTAGTCCGATGTCAATGCGATTTTCAGGATTGTGTGGGTTAGCTTCTAGATGGTACCCTTTAATTTTCAATGCCATCGAATAACAGTAGCCTGTGCGCATGCGTAAACGTGAATTTCTTATAACGTCGATTTCTCATCATCTGTTGGTTCGATTTCGTTCAAACAGATCAAAAAGCAGGGTAAACATTTCAGAAAGATGCCCTATAAATTATATCGCGATTGTTGGAGTAATAACCACTGCGTATGCGCGAAACTAATATCGATTGACAACGGCAAAACTCTGAGGCTAATCAATCGATTTTGATGAGATTATCAGGGATTGTGCGGGTTAGCTTATAGACGGTACCCTATGAATTTCATTACCGACGCATAAATAGTGGTCTGTGCGCATGCGAAAACGTTAATTTCTTATAACTTCGATTCCCTATCATCTATCGGACCGATTTCGTTCAAACTTGGGGAGTAAATTCCAGAAAAGTATTGTATTCCAGACGAATTTCTAATGAATTATATTGTGATTGGTGGAGCAATAACTATTGCCCATGCGTAAAGCTGAAATTGATCTACGCTGTCAAAACTCCGTGACTAATGGACCGATTGTTATGAAATTTTAAGCCATCGTGCTGTTTAGCTCCAGAGGGTCCCCTATACTTTCCATTGCTGTTGGATTAATAGAAGTCTGTGCGTTTATGCAAACGTCAATTTCTTATAATGGCGGTTTCTTATCATCGGTTGCTCCGATTTCGTTCAAGCTCGAGAGGATATTGGGCCCAGGATGATGCCCTTTGTATCTTATCGCGTTTGCTGGAATAATATGTAACTATTGCGCATGCGCCAAACCGATTGGATGACACTCTGAGAATAATAAATCGATTTCGATGGAATTTTCAATAACTGTGTGGGTTCACCTTTAGACAATTTCCGCACATGCAAACATGAATCATAGCCCTAATTTGCATTCTAGCATGTATACAAATGAATTAGATACTGTTATATTTTGCATTCAATCATATCGACTTAGTTCTTCAGCTAATTCTATACGTCCATGTTTCAATGTGTGAGGAAGATATACTGCCCACCCCACTTGGCAGAAATTTTTCTCTCTTTCAATTAATCCTAATTATTCGTTTTTTTTTAAATACATAAAGGAACGTTTAAGGTCTTCTTGGATTAGCTTAAGTAAAAAGGTTTTATATGAAGAAAAATTCAAAAATCAAATTTTCCAACATTTCGGAGCCATTGAAATTGCTTCATATTTATACGTAATTAGCTGAATAATGTATATAATTAGCATTCGAACTGGTAATGAAGATACTCCGAAGATGAGCTATGCACTTAACCTTGATGTGACAACAGGGAATGTTTCCCCCATTCGGAGCTTGTCACACGGGTTGTGGCTCTACAGGGTTTGACGACCTTTACCGCGTAAGGCAGTTCCGGTAATGAAACTTAGAAGGGCACAACTATTTGAAAGGCCTATGTACGACTAAATGGGCTTTTTCAGTAAACAAGCCGTAACCGAGAGGTGGGTCCTGACCGGGCTCAAGAAGGAGGAAGCCCGATCACTTTCACAAAAGAGCGGACAGTTTTTCGACATATTTATTGCTGGGTTGAGAGTTTGACCCTCAGGTCAGCTTCACGGAAAGTGAAATAATTCGTCGTAGAAGACAGACATGAAAGGGAATGTGGAAGTCCTAACATGATTCCGTGAAGTTTTATGGTTATACTGGTCTGCGGATGTCCCGGGGTTCTTGAAAGTACGCAGCACCTCGAAATTTCTGTGATAATTTTTTGTTTGTTTTACCGATAAACTAAAATCTTTTCAGTTATAATGATGTTTCCATACCTAGAAGTGTTCTTATTTATCGAATAGTGGACTGTATATTTTATTTTATATTCCGATTTTACTGCCACAAAACGTTGAGTGGGCAGTATAGCTTTGCAATATATAACGTATGGAATTGGTTAAAAGAACCAATTTCGACCAAATCGATGCAACCCGAAATTTATGGATTCGTATGCGGATACGCCACTATTGATTGTAAGATAATAAAATCTGTAGGTGACTATCTATCAGCTATCCTACACAATTACTGAAAATTTCATCACAATCGGTCCATTAGTTTCGGCGTTACACGTTTAGTTTTGGGCTTGCTCAAGTTATTACTGGAAACTATATCAAACGACCCTCTAAGTTTGACCGGCATTGGATAGATCGTGAGTGATCAACGTTAATAAAAGATACATTTGCGCTTGCCCAATCGCCTTCATTTGTCCGCTGACAATCAATTTATAGAGGACCATCTACAGGCTAACTCGCACAATCCCTGATAATTCCATAAAATCGGTCCAATAGTCTCGGATTTTCACGTAAGTCAACGAACTTTACTTTTGTGCTTGCGGAATAAATATTTCACAACCAATCACAATAAAACGAATTGATCACCTTTCTTCAACTTATATCAAACTTCTTTTTGTGTTTGAACGAAATCAGACAGGTGGATTGTAAGAAATCGACTTTAAAAGAAGTTTACGTTTACGCATGCGTGCACGCCAGTGTTTCTTCGATCCCAACAAAATTCACAAGGGACCATTTTACGGCCAAAATACTGAGAATTTCATCTAAAGCTGACTAAAAGTTAGTTTAGTTACGGGCGTGACAAGGAATCGGCACAGACACACACGGAACCAAAATTGATGTGCAAGATTTAACACGCAAAATGTAAGTGGAAACTTTTATTATAGAGGTTTTTAGCGAATTTTCGTAGAAATGTATCACAGATCAGATATCACAGTTCGTAGTAGAGCTCAGCGGCTTTCAGGTACAACAACAGGGATCGGATCTTGTCTGGTCCGGATAAAACGTCAACCCACTGAGGGGGCTGATACTGGACTCGGAGGTCCACAAGGGCTTGGCAGTCCTCCGAAAAATGGCGGATAGATCACCCCTACACCTCCCATACACAACACCTCAAGCTTCTGCACTAAACAGTTGTCTGTGAGTAAGACGGGTATGGCCAGTAGCGACCCGGTTGACCACAATACGATCCCTTCTTGGAAGTAGGGTTACGAACGAGCCCACTGGACTCAAGTCCTGAAGGACACCCACGCAGACCCGTGACCTCACCCTGACATTGCTCATGCCAGATGGAATTGGCTTTATGTTGCATGTAGGAGATTTGATCCTCTATGCGTATAGGCAACATATCAATGGAGTTATCACCAATGACTCTCCTTGCAAGGGTATCTGCACACTCATTGCCATGAATACCCACATGGCTCGGTACCCACATAAAAGTTATGGTTGAGCCCAACGCGTGGATTGGTATCGCGATCCACGTAGGCTTTGTATTAGGGGATCATCAGAATATGAGTCCCTAATCGCCTCGATGGTACTTAGTGAATCGCTACAAATCACATAATTCCCAACTCCCAATAATTGGCAGTGTCGAACAGCCAGTGTCACTGCCCACAGCTCTACTGTGAACGCAGTCGACGAATGAAACATGTTCATTGATTTATGTGGAATGTCTATTCAATGCGTACACTACTATCGTTGATTTGAAGGCAATTATGAATCAATATTAGAATAGTTACTTATTCATCGCTTAACGTTTAACGGATAAATCAGAGTTTTACAAAATGACGCGCCCAGGGCCTCATCATTTTGATAGTATGAAAACAATGGAGCGTTTTTCATCCAGTTTTTTTCTTCTTTATTCATCCATTGCCCCCATCTAGGTTATGGAATATTTTTTTGTTCAGTTGAAGACGACGTCGACAAAGCCCCAGGCAACACCCTGAGTTATGTGACATTGTGGGACGGTGTACATAGGGAGGGGCTGGTCTGCCCATGGAGGAAAAAGAAGGGGATACCATTGTTGTGCCGCTAATGACGAAACACAACATAAATACGGACACTCCATCAAGAACCCGGTGCCTACGATACCCCTATAATATATTTCCCTGTTGAAGCTCGCGTACCTACCTCTTCTCCTACTCCACCCACAATTTCCGACTCCCAGTCCACGGGCTCGGTCGGACTTTTTTTCCTTGCAAGGGCTTATCTAATTAACAGCGTTGGCGCTTCTCCTTTGGTCCATTTTTAAGGTCCCACCCCAGTTCTCGACTAATGAGCTGTGATTTAAAACTCCTTCACTATTTTCAACGTCTCCCCTGTTAGGCCGCGTCGTCTTGGGTCATAATGTATGAACGGTCGGTCAAGTGTATTTTCAATCAGCTCAGACGTTATTGTTAACGCTGGAATGCACTGGGTGAACCATAATTTCAGTCACAGTAGGGATTGATGAATTCAAACTTTCAAAAATAAGTAGAATCTGAAGAAAAATTTTCTTTGAGTTTTTGACAAGGTCTATCACGCCTTGGAGAACGGTTCAAACACACTATCTGCTTTACAAGCAGATACCATGTTACATGGATATGTCTTTGGTTGGGGATTTCATAACGGTTGTCCTCGAGAGTTGTAAACAAATCCTTAAACTTTGGACTGTAAGCGACGAAATGTAGGAAAAAGAATTTATTTTATTATTCTTGGAGACACAAAAATCATACTATACATACTATTAAAGTTATTTCTCCAATACAGGCGCTATCATCCTTTCGCGTTGTTACTACTTGAAGACATCTAAATTAATAATTAAGCACAACCAAAGACTATTTTTGAAAAAACACGAATTTGAATTCGTTGAGCACAATTCCTAATTCGTGTCTAGTACAAAAATGATGTCATTGTCAACCATTGAAAACGGGTAATGCCTAGACTCTCCTCCACATGTTATTAACTTCCCAAATGATGTCAACAACAAGCAGTAGTCACTAACGGTTTAATTTATCACCAAGACAGATAAGACCAATCAGATCAAATAAATATCTAATTTCGCCAAACTGAATCATGTGTCATCGCAAAATCCAGTTTCCGCCAAACGAAAATTGTTTATAGTCAAATCAACTTAGTTTAGGAATGTAGCCAGGTACGTAAGAAGGGGGGAACTGGTAGCTTGAGATGTGAACATTTATCACATAAATCAAGCGCTTTCCAACGAGTGGCGAACGATTTCTGTGCGATGAAAACTACGGAAGTTCCATTCCCCTAGCAACGGCTGGGTCGTACGTGAAAATCGTGAAAAACAAAATATTGTACAAAATTCAGAGAGATGAAAGTAAAGAACATATATATTATTAGGAAAATCGTGTACCTCAACTTTTGTTCGTGACGTAAAATTTTTGGTTGATCCCCCAGAGACAAAGAACATATCCTCCATGTAAAAAAAAATTGATCTATTTAATTTCAACTAATTTATTCAAATAAACACGTTCCTGTACTAACTTATATTGGAATAAGAATACGTATCTAAAATATTGTACACATTGATATTCACAGAGAGATGAAAGTAAAGAACATATACATTATTAGGATATAGATATCTTGGATACTGCCTATTAAACCGTTGATTGAGCTGGGTGTCGATTACATGGTGTGGACCACTCCGTGAGTACTTAGGCTTAGCTCCATAGCACAGTTCAGATAATGCCTGTAGATCAACTAGTCAGTAATAATCAAAACATTTAAACCCAGAATATTCTCCCCAGGTATGAAAAATATAGCGCACAAAGCAATGTAAATCAGACTGTCGAATCATCTGCAAGCCAATTACTTCTGCAATGAAAATTGTAATTCAGTAGAAGAGCGAGGGTCCAGAAGCTTGTGTTCCGCTCGACCCTCTAAGCTTGTAAAGGACGACAGAAGTCTGAAAAGTTTTCCCCGAGCGTGTAAAATTTGGCACGTGCGCCACCTCATCTGTCTAGTTCCATTAGTGGACGCCCTAGGGAACCACCCTTTCCCATCCCCAGCTTTCGAAAAATATTTCAACTGTCGTCTTTCCCAAGAATAAAATAAATTATTCCCTGTCGTTCATTCCTTTTATCTCTCCCTTCATTACGAAAAACAGGATGTTGATTGAAACAAAACTTTTGACCTTAAACAACCACTGTCGAATCGACCAATTATGATGTTTAACTTATCCGGGAGCCTATAATTGTTTAGGATTGAGAACTAATCAGCTACAACTGTGTATGTTGTAACATTCATTCGCGTTCGCTCCATTTCTAGTTTCTGATAATTAAAAATAAAGGTATATTCTTCTGATCACTACAAACATTGATTCCTCGCTTGATTTTTTATTTTATTTTATTTTACTTCAATTTCAAAATGTAAAAATAAGGTATTGTGCCACTGTAGGTGCTCGAAATTGGTGTCATTCTGCTGATAAGAATGTAGTTATTGAGGTCGGCCTCCTCCACTAGTTATAAAATCGTATATAAATCATCTGGCTGATATTGAAGCCGATGACAGCTGCAGCAGATACTCCAGCGACGCCAACCTTGTCCCGCATCTTAGTGATTTAAGTCAACAAATTTAGACTTTTTAAGCGAAATATTAAATAATTTAATATTATTACGAAATAATTTAATTATGAGTAAAAATTACCATTTCACATCGTCTGCTCTATGAATAACATAAGGAAGAATGCGTAAAGCATTAATACCCTAAATTTCAATAGAAAACCATGGTTATGTTCGGTGTCATCATTAGGTCTCACAAAATAGTTTAGTGTCCTAATGTTGACACCTGTGTCAACACTAGGGGAAACAGTTGATTTGGTTGCTAAGGTGATATTTGGATTTGAATAATTTCGTAGTGTATCAGGACGCTTGAATTTTTCAATTCAACGAAGTGGAACCTTAGGTTGACATCGTCTGATCCCAATGTTGACATTCGGTTCCTAAAGTTGACATCAACTTTTTATTTATTTATTTTATTTTTACTTGAATAGAAAACGTTATTTTATCAAATACATTAGGTTGGTAGTTATTGTTGTGGGAACTGAACCTGTTTGTTTTTAGACCCATACGAAGATGAGCTGATATCATTACCAGCAGGAACCAGCGAACAAAGCGTACCTTCAAACAGTGTATTCGACCAGGCAAAACAAAGTCCACAATGCTGTGTTGTTGGGAAAACCACCACCGTGGAAGAAATAGGACCTTGTGCCGTGACGAGTAAGAGTGGTGACGAGGAAGAAGTTGGACGAATTAATGAAGGAGACATGGTTGTGGCTGTGTTGCCTTACAGAAAACGGGACACGGAATGCGTTTGCCTGGTTTTCAAAATTGATTCTGGAGATAATCATAAGATAAACCACTTCTTCCCTGCAACAGACTGAGGACGGTTTTTAAGCCTTCGAGCAACGGGAATCATCTCCTATCGGTCAGCCACGTACAATATAAACTGCCCAAGCCCAGATATTACAGGGGCAATCCAGATAAATTTATGTTCCCAGTTTCTGTATCTGTTCCTCTTTAATTTAATTAGGTAGGTACCTATGCTAAAAATTTACTTACCTTCTTTTCTGAAATGTCACATACCTTCTTGAAATATATTTTAACATGTTCTGAATCACTTTTGTTCATTTATGCCTTGAGTAATAACTTCAGGAAAGCGAAGGGTCAATATTTAAATTGGTGTCAACATTAGGAACTGCTAATGTCAACATATGGAATTTTCGCAGACAAATGTGTCAACATTGGGTGCAAAAAGCCATGTTAGAAAAAATTCGTTTGTGATAATAAAAAAAACTATTTTGGTTGTTGTTCACAAGGAACTCACAATTCATAATAACTACCTAAAAGTTTTATTTTCTTGAACACTTTTGTAGAACTCAGAATTGAATGATTTCTCTTGCTTATATTGTCAACAATTGGTGTTTTTACCTACTTACATTAAACATGATTTAGATTGATTCTTGAATCCACACATCACCATACTCTATTTATGTTTCATTAGAAGTGCCTAATATGGACACCAACGGTTATCCACGGAATTCCGGAAGTTCGACGGAATCGGTTGTTTCCATGCAATAAAGAAGGGGAAATTTACAGTTCTACATGTGTTGTGACGTTGAATAATTTCAGTGTTCCCCAACAATTGGTGATCGATTTTGTTAAGTAGGAAACGGCTATTTATATTTACAACGATTGGTTATTATCGACAAAAATATTAAAATTATGCAATTAATTGATACTCATTATCGTTTTTTGCTGATGAGCTGAGGCTGAAGCTGAAAGGAATTTTCCCGGATCTCGAAACCATGTTGCGAAATTGCAACACAAATCTGGTTGAGTGCTTGCTTACGTATCAAAATCAACCTACGATACTGATGTGATGGAAGATCTTCGGAACTGTTTGGTAAAAATGGCACGTTGTAGAGCCACTTTCATCAGCTGAACGAGCTTCATGATCAGCACGCGTGTTCCATGTTTCTATATTTTAGTCATCAGGCCCCAAGTGAACAACATCCAGTAGACCCTTAGAGGCGGATTTATTTCAAATTAATAATCGTTCGTTTACAAGAGCAGGACAGGCCCTTGTTAACATATCCAATATCGATTTTTGAGTTGAATCTCTTTGAAGATATTTCTCCAACCAACATAAAATTCAAAACTGTTAATTGGAATCAGTCTGACAAAGGTTCAGTGATTCGTTTCTCCCATATATATTTTTATACTCATATAAGTAAACGAATTTCTTGATTACAACTGGCTCGTTCTTGTGTGGAACTCATTAGGCAGACCCATCAAGTTCCACAATGGTTGTTACAACTTATGATTTATAGCATATTATTATCGTTCGTTAGCGATTCCCAATTCATACTACCTCGTTGGATTGCCTTTCAACGACGGATGATCGAAATAAAACTGGTAGGTTGGAGGGTTCCATTCATTAATGCACTGAATTACTCCGAAAGAGGCAATAAATCAAGGGTTATTGCCAGATCGTATTTCATTATGGTTAATTGTATTAAATTGATTGCCTGGAAGCTCAGAGGCAAATAATTGGAGTCTGTTAGGATTCATTAGGTGGGCTGGGTGGAGAGGTGTTAACTTCTAGAGTTTGATTTAAGATCATCGAACTCCTTTTTGGAACAACGTCTCGGGCGGATTAAAATGTCAAACCGACTCCAGCACTTAGGCAGTGCAGCGTTTTGGTTTATGAGCCAACACGCGGTCGTTGAGCCCACAAAAAGGTTTGGATTTATGCGGAAACGAGATTGATCTCAGAATGGAGCTGTACCGGTTGGCCGACTGAGGCAGTAAATCAAACATACGTTTGCATTTAAAGTGCGCGCAAATTTAATTTATGGTGCTCGACGGTTGTTCTTAATCCACGACTCTGTCAACACCTCAGATATATCTATTGCCGAGAGCACTGGATGACGGGATTGTAAAATTACCATTAGGTCGACTCCTTAACCAGGATGAGTTGTGCATCCAGAACTTGTTTTATGAGGGGAACTCCGCACATAGTTCATAGAGTCCAGTGGCTTGACATTTTCAATACCTTTCTCACGAATACATTTCGTATGTCCACCATCAAAACCCAAAAGTTCAGAAGTCGTATCAATCAATATTAAACAATATTGAAGGTATTTTAATATTTTCAGGCAAGTATTTTGCACACTCAATCAATGAAACTATTCGATACTAAAACCATTTTTGGTTTTGTCACGAATTACTACACAAACGATTATACTTAGTTTATTTTGATAACCTTCCTCATAGATTAGTGTTCGTTACTCTTCAACCATCCCAATTTTTTAGCATATTGTTTTCGTGCGAAAATTCAAATAAAACGTGTGTATCAAGTACATTAAGCAGGAACAGTAACAACAATTGCAATCAGAAATTATTATGTTGCAATGACATAAAACATCTACAAAAACGCAATTCTTGATATAAGGATATGGTAATGTAATAATTATGTCTATTATTGTTCTATGATAGCAGCGTCCGGTTCAAGGAATTCATTTCATTCTATAGTTATAAGACTGCATTATACAGTATTATATTATATTACACAATATTATTACAGTACTATAAGTATGCGACATAAAATAAGGGGCATTAAACCGAGAACATCAATATGCTAGGTTAGAGTACAAATATTCCTACATTAGATTATTTTAACCTTTCCAATTAGACTATTTCAATCACCACTGTAGGCTTCTATTTATAGCAGTTTTGCTTTATTGTAACTGTGATTTTATACGTAAATGGTATAACGTATAAGAAATACCAACGATAAAAAATTAATAAGATAATTTAGGAAAAGTTTGTTTGATCGAAGACCAAGCGTGATCAGGAAGGCAGTGGAAAGTAAGGAAGTTCGTACAGGAATTTTGGTAGAAAGTAAACTATGGATATTTCTCTAGAGGAAAATATGCATATGGGCTAGCCCGAGAAAGTAGTGAGGAACCACTTAATTTCAGTTTGCAGTATCCACATTTCCGTTTCCTTGACTAGGTGATTTTGCTCCTCTCCGGTGGGGGAAGGTGGTGGGGGGGGGGGGGCTTGACAACTGGATTCGTAAAATAATACTGATTGTGTTTCACGAATTACGTTTTCTAATTCAAGGTGTTGAGTACTGAAGTTAGAAGCGTAAAATTATTATTTTCAGTTGTTCTCTATACAACGAACGCCTGCATCCTCTATGATTCATGGAGGGGCTCGGCCCAGCCTGCCCCTCCTCAAACTACGCCACTAGCAGAGTCTCAAAAACATTTTTGATAAGAGGATGAGTTTTGGAAAATTTTCGTTAAAAATGAAGCTATTGCGACTTCAGAACATGATTCAGAATAGCCTGAAACCCCCCCCCCCCCCCCCCCCCCAAAAAGCCATTCTTCCAGGATGATCTTGGTGGGAATCCTTTTTAAGTCACATTGAAACGATTTTGGGTGATAGGGAACACTGATGATTAAGCTCGAAAACATTATTTCATGCGCCAAAAATCAAGCATTCCAAAAGAAAGGATGTTTGCTATATTTCGACACTTATCACAGTTCAAAGAACCAATTACTACCACCGAACATTTTCGTTTCACATATAAGTTGAAATTAGCGATACTTATGTACTATACTACATACCGTGTATCGCAATACGAATTTTAGACACATAATTATAGGCTCAAGCAAGACGAGTAAACCAAACTAGGCTTTAGCGTGATCCTATTTTAATCATTCGCTTGAAGGGTTCATGCTGAATCCGTATAGCCTGACTGCTTCAGCAAAACAATTCACATACTTTCTATAAAGGAAAAATTTTGGAATTTATCCGGTCCATTTGAAATTAACCAAGATCAAGGACATGTATTTTAAGGACGTAACTAGATCTTCATAGGCCTACGATGAGGCCGATTAGGGTAGAGCGGTCGTTTCGATCTCTCTTTTGAATCAGAGTGAAAAAAACTTTCATTCTAGGGTGAAAAGGATAGCATTGAGCGAGGAGAAGGGATTAGGTTTTTTCTTGCGCAACTTGAATTTAATGTTAGCAGGTGAGGATTCAGCTCTCTCCTCTGGTCATAAACCCTCTATCATTTTATTCGCATCCTGATTTCCGAAAGAGGCTACCTATCAATCATCACATTCCTAGGGTGAAATGGAGAGAATTCAGCTAACTCAGTCAAAGAGAATAGAATTAACTAAAGGGCTTTCCCGTGTGCTCAGACCCCACAACCCTTGGGTATCAACCTCGACCATTAAGTCCCTTTCACACTAGGTACTTGCCTTTCGGTCGTTTTCATATTTTTTCTCAAATGGGGTCGCTCTTGGTCCAGAATAGTGATTTATTATAATTTTTAAATGCAGCTTAATCTAAAATGGATAATCATTTAGCTCAATAATTGACCCTGACGTTATCTATGAGGTTTCAGTTAAGCCAATTAATTTGGCTTACGTAGATGGATTCTGCTTCTAAACCTAGGTACCTATTAATTGGTTAGCTAGCGGCAGCATCATTTCCACTTTCGTGAGCTGAAAATCGCATACGTGTTCTCAATTCCTTGAAAAAAAAAAAAAAAAAAAAAAAAAAAATTATTCGATATTGATGAAATTTCCAGGGATTGTGTGGGCCGATGAGAAGATGGTCTCCATCACTCAATAATTTGTAGTTTAGGCTGCGCATGCGCGAACGTAAAATCCGTCAAGCGTAATTTTTTCTTGGCCTATTCGTCCTGTTTCGCTCAAATACAGAAGATAGCCTTAAAACGATGATATGATAGTCGCATAATATGACATCACAATAATTCATAGTTCGATTCGTAGCTGTTGCGCATACATGATCCTCGAATCCTAGAAGAAGAATATCGTCTACTGTTTTTATATATGATTTCATTCAAATATTTAGGGATTGAATGGTTTATCAAGAGTCAAGTTTTAGTTTTTCTTAAGTTAGTTAGTTTATTTTTAAGTAATAGTTTATTTAGTAGTTTAATTAGTTACTATATTTTTAAGTTAATTACGAGTTCAGTTATAAAGTCAGGTTTTCATCTATGATTTCATTGAAAAATTTAGGGATTGAATTTTACCAAGTAGGGATTGAATTTTTACAAGTTTACCAAGTATGTATCTAAAACATTTCAAGGATCACATTCATGTTGCGGATTAGGTGGAATCAATGTGCCATTCCAAATATGGCAAACGTTGTCTAAATTGTATGATATATCTATATATAATTGTATGATATGATGATATAATTGAATGATATATCTATAAATTTATATATGATATGTAAGTATTGTTTCATGTTTGCGAAATCAGACGTCTGCGTGGAAATTCATTTCTGATGTATCATTGGATTCTATCCAGAACCCAAACATCAAACCGTTGCTATTATTTCAATCTACAGAACCAGTGTTCCCTATCTCGATTTTGCCATTGGATGGTTATCAATCATCCACATTCGATTATCATCTCTCCGATAAATCGTGTACGTAACTAATTGAGACTCTCAGGCCCTGCGATCTTAATTTAATTAAAGCATGAGACGTATCTTCCACGATGCCTAACGGCTTTGGTAGCCTTCCGCCCGTTAGGCACCGGACCGAGAGCTCACGGTGTTCACGTTTTGTCCCAGTGGCATTTTCCCGTACACGAGGTACATCTCTGATAATCTCGAGTTTCAGCTCAAGTGGTGTAAAGTTAACCTTCTTCTTAACAGATCGTTGTGATGAATAAATGACGAGAAGTGTATATACTCTGTCTTTATTGAACTCACTGTCACTTTTAATTAGAAAGATACCTCACTGAATTTGACAGCAAAGTTACGTCACCAAAGGAATTGACATTACCTATTGGACGATGCACTGTGTTGTAGATTGTGAAATTGATACTTTTGAGTTCCGTACCTATGTATAGAATTCAAACGGCAGCACAAGTACATAAATTTACCGACATATACATCGACAGATACATCAACAAGTACATCTACAATTACTTATTGACATCATGCTCACCTACAAAACATAGATAGGGATCCAACAAAAATATATTCATAACCCAATTTTATTCCAAACAGAGTTTCTTTTTGAATTCTTCAAATTTATACGAAACTTACAATAAAATATTTAAATCTGCGAATTTCTGGTTACAGAGTGCCAAATATCAAGGTAGGTTACGTGAGTAGGCCATAAGAGTCTTGGAAATAAAATTCAGCAAGACCAGAAGTAAATCTGTTTGAGAGAAATTAGATTACTAGTTGATTGTAGAATACTCAATTTCTCCGAGAAAGTAATCGTTTCACTTCCATTCGCTATCATTCTCATCAATTAACTGGTAAGCAGATGTAGCCCTGACAACGCCAGTGTTGCATTCAACAACCTCATCTTACTCCTTAAATCCTGAATTGATTGATATGTGTGTGTGAGTGTGTGTGTCCTTCCAGTCGATAACTCTCCTTAGGAATGAGATAAAAATTCCATTCTTGCGCCGAAAAATCAAGCTTCCCAAACGAAAGGACGAGTTTGTTGGCCAGCATTTTTTGAAGCACATTAAATATGTCAAATTTCAAAATATACTGAAATAATCACTAAAAATAGCAAAACAAAAGCTAAAAATCGTTAAATTTATACTTTTTTAACAGAATATTGCTCAAATGAAGATTATTAACCAGACAATAGAACATTTAAAAATTGATGTACAAAATTATGATGAAAAATGTACTAAAAGTTCATTAAAATGTGCTAAAAAATCTAAAAAAAAAAATCTAAAAAGTTCTAAATCCATAGTAGATTGATATTTAGAATAAGTTGTTTGCCATAAAAGTGGCTATTAACAATTTTTTTTCAATCAGAGCTCAATATTCAAAACAATGTAACATTATACGTATAATAGCATAACACGATAATTTACAAAAATTCGCTCATACGATCATGCTGCATGACTGGCACTCATTAGTAGAATTGTGCTAAATTAGTTTATCAAAAAATGTAAAACAGATAATTAAAAAATCATGTTCAAAATTATGCTGAAAATTTACTTAAATTACTATGAAATTAGCTATACATTTGGCAAAAACTGCGAAAAAAGCTAAAATTCAAAATCTGTTTTTGAATACCAGATTACCAAATTAAGAATTCATTTTTTGCGATAAATTTAATAGTTAACTTTCTCTTTGTACCTACTCAAAAAGCTCAAATTTCTGAACCATTTAACATAATAGAATATGATAACTCACGAAAATTCATGCTATCATGCCGCATGACTGAAACTTTTCGCCTATAGCCAATGTTTCTATTGTTCAAATTTAAGAATGTTTTAATGCGATGGTAACCAAACGATTATGAAACTATTTGAAACTGCGAAAGGTATTTCTACTAATAATTATACGACGATGAATTGTATAAATTAACTTGGTAATCTGTTATATGAATGTAGAAAAAATATCAATGGAATATTTGAAACCTAAAAGGTGTTTATTCATTTTTATTTGTATAATTTACTTTTGACTTCCAAGACTTGAATGTACAAGATCTGCGTTTGGAAATAGCTCCAAAAATTGAATAGTGTGAGGTCATCATATAATGGCCACAGTATTTGTCGATCTATCAAATTTTTCCTTTAAGGGTGGTGTGTTTATTGAAAATGAAAGCACCCTGTTTGACTTCTACACTGATTCGGAGAAACCTCTTGAAAATATTTTCGAACCCTCATATCATACTGTATGAAAAACGCTGCAAATTATTTCACAAAGGTTTATTATTTTTTCAATTGAGTTTGATCGTAGTTTTAGTTGGCTTAAGTACGTCATAAGGCCCGTCCAGACTCCTCGGCGTGTCCTATTTCGAGTTGCCACAACCTATACTTCTATATTTATATACGCATGTTTATACTTCTCGATTTGAGCTCCTATCTATTCAAATTGTTACTGCCTTAATAATATCATTATCTAAGTTTGTACGAACGAAAAGTCGAGAGGATATGTTATTAAATATGAGTAGGAAAAGCATTGGTATTAACACACAAATATGACCTAGAAAAAAACATATATTCATGCCTCGAAGGAACGCTGTACCCACCTCATGGTGCCGCGGTGTATTATATGGGTATAACACAAAAAAGTAATAAATATCCATTCTCCTACACCCCTCTGCTACACCCCTGGTCACTCCAGCCACCACAAGGTGTCGCGGCGCCTCCTCTCACTCCACCCCCCGCTCACCACCCATCGTGACCCCCTGCCAAGCGTGCCAGGCGTGCGTCTGACACGTCTAACACTCAAACCCCCGAAAAAGACACTTTTTCGCCCGTTTTCGGCCCATAGCATCTATGCGAGTAAAGCGATCGGGATGGTTAAACGTTAGGACCAACTAGACCCCAAATGGAGTCTATGTGCGAAAGAACGGGTTTTTTAAGTCAATTCTTAGGCCTTTTATGGCCCGGACGGCGGACGGACATTTCAAATTTGGATTCTACGCACCTTGAATCGTAAAGTGACAAAGTTTGAGGGGGGGGGTTATAAGAATTTTTTGCTACACGATCACGTAGGCTTATTATTGGAAATAATAAACCAAAACTGGATTAGGTTTTCACAAGTTATAGTGTGAATTTTATATATTACCATTATTTTATTAAGTTCTTTTGATGTTCAAGTGTGAACAACCTTTACGATTCTATTATAGATACGTTCAAATAGTGCATGCTGTCCTAGATTTGTGCTAGGGACACGACAGTATGTTGATGAATTAATTTTCTTGCGCCAATCAATATGCTGACTTCATGGTCGGACATGGCACATTCCAGCCACTTCAGCAGACATGTATTTCCATACGAATCATATTCAGCCGAGTAATTTACAACGATTACCATACTCATGTCATAAAGGTGGCAGTGAAAATCCGGACACCTTATATTGACTGTTCTCTCTCGCCCGTCCCACCACATTGAAAATCAAACCTCGCCCGAACGGTCGGTCGTGTGTATGGTAAACGACATCTTAGTCGCGGGCAAGGTGCGTTTCAATGGGTAAGTCGAATCAAATTTATTCATTGATTCACCGCATGTTGCTCGGTAATATACACTTATGACGAGAATCGCCCTGCCTCTCACACTGCAGACGATAGGCGACCGCGGTGAGTTCAACGACAGACTCACAATGGCGTAGACTACAAAAAAGTGACTTGAAGAATTTTTTATATGAATATAAACTGCTTATTTATATGTTATATACCTTCCTAATCTAGCTTATTGTCTATCATCCTTTTAGATCTAATTGAATCAAGTCAAGATTTAATTGAAACAAAACTGAATGCCGTTTAATTATGAAACTTGTTTCAAGCTCCAATTTTCGTTTAAGGTCTGTATAAACCGTATTCACATTAGTTTAGGAGTATAATCCAACTACAAATTAGAATACAAAACTATGGTTGAAATACATTGATCAGTAGGGATAGTTATAGTTCCATGTTTCCATCTTCAGATTACGAGCATGATTTGTGATTTTGTAGAGGAGCTACACCGAGTTATGGCAGTTTTGGTGAGTCAAGGTGGGCAAATGAAAAAGAAAAAATCATGAAAGTCGGACAAGGTACTTTTTGGCCGAAACTAAGAGTATAATCATAATACAAAATCGTCTTAGAGTATAATCATAATACAAAATCATAACTGCATATATTCTTCTAGGGATGAACGATATATTATGAATTTATAACATCCAGAGCGAACGAAAAGGAAGTGATGAAATAGGGCCAGACGTTTTAACATAGAATACATATGGAGACCCTATTCTTGCCGAAAATTGTCATCTGACAACGTAATGTAACAACGACACAAAACAATGGCACACAATGACATACATAACAAGGCTAGTAATACTGTTGCCTTGTGATCTCCCGAGTTTTTTTTTAATTCTTATTTATTTTATTTTTAGCGAATTTTTGAAGAAAATTAAGCTATTGCTCTCGCCTCAAAATTTGTAGAATGTAAATTTTTGAAAAAATTGTATGCAGAAATCCGTTTCAGGCTATTCTGAATCATATTCTGAAGTTTAACGCATTTTTTTTATGTATGTATGTATATATGTATGTATGTATGTATGTATGTATGTATGTGTCATTCCAGACGATAACTGTCCTTAGAATTGTGCTAGAAACCTCAAACAAATTTTAAAATGTTAAGGACACAAAACGAAAGTTCAAGTTCGTTGGCCAGCATGATCGGATTACATCTTCGGGTTGAAGTTTTCAAAAATGTAGTCAAACATTTCAAAATAGCCTGTTTTTTGCGATTTGTTGTGCGAAATAATTTTTTCAGCTTACTAACATGTGGTATATTCGGAATCAGCGTAAAATTTCCTATAAGAATATGTATCAAGTTTTCAAAAATTTCAAAGTTGAAAAACCAGTCAAAAATCGAAATAATGCCGTTCGCTAAGATTGGATCGAAACCTATTTGTCATTAAATCTACAAGATTAGTTTGATAATAATAAATTATGAGTACCTCCTAATTATTTTTAATAATTTGATTCCATGTCTATCAAAATCATCAACTAAAATTTCTCTACACGATCAATAGCGACTGAAATGTCGAAGATTTCTTCAAAATTCGCTTATGGGGTCATGCTGCATGACTGGACTTTTTTTTATTCCAGCTACGAAGCAAACATTTGAAATGGAGGCTAAAAACGTATTCTGCGCTCATCACTCTCAAGGCTTTGGGCCCAAGATGGCTGTAACTTCTATTTTTTTCACTTATCTGGATGAAGATGCTAAAGAAAAGTATGATTATAGGAAAGAAATAATTGTGCAATGTTATAACTGCGTCACATGTCACATTACTAAACATCGGAGCGACCTCCCGCGATAAAGGTTTATTACACTGATGTTTCGCTTCGCGTTTGGGAATGTTTATTTAGTGGGATGACTGACAAGGCGGACGCCGCTGGCGAGCAGACGACGCTCCAGGACATTGTTGATCAAACTAAGCAAGAGTTATTGCAACATCGCATAACAACAAGAGCCTTCGCTGACCCCAACGTAAGTGATGCTTTTAATCATCTGTACTCTATTATAACTGACTTATGCGATTACCTCAGTCAAGCTAACGATCATATTGTTAAATTAAATGAAAATCAAAAGGAAAAACAAAGGACATCGGAATTAACTCAACCCAACGTCCCTACATCCTACAGTACGGACGAAGACGAATTGTCTAGAGAAACTGACTGGATCTTAAAAAGGGCCCGCAAGAAGCGTAAGGCTCGGCGTTCTCCGGAGGTTGAATGGCCTACCAACACGACTAAGACTGACAAGGACGTAACCAAGGTAACCAAGGTAGAAACGATTAAGCCTAAAAAGGACCCTCCTCCACCACCCATAAATGTTGTAGGGCTAAAGAGCTACGCAGCCCTCAAAGATATGTTACTGAATATCCCTAGAGAGCAATACAAGGTCACTGCTCTCAATAATAACGTTTGGAAAATAAACGTAGATACAAGAACCAATTGGAAACTGATTACAGACAAACTACGTTCAGATAAAAAACAGTGGTACACATATCAAGGCAAAGCAGACAGATCTATTAAGGTCATGGTTAGAGGATTACATGAAACATGTGAGAAAACTGACATTATTGGAGACCTTAAGGAGCAAGGTCTTGCCATCCTGGATGTTACCAACATTCTCAAGAAAGAGAAAAGGAAAAATGACAGTGGTGAAATTGTAACCATTCATAAACCTCTTCCTCTCTTTATGTTAACCTTCGACAAAAATGAGGATGTAAATAAAATCTATAGTACTAAGGCCATTCTCAACATAATTGTGAAGATTCAGCCGGTGAAAAAAACTTCTAAACTCATTCCCCAATGTAAGAATTGCCAGTCATACATGCATACCCAATCCTACTGCGGGAAGGAATCTGCTTGTGTGAAATGTGCTGGAAAGCATAAAACTTCTGAATGTACCCTGAACAAAGCGGACTCCCCCAAATGTGTCAACTGCAAAGGGAATCATCCAGCAAATTATCGAGGATGCGAGGTAGCTAAGGAGCTACAAAGAATGAGAAACAAAATTACTAAACCCCAACTGAAAGAACAGACCAAGCGTGATGCTTCAGTTGAGAGGAATTTTAATAGGCGGAAATCGCTTACTTCAACCATTACAGGAGCAACTACTTCAAAGGTTTCATATGCTACCGTTGCTAAAAAAGAGGTTAATGTGTCGAACACAGAAAAAATGCTGGCACAGATACTGGAAAGACTGGATGAACAAAAACATACCAATAAACAGTTATTTGAAAGAATAACTAAGCTAGAAAAAGGACTTACTAGCCATGGACTGATTTAATGGGACCGACTTTAAGAATAGCAACATGGAATGCGAACGGATTGCTAAATCACATTAAGGAAGTCGAATTATTTCTCCACTCCAACAAGATAGACATCTTACTTATTTCTGAAACCCATTTCACTCGGACGTCATACATCAAAATAAGAGGATACACGTGTTATCATACGTTACACCCAAGTAATAAAGCTAGAGGAGGTTCGGCAATTCTCATTAAAGCTAACATCACTCACCATGAAGAACCAAAAATCGAAGAGGAAAAAATGCAGGTAACTTCGGTCAAGGTACAGCTCAATAATAAAAGCTTTAGTATAGCCGCAATATACTGTCCCCCCAGGTTTAACTTAAAGAAAGATGATTATACGGTCCTTCTTAAATCGCTTGGTAACAACTTTATAATAGGAGGTGACTACAATGCCAAAAATACCTTCTGGGGTTCGCGATTAACCACCTAAAGGTAAAGAGTTGTATGAAGCAGCAGCTTCTTTCAAGTGCGACTTCCTCTCAACTGGAAGGCCTACATACTGGCCCACGGATGCTAACAAAACCCCAGACCTAATAGACTTCTTTATAAGCAAAGGTATCTCAAGTGGTTACATAAATCTAGAGGACAGCGATGACCTACCCTCTGACCACTCGCCTGTCATAATAACAATCAGTGAAAAAGTAATCATTAGTGAAAATTCTCCGAGTTTATTCAATAGAAATACTTGCTGGTCCTGTTTCCGGCAGCAATTGGAAACATCGATCGACCTTAAAGTTCCTCTGAAAACCCCTAAACAACTGGAAGACGAACTCGACTTATTCATCAATAACATACAACAAGCAGCCTGGTTATGTACCCCAATAAACCAAAACTGTAACTATGACACTAATTCGAAATCATATCCGTTAGAAGTAAGGGATCTCCTGTGCGCCAAACGTAAAGCCAGAAGGAAATGGAAGAATAACAGAACCCCTGAAAACAAAACTATTCTTAATAGACTCGGTAACAAACTTAAATATCTTATTAGATCAAAAGATAACCAATCAGTTGAACATTTTTTGAGTAACCTAACTGCAGAGAAAGACACCGAATACTCCCTCTACAAGGTAACCAAAAATATAAATAGACCTAAAGTTCATTCTCCTCCAATCAAAAAGGATGACGGGACATGGGCCAGAAGTAACCGAGAGAAAGCTCAACTTTTTGCAGATCATCTCTATGAAACTTTTCAACCTCTTCCAGTGCAGACACCTGAAGAAAACGCAACACTGATAGAAAAAACGGATGAGCTTGATATTCGGCCCGTTACGTTAAAAGAACTCAAAGATGAAATTAAGGGCAACATTAATCCTAAAAAGACCCCAGGCTATGACCTGATAACCGGTCGAATTGTGAAAGAGCTCCCTGAAAAGGCTATAACAAAACTACTTCATATCATCAACGCCACGTTCAGGTTACGACATGTACCTTCCCAGTGGAAAGTAGCGGAAGTCATAATGATCTCCAAACCAGGAAAATCACCAAATGAGAAGACGGGGTACCGACCCATATCCCTCCTCCCTGTCTTATCAAAACTGTTCGAAAAATTGTTGCTCAAACGGCTTAAACCAATTATTGAAGACAGAAAATTGATACCAGACCACCAATTCGGTTTCAGGCAACGCCACTCTACGCTAGATCAAGTTCATAGAATCACTAACATAATAGAAAAGGCTCTAGAAGGTAAAAAAATATGTGCCAGTATCTTCCTGGACGTGGCCCAGGCATTTGACAAGGTCTGGCACAAGGGACTTGAGTATAAACTGCACAGGGATCTCCCAAAACAGTTTTACTTACTCCTAAAATCCTACCTAGCGAACAGACACTTCAGGGTAAAGCAGGGTGACCAGTACTCTGTCTTGAAGCCTATAAAAGCAGGGGTACCGCAAGGCAGTGTCCTGGGCCCAGTACTTTACCTGCTGTACACACGAGATCTTCCACAACAGGAAAACACAACTGTAGCTACTTTTGCAGATGATACTGCCATCCTCTCTGTTGGAGATGACGCTGAAACTGCAACTCGCAATCTACAGACGTCCACTAACAAGGTTGTCAATTGGACCAAGATGTGGAGAATGAAACTAAATGAAACAAAGTCAGTGCATATCAACTTTACTAATAGAAAAATCATAGCCCCAGAAGTTGAGATCAACTCAAATAAAATTCCATACTCTGACACTGTAAAATACTTAGGGATGCACCTTGATTCCAAACTTAACTGGAAATATCACATTGAAAAAAAGAATCAGGAACTAAAAATCAAGTTCAGAAAGATGTACTGGTTGATGGGAAGGAACTCCCATCTCTCACTACACAATAAATTACTCATATACAAACAGATAATGCGCCCTATCTGGACCTATGGGATTCAGCTTTGGGGTTGTGCGAAAAAATCAAATATTAAAACAATCCAAACCCGACAAAATATAATACTGAGAAGTATAGTTCAGGCCCCCTGGTTCATGCGGAATGATGATATTCATCGAGACTTGAGGGTAGAAACGGTCACCGAAATTATCGCCAAATATGCAAGGAAACACGAACATCGCCTCCACAAACACGAGAACCTGGAGATGCTCAACGTTTTAAACAACGAAGGAGAACTTCGGCGACTCAAGAGAAATAAACCTCTGGACCTAACTGTGCTGTGCAAATAGTGCAAGTGTAATCCAGTGTTCTTTTAACTGTACTTGATACAAGTATGGGCCAGGTTTTGCTGTAAACCTCCCCCCTTAGTGAGCCTAACATGAAATGTAATATTGCTAGATGAGATGTATATGTTTCAGTTGCAATAAATAAATCACGAAAAAAAAAAAAAAAAACATTACTAAACCGCACAGAAATATTGTAAGCCCCATGAATCAAAAAGCCAAAAGTACCTACTACCAAAAAAAAAAAAAAAAAAAAAAAAAAAAAAACAAAAAAAAAAAAAACTAGAAGTGTAAACTTCCAAAATTTTGTAAAAATGGACATTAGTTTCCACTCTGTTGGGATGTTAGGAAAGTAAAAATGGACATTACTTACATTTCCACTCTGTTGGGATGTTGGGGAAGTAAAAATGGACATTACCTTCCACTCTGTTGGGATGCTGGGAAAGTAAAAATGGACATTACTTTCCACTCTGTTGGGATGTTGGGAAAGTAAAATTGGACATTACTTTCCAATCTGTTGGGATGTTGGGAAAGTAAAAGGGGACAGGCTCCGCCCATGGACCCTCGGTAACTTTCCGCCTTCAGCCTTTGGCTAAAATGCTAAAACACGGAACATGCTTTCTTCCCGCTAATTCGTAAATGTAGATAAATTTAAAACTACGACATAAATGTTTTAAACATCGAAATTAGAACAGAGTACCTAAGTAGGTAATTTTCTGTCATGGTGCGCGTCTACAATTACTAGGTATAAGCAAGATTAACTTATCAACCAAGTGACAACAAAACAAGCGGCATTGTTCACTATATCCATTTATAACATAAATAAATATAAAACTACGACATGAAGAACAAGTACCTACGAAAGAAATGCGTGATAAATCGAGAGCTTTCCAACGAGTGGAGAACGATTTTCGTCCGGTTAAAAATAAAGACGTTTCATTTCCCCACCAACGGCTTGGTTGTACGTGAAAATCAAAAAAAAAAAACAGCGTGACGTGACGGTAAAATCGTATTCACACCCCGCTAAATTTTTCGACGCGGTGCGCCTATAGAAGTTTACACTTCAAAAAAAAAAAAATCCTTTTGAGCTGCGTTGATGTGTTTCAATGTTTAATCCACAAAATGGCGTTTAAACCATCCCCAGAGGCCCCGCTCAGCTCTTATCACGAAAAATGTGCTTAGTTGAAGAACAATCGTACCAAGCCGAAACTGCAATCTCCGCTTAAACTGCAGCTTAAGGGATAAACGATATGGGTCTATTTGGTATCAGACGCTATGTGTTGAACATTTCTTGGTTCCCCAGAAATAATAGAAGTTTACTGAATGATCTTCGTTTCTTTTTTTTTTTTTTTTTTTTTTTACTTTTGGGTAAATTGGTGAATACCTACGAGTTCAAACATAAATTTAAAGATGATCGTCCCAAGGAGGAATATGATTACAAAATCACCATCTTCTTATTAGCACCAACTGGGTGGTTTCAAATTATATCCTCATGACATTTCGTATTGCTATTCGCAGATATTCATCACGGAATGAAGTTTTATTAATTTATATTTTATTTATTTATTATTATTATTTTTTTTTTCGTTCTTATTCTATTACAGGAAAATTAGAAAGTCCAATAGCTGATTTTCCTGTCGTTAAGAAATTATTTTTCCCGGCAATACCATACTTCGTCGTACATAGAGAAAGATAAGACACACTAGATTGTACATAAAATATAATGTTGGTGATGTATGTTGGTATATGCCAGTTACGTTGAGGTAGGTTTCTCTGATATAAGTTATGCCTTTTCACTCTTCTCTATCCGCTGTTATCTGTCAGCTCAATTATTACGAAAGCCTTAATTCATACGTGTGACACTATTATTAATTTTGCGTGATAAAAAATATTGGAAAACATTTACATTTCATTTAAAGGGATTATTGAAATTACTTTATGTCCGGCATTAGGTAAATGCTCAATGGAATGGCGCTGTTTGCCCTCATTATAGTTAACTGCTGTTCGAAAACAATTAGACCTTATTAAAATGAGTTTATCTTTCACTTCCATAATTGTGATAAATAATAATATCGTTCTTTTTGTTCGGAGATAATTGATTTGGCTTCTGTAGTTCAGATCGTTCCAAATTGGTAGGTATCGGTTAATTTCTATTGAATACCGTATACTTATATGATCATTTACTGGTATGAAGGAACGTTGAAGCTCAGCGGATGTTTGCTTCCATGATTTACGTACGCACCGGCTCGTGTCAGGTGGACGAATGGGAACATTTTACCGACCGCTAACGATTGCATCCCGTGCCGGAAGTCACCAAGTTTATGTACACATGTTGGCAATTTGTTCCTTCTCAAGAGTCTGATGGAGCCCCCTTGAAGAGAGGAGAAACTAAGTGGTGACTAGAGGTTAAAAGTGTGACTGTTCACACCTGGCTCTTCGAGAGGGAAAAAAGACTCAAGCGTCGGATTTACTAACATCCGGCAAAGCTGCGCGTTCTCACCGCGAATCCCTTCGAAACGGAAGCCGAACCTGGAAACACCGCTCTCCATCTTCTACGTCTTCATACCCATCGGTAAATCCACATATCGATCCTTGCCCTAAAACATACTCCAAACATCCTCATATCATTTTAAAGTTCAGGTGTTCAAAAATGAGCGCCTCAGCCAAGCCTGCTAGCAAGGTTAATAACCATCTGAAATTCTACATTTCCCAAGTCACGCCAAAGACATCAGTGTGTTGTCGTCACCCCATTGGTTTAGTACTTAAGACAGAGATTTATCCAGTTTTCCATTCGATTTATTTTCTATGACATTTTTTCTTTCATTCAGAGGCAAGACAGCACTCCGTGAGTGAGTTTTCTCTAAATAATGAAATTGATAAAATATTGTTTGAGAGACGATATTGTTTGATCGGTGGTAAATTTTCGAGAGGATTCCGTTGTGGTGATTTTGGTCCAAAAACTGGCCGAACTTTCCAAAAGTAGCTACCAAATTACCTAATATTTCGAATTAAACGGGCTTTCTGACCATGTTGTTCCTAACAACTAATTTGACTGCGTATAATTAGTTTATAGATAAATAACTGACGTTCTTTTTTCTGAGCATGTAACCAGTAGAAAAATGTATTTTACAACTGAAAATGTAATCTAAATCATTTTTTCTCATATGCTGTGGAATGGCGTCCATTAAATAATTTCCTGTTTTCGCAACTTTTTACAAGATGATCGTCAGCACCGAAGCGTTTTTTGTATGAAGAAACATTTATGGAAAACACGCTAAATGAATGGTGGGGTGTTTTGAAATCCAGTGGATGCTAAACAGAAACTAGCACGTATTCACATAAGAGCAAACACTTTTATTTAAAACTGAGCGGACAATAAAAATTCCTGTTTTTCCAGGGAAGAATTGTACTCCCAGGTAATTCGGCATCTTTTATCGCCTCTTTCTTCTCCTTTTTCATTGGCATTACTCGTCTACATCCATTGGAATAAATATATAAATATAAATCAGTTTTGTTAATTACAAGACGGAAACAATAAATTCCAGTTCCATTTACATTGTACTCATCAAATATTTAAACGATTTGGACATCACCAGTTATAAATGACAATGGACATGTATTTTATACAGAATCTACAGTTACATATTTGGCATCAGTCGATTGAGGGGGTATATTCTTTCCAGAATACGCAAAGAAAATTAAGTTTTAGCCGACATGGTAAGGTCGGGAGGGTGGCCAATGTTACACATTTTTGAATGGTTGTAGTTTATAATTTCACGCGGTCCTAGACAGTGTTACTGCGAATATCCCAGGCGTCAACTCACACGAGTGGTTTAAAATTACTATTTCATAATATCTTAATTTTTTTGTTCAGTTGTTTATCATTATTGTTTAATAATTCATTCGATGCCAATTAAGTGATCCGTTGGTTTGGTGGAAACAAGTATGTACTTACCTTGTACAAGTACATAATTATATTTTAATTCAGCGTATAAAAAACAGTAGGTATAATAAACAGCGTATATTAAACTACCTTTAAATTGGTAGTTAATTACTGTCGGAATTGGGAAATATACCCACCTACCTAAACTTCATTACTGACATACAGCCATTTTCCTTGAGCACCCTTGTCTCCTTTTCTCAATAGCACTTAGCCCCCTTTCAAGTCCTAGGGAGGAATGTTTGAACTGTGATTCCGCACCGTTTCCTGAGCAACTGAGGCGTCCCTTCACCACTTCTTCAGGTCTTAATTAAAGAACTTTCAACGTATTTGCATGCGGTAATGTTTCTCTGTATATCTTCCAAAGACATTCGAAACGTCAGGAACCCCCATACCCCAGCCTTCTTTTGACGGGGAAAGAGAATGGTCCAAAGGAGACCCCATTCATTTTTATTTACTCTTGAATTAATCCGCTTTATTTTTCATTCGTGGACACTAATGGGTTTTCTTCTGCTGAGATGTTCGGATTCTTCGGGTTTTATAGCACCGTTTAACCAGGTGATGTATAGGCGACGCTTTGGAAGGCCCGGCTGCATGGTTCATAAACAAGATGGAGATGAGTTAACGTATGAAGAGAGAGAGAGGACCCCAGCGGTTTTCTGCCCTATGTCCGCGGATTACTTCCGACCGGTTCCAAACCTTGTGAGCCCCTTCTCATTTCGTCCTAGGCCTCTCTTCCTTAATTAATTTGATGAAGAAAAAGGAAAGCGCAGATGAAGATTCTGATGGCCATAGGCGGCGCTTGCAACAAGCTGAGACAGGGTCCTGCATCTAACAGTAAATAACATTCTCCACAAAATATGGGTTGGTAGAAAACGTTCTTTTGTTGTTAAACACGATTTACTGGTAGCTGGTTGAATAAAGAACTAGATATGTACATACTTAGGAAAAAAATCGAATGTCTTTTTCAGAAAACTCAAGCGTCACATTTCAGCATTAGTAACTATTTCAATGTGAATGTAGAAGAAAGCCATCAACTTCAATAGCGCGTAACACAGCAATGTTTCAATAATTGGAATTATTTGAAGGGTATATAATTTCGCATTGAGATTCACGTTGACTTTATTAGTGACAGATCAGGCTGAGCATTTGTACATGAGGTATCTATAGGTTAGTATGGTTACACAAGTTGGCAGTATTAGCATCCCGCTATTATGAGGGAAGAATGGGTAGTGAAAGAAATGAGAAAGAATGGGATTATAAAATGACGTGGGAAGTTTATGTAGGATTTAACAAATAGGTATTTGAGATGTGGGCTTTCTAAATGAGGAAAAATAACTACATTGTCAGTTATTTGGAAAAATTGAATATGAACAAGAGGTGCTCCACCCCCTTTCACCCCCTGGTTACTAGTTACTGAAAGCAATTTTTTTTTTAATTAAAAAACTGAACAAACGAATGAAGGGATAAAACCTGCGAAACAAAACCTCCAGTCTGACTTCCGAAGCAGTCAAGTCGAATCTACAGTGGAATATATTTGCTGGACTCGAAATCCTGTTGAAAATGGAGCCAAAAGTCTGAAAACGGATGTTCTTTTTTTAACTTTGTAGCTACTAAAGCACAAATCTTGTGTTCGCCTTTCTAATAATTTTTCTTTGTTCGCAAATTTGAAATTCTCTTAATCCCTAATAGAATCCTCGCTTCCTATTGCTTAAACTGACCAACGTACGGAAATAGTCTAGCATTAAAAAGTTTAATACTCATCTGAATCTAATATCATATGTTATAAAATTATATATTATAACCAGTGTTTTGATACTTACCCATACTTACAAGGGGCTAATGCAGTGACTGCTTCGGGGATTTGGATGTGGACATTTTTTCTCAATTTTACATTTTAAAATACGGACATGCATTTTTTCTATCTGTACCATAGACTTTCTGAAAGTCAGAATAAATTTTCTCGCGTTTTTTAAGGCGTTTTAGGGTTTTGGGGAGATTTTTATCACCCTGCAAATGTGACCGATCAGAACGTTTGAGGTGCCTATCCCTTCTGTTTTTTAATAAGATTTCGATTTTTTTTTTAAATTTCAATTTCCCCAATAACGCTCTATGTTTTGATTTTAACACTGCATTCAGTACGTTTATTTTTCCATATCAATTCTAGATTAGATAATAACTGAGGCAATGATTGTTACATTGAGACGGATTTTGATTCTGGAAACCAAAAAATCCTTTGCATTAAGAAATAGGTGAATAAATTAATGAATAAAATAAATGGAAACAATTAGAATCAATGTACATACCTATATTTTTGTTTTATTGTGTAAATTTTTTCTCCATACTATTTCATAATAGGAACCTAATTTGTAGCCGATAGAGTTCAGAGAATTTTAATTTACCGGATTCTGCCCAAACTTGAAGCGATATTTGAGCTGCCGGAATCGTAAATGTATGTAGTACCTACTTTGAGGTGCTAAATTCTAATCACAGAACGAAATTGGGGAAATTGAAACTGTTCTTATCGAAATCCACGTTGAAAAGAAAAACAAAGGCTCCTCAACCGTCTAGGTCGGACACATTTGAACATATCTACTCTAACCTTCAAAAGGCAAATGAGACCACCAGAAAAAAACGTGTTCTTTTCTTTGGATGGAGAATCGAGGAAAAACACCCACTCCGAACCTTCGGAACAGTCACTGTATACCCCCTTGTTAGTTTCCAAGGATAGTTGAAGGTGTCTACAAGTATCATAAAAATCTCATATTCCTACATCGTGCTGCTTTTGAAAATAAAAGGAAGTAAAGTTGATTCGCTTCAAAGCTTATTTGTGAAATCTCACTGCTCCGCTATTGAAAAAAAAAAAAAAATGAATTTTTTTAATGATCTCAACTCTTAGAGTACTCACGCCTGGTTGGTAGCCCAAAAATAATCAAGAAGTAGTTTTTGCGGGAATTGCTCCTTCTTGAAGAAGCGTTTCAACGAATAATCCACCGTAATGATAAGTATTCGGAGAAGATGATTAGCCATTCAGAGAGTAATGATCCTTTGACCTAGTTGTAAGGAACTTAAACCTTTGAGCTTTTCAGGGAACTCCCTTCGTTTTCCGCCTGGTGAATCAAGTTCATGAAATTAAGTAGGAACGGTAAAGAGGCGCGAGTAGCTCTGGTCCCCGCTCTCCTCGCAACCGTTCATTCGAGCAATTAACTATCAGGGAGAGAGTAGGAAGGCTCCTTGCAGTATAATTTTGTTGAAGTGTCGAGGTGAGATAGAGGCGTTCGGAAGGTGCTGGAATTAGACGCGACGATTAGCCGAGGAATTAGTGAGACTAACTTCGCACGACTTGACTACTTCCACCCCCGGGGCCTTTTCTTGTGGACGAAAAGTAGTTTTGAACTTCTTCTGCAGGTAACTCATCTCATTATGAAAGTGATCTCACAGATCACTTATGTAGAGACTTAATAGAGGATTCGAACCAAAACGCCTTATGCAAAAATATGCATCGGTATTTATTAATAGCCTTATATAATTAAATGCAGCCATGGCTTCTTATAATAAATTTAGCTTCCCTACTACAGAAAGTATGACAGCTATGCAATCGTAGAAGAGGTTGAAGAATTTTCGTTATTCGAAACGTAAATTTTCAATTGCTTATCGCTTGTCCTAGCTTTTCACTACAATTTTGGACCCGTGGCTGCTTCTCAGTCTGTATTTTGGCCATTTAATCTGCCAGCCTTTCTGCCTATGGTCAATACTGGTCCTGGATAAAACGATATTAATTATACTAGAGTCCAATTTTGATGAAACTTTCAGAGATTGATCAGGATTAGCTACGAGTCAGTCCCAAATATATTTAATCACTATAGAATCAATGAAAGCGTTATTCACACAACTATTGTTATCCTTCGGGTTCGTACGAGAAATCGAAAAAAAATTCATTTTCGAAAATCCAAATTTCTACTTTTTTTGCGTTTAAGAGCATGCTGACAAATTTTGGTACCGTGTCTGTCTATGAAATATCTCTGCCACGCATAATACTACCAAGTTTTGGTCCGATTTAGATTAAATTTTCCTAAATTTTTTTCTATCCGGTCTCCTGTAACTTTCATTGTCATTTGATATGTAGTAGCGTGTGCGCATGAGCAAACGTGCATTTCTTATAACGTCTGTTTCTCATGATCTATCAGTCTGATTTCGTATAAGCTCGGGGGGTTGTCGGATGTATGTCCCGGATGATGAATGTGCATTATATCGCGTTTGGTCCAGTAATAAATGTTGTGCATGTGCAAAACTAATATTATTGGACACTCCGAGAATAATGGACCAATTTATATGACATTCTCAAGGATTTTGGGAATTAACGAATAGACAATACTCTACAAATTCTATCGTCTTATATACTAGTACCTATGTGGAACGCCGTATGGTTGAGAGTACGGTATGCACATGCATGAACATAATTATAGCCCTATTTCACACATTAGCATGTATACACTTAAATATTAGTTGCTGTTAAATATTGCATTTAATCATTTTGACTTTGTTCTTCAACTAATTGTATACATCCGTGTTGCAATATGAAAGGAATCTATACTGCCCACACAACTTGGCAGACATTTTTGTTTTGTACATACCTGCTAGCTTGGTCATCGATGATTTTTTTGCTGATGATTCAAAATGTAGCAGATATTCCAACTTATCCTGGAAAATATGCGCGCACTATTGCAGCATGCAGCGTTTCTGATTTTGTTTATAAGTATATAAACTCATTCTCGTGAGATGCCAATCTTCCTAATTTCCCGAACTGCTTGCATGAGATGCTTTATGCTCCTTCTAACTATAGCTGTTCCCGTTTTGAAATAATGGTCAGCCACTCTCACCATGAAAAACCAGAATATATATATGCAAGTATATACTTGTATATAACAACAGTGGTTATAGTCGTGTACTGCTTAGTTAAGTATTGAAGGGGAGGTGGCTGGAAATTTAATATTAATTGAACTAGGCTCAACGTACCGAAATTAATGGGAAGGACGTTTGATGGGGGTTGTTACGGGAGAATGAAACGCTTTTGAATGCTTTTTTCGGCGATGAAGCGGTGCATTTTTTAGAAATTTTGAGGGGTAGGGAAGATGAGGCTGTTTGAACGGGTTAATCGTGGATTCAAAAAGAGTTCAAGGGGTTTCACTGTCACAGAGTCCAACGTGCCTAGATTTTTTTTTTTTTGCAATAAACGTATGAATATAGAATTTAATGTATGAAAATAGGTATTGAATCATTCAATCACAAAACGTGAATTAGAGCAAAGAACATGGCCAATCATCCGCATGGTGTATGTCCAGAAAGTGGTAGTAAAAACTTTTAATAGATAGGAATGAATAAAATAAGACCATATTAGAATCATTGTTATCATTACCAAGAGCAAATATCAGTCACAGGACTTCTCACTTGACAATTCTACACAATTTAAATACCTATACAAATTAATCAGTTAAATGTGTTTAACTGACCTCCTACAATTTGATGGTTTAATCTATTTATTCAAAATTTTAGGTGAGGTTAATTCCACAGTTTAGTGAGAATGTTCCAGCAAATAATTACTCAACCGTGTACAATAATCCATTAGCCCTTCGTTTTATGAGAATAGTAAAAACAAATCAGAGTGAAAATGCATGTTACAAATGCACCTTTGAGACGAGTTAAAATCAACATGAAATAGAATTCTGATGTTTTGATCAATTCTTGTATGTTATGGCCTCGATTATTGTCGATTGGTAGTAAACTTATAAACCACCTAATATTTTGTAATCTGCGTTCTTCCATAAACATAAATATAAGCCTCATATCAACATGTGGTGCTATGATGGAGATTCGTTAAATTGTATGCTTTTGATCAGAAAATAAATATCAAAAGTCGGCAATAACAGGTAGATATAGGCTCGTGGTGGAAACCATTGACGCAGAGCGCTATATATTTCCCTTGTATTATACGAACTACACCGATATTCTCTCTTATTGGCTGGGATTGTCACTGATACCCGCTTTTGTTGAAAGAGAAGCACCGTTTCGATAAATCCCAAGAGCCTCACTGCAAACAATCCGTTCTGCCTGGATCAGCTACAACGGGCGGGATGCCCGGGACTGGGATGGGATATGCTTGTTGAAACGTCAAGCCAAGTAGCTTCCCTTACTTGAACTTCAAAGGATATGTAGAAAGTATTTGATGACGACAACATTGCGTCCGATATTGTGATCATCAAATACTTCATACAACTCTCTAATACTTTACATTGCTTTCGAGAAGAGAGCACATCATAGAGAGCTCATAATGGGTAAATGTTCCCAGCTTGCAATGCATTGGCTTAAGTACTGTAGAAATAGGTGGCTCCCAAGCTATGAAATATTCAGAATCCTTAAAAGTAGAGGAATGGATGAAACGAAAATTTTGAGATTGTTCCTTTTGACATGCAACAAAATTTGAATGTTTTTAGGTGACCTTATTGAAGATGCTGGTCTGTGAGAAAAATAGTGAACAATGCCTTCCTTCCACGCCTTAACGAACTATTGATTTGTGCTTGATTATTTTTTCTTATATTGCCAAGATTATAGAAAATAGAAAGATGAAGTTTTATGTTTAAATCAACTTGTTTGGTGCTGTTGTAAATGAGCATTTTGGTGTTGTATTGTTTTATTTTACAACCGTAATTCATAATACATTTTGGCTTTTCTTAACATAGATATGTCTTTAAGCTTAGGGTATTAGAAAAAATTGTGTAACTTTTTTATTAGCCCGAACATGTGCACAGGAAGCTTTAATTCCAATTGATTTTCACGCACAACCAGTGCGTTACTAGCGAGGTGTATCGCTCTTAGTTTTCATAGCGGGAAAATCGTTTGACATTATTTCGAGTACCTACCTCATTTATTGCAATAACTCATGATCCGTAAGCCATTGTAGTGTCAAGAAAATCTGATTAATTACGCTAAGTTATAAACTAATATTGCTTAGTAACCATAATGAATTAATAACGTGAAAAGAAGGCACTACATGGTAAGTACAAGTTGAGTAGTAGGTGCTTGTTAGCAGTAGGCATCTACTATAAGATGCATAGAACTCTGATTTCTTCCGTTGGTAATTGGAAAATAAGTTACCTATTTATAATTTTGAGTACTGAATGCTCGCAAGCTCGCATCTCATGGATTGAAAAAATAGAGTTCTAAACGAATGATTTTAGTAAAATACGGATCAGTTGGACAAGTAATTGATCATAATGATTCTCATGTTTATGTATAATGTAGGGGTCAGGATGCTAGCATCTCAAAAATGAAAAAAAGGATCTCAAATCGATCTTTTTGGACAAATCGATAAAAATGTGTGTTGGAATCGTGTTGGGTGGGGGGGGGGGGGGGGGGGGGGTAATTCTGTGATCGGACGGGGAAGAATGCAGTAACCCATAATGATTACTTATTACATTAATATTGCATCTAGACCCTCAACTTTTGATCAGAGTGTATCAGTGTCATCACTTACCTACAAGTATTATAGATTCCGGTTGTTACCGCCGATCGGATAGTGGGTAGAAGGTATAAGCGTTTGACGGGGTAGAAACTTTAGTGCCCCCCTTCCCCCCACAACTTTCTCAAACCACAAATATTTGGTATGAAATTGTTTTTAGAATGTTTCAAATGTCATTGTTGAAAGAGAGGGGAGACCGACGATTCTAAGTCGTATTTATAAAACTAAAATACGATGGTTTGAAGTCAACAAATCCCGTTTCGAAAATGGGGGCAGGACTAAAGTACTATCTAATCCGTTACCCATATTACATTGATTCCAAGAAACTGCATTCGTCCATCATTAACATCTTTGTTAAGCACATCAAAAATTTGGTAATTCTCGCAAATATGATTTAAGAATGTCTGTTTTAAATCTCACTTATATTCAAAAACAGATTCCTTACTACACTTTTCAGTAAATTTTAACTAAAAATATGACTTCAATCTGATTTGAATGTGGTACGTTCAGCAAGCATCTGTGTTACAAATTCATTAGAGTATAGAATAGAGTAGTGACGTCGATCGTCAATTTTTCCCAGTTGAAAAGGCTTGATGGAGGCTGTAAATGAAAGTCCGTCCACCCATCGTACGGTAGTGCAGAAAAAAATACAATTACGAACTCCATTCCATCGGTGCGACGCAACAACGTTGATTGCATTGAGGAAGAAGAAAGAAAAACTAGCAGGTGGAAAATGTATAGGGGATCGGATAAATCGTTACCTCCGTTCATCAATCCACAATCAATAAATTTGAACAATAATGGCTTACTAGTTCTAATTCGTTTTACTACCAAGGTAGACACGAAGTGCTTGTTAGCTAATAAATAGCGTTTTACGAAGTCTATAATTAAACGTGTACCTCTTCGATGGTTCACTGACCGACTGACCGATTGATCAAACCACTGAATGTAAGAAGATTCACTAGAAAACATATTGTTAAGTAATGCATGCATCATAGGGAACTCCCTATGAATGTACTTTATACAATTTCTGTGAGAGTTGAAATAAGAGAAAAAACCAAAATATGATAACTGCTCGGACTCCCCCCCCCCCCCCCCCCCCCAATTAACTCCCTCCACCAATAGTGAATTCCTAGCATATGTATGAAATTTAAAACGCCTGACATAATTTCCAAAACTAAGCCAATTTGATAACTGAATTAAACAAATGACCACGAAAATCTGGCGAAAATACTTAAAACATCATGATTTATTACTATTACTCCCTCCGTTCATCCTCTTTCATAATGTAGTTTGGAACTCTTGATATACCTTCAAAAACCAGACCGAATTCCTAGTTGAACAGAAAAGAATCGCGAAAATCGGACGAGAAATATTTAGAACCACGATTTATCAGTATTACCCCTACATTCACCCTGTCCCATGATGAAACTACTGACATACACTCCAAAAATCGGTCGAGAATTGCGGCCTATGCAGCGTCGACAAAATGTATCACACTTTTTTTTTTACATGTTTTAGCAAATTTTGTAAGAATGAAAGAACACGAAATTCTCCAAATTACCTTTGTGGAAACCCGTTTTTGAGGCATTCAGAAACGTTTCTATTATTCAACGTGTCTTCATATCTTAAACATGTTTGGGGTAAACTAAACGCTATTCATTTTCGAAGTTGAAATTAATAAAACTCGTTTTTTCTTTAAAAATTAAAAATGAAACTCCCAAATAAAATGTTGAGTTGGATGGATTTTTTTTTTTTTTTGAGAATCACAAATTGTTCGAATTTAAAAAATGTGCTACAAGATCTTTGAAGATGTACAAAAAGGGTTTATAATATAATTGTTGTTTAACATTAGTGATCCTATAATTTCAACAGACTCTTTAGGTCCCAATAGAGATAGCAATCATGTCTACTAAGTTAATTGAGAAGGATCACCTGTATGTAAATAATTATTCACACAACCGCGCTCATTTTTTAGATTGATGACAAAAAACTACGCAGTGGTGAACATACTCCTAATACGATTAGATGAATCGAGAACTTTTCAACGATTTTTGTTTGATGAAAACTACAGGAGTACGCATTGGTTGTAACGCAAATCATCATGAAACTTGGTAACATTTTGGGTAACGGAACGGAAAACAGATTTTTTAGAATAAACCCAACACCAAGGCAAGCTTACTTCATGTTAAAAAACTGCAGATGATAGTTTAAAATCTAAAAATTAGATTCAATAACGAAATTTTATTTACGAGATAGGTAACAATTTCTGTACACACAAAGTGCTGCAGTTTGAAAAATCACAGAATTATTTAGTAAAAATTAATATGCACTCGTATTGTCGTAAGGCACAACTCGAACCTTTTCATTTTGAGGTCGTGCTTTGCGATTCTGATCATTATGAAAGGTAGGTTTTTTTCGACATTCCTTTTGCACTAGAAAGTCTGATCGAAATTCCGCCGTTCGTTCCTCGCACTGTTTATACGAGAAACCGTGGAAACCTTATAGGTCCCTTGAGCTCCGGCTTTGCCTAGGATTTCCGTAAAAGCCTAATTATAACCATAAAACGAAGTGTTTATTGCACTCATCCCGGTGCGCCGTATCGGTCCCCTCTTCCATTTGCATCGCTATGAGAATTATTCAAAAGCCGCTGCAGCTAAAAGTTGAAGGTGTGCCTGCAACAATAGACCACACACGCGACACCCTCCGCCAATTAAAGCCTTCCCAAGAGGATTTTTTTGTTCTGCGAAGTTTCCTAGTGCTATTGCAGGGGTTTTAATGGTCACGCCTGGACGGTACGCAGGTTGAAAGTGTACACAACACCAAATGAGGAAGCTGCTAAAGATAATGCCACTCTACGTTTCAAGTCTCCTAATCAGCGATAACTATCGTCGACAATTATATACCACAGAGCTATAATGAATACCTAGGTATCGTGCTTGATAAACGAGATAACGTCTGTTTTTTTCTGTTTATGTTCAAATAAATCTTCATGTTTACATATTCACATTATCGCTAATTACAATTTAATAGCCACGACTTTACGGCTAATATCACACTCCAAGGGCACATTCGCTGAGTCTGTACTAGTGGTTGATGTACGTTCACTTCATCACGCTGTCGTTAAACACTCTCTTACAACTACACTTTCAGTCGCTAACATTCGAAAGTGAAATATGGTTATTTATGTCATTTAAGTAATGAATGGAATATATTCAATAATCCTTAGCATTTTACGTATTAAATTGTTTAATAAATCTCTGGGGAGAACTATATATATATATATATATATATATATATATATATATATATATATATATATATATATATATATATATATATATATATATATAAACGTCATAATATATACATAAATATCTACCTTCTATATATACTTTCTGTATGACTGTGTTCAATATTACTCACCTTTTTTTCCCAGTTGATACTGAGCCAAGGTGACCATGTTAAGTGTGCTACCATAATTAGGTAGGTAATTAAATTATCAAAATCCATTACTATGTAAATGCCTAGCCAAAGTAACTAATTATTCAAAATAGAGGTTCTAATTTATCTTGACTGATTCATTATAATGCTGATGCTTCACGTTTTACGGCCATTCTTTGGTCTTTATCATCGCTGATGAGATCAGCAGGCTGTTCACCAGGTGGTTGTTCTTCTTTTAGATGTCCAGGGTCAGGGTCGAAACTATAACTAGATGAACGAGCTGATTTATATAACTAACTACATTCCGATTGTTTCTCGGTGTGGAATTGAATAATCATATTGAACGAGAGCTTAACTTGATCCGTCAAAATTAAAAGGGAAATTCATATAGTTATTTTTAGCTAATGACTTCTGGTGGAGGCAAGGCATAAATCATCAAATGAAAAATTTTGTATCCTATTTATTCACTTGATTTTACTTATTGATTTATTTATTTTTTTGAAGACATGGAGACATTTGATTAGGACATCAAAAACTATCTTATGAATGTAGTTTCATTTAAACTATAATTTCATAAGAAATCTGCGGGGTCGTTTGGAGACCATCCAAACAAAGACATCATGCCGACTTACATGTACCTTTCTAATTTTTTAACACACACAAACTGATCGAACATACTCCTCCAAGTCCGAAACGCTACACTTCATACGAAACTTTCATATTTCCAATCATTTAATTTTTGCAGTTCGTATACGGCATTGAGTATTTTCCGGACTTTACGAAATACTTACCGCAGTATACGCATATTATTTTGTGCGGCATCTGGGCAGCTGCAAGGAACTGGGCAGCTCCAATTAAACCATCTGGTCTTAAGAACGCTGCAAATTATTACACTATGGTTTATTATTCCTGTTTTAGCTCTATTTTCTTCCCGTTTTAAATCTTTTCCTTCGCAGTACACTATCTTGTCTATAATCATTACACGAAATCTATTATACATTATCTAAATTTAACTGCGCAGGCGTACACGACTAATGAACAGACATTAATTAAATTTGATATAACACCATCAATTTACTAGCCCTTTTAAATTTAACAAGAGCTGACCTGGCAGCTGAAAGCTAAAGAGGTAAGATAAACCATCACCTACCTAGGACACGTTAGAAGTTCATCTACGAGAGATAAAAGTTATAATAAACCCGATTTCGCGAAGCAAGAATTCCATTGAAATTATACCAGCTCGTATAATTATACTATCTCGTTGCTTTCAAGGCGATTTTTTCTATGTTTAACCAGGTGTGATGAGATGTATTTTTTCTTGTCAATGTAAAACAACAGCTAAAAAGTACCTAGCTTATCAACTCGTAAACGAGTTCCACTATCTGCTTTACAAGCAGATACCATGTTACATGGATATGTCTCTGATTGGGGATCTCATAACGGTTGTCCTCGAGAGTTGTAAACAAATCCTTTAACTTTAAACAAATCCCTGGGCCGCATCCCGACTATTTCCAACAAAACAACGGTTTACTTATAGAAATGTTGAAAATAACTGTGGAGAGAAGCCACTACAATGAGTTGATGTTGTCGACTGTTGTCAAGAGGATGAAAATGTTTCTATGGAGTGAAGTAAATGATGCTATTGCTTTACGTTAAGAATATTGTAACCGGCATATTAAAATTGTTTATAGTCCAATCAACTTAGTTTAGGAATGTAGCCAGGTACGTGAGGAGAGGGAAATTGGTAGCTTGAGATGTGAACGTTTATCACATAAATCAAGCGCTTTCCAACGAGTGGCGAACGATTTCTGTGCGATGAAAATTGCGGAATTCCATTCCCCTAGCAACGGCTGGGTTGTATGTGAAAAACACTGAAATTGTGACAAAAATTTAGCTTCACGGAAATTTTGGTTGACCCCCCAGAGCAAAGACATATCCATGTCAAAAATGGAGAGCATACAGATAAACGTACAGCAAACTTTGGTTCAGTTGTTTCGGAAAATAGCTTTTAATATGGCGCAAGGCGGAGTAACGGATATTTTAATTCGATTTTCAGATTCTACGCATCTGGAAATGTAAACCAAAAAATGTGGAGATTTTAGATTCTGATCTTTCGAAAGGCTTGAGAATAGGTTCCCCTTTAATTTTTCAGCAAGGTGATGAGCCATTTTAAAGACACACGGTGAATTCCATCTCCTCAACAAATCAGAGGGGTAAAGGAGTTTTTTCCGGGTTTTTCCAAAAACCCTTAAATTTCATGATCACCATTGACTACTGTTCAGCAGTTTATCTACTATTACTCACACACTTCTGTCCAATTCTCATCATGAAAGATGATAATATCCTAGATTGATTGGTACCTACCTATCTTACTACACTATGTGTGTGGTATTAAAACTCGGTGAAGTAGATTAGTGAGTTAGCAGCTTGGATCTTGAATGAGAAAGAGAACCACGGTGGGTGAAGAGGGCCGGTCGTTTTTTTCTTGGGCGATGCCTCCCTTCCCGACATCACCGTACAAAGAGCGGCTCACTTGAGTCCTGGTTCTGGCTTATTCCGCTTGATGCCACTACCATCCAGTGTTGTAAATCTTCAGTATCCTAGCGCGTGGTTGGGATAGTTAGGAACTAAAAGTTACGTAAGTTGTACCTACCTATAATAATATATATACATATATACACCTACATAATAATATATATACAGTACAGTATTAAGATTAACTAGATAGATAGGTTTGGGTACCCCTTCTAGTAGAAATGCGGCTTATACAGGGTGTCCCAGTAACTACGCCCCCCCCCCCCCCCTCATATTTTCTCTAATATTTCTCTAATATTCCTCTAATATTCTCTCTAGACGACCAAAAAATCGAATCAACTCTAGATCTTCATAATGTTTTGCGTAAAATTCAAAAATGACGAAAATGCGCATTGCGCACGTGCACGAACTTGCGAAATTGACGTCAACTTTGTTATTTTAGACAAGAACCCCCATTTTTTATTGTCGATTTGAATTTTGTGTGAAATTTCAAGAAGAAATGACCCATCACTCGATTTTTTAGGTCCGCCAAACAGGCGCAATTCCGCTCCAAAAGTGCGTCATTCTACTCTAAAAGTGCCATATCCGAGTTTTTGAAGATACTCAATTGCCACATGTGATACATGATTTAGGAGTATTTTTTCGTGCTGAACCTCGTAATGATGTCCATTTATTGATACTTCCAACACCAACTTGGGAAAATCCCGGAAAATAGACCAGAATTGCACTTTTCCAACACATTTCCACAAAGCACAAAGCGTACTGAAAAGTAGGGTTTTCGGTGTTTTCCCAACTTGGTGTTGGAAATATCAATAAATAGTTATTTAACAACATTAAATGGCCAACAACAGAACTGATGAAGTCTGTTTATCTGAAAATATTTAACCTTCATCCGGACCAATGGACGGTAATCTACAGTCCAGGGCACTAAAAATTTAATACCAACAGCCCAATGATTTCCAGAAGCCAGTGGTGGCTTGTATATTGACGTGGAATGGCAGTAAAGTCAGCTCCCTGATCTGCAGGACGACATAAAAGACCGAAGTTGGATATAATTTAGCATCCTGCGCCTGGCATTATAGTTGTGCCGTCCGAGTATTTTGTTAGTATTGATTTGTCTGAGTTTGAATTGTGTTATTGTATGTATCTACGTGTGTTGGGACTATAGAGAAATATTAAACTATAGTTTGCAGTATTTTGTGCGGACAGGAACTACTTCCAACTACCTACTACTACTACTGCTGCTAATACTTACTCAAATAGGTACCAAAATGTACCAATAACTGTTCGAAACTCAAAACTCATTTCACACCCAAAAGAGTAAAATGTGATTTAACAAAACCAGGTTCCAAAATACGTAGGTATAATCCAATACAAGTTTGTTTCCCATATTTATCATATTAATATCCATTTACCATATCAGTCTCTCCCATGTATGATATCCAAATCATTGATATGAACTATCTGAATAAATTATAGCTGCTACATAAAAAATAGAAATACAGTTGCTGAAATTCTGATTTTCGAAGATAAGAAAAGTAACCTTTCTTTGATTAGAAAAATCATACCTTAGTTAATGAGTTTGTGTTTTATTCGCTTTGTCAAGCACTGTTCCTGAAACACCAGATATTATTTGATGACATGGAAAACAGTACGAGTGATGAAAGGTCTAATTAGATAAATTCTTTCGACGTTGAATTCTTTTGTTACTTACTTCTAGGTACTTGATAATGATATTGTTTTGAGCTCCATAGGAATTCAAATTTATTGCGGTGATAGGAAATTAAAATATCATATTCAACGAATAATACCTACATACACTTGTTCGCATAATACCCATTGTTCTAGTTTCAATGAAGGTTTTCACTGTTCAAACATGTGGTTTGGATTTTTCTCATCCAATTACGAGCATAAATACGTTTTTGGTGAGATATGAGCCGAAAGATACGTAAGAACTAGTTGATTGTAAATTGTGAGGAAAAACAAGGCGAGACTTTACTTAGAGAGTTTATAATTCTTAAAAACCTCACAAAAAAAAAAAAGGCCTTTGTGTCTAATTTATCTAACAGACCTAATAATAACATAGTTACCTCTGTGAAGATAAACTGCCAATTTTAAATTCGATTTTCATACACAGATAATTCTAAATTAGATTTTCATCAAATAAATGAAGAGAACATTATTGGGGGGGTTAACAATTTCAAATTCAGTTTATTATCTCATTGAATATTATCTTCATTTATCATCTCACTATAGAAACTCCATTTTCTGGGGAGAAACGTTGAAGAAAAATTAAAAAAACAAATTAAGGACAAAGAGAATCTTTGTGAAGTTAAAAAAAAAAAAAAAAAAAAAAAAAAAACTCGGCGCTTCGCGCCTCGCCGGGGGGCTTCGCCCCCCTCGACCCCCCTAATCTATACTCGCTTTGCTATGCAATTCTTACCCTGAAAAAATTTGTAAATAAAAATATGTTCAAGCCTGGCTGGGATTCGAACCCACGATGCGAAAAAAATTGATATAAAAAAATTTGGATATAAAAAAAATTGTCAAGCCTGGCTGGGATTCGAACCCACGAACTCGCGCTTCGCGTCACGGACGTTACAAAAAAATTTTGGGACGTTACATAAAAAATTATTGGGGGTCGGCCTTAGAATCGCATAGCAATTAAAAACATGAGCACTCAGTGGTTAAATTGAAACTATACAGAGATATTGCAGTAGACAGGTTTTAAAAGTCTTGTTTCTGAAGTCGTGTCACTCGATTTTATTGCAGTTAGCCATGTATTGAATTGAATTTTGATCAAAATCATTGAATTTTGTGTTCTCCGCGGTGAACTCACATAATATGTAGCAGAATCTTCATCTCTTGTTGGTAATTTGAAAGGTTTTGGCAGTATACCCCTCAAGAGCTGAAATAGTCCGAAAAAATATAAACTCGCAGCGGACTGGGAGGATAAACTAAGGGAGATGCCGCTCTAAATCCGTCTGAGGTCCTAGACCAGTACCGTCAACTCCCATGGGAGACTCGCTGAACAAACTGACCGCGACGAACCGGAGACACAACAAAAGTTTTCGCCTTGAGCCCGCATTTGTGGAAATGTTTGCCGTAACCGTCCGAAAAACAGCGGCAGCGAACGGGAATAAATCAACGGGTTTTTCACTTTGACAAGAAAACCCGACTGGTCTGTCTCGAGGGATGAGGAGTGAAACCAATTTTGTTGAAGCAGACCACTAACAATACCTTTCATCTACAGCCCACTATGAAAGTTGTTCCGGTTTGGATGGAACATAATTCAAAATCATAATGCTACAATTTATTAGAAAACAGCTTATTGATATGGATATATTTTTTACGAAGGGGTCAACCAAAATTTGCGTCACGGTTTTGAAATTTTGATGCCATTACTTTGGCACATAAACTGAAAAATCGTCACAGAAAAGCGTCATAAAAAGTTCCAATCATGCAACATGATCGTATGAGCAAATTTTCGTAAATTATTGTATTAAATAATGTTGAATTGATTTGAAGCTTTTTTAAAATTGTTTTTAATTTGAGCGTTAGGAGTTCAAGAAGAATGTTAATAATTAATTTTATGACAAACAACGTATTTTACTCGTAAATAATAATTTCCTATTAAAATGAAGGTTTTGAATTTTTAGCTATTTAGCTGTTTTATCGATTTTTCAGCAAATTTTAATATATTTCAAGTTCAACCTGTAAACGCAATTAATTTTAACTCAAAATCATAAACGTTGAACTTTTTATTACTGCACTGTTTAAAGTTCAGAATTTCGGCTCATTGGTACCAATGTTCAAAATTCCGAAATTTGTACGTTTGATCCTCTGGGGTCAAGATTAGCTAATTGTTTAGGTAAATGCCAGTCGGTGTAATTCTGGAGGAGTGCGGACTGATCACGATGGTTTTCTAAAATTTGATACTGGCCACTACAACTCCATCTATTATTGACCATAAGGTTTTAGTGAGTGTGGTGGTGCGGAATAGAATGTGTCATTTCCAATAACTTCATGTTCTGTAGTACCGTTCGAGATTTCAAGGTTTCTTTTTTTCTGTTCGTGGGTAGCAATGAAATTTTGTTTCCGAGCGAAGTAAAAGCATTGTTTTAGCGAATTTTTGAAGAAAATTAAGCTATTTCTCTCGCCTCAAAATTTGTAGAATGTGAATTTTTGAAAAAACTTTATGCAGAAATCCGTTTCAGGCTATTCTGAATCATATTCTGAAGTTTAAATCATTTTTTTATGTATGTATGTATGTATGAATATATGTATGTATGTATGTATGTATGTATGTATGTATGTATGTATGTATGTATGTATGTATGTATGTATGTATGTATGTATGTATGTATGTATGTATGTATGTATGTATGTATGTATGTATGTATGTATGTATGTATGTATGTATGTATGAATGTATGTATGTATGTATGTATGTATGTATGTATGTATGTATATATTTATGTATATATGTATGTATGTGTCATTCCAGACGATAACTGTCCGTAGAATTGTGCTAGAAACTTCAAACAAATTTTAAAATGTTAAGGACACAAAACGAAAGTTCAAGTTCGTTGGCCAGCATGATCGGATTACATCTTCGGGTTGAAATTTTCAAAAATGTAGTCAAAAATTTCAAAATAGCCTGTTTTTTGCGATTTGTTGTGCGGAATAATTTTTTCAGCATACTAATATGTGGTATATTCGGAATCAGCGTAAAATTTCCTATAAGAATTTGTATCAAGTTTTCAAAGTTGAAAAATCAGTCAAAAATCGAAATAATGCCGTTCGCTAGTTGTAAAAATCGGTGATATTTGCATGAAACATTGTCCAAATTCAGATTGAACTACTCTTGTGGAAGTATCCCTGTATAACCAATCCTAGAACCATGCTGTTAAAAACTGTTAAAAACCTAATTATTTTTAATAATTTGATTCCATGTTTGTCTATCAAAATCATAAACTAAAATTTCTCAACACGATCAATAGCGACTGAAATGTCGAAGATTTCTTCAAACATTCGCTCATGGAGCCATGCTGCATGACTGGACTTTTCACTTTCGGGAGGTGAACATTTGTTTTCTTCAAAATCAAAATTTCCACTCACATTTTCACGTTCCACACCATTCTGAACATTTTTTTTTTTTTAATTTGTGTGTGTGTGTTTGTTTATCTGTCTGTAACTATGTTTTACTGTCTCACTTTCCGTAATTTTTTGTCCGCCAATTCTTGTAACACCAAGTTTTCATTCGATTATTCTCCAGAATTTTATTTCATTCATGCGATTTTCGTTCCCAGAGTTTTCATTCAATTTTGATGACATTTTCAAGAATTGTGCGGGTTAGGCTGTCGGTAGTAAACGATAACTTTCCTATCCCTTTCCCAAATCACTTC